>CM030370.1:103109433-103754812 GCA_003604175.2 Clonorchis sinensis | reverse complement strand
CGGGCGCAGCGAAGTTAAAGCTAAAGAGGTATGTATACTTGTCAGCCGTAGACCAGGTGTCATAGCCTTGGGCCCTGGGATCCAAGGAACACGTGCGTCATCATACGCCCACCCATGGATGCAGGGGTAACGAAGATCTATTGATTGGGCGGGTACTTGGTGTCAAGCCTGCTCAGTTAGTGCACTAAACTCCAACTTCACTCAGCTTCTGCTTCCCGATTTCAATACCCCGGCTCTGTATTAATGCACCTTATCCTATCGGCAATCTCTTAAACTCACTGGGCCTTACTGACCTCATCCCATTCCTTCTTATTCCCAAGCTTCAAACTTCGGCAATACCCGGTTCGGACTACCTGTTTGCTGTTATCCACCCCCACCTGGTCAGTGATTTTCATCCCCAGAGATCCCCAAACTGACCAGAAAAATACCTGCGGTCCTACATTGGCTTCATCCTACCTCTGCCAATTCCCTTGGCCAACTCGAAAGCCCCGTTGCTCCCAGAATTGCACATCCCAGCCCAATCATATCAAACATGACGTCCGTTACGGGGCTGTCCAGAGATCGAAGTACTTCAGTGCAATGATGGCACGGCACTGCCATACCCAGTTTGATAGCACACCCGCAACTAATCCCTTCCTACCCTCGACTATACCCTTACGCCCACTCGGTCCATTAGCTACAACTACGAACAAACTCATGCTTCATTCTGAATGTAATCTCATGATCATGCTACCCACCAGTTGTGAATAAACATTATTATTATTACCGTACACTGTGAGTGCAGGGTGCATACCAAAAAACGGGATGACTTTGGCCAGATCACTCAAAAGCAACTGCAACTTTTCCTTCTCTTTGAAGATGAGAATGACAAGATTTTCGTCAGATATTTGAAAACCGGAGTCCAGAAGACGTTAGTTAGTCAGGAATTGTGACCACTTTTGGCAGCTTGTTATTTCGGGCCGCAGTCTAACTCACATCATGGTGCCTTCTAGAAGTCTTTCTGAGATTTTTTTCTATTTTGTGGGCCGGATATAGACACGGCTGTCTTATTGTCTCGTCTGAATGACAGAAATGAACCACGGTGCGCCCTCAATGGAACGGAGAACACCCTTAACCCATGCCGGTCTCAATTTGTGACGATTCCTTGGCGGATCCTAACTACAATGATAACCCGAAACGACTCACCCAAGATGTTCATATACGGGGCTGTCCACTGACCCAAGTACGGCGCTGCGATGACGGTACCAAGACTACAATACCCAGTCTGACATAGTGCCCGTAGTTCACCATATACACAATATGTACCGGATGAGGGTGTTACGTGCACGCACAAGACGGACTCACTCCGTTTAACTTGGGCCAGGACTCCAAAAAATGCGACAAAAACTCACTAATTCTACCAACGTCACTATCGGTGGTTCGGTATAGCCTTGCGCCTGATATAGCGTGTACTGACCGTCATAAAAAAATGCAAAAAACTTACTAGCTGTGACGAATTCCTTGGCTTGGTTTTGCAGGACACCTGCCACAATGATAAGACTTTTTCGTACGCAGGTCGTTAAAAGCTGCCCAATTTTGAGATTGCGGCGACATAGAGTGCGGAATTATTGTCCTTGTCGTTTCGAGATTATTTCTAAACGCAGTGCAAAATAAAACACGTGAAGAGACCGGCTTCTCCACAGATTTCCCACCGTTATCACAGGTACGTCACGCAAAGCCGGCCATTAAAATATGAATTCCGCGCCCATGGTGGACCTCGAGTACGTTTAAACAACTTCCAACAAAACTGC
Organism: Clonorchis sinensis; assembly: GCA_003604175.2. Taxonomy (NCBI): domain Eukaryota; kingdom Metazoa; phylum Platyhelminthes; class Trematoda; order Opisthorchiida; family Opisthorchiidae; genus Clonorchis; species Clonorchis sinensis. The sequence goes on along the minus strand of CM030370.1, from coordinate 103,753,022 downwards.
GCCCGCATAGGAAGATCTCAAGGGCCCGAATAAATGCCATCAAATGCCGAAACTTTATGTTAAAGATTCCCCCTCCGAACTATGGTTCCAGAGAAACTTTGGGTGGGCATCTAAGGCTCGGCGTATCAATCCGTGAATCCGTGAGTTGGATTGAACTGGTGGTGAAATTCCTCGAGGGCGCGTGGTTTGCTTCTGGTTTCGGTGCCACTGTACACCGTTCTGAAGATTCAATTCCGCGTTGGAAAGCGTGTTTCCAGACAAGAGGTTCTCCACTTCATGATATTCGAAACTTCTTCAATGCATCTATATCGCTGTATTCAATAGTCTTCATAATAAATGAAAATCGATAGGAGGAAAATTGTTAACAGGTGTGGTTATGATCAAAATGAGTGTATGCTTCTGGCGAAGCGGCTTGCTGCATGTCCGGACGACACCCTTATCTCAGAATTGAAGCAGATCAGTGTCTGGAACTACGGCAAATGTGAACTTGGTTTGTGGGTGGACGTATTGGATCGCCTAGATGCTATTCTGGAACACGCGGTTACTAAGGTTGGGAGGTGGATGCTGCGACTAGATCTGCCAGAAAATGCATCGCTGGTGGATGACGTTGTCACCATCCTCGAGTTTACAGGCCATCTGATAGAGCACAGTATATATCGTTATCTCTACGGGTCTTGGAACCATATACTGGCCCTGTTTGGCTCTGAGAATATGGATATACTACTGGCTGTACTTGGATTGGCGTACAATTTCAGGTAATGTGTACTCCTGATACAATTTATCGTGGTAGCAAACGAAGCAATTATTTCGTAAGAATGGATCATCACAATAAAAAAATGATCCTGGAACGCTTAGTATCCATAGCAGAGGTACGACAAGGTTCTGGGTTTCACATTCATTTTTTAGACATGGGGTGGTTCAGAAAATAACTTCGGTCTTGCCGCATGTTGCGATCCGGATCATGTGGGTTTGATTTAATTTTCTAACCCTTCCAGTTCCCCGAAACAGCTGGTAACATATACTTCGAATACCGACCGGATTCAAAAGATGGCTCTTTTGTTGGCGGTAATCCTCCGAGTCAATCAGAAACGGAAACTACTCCGTCTGGCGACATCGCAGAACATACTGATGGGTGTGGAAATGTGGAATGGACAGCACCCAAAAAGATAGTACTGCGTGCACTACATCGTCGCAATCAGTCTCCATCACAAATAATGGAGGAGCTCCTGTCACAACACCCCTTACCTCCGTCAAAACAAATGGCCTTATTTGCTAGAATACGTTTGGCTACGTATTTTGCCATCCCTGAGCAGCGCCACAAATGCATCCGAGCTAGGCTTCAGGCCCTGTCCATTTTGTGTAAGTACTAGTTCGGTTGTTGCTGTGGTTTCGACAGGTGGTATTGGGCATGTGGTCGTCGTGTATACCGTGACTCGGTGTTGCCATAAGTGCGGTTTTTATTGTGTGGAGTTTTTCATTACACCGGACTCATATTGGCCGGGATTACCACATACTGACCTATCTGACAGGACGTCAGATGTTCTGGTTTGCTGCCTCCTAAGGGACTTGCCATCCCCCGTGTATGGATGGTGATCCTGTAACACCACAGAACGCGGCCTAGGATTCCCACTGCCTGCCTAAATAATCATTCGGGTAGGCGACTTACTCAGCAGGCATTTTGTTCTCATTTATTTTGGCACCGTCTCGACTGTTTGGGAGCCCTACGTGACCGTTTTAACCTAAATGTTCCGACTTAATATCAAACATATTGGTCACGTCTGTCGATTTAAGACACCTATGGCGTCAAAGTGGTGTATCCCTAAATCTCAAGGGACGTGTATATCAAGCTACAGTGTGGGCTTTGTTGTATGGCTGTGAAAATTGGCCTGTTCGAGGAGCGGAGCTGAGACGTCTTCAGGTGTTCGATAATCGTTGTCTCAGAACCATAGCTCGTGTAGGTTGGTGTCGGCGAATCTGTAAGGAGGCAATTAGAGAGCGAGTTTTTGGTTGTGAAACGGGTACTTCCATTGAAGAGTGTGTCCGGCACCGGAAACTGCGTTGGTTAGGACATGTGTTGCGTATGCCTGACTATCGTTTGCCGAAGAGAGTGCTTTTTTCCATGTCCAATTCAGAGTGACGGAAGCGGAGAGGTGGCCAACCCTTGACCTAGCAGAAGGGTGTGAAAGAAATCAAGAAACGTTTTGGTGCTGTCGGTGCTACTCGCTTTCCAGGCTGGGGACCGCATGATCCTCACTGCGCCTGGTTGGAGACGCTGCAAGGTATGGCTGCTAACCGATGTCAGTGGCGATCTTGTTGTCAGTTTCTATCCAGATTGCCTGAATAAGTGTTTGGAGGTGTAGGCACCTCGGAATGATTGTAGTAAGCTAGCAGTAAGTCCCTTTCCCGTCCATCTTTATTCTTTTCTTCACAATAAGGCTTTCAAATGAATCATGGTTGTACGGCAGTGAAGCATCGATGTTGAACACTGATATGCTGTCATTGATGATGATGATGATGATAAGGGTAGCCACCAGCAACTATGGAAAGCGGTTGATTTTTGCTGCTTAGCCAGAGGCGGAGTAGCAGAGTAGCAGGATAAATATTCAAGTATTGGTTCCACTAAGAAACAAATATAACTGTGCTTACCGATCTTCCGATGTGTATTGAGCCTTACTTCGCTTCTCCCCAACCTCTCGTCATCTGTAACTGTGGTATGTCGCACTCGATACGACCGTCTACCCAGTCTGAGTTAAGCTAGCGATAATGTTACGGAGAACCAGCTGTTGCCGAGTAGTGCAGTGTCGTTGTTAAATTGCGGTCGATAAACTTGGAAGAATGATAAAGGTAGTGTTACAGAGCTAGCCTAATCTTGTCAAATGTACTATCTACAGAAAAGCAAGGCAATTAAGAGGTTCTTCGACCGCTGCTCTCTGGGTCTGGGATACTTCATAATTCCTTGGGATCGCATTGCAGGTAACGTCTGAAAAGGCGCCACCACTGGACGATGCGATTTTGAACGCCGTTGCTTCAAACCTAAAAACTTCCGATTGGCCGTACTCTTGGTTTCCTTTTGTGTTTGGCGCTTCAAGTATAATCCGTCCTCGGTTCCTCCTGGTTCCCTGGTTAAATCATGCACTTGCTGGTGGTAAATACATTTTACTGTAATGCATTTTGGCTACAGTTGTGATGTCCTCAGATGGCTTTTGCTACCCGGCTTACAACTGATACGGGGCCAGAATACAGCCTCGAGGCTATCCCCACAGCGTCGCCTCGATTTGTTGGTCGTTAGCCTGTCAAATTTCCCTATACATGTTGACTTTCGGACGGGTTTACAGCTAAATCTCCATTGTTGTGTTCTAGGGCCAGAAAACATAGGCATATACTGTGGCCATAAGATTCCAGTTGTGAACTTCTGAGCGTTAGGTGTACTGCAACTGACAGGTAACATGCACGAAAGTATTTTTTAAAAGGAAGCCGAGTAGTCCACCTTTCCTATGTTCCTCTGGGGCTGTTTCGTATGTGACGGTTTTGCTTTGTTTGCACAGCATACACCTTTGATGTGGACGAGCGTCACCTCTATCCGAGTCTCCTGGATGAGCTCGTTGAAGTGCTGGAACTCCCTGATGGACAGTACACCGGCATCAAGGCATGCGCCTTGCGCACGATGACGGCAATTGTAAATTCACATCGGTTAGGAATTACGTAAGTTCTGTCTGCTCTTGTCCGGTTTGATAAAGCTTTGTAGTTCACTGGTGTGATTTAACACGTCTTCCGAACTTATTTGAGTTTATGATCTTGGCTGCGCCTTGTTCTGGCTGAGTTCAGCTTTTGCCGACCTAAATTGTGTGGAACTTCCACGACTGCTGGTCTTCTCCCAACAATTACTTTATGGGGTTTTGGGAATAGAGATCCTCTTTTTCAGACTAGTTTTTGTGATTACAACGCGTAGTAACAAATCGAACTGCATCATAGCTAACGTGTTGTAAGCTATCCATTGTTTTGTAAACATGATTCGACAACGGTGCTCCGCTTTGGACGGTCAAGACCAAACGCTACTGCGCCTTGGGAGCCTTACTCCCTAACTGAATACCTCGCACCATAGTGCGAAGTACTTTCGGATAGTATAAGTTCAAGTACAATTGTTGTCATGAGGAGATAGCTTGTGTACCTCCATAACGCATTTGGCTGTGCTATGGAGCGTACGTACGACACACAGAGTCATATTATGTTGGTCAGTAAATGCTGGTCTGACCACCACGGTCTCCTGGCCCTTCAGGTTGGGGAGGCGGAATGTGTGGCAACTTGCATCCCAAGAATGCAGACTGCTCTGGCGATCTTACGCCAACCCCCGCTGCCTTGGGTGAAAACCTTAACCGTCCTGTTTTTTTTGGTCTGGGCTCCCTGATGGTATCACAAGCCGCGTACATCTATGAATAGCACTATATCGGCCGTCGCGTGGTGTCATCAGCTGATGTCTGCATGTAGCAGGACACGTAACTGAAAACAGGCTACTGCTGGTACCTCCCTTTTTGTCTTATTCATTCCTCATAATTTGCTAGCGATGTCTACGTAGGCCAGTTCTTAAAGACCTCACGAGCTTCACAAATAAAAGTATCCTCTTGCCACATTGGCCCTCGTGTGATGACACCAGCCACGTTGCCTTATTGGTTGCACACATCATGGCGGATAAGCGAAAGCTGGCGACTGCTGCTCCCATTAGTCTTTATTCATCTTATAGCCCTCTTCTCCCGCCTAGCAATAACTTTTCTGTAGATCCCTACAGTAGGCACCTGGGGAATCGACGTACGCCACCGCTGCTATCTTACGTTCCGCGTTCACTATTTGGTTGTGGTTTTTGTTTTTTATTGCAATTTTAACCTGCTGACCAGCCAACAAGCTGCTGTTGTGTGGACTCTAGGAAATTTATCAGTTGAAGTTTGCTGCATCCCTGAATGTCGAATACAAGATCTAAGTACAGTTTCCGAGCTTCCTATCTAGACGCTTTCTATCTAGACATTACAGGTTTCGGGTCATCCTTCAGTTCCTGCATCGGAAATCCTCGGTGTTGGGATAGCCTCCAATTCGCGAGCTGGGGCTTATAACCCAACGAAACGCCTATAAGCAACTGCCGTCCAAATTCCTGCTTACACAAAAACTCGCGTCGGTCGATATACTGGACGTTCTTTGTGTGTCCTGTCCATTTGTGCACCAACAAACGGTAGCTTTGATTCACTTAAACGCCTTCAATCGAAGTCTGACCACCTTGTGCACTACGGCGAGTTCACATAATATCGAGAGATTTCAGTGTACAGGTAGGACGCCTCAGTTCAAACTCGACGCGAAACACAACGTACCGATCACCATTTGATTCTCAGAATTCCTGGGTTTAGGCGTAGTGGGTGTCGCCATGCTGACTGGCATCTCCCTGCTCATGGGGAACCTTGGAGTCAAGTTCATTACGTTGCCGTAAACTACCGATGGCGCGGTTCAGTTTTTACCCTCCGATCGCCTTGGTTGTCAAACATTGTCAGACATGGTCCAGTCGTGCCTTCAATGGCGCTCGTTCCTTCACTGCATAGCTCCCCTCCCTATCTCCCCAATAAAACTACTGACAACTCTATTTACGCATCAATTATATCAGCCACCGCTTCCAGTGCGCAGCTATCTACCTCATCTCCCCAAATCGTCGGTGAACGAAACCGTCAACTAGAACCACTCTACGGCAAGTACACGGTTCTTTTAACCGATGATGATGATCTCTTTGGACTAGACAGGCTGATTCATATCTCCCCCTTGTTCGGTGCGAATTTTCATTAAATTTTCCCGGGGAACCTCAGAAACGAGCTCCCCGTTTATCAGTCAAAAAGCTTTATGAGCCGCAAGTTGGGGGTACATACAAAAGCTTACTGTGTAATGGATTTCAAGCGGCCTTTTCGGAGGGAACTGAGCGGAACCGGAATGAGATAACCGTGACTATAGGTGACGTCGGAAACTCTGATGTGCAGTACTTCAGCCTTTCGAGCTGTGAATACAACTCGGCTTGAAGATCGATCACATGCCTGTAACAGTCATCAGGCTACACACTTCAGGCATATTGAGATGGCTGTCTTCGGCACATGAGACTCAAGTCCGAAAGCATCAAGGAGGATTTCGAACTGGTAGGATTTACATTGACCATCACATTACATCAGTTGCTTGAGAAACGCCACATACCACCGACCAACAACCGCGGTTTCCCGCCTCTTTGAATGATCCTTGGGTTTTGTGGACAGATTGGCTCTTTTAAATATTCTTGGCCAGATGAACTTACCTTTGAAGTTCGGAAACAATCTTCGTGCCCTGTATTTTTATGCCTTCGATCAGGTTAGGGCGTACAACAAACTATCCTGAGGCTTCATTGTCAGGTTTACTTCATCGAATTTCGTCATCGACAATACCATGGACTGCACGTTCCAGGGGACAATGGATCAAGATGTCGAAATCACGTCTGTAGAGAGATTATTGAACTTGGATTACACGGATGACATCGTTTTATTGTTTGGAGATTACCGGTTTATGCAAACTATTCTAAACAGAATTTCGGAGGTCGCCCTGTATTTCGGCAGGCGTTTTGCACCTTCGAAGTGCTAAGCCTTACTTCAAGATTTCCCGTCGTCTTGTGCTTCTCTGAAATTTTAGAATGAACCTCTTGAGCTTGTTGATCGGCTCATCTATATTATTAGCCGCATACTGTGTGATTGTGCTGTGACAGGCAAAGCCAATGCGTGGCTTATCAGGGTATGAGCAGCGTTCACGAGCTTGTTTCGTCTATGGTATCAGAAGCGAATCTCGTTGAAGCTAAGTGGCTCTCTGTACAAGACAATTGTTTTGGTTCCTCCGATCCGGTGTCTCCGTAGGATAGCAGGAGTTATTTGGCCACAACGGGTGCACAACGAAGTGGTGTGCAAGCGGATACTTGATAGTGAATCCGAATTGCTAGAGCGGCAGATGAAACTGGGTTGGAGTGGTTGGGTCACGTATTACGTATGCTTGACCACCTAACCACCTGTTAACGGAAGTTCGCAGAGGACAAGCCATGTAAGATGAGAGCTGCTGCGATAAAAAATATTGTGGGATCTTCTCGCCTTACTGGCTGGAGCCCACATGACCCTGCTCGTACGTAGTTGGAGACCCTGTGGTACATGGCACGCAGTTGATTTCAGCAGCACATGCTGTCCTTTTCCAGCCGGATCGTTTAGTTCACTCGTCGTTGTGCTTATGTCGGGCGACATCCGCGGGGGCCGTTTGGCCAATCCCATTGATGCCGCCTCAGATAGAAACGATACTCAAGTGTGTTCATTTTAATGCTGTCTAAAAACAATGGGTACCTTACTCTTGACCTCGTTTTTTAGGGACAAAGGGCGTCTCCACATTAACCCCCCGCCCTTCAATTTCCTTTCCACTCTACTAAGACTTTTTTCCTCATGCTTTTGTGACAGTTAAATGCCACTATATATTATCGGCATATTAATTATTTATGGTGATGATGACCTATCGTGACTGCATATCCAGAAGCATGACCTCACACCTTGTGAGTGCAAGTGCATGCCGAAGAAATGGGTGACTTTGATCAGTTCGTCCTAAAACATGCATCTTTTCCTCTTCGAAGACGAGAACGATGTCGTCTGCAAGTCGACAAGGTTTTTGTCAGCAGCTATTTGAACACCATGGTCTTAAGGACCCTCCAGCATTAATCCCAGTATCGTCAATCACGAAGTTAACTAGGAATGGAGAGAGTGGGCACCCCTGACGGACACCACTTTGGAGAGCCCTGCATATACTCATACACCTGGAGGTTGGGAACTATAAAGAACTTATTGTGCTCGCAAATTTCCGGGGCATTGCCTGCTGAGCAAACGTGTTAGAAAGAACAGACTGGTCAACTGAGTCAAGTGCACATTCAAAATCCAGGAATACTAATTTTGTGACTAGTCTGTGCGTATGGCGTTGTTCTAGCACCTGGCGAAGTTTGAAGGTATGGTCAACACAATCCCTGCAAGGCCAGAATCCTACTTGCTGCTCTCGAGCCAATGCTTCGTGGACCAGCGTAAGGCGACGAAGGACAGGTGATTCCAAATGTCTGATTACGACGAGTCAAACTGATTTCGCTGTGATCATTGCACCCACTACGGGCCCCTTTTTTTGAAAATGGGCACTATCACTAATCATCCCCATTTGTATGGGACAGTCTCTTTTTCGCAAATGCAGGCAAACAGACCATACAAACACTGACTGAGGATTTCACGCCGCTCTTTGAAAAATACGGGTGGGAGGTCATTCGGACTAGGAGCTCGGTGGTGCTTGAACCCCCGAGGTCGTAGGAGGCTCCAAGTTCTTTGTCCAGGGTTCTACTCGTAGGATCCGAATGAGCGGCAGCGGATGACCATAAGATTCTTTTTAAAGTACTGGGCTCAGTGATCGAGCCGTTCTTTGATCAAGATGGTCGTGCCCCTTTGATCCTTGCTAGTTTCGCTCACAGTTGGTTTCTGGGGACAGGTGGCACGGCTCACCCGAAATAATCTTTGGACATTCCCGGCTTTCTGGGCCTCCAATACCTAGGTCTTATTTGTCCACTGGACTTCACGTGCGGCTCGTACGCTCACTTTCACATGATGTCTGATAATTTGTCTGGTTAAATTATGTTTGGGACCGGCGGTGATGTTTCTCGGAGACTCAAACGGTGTCACTTTCCTGCCTGATGTCCAGTGCTTAAGCACCATGCTGCAGGCAAAACCCCCAGCACTGTACAAAGAGGTGGTGATCTCGTTTCAGCATGAATTCACATCTGATGATGGAACAGTCGGAAGAGACTCTAGAAGACAATGCTGGTAAATTCGTCTAACATCTGGGTCTACCGGTTTCTCACTCGCTGAGCGATTTGTCCGCACCCTACCCAGCCTTGTGAAACGAAGGAAGAAGCGACTCAAGACGAGCGCGTGGTCGGAATTCAAAACGAGCAACGGTCAGTTATTGATCCACGCCATACATAACTGATGACGATGTGATCAGTTTGAATTCGTAGCTGGCTCGTTGCTGGGGCACACCATGTAGCCAGATGACTTCAGCTATTTCGGAAGTTAGTACTGTTTAAAAACGGCCTGCGCTCAGCACATAGCCTAATTACTCGTTCGCTCTTGTCCTTACCGAGTGCATTGCATGTCGACCACCTAATTGAATATCAGATGCACTAGGCCCGCCCTCCTGTGCATTCAGATCTCCGACAATCGCCAGGGTATCTGACCTTTTAAGGCATTTAGTGCGTCGTAAAACTTGTCTTTGATGATGTCAGAAATACAGTCGATTGGGGCGTAAGTAGGTACGACACACGGACAGCGATTAACTTCCGGTTTGTGAGACTTCACGGAGGTTGCTAGACGAACCGTACAGAGGTGACTCTCAGCAGGTATCCATTCAAGCGTAAGTCCTTCTGCTCGGTGACTTAGTAGGATGCCGACCCCTGCATATCTTGCCGCAGCGGCCTGTGAATCGCCAGAAATGTGCGGCCAGAGGTGAGTGAAAGGTCTTGTGACAGCTCAGCCAATATGTTTGCATTCTGAATTCTTATTTCTTATAGGCAGCACGCATCAATATCAAAGGAATCCAGTGTGAGAGCAAGAGCAACTTGTTGTCCTGCTTTCTTCAGAGTGCAAGCACTAAATGTGGCCAGGTAGACTGTGCGTTGAGGCTTGAAGGTTGATTTGGAGTTGCTTGAGGATGTCAGCACTGAATGGCGGGCAGATTTTGCTGCCAAAACCGATGCAAGACGAACGGCATCGTCAACTTTAAGCGATGGGCCTACAAGGGGAGATTTAATAATGGAATGGGGGAGGGGCAGAAGTAATTTGAAGGGAAAGAAAGGAGGCGTCAGCAGTAGCTTACTTTCGCCTACCCGCCGTGCTGTATGCAGCAAGTAAGGCGATGCGGCCGATGGCACACGCTACAGCCGATGTGGCATGAGATTTTTTTAGTATGTGCAATTCATGGTTTTATGTAGACTGGAATACTGTTAAGTCAACCAGACCTTGACAGGAGGACGAAAAATGCCTTTGACCAAAGCCTTTGGCTCAAAAGCCTGACCAGAAGGTCACGGTGTTTGGTAGGAAATGCAGGTGCATTACCGCTTTTTAAGGATCGGGTCACATGTTCCACTCCCCAGTCTGGAAAGCCAGCTGACTGTGTTGGGCAGACCTCTAGCCATTGGCCAACCTGGTATGCGGGACTCTGCGAGTATCGCACGGAGGTGCACAAAACCGTCACATCGCGGTAAGCTCCAGTCAGTGTGTGACGGTAATGATGACTTAGGTACCATGGAATCCATTCGTCCGCCATTGCCATCGTCAGACTCCGATATTCACCTCATTATTCAACTCTCCACGTTCGCACTCTGCAACAAGCTGGACAACATTCTCTTGCTTGTACACTGGACTCGATTTCTGTTGAAATGCGCTGTTCCTCTGGAACGAGGATTCAATACCCAAGTATAGTTGTTGAGCTGACGTCACCATCGGTTTCTTTTAGCGTCCGATTACTCACCACTGATGATCCAGAATCCTCCGTCATTGGTTCTCTCTGGGTCGGTATTGTTTTTGGGTGATCAGGTGATCAGGTTTGATTTAACGACCGTACACTTCGTCCACCTTACAGTTGCCAGTGTCCGTTGGCGCATTTTTCGATGCGGTCGACAAAGTACTGTACCTTACCGAGAGCCCAGTGCGCCTGCAGACGCATCTGTTTTGCGAAGCAGTATCAGGAGCCAGGCCTGTTTGCCTCACTTCTCGCTCCCGTCATTGGATCAGCCCTCATAACCAAGTGTGTCGAACTGTCGGGTCACTGGCTTCGTACAAACTTTTTGACAGGGTCAATGCTACAGTCCGTCGGAGCGTAAGTAGCTATGCTGAGCCATGGACCTGTTTCTAGAGATTAACAAACGCTACCGAGGCGACAGTCAACACTCATGCAGTGCAGTAAAGATGTTTTCGCCCAATGACAACACAGTACCTATCTCAACATATCCAGCCACATCGGTCTATGCATCCTCAGAGGTACAGGAAGGAAAAGACGGGGCCGCCAATTGAATCACAATACTCGCCTCCTGGATTCTCATCTCTGACAGAGAGTTTATGGCCATGTTGAGGATATCTAGCGTATTAGCACCAGCTGTCCTGCTTTCGAATATTAGAGGGAACTAACTAGACCGGCTTACAGAGTCCGAAAAGCGATTCCGAGGCGTCGGGTTGTTACTGCAGATGGACGCGCATAATTTGCTGCTAGCGTGAAGCAAAGCGAACGAAGCTGTTGGATTTAGTTGTGGAACCCGCAGGAAGAATATTCACAATGGGGCTGGAGTGGAGGGGAAAAAGAAATAAATTTATAGGAAAGTAGGCGTGAGCAATAGCATATTTTCACCTACTCAGCCTGGTAGGTAGGGCGATTTGGCTGATGGCACGACGCAGCAGCCGATGTACCAGTATTTTCAGTTGCAAAGTTCATGATTGTACGCGGGTTAGGACACTTGGAGTGCCCACACCTGGACAAGAAGACGAATAGGGCCTTCAACCAAAACATTTGACTCCAAAACCTGATAACAAGGCGCCGAATGGGTGCCAGTATACTACCATAGGAGAATAACTCGCTGCACATGTTTCATCTCCCAATATGAAGGACCAGGGTGCCGTTCGCCATATCTGTATGGGCTAACCAACCTGGTACCTGGAACTCTGGGTGCCAAAGTAGCCCCCTAGTATGGCACGGTATGTCATGGGGATACACAGACCACTACACTACGGTAAGATTCAGTCTCGTCGCGGTGTACTCCTACCGTACTATTCGCGATTCTCGCTGCAGATTGATTCGGTTCCATAAGTGATGCAGATTATAGCATTATGGGGCGATGATATATTGTCAAGGGAAAACCTAGTTTTTAGTAGCCATATCAATAAGTGGAATAGGTCTGACACATTCGACTTGTTCATTTCATGTGGACCCTCGAGATTTTATACCTCCTTAAAGTACTGGTTTTACTACCTTCCTGACTAGTCGGTCAACTTTTTGGGACCATGCCTCCAAAGATTTGTGGCAGGTAGAACCTGTTTCAAAGACGCTTTGTGTACTGCTCATAGGCAACACTCGGTACATCCCAATTCGAGAACACTTCAGATTATCTTGAAGGATCGGTATTTGTTTGGGACTGAGGCTCTAAAATCAGCCAAGGCAACGGCAAAAGTTCAGCGAACCAGAAAATTGAGTCAGGTTTACGGCATCGTGCGTAAATAGTTAAATTTCCTCTTGACTTACGGATCTGGAGACTGGAAGTTCAAAGGCTCACCCCTTTAGAAGCATGCTAGACGAGTTAACATTTGTAATTCGTATTTAGATTGACTGCACGAACTAACCTGTATATGTTGCTTCAAGTGCAAATCGCCAACCACTAATGCATCAAGGTTGTTGTCGATTTCCTTTTGCAACAACACATCTTAGTCTGTTATTGGTGAAATGTTTTAAAGCATTTAGGTTTCAAATATTTACAGACACCAACTGCCTTACCAGTCGCGTTTTAATTTTTTCGGGATGCTGGTTTGAAATTAAATGGTTATTTGGACACCGGAGTGGAATTGGGTCATGCGTTTATAAAAGTATCCCTTTAGTGCGTTTTATGGTGTGTGTTTTTTATGGGCAGTTTTGGAACTAGGTTTGGCTGAAGGCAGTTTGCTGACGGGTACATCGGCTTCTGAGCATTTCACTTAAGCGTTCCATAGAACACATTACTACTTATCTTCATCAGGTGATACACCAGATTTTGTCCTGATAGTGGTAACGTCTCATACGTGTAAGTTGCTTATGACAGGGAGTTGCTTTGCGTAGGTTCATCTTTATCTGTTTTACTGCGACTCGGCTGCTTCCTAATCTCATCAGCGTTGCCCATGAATTTTGCCAGGAAACATCCACTTTTATACTGGTTCACTTTTTATTCTTATTTGACAGCTGGACGTCTCTTGTCAGTTGTACAGGGTTGTCAAGCTATCATGGTATTTTGCCCAGTTTGACCAGAAGATGGATTCAAGGTCTAGTCGATGGCACCATTGAGGCTCCTGGGGGTAGTACAAATCAACAATTCACCACTGCCATACTGTCCTTCCTTTATCATCTTGCCTGTTATGAGGAAAACGTCGGACCAGGTATGTGTTTCTAATATTTTGCCCTAAGCGTCACTACCATATGCTTTTTAGGCAATACACAAAATGCTACACTCAGTTCCAGTGGTGTGTTAGACACAATGTTGCAGTTGATTGCCTGGCACACTTCTCGAAACGATTGTCTGAGTTACGTCACACGCGCCGTTCGAGTCACTGACCAAATACTGATGAGCATCGCCACCAGTCGACTGAATGTTGTGAATATTCTCGTCAGTCGGCTTAGTTTCGAGGTCGACTTGGTCTTGAAAGCTTCGAATGATGGCAAGGTAGGTTTGTAATAATTCCTTTTGTTCCGCAACACATTGTTTTGTGTCCTCAGACGCTGCTTGATTTTCCCCTACCCGTAGACTGCCTTTTTTAAAATACAGTTTGCATCTTATTTGGCGTGGGAGATAGAAAGGTATGTTGGACGTCTTGTCCCACAAGGGTATCATGTAGCAACCATCCACTAACAGAACAGTGGTATAGTGAGCCTCCTGGTTTATAGGTGAACAGGGCTAACTTACACTTTTTCGAAGACCTCAATTGGAGTGTTTGCTTATCGATACGACGCATCCGCATACGGGACTGTTAATTCGTTCTAAAATGGAAGTCAGCTCTTTGTTTTTGAGCTCCTCTTCGGTACTTTACTTCTTCCATTTGTTATTTGTTATTAAACAAAGAAGAAACAACTGGTGGCTGTCCACCGAGATTCGTTGACGAACTTGGGGTACTGCCATGAAAAACCATGATTGACTTCCCGAGCTAGTTGACGATGCACCCGTGGTCTCCATTTTGCCAGGAGATACTCCTTACTTTAGCCGGCAGTTGTATCGATTACTCTTACTAGTTGACATTTTCCTCGGTCAACAGCGTGTTCCCCTCCGTACCGGGTTCTGCCCACTTGTTTGGATGACAAACTGTTTCATTTGTTCGCAACCAGGTTCGGCAAGACCTTGTTCCCGCCTTGAATACACAACGCTCTGGTCTGATGAAGTCCATCCTAAATCTACTGAAGCGCCTTTGTTTGGATACGGACTGGGGGGAGGTGATGCACACCGTTATGGAGGATACACTTCCTGATATTTTGCGTCAGGTATTCCTCAACGGGTCTATTCATTTCACTCCACATTTGGCGCTGTTTGCAATGGAAACGATAACCAACTATCTATATACATACCCTTCGCGAATATCCTCAATGCAGGTGGGTTTTCTCTCCATATTGTTCAGCTTTTTGTCGGCACGTTTTGATAAAACTGGTGGGTATCAGTTTCCCAGTTCTAGGGGTTATACACAGATGTTATGATGAGTTGATACTGAAAACTGGTCGTCCGGTATTACTGTTACAGTTAATCCCTTGCAGAGAATAATAATAATAACTCAGTTATGCGGAATTTTGAGCCCACTTGAGATGACCGGAATATGACACCTTAAAAGGACTCCTTTTTCCTCAGAAGAAGGTTCAGTAGCGAGATGTCCGCACCTCTAACAACCACTGAAATAAATGTATCTGAACATCTTGTTGGAGAAAGACGCCAGCGTGCTTGATTCGGCGGCCTTAGCACACTTCGCCCGACAAAACCCAGCGCAGTCTGGCAAAGAAGTTGCAGTATACTCCCCACCAGGCTAGGTTGCGTGTCATGTCTTATGGTGTTTTCAAATACGTGCAAATGGACTCACGTGGAATGCAGCTAATATAATAATAATCGTTTAGCTGTAGCACCCTTTCGGCGCCTAGCTGCCATGCCACCCGAAGGAAGCATGGGGACTGAGATACTATCAAGTTGCCAAACCCTAGATAGGTGAAGTCGAGATGCCGAGTTTGGATTCGAATCACGGACCTTCCGATCCATAAGCTGGCGCCTTAACCACTGGATTGTCTCGAGCCCTAGACTGCCTAGACTGCTTGGAAGAAGCTTCTTAGAGGTCCGCTTACTTAACGGGGAATGACTTGACACCTAAATTGTGCTCCTTTCCACCTACTCCTTTTCCTGGCTGAGTCCCCGAAGACGCAATGTTCGTATGTAAATACGTTAGCTGACATGATACAGAACCGAACTCAGTGGCACGTTTGTTGTGTCGTGACTTTCTACTTCAGCAGCCGCTGTCATACACTGATGTACTTTGTGGCACAATGACCCTTCTGTTCCAACCGTATTTATATACATTTAAGTGGATCTGGCTTACTTTGGGTAGCCATGTGTGCCTATGATGCGTTTCCTAAGTGACGGGGGCCACCAGATGGCCTTCATATGCACTGTAGAGCTCTACCTTTCACTTGTATCCAACTGAATTGAGAATTACGGGCCGCCAGTTGGGCATTTTGATAACTTTAGAACTGCTCCTTTCTTCCTCCCTTCCGGTCTTATTTCCTCAAACTTACACAGGGTACAGGGCATTCAGATAGATGCATATATGGCCCATTGCAAATCATATGATACATTAATTGTGGTGCTCGAGAAGCCATCGGGTTAGTTCGATGCGACACGCCAATTTGGAAACGGTTGGCACTTCATCACATTATATATATATATATATATATTCGGTTATGTTGCCAAGCGAACGCTGTTCTTTTAGCCGTTGTCTTCCTGGACGGGTTACCTGGCTAACAACATTGCATTTTACACGTTCTTCCGAGTGTCGCTTTCCAATGATGCGATCGGGACGGCCACAAAAGATTGTCCTATAATTCAGTCTCAACTAAAGGTGTACATATGATACGTCAAATCAGATTCACCTGTCAACAGTTTCAAACACCGGATGCGTCTACAGACTTGAAAGTGATGCTGAGCCATCAGGTAGCAAGTTGAAAAATCCTTAGTACTGACTACGTGGAGAACATATGACGGTTCTAATTTATTGCCCTTGTGGTGGATGACACTGTTGAGTGAAGGAACGGAGTTCATTGGAGAAGGGACGACGGTGTGGCACCGAACTCTGACGTAATTACACCGGACAAAGAATTGAGAGTTTCTCAGAGGAGGGTATTAGCCGGTACAAAATCCTGGGTAAAACCTTCATTATACGAGCTGACAACAAGGTTAGCCTTTGGCCGTGCGAATTCGATCAATGTTCTGTCACTAGACTTCGGTGCTCTCTATTGTGTACGCTTGAAGGCAAACAGGAGCCACGGTGGTCCATGCAACAAAGACTATTTATTTTACCTAGTAAAGCAGTCGGCTGCCTCGAACAACTAACGGTCAACTGACGCAGAGCGTTGCAGAGCCAATCAGGAGATAGGCCAAGCGCAGCTTTGCACAGCTTAGCAAACGGTGCATCACTTACGCCGGCAGTTAGCAACAGTGTTTGTGCGCTAATGATCCACCAGTCACAAATTGGAATATCCTTTGAGCAACCTGAGGCTTTCATCTTGAATTCGGGGAGCCTGATAGCAACAGTCGCCCCTATCCTAGGCTCGCCGTGGCCAGTTTGTTGTTCAACCGCTAAACATTCTTCAGTAATGTGACGTCAGGTCACCTGTCTATAGGTCGTGCTGTTCGTGGACTATCCTTTTTGAAACCAAAATAAGATTTCAACTTGGGCTTAAGTAAATTTCCTCATTCGCAGGTTTAACTATATCCGCTTTTGTTTGCGTTAATGGTGGATGGCTTTTACCATGTATGGAATAGCCCAATGCTAACCTGATACACAGACTGCATTCGAAACTGTGGGAACTCGAACCCGTATCTTATCGCTTGCCTATCAGCACCAACTGAATCAACATGGACTGGAATAGCCCAATGCTAACCTGATACACAAGCTGCGTTTGAAACTGTGGGGACCCGAACCCGTATCTTATCGCTTGCCTGTCAGCACCAACTGAATCAACATGGATACTACTCCATTTCACATTAGTTCACTCCGAATTCACCAACTTATGGAGTGTGAAAATAGCACAGATGCGTCACTTTTCTCTGTCAAAGCAGATTTTATTGAATAAAGGATCAGTCACTAGCTCCAAATACACCTTGAGTCCTCACAGAAACTCCTCTTCACCAGTACTTGCTGGAAACCACGTGTAATTGTGAAGCCAGATTTTTGTGACCGTTTCACATGCAGAACAAAAGCAGTCATCAACCAGTTGAGACCCGCGCATCAGTCCAAAACACCAGATTTCCAGTGAATGCTACCAAATGAAATCGTAAGGAAGTCGTTGTAATCAGTCTCCAACCGTTTTTGTTGTAAGACCTAGTGGTAATTTATGAGCACACCTTCAAAAGTTCAAAATCCTGTGTAATTATATAGCCGGCCATAATGCAGGATGGAACAATTCAGCGAACACTACGCTTAGGATGAATGTTTATTGATATCTGCATTTGGTGGTCTATCTTCATCCCAGGTGAGGCGCAGAAACTTGATATTTTCAGGGTTTTGTGGACAAGGCAGACACTAGAAATCACGGCTTTGGTCGAGTGTGTTCCAGGCGTTTCAGGTTTAGTTGCCAATTTCATCCAATCGTCTAATGACCGCATACTACTCCATATTGTCTCTTACATGGTGGGTGATCATTTTTTTTAACACAGTAAGCCATTCCAAGTTCGTCGTTTGACCGGAACTTTGTTGTTCGTCCTATACAGAACGAGATTCCGGTTATCTTTGCATCTTAAGGACAGCGTATTTTAATAAAACCCTTAATGTTTTTTTTACCGTTTTTTTTCAGGATAAAAATGTTACTACGGACATTTTAACAGCACTAACTAGCCAGCCGCTTCCTCAGAACCGTGACTTTCTTGTGCAACTTCCTGGCTTGTTCAACACTTTGGCGCTAAATGCCCGTGGAATCGAGGCGATTCAGTCTAGTGGCGTTCTTTCGAAGTACCTTGAAACCCTAGTATCACCGGATTACCTTCCGACGATGAAAACGAAGCGTGTGCGCGATTTTCTATCCCAGATATCGTACAATCTCTCCTCCAGTACTGGACAAACTCTGTCCAACAGTCTGACTGCGAGTCAAATGAGCAATGCAATACAGGAATTATTGCGTTCACGCAGTGAATTGAAAACTCCAGTGTTTCAAGGTCTGGTTGCTGTGAGTTCTTTCTAGCAACAAAATATATACTAGGTTTCTTGTCTGTCTGAATGACACTGATATTTGTGTTCCATCTAAATTTTTCGAACGTTTCCTGTTCGACCCTGTTCTCAAACAGCTTTCGGGATTAGCTGCTAACTTCTGTCTTATTAAGATACTACCATGTACAGGAGTCAATGAAGGACACTCTTCATTTTATCCTATGTAGCACTTCTTGTATCTGTATCAGGCTAGTTTAATAGACCACCGATTAATTCAAAGGGGAAACCTCTAATACTGAAACACCTTTTGGAGATGAATAATTATCTTGAAAGTGATTAGATCCTCTTATGAGGATCGACGAATAAGAGCTGTTTCCTGCAGCTTTTATACTTGGCTAAGGGAAATTGAACCGTCTGCAGTATTTTCCAACCACTTCTAAGAGTATGAGAAAATCTTTCACGCTGTAATTTCGAAATCCTAGTACTTCGGATTATCGAGTCTCATGATTCGCATTAGCGACTGTTCAACCAGCCAGACTCGATCATGAGCCACAAAGCAGGTGTGTTAACCTCAGCGAAAACACTATATGAGAGGGATGTATTGCCTCTTAAGGATTTTGCATTGGCTTCTCTTTGATGGACAGTACTGTTGTAGACCATCCAGGAGAGAGGAATGGCCTCCTATCTGAAGTATTCATTTGGAGTGAGGGTTATTGTAATTTCACAGGGGAGGCGTATTCTCTCAAATTAACAAAGAACTATTTTAATTATGGGGCATACGGTAAACGTCGGATCACCAAGAGTCCCATCATCCTATGACGATCATGTTAAATCTGGGTCGTGCAGAACGGTACCATCATTATGTTGTCTGTCGGAGAGCAAAACAGCTAGGTTGTTATCATCAAAGTGGTTTTAAAGGGTTCCTCCTTTGTGTTTGGGTTGCAGTAGGAAGTATCCAGTATCAAAAGAGTGTTCCTAACGTGAAGCAAGGGGCAGTTTGTCACGGTACTGATGTAAACATGCATTCATGAATTTTGTCTTTAATGTGTTTTGACTTCCAGATTTTCACTACCTTATCTCGGGAATTGACCCTGATGAATTCGTGTAATTCATGGAGGCATTTTTCCACTCCTGTGCACTGACAGGATCACTCCTGACTTATAGTTTGAGACCGTCGTTGTTAACTCCGAAGTATTTACTCGGGAAGTTATTTGTGGGAAAACTCCGTATACCAGCGCAACCGGATTTGTACCAACTGAATCAACGCGTTATCGAAATAGTGGCAACGGGCATTGACGTTGTCGGGCAATGAGTAGCGGAACCTTTGTGGCTAACCTGAGAAGCAATTTATTGGTGCAACGTGGCGGTTTGGACAGTGGTTTTCTTTGAGTTTCCACTCTTTTTTACCACGACTTGACTCTGAAATCCTTCTCTCTCAAGAGAGCTGTGTTCCTTCAACACACTGGTTGAATGTGTTGCATCTACGTGGATCACGCGTTGATTGCAGTTCAGCCTCCTCATAACCACCGGCTCAAATAAGTATTTTGTCTTGTATCATGTTTTCTAGTGTATACGAAGCTATGCAGCACGATATCCCAGTATCGTACAGTAGTGCGACGTAACTTCTGCAAGCATATTTTTTTTTCAGTAGGAACAACCGAAAAATATTTTGTTAGTTTTAACCATTATATGCTTCTGAATACCGTAAGGTGCATTTCGTTCCTTAAAGTCATTCAGTCGGCCTCGCCCGGCTCCCGTCACCTTTTGTGAAACGCGCAAAATTAGTAGGTTCCTCTGTATGCGGGCGAGTTCTTTTTCGGGAAGAGCGTGCTACGGCAAACATTTGAAAACTACTGGAATCCTGGGCCAGGCAGGGCTTATCAAACTCGCAGTGATGCTATGCGGTTGTCTGGATGTCAGTGTAAACGAAGAAACATTTGCTTGGTCGTAAAAACAAAGTTTGATGGGTCGACACTTGTTGATTGTAGGTCAGCGACCAGGTTGGTCTAAGTTGTTCACTCACTTGCTTTAGTTCCGGAACTCAGCTTTTCTAGGTAAAAAACGGTTGCAGCAGAGACCGGGGTCCGCTTGTGTTGGTTCTGAAGAGCCCGCACACTAGTTTGAGCAGACAAATACTGGATACCATTTTTCGATGATTCGACCTTGTAACTACACGTTCTTTTCACATATTACAAAGCAGAATAAACTGTTTCATAACCGCTGCGAATTTCGCCCACATTGAATACTGATACGGAGGGGAATGTTTTAGTCAGCTTTTTCCTGGTTTCCTTCCTCTCTGACAGTGTATGAAACGCGTCGTGGAAATCGGTCGAATGCAGCCTGCAAGTCTCGTTGTGGAACCTATCCGGTGCATTTCGGACACACACACACTGGGTACTGATGACAACACCAAACTTCCCAGTGAACCACCGGATTCCACAGTTTGTGAGCATTTGGGCTCCGACTTACCCTGCCTAACGGGCGTGGCACTTGGTCGTAGCATCGTTACCTCTCAGGCTGCAACCTCCACTTCCAGTGTTCGGGTCATCGGGGAAACCGATGCTATGCTTGAGGAGGATGTGGTTATGCTGTCTGGTGACGAAGATGAAGATGGTGACGATGATCACGACATTGACGATGTGAGTCGTGCAACTCAAACTGCAGCGCATCAACACCGATCTGTCAATACGAGACTGATGGACTCGAGATCTACCTCACCCACTGCGTCGTTGAACTTGAAGGAAGATCTTGCCCCAACCAGTCGTCCTATCACCTCGCTGGCAGATGGCTCACCTGTTCCTGCTTATCATTTTCTATCAGACTTCATGTTAAATACAGTATGTGCCATTCCACTTTACTTTCGGCTATGAGATTTTCTGACGCAACTGTCTAATGGCGTATTAATGTAACCATATACATTTCCCCATTGTTGAAGCCTACTTAACTGGATTGACTAAAATAGACCTTTTTTTGAGGTGGGATACCAATGGACATACTAACAGTAGTCCACTTTGCGAATGCAGTCCTTCCTGTTGAAGAAAAACTTTGTGTATAAGGCCGACGTGGTAGTTGTATTTTGTCGTTGTTCAGTTGTCTTTAATGCTTACCTAATACGAACTCTCGTTTATGACTATTTCAAGTGTAAATTTTTGGAGAAGCTGCTTCCATCCGTGCTGCATGTTACGGAAGCCATGTGTCGACACTTCATGAGCCACGGTGGTCTTCAAGTGCTATGTGACCTCTTACGAATGCCAGGACTACCCTACGATTTCCCGGTTTCGGCAAGCTGTGCCTCTCTCTGCAAGATTTTCGAGGATTTGGCGAACTCCATATACCTCAACGATGTGATCGCCCCCCTGTTTCAGGTGCGTCGCTTTTTCGTCCAACCGTGGTATTGTTCAAAATATTTCTGTCAACCCTGTAGTGACCTTTCACACCGAGCTATCCGCCACTGTGTGGTTTGGTTTTATTTGAGGTTTTAGATGTCAGTTGTTTTTTAAAGTACGAGACTAACTTTATAACGAATTCATACTGGAAAGAGGTCCTAGTCGAACATCTTTTATTTAACTAGCGAAGGAAGTAAATGTGCCGCTACTATACCTTACAACAGTTTTTGCTGACGACTGCGTTGCGTCTGTTGGCTCAGCATACTGCGACTGTGGTTCGTCTTTTTTAAAACGTAACGTTTCCAATCGTTTACAGTATTCACAATCTCATATACTTAGCCTTCAAAAAGCTAGGACCTCATCTCCGATCAATTCTTCCCACAGATTCGGTTAGCGTACTTACACACCCACTATCGGGTAAATCCCTCTTGCTGAAACTCATGAGCACTCAGTATGAAATAGTTCGTTCATTTTTCACCGCTACAACGAGTTCCTCACGTTTCTTTCTTAATCGATCTTAAGCACTGACGACAGCGAATTTCACCGAGTTCACTGGCGCCATATTGCATTTATGTGGTATGTGTCTTCGTGACCAGTCAGCAACGCACGGTGTTCACTGACCTCGCCTTCCCGACCGCAGTTTTTTTTAGAATCATGTGATATTTATGGGCGTCACTGCAGTAAAAATGTCTCGCTGATAGGTAACTTCGTGGGAGCACTGGTGTTCTATCACGGTCTTGCGGTTTTTGACGAGGAATGCGATATTAACGTATCAGCTCAAGTATGGATTTTGTTCGATGTTATAACGGTTTTTACGCTTTTCATGTGTCGCTTGTGTTGTGCATGTGGGACTGTCTACTGTCGAGAAGGCAGTGGGTCGAAGTGTAGTTTGTATGTCGGGAGTCTTGCATTGTTTCTTTCGAACCCACCATTTAGTTCATGCTCGCACTGATGGGTTTATTGTTCCTGTTACAAGATAAAATAAGGTTGCACAGTGTGCCGCAGGGAGTCCAAATCAGGTGGTTCTTCAGTACCCTCTGATCTGTAGCCGAGGTTTCCCCACACAATCAGCCCGAAGCGACCCTCACTATTTCTATGATTTCGTTCAGTTCATCTTACGTCTGAGGCGTGTAGTAGTGAAGCAGACTCGGTGTCCTGTTTTTATCACCCGGTCTGTAACTGCTTGCGCTCATTTGGTGCCTGTGCGATATAATTATTTCTGGCCGTGGTGGTTATTCTTGCCCCTTATTTCTGTTTAGCCCATTATTCTTACTCCGCCTGATCTAATCACCCACAAATATTACTATGGACTTAGGATGTTTCGCTGTTGTACATGTGATCTTTCAAGTTGCGTCCCAGTTTTGTCACGTGAATACCAGATTCATATAGTCGATTGTGCGTGTAAGGCTTTGTTTTGTGTGTCTGTGAATGACGAAAAAGAATTCAGACTGCAATGTTTTTCAGGCGTCACGATCGTTCCTGCGTAGTTATCACTGCTTTTTGCGTACAAAGTGGTAGTAAAATCGTATTTTTCTTGATTTTCTCGGGTAATGTTTTATCTGGGATGGTGAAGTAGGATGTGCTGACGACAAACGATTTTTATGCAGAAACGGTATGCAGTTTTGAATGCTCCCTCAGTTGACCATATTTATAACAACTGATGTAACAGTGGTCTGAAATGCCATTAGAACTCTTTTGGATCGATGAAGGCATTTATCTGATCAATAGATTCATTTCATGCACTATTTCTTGAACATCTTGGTTACAAGCATTACTTTTGTGTCACGATGTCTCTAGTTTTTCATTAGACGAAAGCGTAGAATTACAGGAATGGGTTAACCCGAAGCAGAGGAATCCTTCTTAAAAACCATAAAAATATCCCAGCAGGTCAACTGCATGTCAACTTTATTTATTGGGAGAAATGTTGGGAGAGGTTTGGAAGGTATAAGAGAGCAAGGTAGAGAATATAAGGAGTTTATACAGTGTGGCTGCTGTCACAAAGAATGTAGTGGAGTGAAGTTCAGTTCGACAACGAGGAGTAACTACTCTACTGCACTGGCTGGATTTCCACGGATTTAGAAATACACGCTGGAGATAGCCTTAAAGTGAAAGTGCGAGATACTGACCAAGGAGTTGGCGTTTCAAACCAAGCTCCTGTCTAGGTTTGAGCAGTCTATGTCTCGACCCATGTGTTCACTTCCGGTGGTATTTAATCCATGCACCGAAAAGGCGCCAAATCCAAACTGTTATCTTTTTTGTAGCATACTAGTTTAACAATGCCTCACTGTCCGCGCCCTCTTTATCATCCCCCAAAACTGGTGCTAAGACTGACTGTCGGACACCCTTCTAGCCATCTGCCAGATGGAATTGTCACTGGTCGTTTGGAATGAAGAACAAACCTTAATTTGTACCCCTCTATCGTTTCTGTTCAACGTCGTCCTTCAGTTTACACAATCTGTCGACTTTTATCTTTCCACCTTCCCCAACAAAATTATTCGCTCACTTCTCCGTGAATTGGCTTTTCTGTGCACCACATTTTTATTAAACCCGATTGTTTTTATGCGCTTCTGTTTGATAATTTTACATTGCTTTCCTGCCTTATTCCAGTGCCTAGAATCGTCGCTAGAAAAACTGGCACCCCTTCAAAACTCCCAGTTCACACTAACATCTCTTCTATTGCGCGAATATATGGCTAACGAGCACGTCCTGCTTCACGAGCTTGTGGTCACTGCTTCCATAATTTGTATCATGGTACAGATTATAGACCACTTGAAGTCTGAATTACGCCCATCGTTGGCTGACAAATGGCTAGTTCGGAACGTTCTTCACTCCTTGGGGTGAGTGGGTCGCATGTCTGTGTTGGTTCCGTTGCATTCTTTATTCATTTATTGTCTAACAGCTATTTCGACATCTCTTGATGGACATCTTCGGCTAGTGTTTCATCTTATTTGTTACAGAATTCGCCTTGCAGACCAGAAAATCGATTCATACCATAAGTGTGAGTGTCTGTGATCTGGTTAGCTTTTGCTGGAAGAAGTACATATCGGAAAAAAAGCTAGGACTCAGAGCTACTGCTACAGCAGTTGCCGTTTGTCAGGAAAACGAATTCACATTCATGGTTATTCACAATTTGAAGTTGAGCCCAACCCGCCTTATACTACGGGATAATCACGTTTACAACCTTAAAAACAGATAATGAAGTAGGATCTTGTGTGCTTCACCTGTGAGAATTTGGATATACTATATCCCCTCCAGCGAAGGTTAGGGGGACTGAATTTACCTGACATTCGTAATGATTATGTGTAACTTTCAAACGTTGAAAGACGGAGGTAGCCGACTGGTTTTGACCTTGAGTTTGTCTTTGTTCTCATACCATAGGATTGATTGGCTTCACATGCCCGAGTTTAAGCTTTATACGAATGAGAATTCACCTAATACGTACTCCATGTGTGTGTGAAATCCAAGCGAGCTTCGAATGAGTCCTCCATTTACGATGTTCTTCGACTGAATGTTCAACACGTAGGCTTCTTCAGGTTTCAGTTGGGCTGATTTAAAAATATCCAAGTATTCCGAAGCTTGAGTTGTTACTCTTGAAAGACACTTTATAGTGGACGGCGGATTCTTGCTGTGTGTATCTGGTAGAAATGCGGATTGGTTTCCAGTGACTGATCATTTCTACTAATTTGTGACTATCATTTTTAAGCACTTTACCATGCTCATGGGAAAATTTACGAGCTTCATATGACTTCGCGAGTAGTCAGACTCAGTGAATGGCTAAACCAAATACACTATCTGAAATCGATGAATCGTTCATTATAAACAACCGGGAGATTCTTTTCGGAATTCGCCAGTAGTACGCCGCCCCAAAACAGGGTGAAATCAATAGTTGGCGAATTTCGGCCGATCTGAAGAAATCCCTGAATTCTGTGATCTGGGATAAATACTACAACGCCTACCTCGCTTAGATAAGCACACTTAGAGCTGAGGCTCTCATTTTACTTTCAAACGAACGAAATTTCAGCAGATTAAAATGACAATCTTTTTTTGCCTACGTCGATAAGGTTTCATTAGTCTTGACCTACTACTGCATTCTTATGAACGTATCCCATTGGTGTACTGTTGGCGTTGTCCATATCAGAAACAACGTTTTGATTTCAACACAGGCGGACTACAAGCGCACTAGTAAGCTTCCGTAAGTAGTACAACTGTGCCACACCCATGCGAAGGCATGGGCGCATGCATGGGGGAATGCATCCCATGACGTCCTATCTCAACCGGGACGTCACTTATTTCTTATCGTGGCTATATCTTGTGTGGTCGCCAGACGTGACATCTGTGAACGGGGGACCTGGGGCGTTTCAGAACCGTTACGGGTGCTGAATGGCTAATTCTACTGAGGCAATTAGAAGGTGATGCTTCGTCGTGTGCCATGTACTTCGTTTACGGAAAACGTTCAGCATCGTAATCTGCGGTGGTTGGACCTTGTTATTCCTGTCGAATGATCGCCTGACGAGACGAGAGTCGTTCCCTATATCTCCTTCAGAATGTCATAAACTGCGAAGTGGACAGGCGACTTGGTAAAAGGATATAAACGTTCCTACAAACTTTTGACTGCTGTTGGCACGATCCGCCTTCAAGAAATAAGGTCCACCTGACTCCTACTGTGCATGTTTGAAGACGTTGCATGATGATGGCTACTTATCCTTTGGGTTACATCATTCGGCTCATTCAGAATCTATTTGGTTACGAAAGTTCGAAGGTCGCCCTCACTATGGGGAGGCTTTTCACAATATAGTTTTGCAGCATGTGTTTTCCACTCCGTGGAAACTGCATCGCCCTTGATTTCCCTAAAGCCGCCCGTTCGTCGGAATTCCCTCGAGCGATTATTTCGTGCACTCTAGGTGAATGTCCCAGTGTTCTTTCGCATAAATCCTAGGCACATTTACTTTTTGCTTATGCGTACGTGGAGTTGACTGAACGATGTTTCTTTTCAGACGACTATATTTAGGTGTTTCTTGGGAAGCTTGTATTTTACTCAAAATTCTCTATGGAGACAAGGACATCACGGAGGCAGATATATATCCACAAGAAAGAATGGACGCAACTGTACATCCGTCAACGCCGTGCACAGCCGACAGAAACCAGGCATCAGACGGATCAGGTTGGAAACCGGAAGACGATACCACCGGTCAGTGGAAGCCTGTCACAGAAACTAGCCCGATGCCCCAGTTTGTTGAGGCACTTCACATTTACTCTATACTGAGACCGTCCAAGATTCCCACTTCTGATGATAACAAGAACGCTTTTCTTCATCAACGACCTGGTGAGTTCTTCGTCAGCTGTTTGTTCAGATAATCTGGCTACAAACTGGCTTCATTTACTTACAACTAATTTGAAGGGTTTGAGGTCCACGCACTGTCCCGACTGGACCTCACAGGTTTCATGCGTGTTTCTGGATACCTTGCAGAACATAAATTTAGGCCATTTTCAGTGGCGAGTATGCTGGCATTCCTAGACTGGACTGCTTTGTCTCTTGTTTGGTTACCGAGTGCTACGTATATGTCGACGTCCACTCATATGTTTAGTTTTGAAAGCCTGCAGAAAGGCAGCCTTATTTTGACTAGATAAGCGTTTTATGCTTATTATGTCGCCTGCCAAATGTGTGGATATCTGCGTACTATCATTTTTCCTATGATTGTGGAGACTTCCTTTGATTTCCGTTCTTTCTCGTTTGTTTTTCCGTTGAATACGATGTTTTCCCCTGTTTAATGGATAGACGTCAATGTTGGTTACTAGATTATTGTTGCCAACGAGCATCTCATTCACATACTAGATGGTGTTCGCTATCTTTTTCAGAGCTAGCAAAAGCCACGCATCGCATACTTCACGTGACGGCTTTTCTAATCAATTCTGTCACGGAGCTTTGTACGTCTTGGAGCCGGTTCTTTGCGAATCGCAACCAACTCAATTACCGTCGCCGTCGCATGACACTGCTGCCAAGCGAACAAATTCCTACCGCGCGAAAGTATGCCGCGTTGTCGGAGATTTCACAGGTAATATCCGGGGCTCTTGCTTGGGAACCAGCTGTCACTACTACTCACCACCCGGCAGCCCCAACCCTGATATGCGCAATGCGCTATTCTTCCATTCGCTTAACCAATGTGCTTCTGCATGATGCCAGCCAAAAAGGACCTCAAGGTGGTATGATGAATGTGTTCTTCATGTTGAATGGAATTCGTCGTTATTTCGGGTAAGTATAGTCATTCCTGTTGCGGATAGGTATACTTTGGGGCAAAGTTCTCGTTGTCCCGGGCTCGAGCCCCTTCAAGGGTTTGAGGCCAAATTTCTCGATTGTCTAACTCCACTCTTGACCTTCTTGCTGCGCTCATCCTAGTCTAAGCAACATGGCATTAGACGCTTCAGCCCTCGTGCTTCTGGGTTTTTTCTTTAACGGTGCTCACCGTATCTTATGCGTCACCGTCCAGGTTCAGAAATCACCTGTCAGTCTTCCTGTCACTGAGAAGCGTTGTACAACTGTATGAAAGTAATAGCCAGACACTGGCGCTAAATTTGTGCGCTTGACGCATCTAGGGTTGAGTAAGTGAAATGTCAGTGTGAACACTGTTGTTGGTATACTCAATCAGTACCAAACACCCACCAGTATCTTCGCATACCACAATGGGATTATATGCATATTCCCTTATTCATCATGACAATAGTGACAAACGAGTTGAACTGCCCGTGTCCACTTTACTGCTTACCTAGTCTCTGAGTGAACCATGGATAATAAGTCAAAATAGCTTAAGTACACGAAAAACAACTGACCCAAGTATGCTGGTACTCAATCACAACACTTTCTCGGCATTTGTCTTGGAGTTCACTTCGTTTCCAAGAAAGAGGCCTAAAAGTAGGTTTTATGAACGCAGACTTTGTTAACAGCAGGTTATTCTGCAGTGAATCTGTTTATTCTGGGTTGTGTGGAGTACAGGTTTTTTGCAGGG
This sequence comes from Clonorchis sinensis, assembly GCA_003604175.2. Taxonomy (NCBI): domain Eukaryota; kingdom Metazoa; phylum Platyhelminthes; class Trematoda; order Opisthorchiida; family Opisthorchiidae; genus Clonorchis; species Clonorchis sinensis. The sequence goes on along the minus strand of CM030370.1, from coordinate 103,724,414 downwards.
TTTTCTAGTTGGTTTAAACTTAGGAGCATTTCGGATGTGGCTTCTATAGCACGGTTACTACCCGTTGCTCTGTGTAGAGACGTTATCATGCCGAAAAAGTCTTCCAGTGCCATCACAAAGTGTCCCAACTAATTATTTATCATCGTGCCTCCACACAGGGTAAGCAGCCCACTTCTCTAGGTCTATTGGAAAGTCTCTATCTTGAGATTGAGAAACTTTATGTACGTCCGTTGATTCTATCCTCATTTCTCCCCACACCACCAGTGGTTCCAGACGTGTGGGTGGAAATAGCATGTGTTTCCAGATGAATGGTTCAGGTTTGATACTTATGTTTGCCTTCGATCCGGCTGCCATTTCCCGTTTCGAAAATTGTTCAAGCAGAAAATACGTGAGCGAAACGAATTTTTAAGTGCGCTACTTCGCCGTCTAAGACTCTTTTTATGGGGATAAAAAATCTTTTATCCGCGAATGTCTTCCCTTGGAAGGTTGGCTAACAGTACTACGTGCTTTTGTCAACGATAATAAGTATTCTGAGATCATAAACACTAATATGTACGTCGAACTTTTTTGTAATTCCCTACCTGACGTATGGTTTTTCTGCTCTATTCTCATTTACAGACTGTTCAAAGAGTTGGTGAAATTTGACTTAACGGATCCCAAAGTTCGAAGTGAGTCAACTCACATTAGTGCTATTTTTTACTGCAACTCTGGACTAATCTGTATTACTTTTGTCTGTTATTAAAACAGATGATCATCATCATCACCAGCTGTAAGAAACCGTGTACTTGTCGTACAGTGGTTGTAGCTGCCACAGTTTCGTCCGCCGATGATTTGGGGAGGTGAGGTGATACATGTGTATATTAGGATTTATCTCCTGTAACTATCAGAACAGGATGTATGTACAGTCCTCGAAATATCCGCGCTAAAACGTGAGAAGGCACCAGGACCGGACGGTCTCTATCCAGCCCTGGTGACCCATCTGACATAGCTTGTTGGTGCTGTGTGGAACGAAGAGAAGGTGCCTGCAGAATGGGGCATTTCGACAGTTATCCCTATCTTCAAAAGGGTACGCGGATGCTGTGCGAAAACCACCGTGGCATCAGCCTGTTAGCTGTGGCATCGAAGGTGCTCTCTGGTCTTATCCTTCGAAGGTTGACTGAACACAGGGAGAGACAGATCCGTGAAAACCAAGCTGGGTTCCGTCCTGCAAGAGGGATGCATCGACCATATCTTCACCTTCCGATAGATTCTGGAACAGCGACACTGCTCCAGCAACCAACAATGGTTTTGTTTCTCGATCTGAAAGTTGCCTTTGACCCTGTAGACCGCCAGGCACTATGGCAGTGTCTGTGGAGCAAAGGTGTCCCCCTTAAATTCTTGACCCTCCTTAAGGCGTTGTACCAACTCCCGCGGCCGTGTGAAGGTCTATGCGAAGCTCTCTTCTGAGTTCACCACAAGTGGTGTCAGACAGGGCTGTCCTTATTCACCTTTCCTGTTCAAATTCGTCATTGATACGATCATGGAAGACTCACTATCAGCCTCTACTGCCTGTGGAGTCGAAGTGCTCCCAGGGTGTCCGCTCACAGATATCGAGTATGCAGACATAGCTCTTCTTGGATCCGACCCGTGGTAATGCAAAGAATATTAAATAATCTAAATAATTCCGCCTCACGGTTCGGCATGCGCTTCACACCTGCAAAGTGTAAAGTGCTAGTGCAAGACTGGGTGGGCCCGAACCCTAGCCTCTTGCTTGCGGGTGAACCGATTGAGGTAGTAGACAAATTTGTTTCCCTGGGCAGCTGTATGAGTCCCAATCGTTTCGCGAAAGATGATATTTCCATCTGAATTGTGAAGGTCCAGAGCAGCTTTTGTGAACCTGCGTCACCTGTGGCGTAGGCGTGACATCAGCTTATCCGTCAGGGTTCGAGTTTGCAATGCTGCGGTGCGCTCCGTATTACTATACGGATCAGAAACCTGGCCGCTGCGCGCCGAGGACGTCAAAAGACTTTCAGTGTTTGACCATCGATGTCTTCGGAGCATTGCCCAAATCTGGTGGGAACACCGGATAGACAATGCTGAAGTACGTCGAATGGTATTCGGAAGAAATAACTCACCCTCGATAGATGAACTGATCATACTGCATAGGTTGCGCTGGCTTGGTCACGTGCTCCGTATGCCAGTCGACCGAATTCCTCGAAGGGTTCTTTTCGCACAACCACGTGAAGGGTGGAAACGAGCCAGAGGCGGTCAAACAATGACTTGGCAGTATAAAAGCCATTACCAGCAAACTCAGCTGCGCTGGTCACTGCCGTCTTCCTGGATGGGGACCCCGAGACGGGCCACATCAATGGTTAAAGACATTGTCAGACATGGCGCAGTCGCGCCCTCAATCGCTCATGCATCCAAGCTATTGCCTTCAATGTATAGCTCCCTTCCCAATCCCCGCACTTAACAGTCCATTGGCAGTGGTGTATTTACGCACCAATTTATCAGCTCCCGCCTCCAATGCGCAGCTACCTATTTCACCTCCCCAAATCACTGGTGAACGAAACTGTGGCAGCTACAACCACTGTACGACAAGTACACGGTTCTTACAGCTGACGATGATGATGATGATGATGATGTACAGTCCTCTATTTCCTTTATGGCTTCAAAGCGTCGAGAAACCATATTATTTAAAAGATGATGGACAAACAGTTAGGCTGTCGCAAATGGTGTGCAAAAGCATGGGGTTCTCTTAAAGGTGGATCCGTTGCTGGAAAAGATTCTACTTAGACGGTATTGTATCTTACGAGCACGCGCAGCGGTCTCCCTTGGTCCCAATGAGTCTGTTGTCGGCGAACGTTCACCAGTAGAGCAGGTCGATTTCCGCTCTGCAGTGAAAATTGACAGCGATCGTCTTAACAACCATGAAAGTCGGGTGTGCTGTATTTGGCACCGTTTATTCGGTTTTACTGTATTGCTCGGCGTTGCTCCCACGTACAACGGATATCATTTTATCCACCCACCTGCTCTGAGTTGAAAAACGTCCTCGGGCGAATTGCGAAACTGGCATTCACGCCCCATGCAGTAACGGCCAACGAGATTGGGATAATGTTACTAAGAATTCCTGGTTCCTGCTACTGGCTCAATGCACATGATCGGATGGAAGTTGGCAACAACTGCGACTGTTACTCCCGCCTCAGAAATAGTCCGGTGATCCCCAGATGGTCGCCTTTTTCTAGTCTAAAAGGATGACTTGCTTACTCTCATAGGTTAATCTGCCTAGCCACGAAGGTCGTGAAGTTACCATTGGGACAAGATTATCCGTGGTATGCCTTCTGCCAAACATTCTTATCAACATAAACAAAACTTGAATTCAGGGGATTCGTTATTCCGTTCTGTAAATGAAGCCAGTCTATGTTGAAAAGCCAATGGGCGTTGTACATCATTTTCGTTCTTATTTGAAATCATCAGTGCGCATTGGACGAAACTTCAAGGGGTTTCGAACCCGCGACATCCCGGCTAGTATTTTCAACGCCTAACCGTTCAGCCACGAGCGGCTGACCAGCACTGTGATTAACCCGCACCTAGGATATAGCTCCACTCATCCTTCAATCACCGGATCCATATCACGTAGTCATTAGTTGACTGACTCATCGAGTGAAGACTTCGCAGATGGAAATAGCTCTTATGACTGTTGGTTGCTGATCCGGTGGCTGTTGATCTGTCCGCCGAGCTTGGTAATTGACTTGCAAGCGTTTCGTCACGATACGTGGGTCCCACCCACCTGCGCACTGATGATGTCTCCTCGTATGGTGACGAAACGTTCGCAAGTCAATTGCCAAGCTCGGCGAACAGATCAACAACCAGTAAGCTCTTGTGACTAGTTACATTAACATCCCTTCACGTAATAATCACTCTTCTGTAGATCCTAGCCGCACGCACGTCGGTCAGACATCTAAGAAATTGATTCAATATGCGCCACCGTTTGGATTTAGCGCTCCACATTCCCCTCTTTTCATCACAACCTTTGGCGTGCGAACTCTTCGGTAGACCGATAGAAGCTGCTTTTTCGCGAACTCTGGGTCGACGTCCGTTGCATCTCTGAAACTCGAATGCAAAATCCAACTACAATTGTTGAGCTTATGATGCTCATGCTATACAGATACTATCGATTACGAAAATCGTGTGATCCTGCAGCCATACATTGGGTTAGGCCGCGGTTACTGTAGCACTCAGTTTGCGAGCTGAGGTCTCATTACTCTACTGGTCGAAGTACTATGTGCTATTTTCACCAGGAAACTATAGCTCTGGTTCATAGAATGACACCTTCAATCGAAAACTAACCACTCGCCCATCACGAAGAGTCATATAGGGCTTAAATGTACAGGCAGGATACTACAATGCATGAGTGATACGCATGAGTGGCATATTTCGGCTGGATGCAAAACGCAGTGATACTGGTGAGTGTATCGGTTTTTGTACCGGTCGCCAGTTGTCTCTAAGACGTACTGCGTTTAGATGCAGGGATCGCCGATGTACTCTCTGGCGTCTCCCAGCTGCTGAGTAGCCTCGGAGTCAAGTTGATCACATCGCCGTCAGCTGCCGATGACTCGGTTTAGTCCACGATTTCCGATCGTTTTGGTCTAGGCAGGTTGCCTCAGACCTCACCCTCGTTCGGTGCAGGTTTTCATTAAATTTTCTCAGGAAGCCACAGAAAGAGCTCTATTTAACAGTGCAAAAGCTTTGTAAGTTACAGATTTGAGAAACGTACCAAATCCCACTATGCAGTGCCTGTCGCGGTGAGATAACCGCAACTCTGCTTGGGGTGCTTGCGATGAAGTACATGGAAACCATTGGATTTCAGAACGATCACTCATCATCATAGACTGCAACGTTAGTATTGACACTGATCCTTCACCGCCGTACAACCACTCATAGGTAACATGGTTGTACGAGGGCCATGATACTGTCAGGGCGCTCTTACCTAGACAGGAGGACGATTAGGGTCTCAACCAAGGCCTTTGACTCGAAAGCCTGACCGCAAGTCAACGGTGTTTGGCAGGAAATCCAAGTCGATTACTCTTTCTATAGAACAAGTCGCTACACGTGTTCCAACCGCCAACCTAAAGGGTCAGGAGACTGTGTTGTGCAGGCCTATAACCATTGACCAACCTTGTATGAGAGACTGCGAGTATCGCACGGACAACCTCCCTCTGTATAGCTCAATCGGTAACGGAAGCACACAAGCCATCACACCACGGTAAGGTCCAGTTTCGTGACTGCTCCTCTTGATAAGAGGCGCTGTATCCCTTGGGGCTCAGAATACAACCCGGCTAGGGGATCAATTAGACCTCGACTTCAACGCATCCTGTGTGTGGACAGAGAAGCATTATAGAGCCAGAAACTTTACAAAATAGATGAGGCAATGCCGTTAGGCATGCCTGGAACTCGTTTCGGCAAATTAGCACAACGGGACCTCAATAGCCTTTCGTTAGTGAGGTAATCAGTGATATTGGAAACCTAATATATAACAAAGGCCAAGGCCTAGACCGCTGGACGGAATAACTTCCTTAGCCTATTGTGTTTTATTCGACTCGCCTATCTTAAGCCTTTGTCTGTGAGTTTAGAAGCGCCATCAGTTTCCGAAGTACTAATATACCTATGCTGATGAGATCGGCGGGCTCTCCCAGCGTAATTCAAAGATGAAGGGGGAGTCCTTGTCATCTGTTTTGACTTGGTTGTTCTCTTGTTTTTGGTAACAAGACCGTTTTCCACAGAACCGTGGCCACTTGTTGGTTGTATCCGTGTTCCAAAAATTTCCCTAGCCGTCTGTTCCAACCATGTGTATAAGTCATGTCTATCGTAACAACTACGGTTTCCTGTGTCTCTGACACGTGGGGCGCAATTCTGAGGTTGCGTTAACCCCATCCTCACATTAACTCGAACAATGGAGCAGCTCCACAGGTACCACCAACCAACAAGGACGCTTCTCCTCTACTTTAAGTGAGACTTCGACTGTGTGGTAGATTGGCTCTTCTAAATTTTCTTGGCCGGGCAGGACCAAATCAAACGATAAACTTATTTTCCCCGTCATTAGTTCCTCGACTGTCGGAACTTTACACACAGCTGAATGAAGCAAAATAACCTGTGTTCCAAATGCTAATTTACCAGATGTTACTGAGGCGCCCATTCAATCAGCAGACGATATAGTGTAACTACTTTTGTTTTTTGACCCCACAAGTTTGCCGCTGAGGGGCTAAAAATGTTTTTTTTGACAAATTGGTTGGGGACAAAATTGTGAAACCGAAGCGGCCTGTTATCTACTATCCCGTCAAGTTATGCACTCCGATCTTCTACATCTGTTCCGATGAAATATCTCAATTCTTGTTTTTACGAAGGATCTTACAACATAATTAAGGCTATTCCTAGGAATGGTTAGCAGGAAACGATGCCGAGCTAAAACTCGGCTGTACAACACCAAACACAAGTAATTTGATCTGTCTGTGTATGATGCACTGCTTCAGTATGTTAACCACCCTGGATGCTTACCCCATTACAACCTGCATGCAAGATCTGTCTTTCCTGACGAACGACATGACTGCTTCATCAATCTACCATCCTTCTAATACTGCTTGGAGGTGGCGGCATACGTTCTTGCCCGATGCAGGGGATATTTCAGGAAAAATTGGTGATACGTGACCTTGACCGGCATGGTCACTTGAATGCCTGTGGACGTTTACCTCAAACGTAACATATCAGGCTGAAAAGCAGACAAATGGTTGGCTTATGAAAACCCTCCACAAGGTCCAGAGGGCTACGAAATCTGGTCGTGCTGGGCTTTGCCATTCAGCCTTTATGAACAAGAAGCGAGTTGGCGAGCTACACTTATTGCAGTCTGATTGCGTTTTACAGGGAGACTTAACTGAAGCCTACCATAAACAAGAGACTCAGCTGGATTCAATCACATCTCCCGTTAAAACCAAACTGGTGTGCAAATGAGCATAATTCGCGAATTTCGTACAGTTTAGGTTCAAGAAGGACATAAGGTTAACGCGACTACGGGACTGTACTTACATGATGAGCCCAATGAAGGAGGAACTCAGTCGTGCGCTGTCGGAGAGTTTTTAGCAGCCTAATGAGGAATATGTTTCGTTTGGAAGAATTGAGCTACTTCGTAAGTATCGTGATCATAATAGGGGTACATACTCAAGGCTGAGCAATGGACAACCAACATATTTGTATTGAATTTCGGTCTTTTTTTATATCTGCTGGGTTTCTAACTGAATACGGCAACTTTTCTACGAAAAGTGGTTGCTTTCGGTCACTCAGCGGACATTCTGAGGCTGAAAATAATGGTGGTTGCAGAATTTTGTCACAGTCATTTCCCTGCTTTCTTTCGATGGCAGGCTTGCTTAAATTGAGATAGACTGGTTTTTGTACTGTTCAGTTACTTGGGAAATCATAGGACTTCCGGATCAAGGTTGCCGAGTGTATGGCTGGATTGCTGGTTTGTCGTATATTGTCTTGAGACATAACAATCCAAATTGAACGGTGAACGCATAGACTGGTACAATGGCTTGGTATTGATCGATCTAGCCTAATGAGTACCCACAATGGTACAGTTGAATCGTCTCGGGCTGTCGCATGGTCGGTAGAATTACTTATCTGCTTGGACACGGGATTGATGAACACATCATTTCCATGGAACTTTCATTTGTTTATTCCCAACGGATTATTGGTCTGATATGTATCATCTTTGATCGATGAGCAATCAGTCTGTGGTTGAAAATAGGCGTGGTCACATAAACTGGTCGCTACCGTTTTTGGGCACTTTTATGATATACCTCCTCCAAATATTTGGCGGATAATGTTTCCTTTAAATCTTTTTATTCTACTAAGCTACCGAGATGTGATAATCTTTGATCAATATTACGTTAGTTGATCCAGAAAAACCGGGTGGTAAATTAGCTTTCCTCCATGATTTTTTCAGCACTTTCGATTTGTCCTCACCGATGGCTGATTCTTTGCAGGTTTGTAACAGGTACCACACAAATAAGCCTTCCAGCCAATTGTGCGGAATAGTTCAATGAGTGGAGACTGATGGATTTGTGAATAGTAGTGAACAATGAACAGTAAACAGTTAGTAAAACTGTCAGTTGAGTGTCGTAACCGGCGAAAACTGCTAATGTTTCTCAACCATTACTCACTGTTCCTCACATTTGGCTTACCCTTAAATGCTTTCAATTTTGTGATAGTAAAGAGGGGTCCTTTCCAATCTCCTGACAGCCTGCTGCGGTTCCGACTGTCGTTAATTTAGTCCCGGACTTTTATTGAGGCGGTCCTAGAGTGAAGTGTCCGGGCATTTCCCATAGATTTATGAGGTGCGCACTGTTTATCATTCCCAAAAGGGATGACAGCCACACGGTGCTTCTCAGCTTTTCAGCATCAACTGGCATCACCTCAACGGTGAAAACTCCACCGAACTTGGAGTGTTGCTGGGCGACTTGTGTTGCGTTCAGTTTTACTCTATTTGGAACCAAAACTCTTAGTTACTGTGAGGGGCAAGTAACTGGTGCGTGAGTATGCCATCCTAATTACTTGAGCATAGTAAATGCTTTATTTCGGTACTACTACGAACTGATTGTTTCTCTGGATTAGTTGTAACGGATGTTGAAGCTTGTTCAAATGGTTGCAACAACTGCTGTTGACGATGAGGGAAAGCATACCCCTAATAGGTTCAAGTAGGTGCGCGTCATCGCAACCTCGCTAACTGAGTATAACTTTTCTAAAATGATTCCGAGTTTTGACCCTTCGTCGTTGGTAGCCTATGGTGCATCGTGCCAAAGATGAAGGCGTTTCGTTTTCGTCAGTAACCCACATAGCGACAACAATACTGAGACTACCATGGGCTCTGACTTTACGCACTTCGGTCATTGCTTCTCGTCTTGTAGTCAGTTTTCTGGACAAATGGAAAATCTTGTCTGTTTTGTCGGCAGACCGCATTTCATTAGATTGGTATTGCCCTACTGTAGAAAACCCTACGTTATGCACGCGAAAACAAACACGGGATGTCAAAGGCTAACTTTCCAACACCAACCGCAGATGCCTTTTAGGACTACATCTTGTGTACTCCAATGGTCTGTTGATAAGTAATTCGACAGTGTGATTCTCTTGTGTTATAGGATTGCATTCAACTGGAATTATGTTGCGCAGAATGTGATCGGTGTTCCATGGTAGTCAGACAGATTAATTGGTTACTTTTCGTCTGCCACTAACGATGCACCAACAATCTACCTTTTATCGTTCTCCAAATCATTCTGGTTGGTACGACCCTCCTGCTCTGGCGTACAAAATTTTGCTAAAGTTCACGCCAGAATAGTCGCGCCGGGACAAAAAAGGAAAGGCTGTTTAAAAGTGCGAGATATGGGAACGCATGCGTCGAATTTCGCAATCTACCTCACTTTCGATTTTTCTCCGTTTTCCTCCTTGAAGCCTCATTAACCGAAACACTCGAGGAATGGCTTGTCTGTGCTGACCGGATGAGCAGTACGGAATACATAAACACGGAGCTGGCTCGCTCCTCTGACAATGAGACGACTGTAGTTGATCCGGAGCGCTACATCAAAGAGGTTCATCGTTGCATGCTTTTCCCATTGAATCAACTATGCATTAGAAAGGATCTACAGGTACGTGTGTTCCATTGTTGTCAGTTTGAAACTCGATTCTCAGTGATTTCAAAGCTCATTCTCGTATAGTGAACTTCATCACTGGTTACCGAGTACAACCTCATTAATTTGAAGCTTTTTATCTCATAAACTACGGTACTTCTGAAAGTTTCCCGCCTTTTGGGATACGGTTCACTTTTTTTGAACCACCGCTTACAGCGAATTCCAAGACGCTCACGCAGTGCTTGACAAAAAATTAATTTCACTCGGGAAGACATTTTAATCATGCCCCAGCTTGCGGTCAACTTTATTCCACAGTATGAATGGCCCCTAAGGTGCAAGGCCAAATAATTAGGAGGGTTGCCACCTTAGGATGCGATACCGTACGTTGCCTCGACAATCAGTATAATTTTTCTCGATTCCTCGTAAGAACTGAAAGTGTGCATATTCTGTTATTTACCTTTAGTATCTGAGAGAGTTCGCCTGCCTGCCCCATTTTCTCCCGCCTTGGGATTAAATTGAAAACGCATCACCACAAAGCGGTGGCTCCCACTGGGATTGTAACGCGAACTTCCGCAGCTTGGTTATGATAGGTTGCAACGCCCTGATCCAACACATCCAAATCAAATTTGACACCTTCACATTGAGCGTGCTTCCTAATTAGTTGTGGTTGGTTTCTCACTACAATATGTTTAGCACGTTACGGACGCCCACCCTAAAATGGCACAAGAAGGAATCTGTCCATTCAGACCATAGTAGGGTGTTGAACGAGATGGCTCAGTGGTTGATGGGTGAGTTAGTGACCAGAAGTCCATGTTTCGATTTCTTTGGCTTTCCGATAACCTCTATTTAGGAGTGGAGCGCCTAGCATTGTCTCAGCCCTCATGCTTCCCTGAACTTGCGTGGCGGCTTTAACGACGGCCGAGCTGTTTTTCTCGCATGCGACGACCCCCGTCACGCAGTGCATACACTGCGTACCGAATTCTCTAAGTAGATTCGGCTCTATCCAGCCACTCGAAGATTTGGGTGAGCATTCAGAATGTACACGTCGGGTTTTGGTAATCTTAATGGCCGTTGTTGTCTGATGAGTGATTTATGAACGGGGCTCACCATTTCTGGCGCTTGCCTTTCACAACTGGTGAGCACGCATGGCAAGAATAGAAACGCGGTGCCAAACCATATGGATCCCATTCCTGCATGAATTTACCTCGGACGGCTCATGTCGTCGAACTGACTACCACTGACTACGCACTTTTCCTGGTCTTTCAATGCGGCACAATTGATCATGATCAATTCAACTAATCAGCTACGTAAGAACCTGTTGATCCTTCAAGACCAGTTTATTGATCTAGTGTTGAGCGGTCACCCGTAAGTTATAGTACTCAGAAATTCTTTATTCTCGCTAGTGCTTACATTCACTGAGGGATGAGTCGGGAGTGCTGTTTTCGGGAACAGGAATAGAAGACGATTATACCAACTTTGTGCTTACTTATCCACGGAACTTTATACTCACCAAGAGAGTGTGGCCAATTTATGTCCCATGAAGACGGATATGAAATGCTGGGTGATTCTCTCCACCACTTTCTAGTTCTTTCTACATCTAACCTTCATGGCACGTTTCACGTTTATGTGTCACATGCGGTCAGCTGGGGCCTCGAATGTCTGGGTTTCGGCCCTTACAGCGTTTGCCGTTTGTATCAGTGCACTGTACCTTTTAATACGTGTGGTCATGTGTTGCGCACGGTTGTTTACTTGTGGCCACTGATCTTTCAGTCGGCCAATAGTTCAGGTGTTCTTGATGAGACATTCACATCTTACGTGACTGTTCCAGCGAATTAATCTTGCCTACTGGTGCCGTCATTGACTTTTGACATCGAAAGTCCAGAGAAAGTGTGCATAATCCTGGAGCAGATAACGTCATGTTTCTTTATGTTCACAACCGTTCTACCGAGCGAGCTTTTTCTACATACAGCACACTAGCCGATAATCTCCGAACTCTAACTTGCCTTTAAACGTGTAATTTTCATCCCAGCTGGTTGTAACACGTGAATGTTGCCCAGGCGGGTAAAATCGATCATTTTTCAATGCGTATTTAGTCCTTAAAGATGATCTTATATCTGAGAACTGGGTTGAGTTTGATTTATCGTCAGAGGTCGTCCTCTGGATTGAAATATTTTGTGAGGGACGATACCTACTAGAACAACGTTGACTATTCTATTAAGCGGACTGTCGATAACTTGGTTTGTGTGGATAGCTGGTGTTCTGTTTGCCATGCCGGGCAATTTGGTTGCAAACATTTCGTCACCGGTCGAAGTAATATCATCAGTGCGTAGTAAGCTAGAGGTGCGTCGCTGTGTCCTTGCAAGTCCTGTAATCTCTGGAATTATTGAGGCTGGTCAATTTGTCACATTCTTGCCCCACGACCATGTCTTGCAACTAATACCTCCTTTAACCCGTACAATGGGGTATCTACGCGTATCTCACAGCTGACTCAATGAAACAAAGTGGGAGGCAAGACAGGATTTGTACATAATTTTTGCTCGGTCCAAGTGCTACAGCATATGCGGTTCTCTTGCCGTTGTTTAAGGCCAAGGGCTTATGTATCTGGGAGCTTTAGCATTCGCCCATTCTACTTTAAGCGCACGATTTTGGTCGTTGATACGATCCTACACGAGTCCGTCAGGTAACATGGTATATATTGCGAAGTCCCCGTGTGGATCATGAACACCTTGGTCGCCTGCTTCTGACAAGGAATTTACTATGAACGTTTAGTAGCACTCCCAGCGTTCAGAATAATTACACTTCACAATCCTTTCGTTCACATTACGCTCTCACAGCGATTGTTCTGTTCACCATTAACCATTTCTGTTAAGTTTTTATTGACCTATTTTTAGTGTGTTCTTGAGTCGTCTACTCTTATTGTCTTATTCATAGAGACCGACCATCTCGCATGGGATGACCTCTTAGGGTTTGTCCAACTGCTTTGTTTTGAACAAGAGAGGGGAAAGGTAATAAGATGAAGTCTCAGGTCGTCGTAGTTCACAACTGGCTTGCATATATAAGCAAAAGTGAAGTTTGGTGTGAGCATAGTTCATTTTTGATCAAAGTGCGATACCAGTGATATTTTCACCAACTAGTGGACGCGCCTGTTTTGGTTGGCAACATTCAGCGCAACCGAAGTGGGAACATTTTGGACTGGTCCTTCGCTTCATAGGGTACGCATCCAAAATAATAAGGAATCATTGTTGGACAAATTTTTTTTCTGCTTAAGGTGATTTCTTCGACTGGTTTGTTTCGTTATCCGAGTGTAGTATATTTTCTTGAACCCTCTTGAACCAATATGGTCCTTAAACCTAGGTGTTTACTTTCTTGTTCCAGAACTTATTGACACGCCGTGCCGTTGAGCACCTACTAAGTATGCTGGTAACGATTGTGCCGTACTTGTTCAAGGCGGCTAGCAAACCTTCTTCCCCAGGGCCTACTTGCTCTATGCCTCAGGTGGTAAGTACCGTTACCTCTTGCCTTTGACTCAACTAATAATCGTTGTCGTCTTTCAGCGTATTGAAAATATTTCTACCTCGAATTCGTACCCTTCCAGATGATTTTTCATTTCATGGCTTAGATGGTGCTTCTCATATGACGATCCTAAGACAGACAGTCTTGGTAATTTAAGGAGCCTTGAGCTTGAATCAGCCCAACCGCCTCAACTGCCCTGCTCTCTCTACCTAGTGACCTCCATCCGACGACCACCCTGCCTAATACGACCTGGGTTGACGAATTATCTCTATTTTTTGATGCCCAGATGACCTTGATTACCAATCCCACCACATCAAATGTTCGGCTGACTTCTTTTCGGCCGATGTAACCCGTGCCATTTGAGTAATGGGGGATAAGCTTACGTTCACATCAGACGTTTAGGTATGTTATTTGACCACTGAAGTGTCACCTTGCGTACAAATAGGCAGCGACCAAGCCAGTGAAATACATTGTTTCCTGGGAACAGTTCTCCCTGACTAATATGATTTGATGGGCTCGAGATAGCTCAGTGACGAAGGCGCCAGCTTACGGACCCGTAGTTCTGTGGTTCGAATCCAGCTTCTCGACTGCCTTTGTCTAGTATCAGGCAAACAGATATTTGCTCAGCCCTCGTGATTCCTTCATGTGACATGGCAGCTAGGCACCTAAAGGGTGCTACAGCTGAACGAGAATATGATTCCGTGCTTACATGCACACATTTCATGCACACCATATTTGGTCGTATTAGGCATCGAAAGTTCAGAGTTTAGTTTTAGAACAGAAGCAGATAAGCTTAAATTCCACTACACGGTTAGTTTGGAGTTGGTGTTATTACGGAGCGAACCGTTGGATATGGAGCGCTGTATGTTAAAGCAAACACTTGAGTGCGTTCTCTAACTGAACGTTACTCCAGGTATTTTTTTTGTGTTTCTATTTATTGAGTTTCGGGGCAACTTAATGGCATCTGTGTTTGCACCGGCGGAAATGCATATTCGATCTTTCTGACCCTCAAAAAAGTTACTGGTATGGAGGTATTCAACTGCTCCATCACCTGTTTGTGGCAATCAGTGAAGCGTTGAGTCTATTGGATAAACAATATTTATCATCCAGCCACATTTGACCGGTCAAATTCATATTTAAGCACCTTGCCTTTCTGTGTGAGATGTCGGATTCGTGGGAAAGACTCACGTTTGAAGAGAGATATAATCAAAGCCGATGAAGTGTGCAAGTAGTCTGCCTGTAGTTTGGAGGACTTGAATTTAATCCATTTTATAAGACAAAGACATTCTACTCATTTGTATTGTTATTATTATTATTATTAATACAGCCTCTTAAATAAGGTCGACTTGTTTTTTTTTCGTATCAGTAATATAGAGGGGGAAGTGTAGGAATTTCGTTCACAGAGGCGAACTCTCTGGTTTTCAAACGGGAAGAGCACCTGGGCTATTTGTGCGGGCTAAATATTTTCCGTTTTGAACCACAACTGTGTTTTGTGACGATCAGGTAACTCGTCTGTTGTGCACTGTCAATACACAGCCATTTATTCATGTTCTGATGAGTGCCGACTGTCTGGTTCATTCTATCCTTGGGTTTCAGACCAGTTCAGCCGTCACTAGCCTTTTGCTTAGTTATGCCTACGTATGGATAATTTGACAACGGTTTCTTGAAGTAACTTAGGTCGGCCTATACTTCGGATTCGTCAGGAATCTGTTCTCGGAAGTGAGGGGCCGATCCTGTTATATCTACCTTATGGCCTCCATTTTGGGAAAAACGCTTGTGCATTGTGTTTTTTAAGGTTGCTTCGTTAGTGTCACGTAGACAAACCTCATGCCCATCAGTGTACCAGTTTGTCGATGTGCTTCATGAGAATTTAAGGGTGACTTGTGGTTATATTCCTGACGAATTCCACATATATGTCAACTTTGGGCCACTTCGGCTCTATACTCCATTCGTACAAGTGAGTTGTGGGATCGCGCGATGTTAGGTTAGATATATCAACATTGAACTCAAGCACCAGGTGATCGGTCTCCTGCATTCGCTCGATGAGCTCCAATCAAGGAGAAATCCGTAGTGAATTGTGTTTCAGAAACGAACGCATCCACTTTATATTTGATTTTATCGTTCTGTCCATGAGTGAATGCTTGCAACCCTATGCGCACTAACTTTAAAACAGGAGTGGTGCTGATTCCGGTTTGCATACGATGCTGTTTTCTGACCTCGATCACCTTGTATGTGAACTAGGTCTTATTTTATGTTCACTAAAGACGTGACTGTCTCTGGTATGTGACCTACATTTCTCGCCTTTCGGTTTGTCAGCTCCCTACAGTCATTCATCCGGATACGTCAACGTTAGTTCCTCCGGTTACCACGCTATCTACAGAAGATGCAGTCATGGATGTATCTGAATCAGGTACTGCTGAACCGGAGCTTGACGGACGAACTAGGGTAAACATACGGCTGCTTGAGGAAATGGGTTTCTCCCGTGAGGTAGCTGTGGTTGCTCTGGAGGTTAGTTTCCGTGTTATCATCAAAGCTATAGTTGTCGGTCTCAGTTTTCCCAATTGAGTTCTGACGTGGCTACTTTTCATCTTCAGCAAACGGAGGGCGACGTAAACGAGGCAGTGAATATTTTGGTTTCAACACCAGCAGAAGAACTCCTTGCAACAGCTGCTACCGTTCGATCAAGCAGAAGTGCGACGCTACAAAGGCGTGATACCGTGGAACAACCAGCTCAAGAGAGTAGTGACAGTTCCGTTACCCGGTCGGCCTCTGCGATCGCTGCGGCAGCAATGGAACTTGCGTCGGTCGCTTCATCCCTACTCAGTTCCGCTGAGTCACCCTTGAATCACTTGAACGCTGTAATCTCTCAACGCGTGCGATACCTTTTTGTTTGTTGTCATATTCAAGAGGTTAACTTATGTGATTGAAGCTTAGTACTTTCAACTAGAGTTGCATTCATTTTTAAAGTTGTTCAGTGCATTGGAACATGAGATTTGACTCTGATCGTTCTTTAATGTAATTAGGTGTCGTAGATGAGCGAGGTCTCTTCCAGTGACCCCGCGACTTTTTCACTGTGCTGGCACAAAAACAGTCACTGTTGCACTGTTACTATTCTGCGGATGCATCTGTTTCTTTACAGAATTATCTGATTGATCGAATAGTACGTATGATTTGTGGGTAGGGAGAAGGTTTTAAAGCTACAAGTGAGATTCTGCTCTTTGCTGAAGAGCTGAGAAACAGCGTTCTGCCGTCTCATCTCTGTTGGAAATCATCCGCACTGGATAGCTCGCGAATCTATAAGCGGATTAAGATCTGCGGGGAGTTAGTCAACGTCGGATCACATGATCCAAAGTGAGCTATTGAAGCAGCCATATCGTACACAATTGTACGTTAATCACACGGCCATTCAGTATAGTGTTCAAGTGGTAAACGGAATGTCCCAGTTTCAGCTCATTCTGGAGATTTGTGAGTTGCGCACTCATGTTAATTTTCGGGAGGATAAGATGGTTGTGCATGCTTCTCGGCTTTTCAACACAATTTAGCTCCATTTGCAAGTTGAAATTCCAACCAATTCAACACGATTACTCAGTGTGCTCGATTCCTGATGAAAAAAACTTTAGCGGTGCACCTCCATTTTCAACTACTATTCCTTACCTCGCTTACTCACATTGGGTACGTATTAGAGACGAGGAGGGTGTTGTCGTACCGATTCCTGTTCACCAGCGGTTCTCAAACTTTTCTGTCCATCATCCTAGATACCTTAATTAACTTTATCGTCCGCTCTTTTGTGCATTACGCAACTAGTGATAGACCTACCCCACAGCAGAGATCCCATGAGGAAAGTTCGTCCTCGTGAAGATAAAAGAAAATCTGTCAAGAATAGTTTATTGTGGGATTTCTCAACTAGAGACTGCTTCTCGATGGATATTCATTACTCCATTTTCATGTGTTGCTTCTTCGTTTCTTGAGACGGATTTACAAGTATTAGCCAATACAACGGATATGCGCCGCGTGTGGCTTTAAGGTTATTTTTACTAGACTGACATGGAGTCAGAAAATATCAGGTCGACAATTTTGGAAATGTCGGGTCATTTTCGAAATACAATGGGCAAAGTCTTTACTATTCTAATTTTCAGGGCCGCGTTTGCATATTTCTTTATGCATCCAGAAGTCTTGATAGGTAGTTTGCACATGGATTTCAGGTGCGTGCAGTTTTCAACGATAACGTGTTGTTGACTCATTACCAACTCCGTCATCTGTAGTTGCCAATTTTTCTACTCTCGTGGACTGCACTACCTGCTCCTGACGTTTAAATTACTCGGAAAATCCACTCAGGAAACCAATTCTGAAGTTAGAGGGGTATGGCAACAGAAACAGACCGTACAGGCATACTGGCATACATGGAACGTCTTGGCTTTCTTACTCACACTCAGAACTGCGATCCACAGCTCCATTTCATTATGCAAAAGCGCTTGTAGACTGTGGGTAATGCGTGTATGACTGTGGATGTTTAGTGTATAATTAAAGTCGTCGTATCCTTTCTATCGGTCCTCTTGATGAAAACCACTCTAGGTTCCAATGTGTACATATTGAACACATCATCACACATCACTTCTGTTTGACCTAATTGCTTTGGCCTGTTTACATCAACTAGACTCAAGTTAGAACTCGTCAGGTGTGTATATTCTCGATCATACCTAGTACTGAACATCACTCGCCTGACATGATGCTAACGAATTTACTGCCATTTCACCATCGCATATTGGATTGTCCCTCTCAGACGGGCGAAGTTGTTCCCACTTGAGTTCAGTGTTGTGTTTTCCATACAACCGTTGAGCGACGCCCGTGTGAAAGTTTTTGTAATTTCGTTAGATTGCTTATCTGCAAGAACACCTTGGGTTTTTATCACGAGTTATCCGTCTGTTCTTGATACATTGATCCGAAGTCCTAACTATATCGTGTTTTTATCCTAATTTTTCACCCTAGTAGTCGAGCAAGTGGATTTTCGGATTACCATTATGATGACCTGATTTTGAGATCCCCCCTGTCTTGGCTATCTGTGCATATTTTCCCCACGAATAACAGCATAAAATGGAAATATCCAACTATAGTAACACACTCGAGTGCGCCCAGTTTTACCGATGACACAAAGACTAGATCTATCAGCTGCGTAAACGCTGTACAGTCACTTCCTGTCGAGGTTATTTGTTCATTCGTTTTACTACCGGAATTTGAAGGGCACTTCATGATTCTTTACTCGACTGTCGTACTCAGTTATTGCTTATATTAATTGATACGCCTCATTCTTTAATTATGCTTTCAGACCACTGGAGAGCGCTTGCGTTCTTCAACGCAGCAACCAATTCCTAGTCTCCCGAGCTCATTAAAAATCCCGTTCGATTGGCAGAAACCTCTCGCGGAATTGGAACCTTTGGCTCCGGAAAAGATTGAAGAACTACGCGAATCGCTTAAAAGGCATGTATTCCGAGCATGTTACTCAATCGCCAAGCACCACCATTCAGATCAGGTGAGTTGTTACCCCAAACTCTCGCATGGTTCTCTGCTGTTTTTAGTTTGATAATTTGTGACAGCAAAGAATTCGGATGACAACTGCCCTTAGCTTTCTAATTAGTTTAATGTAGAGAAAAGCATTGCGAAATCCTGAGGTTGGGTTCTTATCAGATGAGTTTTTACCAGCGCCGCTTTACGACAGTGGTAAATAAATGTTTCATCGTACTTAGATTGTTTGAACTTGTTTTTATAAGGAAAAGCACTTTGTACAACGGTGGCATTGTACCTTGATTAAAAGATAAACACATAGAGGCTGCATCAGTCGTAGAGTTTGAAGCCTTAGACTCGTCATAACAAGACTACTAGCTTCAGTAATAACTGCGACAACTAACGTCAACTAACGCGAGACAAATCCGAGAACATCAAAGAATACTTCCACCTGATAGAGTGTGCATTGATCACATCTTCATTTGCCAAATGTTCCAACAGCAGTACACGTACCGTCAACCAACAGTGGCTGTTTTCCTGGACTTGAAGTAGCCTTTGGATCCGCAGATTGTTCAGTTCTGTTGTGTATACATCACTGAAGAGGGATGCCTCCGATGTTTGTGAACGCATACCATGCTCTCTGTTCACACGCTGGTCGTATAAGTCTGCAACGAACCGTCCGAATCTTTCCTCACGAACGTTGCGGTCCACTAAAGCCACCATGTTTCCCCCTCCATTTCTATTCAGTTTGTTCATCCACATCATCATAGAAGTGTATTTGCAGGGGGCGAAAGCAACTCGGTGGTAGACTAGTAGACTCGGAAACGACACTGTCGACCTTCAGAAGAAATTCCTTTTTGGTGCTCGTTTCGCACTTTCAAAGTGCACAGTATTGCTTCCGGTCATTTGGGCTTTCTGCGTTTCTCTGGGGATTCTTTATGTTTTTCTGGACGGCTATATAGACCCTGCAAGAAGCCAGGGCGGAAGCTACATTTGGCAACTTTAATAATTCATGGCTTCGAAGACGGATTTCCTTGAAATTAAAGGCAGTCCCAAAATCAGTCTTACTTTACGAAACTTATCCTTTCCCACCAGGGGGCTTTGAATGTCTTCAAGCGCTTTGGTCATCCATGCCTTCTCAGCATAGTAAAGTGGGTGCAGCTTGTTCGCGACGAAATGATGCGTAAGCGATTGCTTGATGGTGAATCAATCACTAGGACCGTGGGCAGAGCTCATCAAGTCAAAGTAGTTTGGATATGTACCAACCGTGCTCATTACCAGTGTCTACCGAATGAAGTATTGCTTTCTACTAGGGACTCTCGTTGTTGAAAGGTTAATAGATAATCTACTGTGATTCCGTAACGCGGAATGATGGCAGCTTCTCTCCCCCTCAGTGTTGTGTATTCTTTTTGGCCTGGGGTCGGATTATTCTGCTTAGACGTGTTACGTGATCGGTAGAATGGCAAGCATTTTTGCACTTCCTAGACGGATTATCTAGCTCAATTTTGTCTATCGCTAAATTCTATACCAACGGTAACTGAAGTTCGCACGGGACGTTGGGTTAATCGCACTGATGGCGCCCTACTATGACGTACTGAGATTCGTTTTTTCGCTGCTGCTACAAGGTGTGGGTATATTGGTATTTATCGTTTTCACTACTACCATAAAGCTACTTGTATTGTTCCCTTTTTTCCACCCGTCAAATGGGGCATTCTTTTCTCATAAATGTATGCAGTATTTACCATTGGTGTATCGCTGTTCATACTGCTGTTTTTTTCGAAAATGGGGAAGTGATTTGCCGCAGTGGCCACAGTCTTATCAGTCTGACTTGTTACAACAAGACATGATCCTCGTCTTTTGGCTGTGCAGGAGGTTCCAGCCAGCCAGCACTGCCCGGGTTCCGACAGTGTAGAGGTGGGCTCAACCGTATCACCATCACTACATCACCCCCTACACCGTTGACAGCAATAAACCACAATACACTTTTCAAGCAGTAGGATAAGCGTACGAATGGTGACCACATTGGTATTTGATTCCAAGGTGCATTCCGTTCGGTTGACCGCTCCCTTATTGTAACTACATTTATTGAAAACGTTTTATAAGCTTGTTGAGTTCTGCATGTTAGCTTACTAGAGAGCGTCGTCATAACCTTCTACAGCAAAACATCACTGTTTAACACTGATACT
Source organism: Clonorchis sinensis (assembly GCA_003604175.2). NCBI lineage: Eukaryota > Metazoa > Platyhelminthes > Trematoda > Opisthorchiida > Opisthorchiidae > Clonorchis > Clonorchis sinensis. Next base: position 103,703,563 of record CM030370.1, on the reverse strand, counting down.
TCACTGCCGTACAACCATCATTTATTCTAAGGCCTTATTGTGAACAAATGAATAAAACTTGACGCGGAAAGGACCTAATGCTAACCTGCCACAGTCGTTCCCAGGTGCCCACAGCTCCAGACACTCACTCAGACAATCTGGACAGGAACTGACAACAGCGACGCATGCATATCTTGCAGCACACACTGGAGCATACACACTGGAGGTCACGCTGACCGCTTCCTGGAAGCCGAACCGGACCAACTGGACGCGGACTTTCCGTTAATAGCTTTCTTATCCCTTTGCCAGGTCAAAGGTTGACCTGTCACAAGTGTCCCAAATGAGCAAACTCGCACAGAGCCTTAGAGATTCGCGCGTTTAGATAATCATTCGCTCTACAATCGGAACCTATACAGCTTTCATGATACGTAAAAGGCTCCACACACTCACATTATGGGTGATGTGTTCAGTGACTACATGTCCAGGAGCATGACCTGACACCTTTTGGATGCGAGGTGCATGCTAGAGGCCGAAATGACTGGTCAGTTCATCCAAAAACACCTACACCCATTTCTTCTTTCCGGAGACGAGAGGAGTGTCCGGTAAGGTTTTCGTCCACACCAGGGTTTTGAGGACCTAGCGTTCGTCTCATCATTCCGTAGATAACGAAATTGAATAGGAATGGTGAGAGTGGGTATCGTTGTCGGACACCAGAAGGTGTGTGTGTGTTTGTAGGTTTGTTTGAAGGTGTGTGGTGGTTTGTAATGGTGTAGTTGATGCGGCTCCTACCAGGCCAAATTCCCGCCCACGATTCAGAGCTTCACGTGCGGTCACTGAGTCTCAATTGTTACCTGCATTAGTTTACCACGTGGACTATATTGATGTGTCTTTGCGAACTGTGATCTCTTTTGATGGTTGGAATATGGCGTTTTTAAACGTTTCTCACAACCATGATTGATATCAGTGTATATTACCGATTCCCAGCCTGTGGTCCATTACACTCGAAGGGTCTGTATATGTCATTACTCGCTCATTAAAGGACTCCGTGTGGGTGAGGTCATCGATCTTGTTCCATTCTGTATGGCTGAGCTGCTTATCTAAGGAAATTGATATGAACAGAAGCCGATGTCTAGAATTCAAGCACAAGTATCACATTAAAGTGCACTCGGTTTGAATTAGGCGTCCCTGTATTCGGTAAGAGATGCAAAAATTAACTGGTTTACTAGAACTAGATGGTATTTTTCAAAGTTATTTCGTGCAAATGTACAATTTTAATGCACGGAAATGATGCTTTATGACACGATAACCTGAATCACTCATATCAATCTACGTTGCCTTTCCCCAACTGACTGAAATGTTACTCTTATCAGATGGAATCTATTCAAATTCGAGGATGAGACGGTCGTGTGAAAGCAACCTGTTGCGTCTCTTCTCTCTTCGACGTACATATTGTGATTTTCAAAGTATAGAACATATCTCGATTGTCCGGCATCCTTAACTTCCCAGAATCGCGTGTTATATATCAAAATCCGTGCGCATATGCAGCATTTTCCACCGAGTTTGTTTCGCGCCAATGCAGTCCTTGATGGCCAAATGCGGACCGAACAACATTGGTGAAGAACAAAGTTGTTTTTTTGCTAACATAAGGAAGATCGGTGACACACATGAGGAAGACTTTAAATTACAGAAACAATGGGACGAAAATCTAAAACAATAGCATTTTGCGTTAATCACCGATTCAATGAAATACCTTAAAACCTGGGCTTGTTCGACCACGTGATAATTGCAAAATGAGGTTATGAGTAGAAAAAGGTTGGGAGCAACTTATCTACAGGAGACAGGCACTTTAAGGGAAAGTAAGGATGGTGGAGAAGCAATTATGTGCTTGCACATCAGTTGAAGAATGCATCCAGTACAATAATGTCTTGATGAAATATTTCGAGTCCTTTTTTGGAGCGATGCAAACTAGAGGGTGAGCCTGTCTAATCTGTCGGAGGACCATTGTATATTACAAAAATGTGACCACCATCTCCGAGACCTAGCCGTCGTGACGGACTCTTCACGAGTCTTCTTTGTGGAAGAGAAAAATTTCCGCTTTTGGTCACCAGTAGACCTCAGCAGCGTTCTTGCTGTCATCTTCTATCGGGGTTCATCTGTCAGTGCGCCAACTGCTGGCCGGTGGGACAGTTTTTCTATTTTAACTCTGAGGTTTCCGTTGAGTCTGTTCAAGCATATGCAACCTTCCATGGTCTCCGCTTGAGGCATCTCCGTGTTCCTCGTGTATTCCATAATATCTATGCACTAATATAATCTTGTTGAGCGTTTAGTGGTATATACTAGTTTGAGTAGTTGACGATGCTACCAGTGATCCTCTCGCTTTCCGCTCGTCTCGCATTCACACTGTTTTATAGCATGGTCTTAATGGTACATAGTGGGGTACCAGCGTTAACGGTAACACTCCTGTGTGCACCCGCTCTGTTGTTGGTAGAATTTTCAGTTTTATCGGGTTTTTGGAGTTGAGCTGTATATTGAAATACGCCTGTTTTCTCGACTTCCAACTTATTGTATGTTTGCCTAAGACGTTCTCGTCTCTGTACTTCCAAGTCGTCGGCTATGCCGTTAGACCACAGATTTGCCTCTTTGTTTTTTGTATCAGATTCTTCATCGGATTGCTGAGCTGATCCTTTCCAGCGGAGAAGAAGAGCATTACATCGACGAGCTTTTTGGTTTTGTTGCTGCCACTATGTCTGGACGTTTGGGCTTCTCGGCCGCCTCTCCGACAATCCCATCTCTTTCCGTCAATGTTGACGAGGCTGGTGTCTCGGTACAAGAACAACCTACCGTTGGACTTCATTTGTCTGCCTTGCTTTTCAGTCGCTGCCAGTCCCTGTGTGCTCGTCTGGCTTGGAAGCATAATTTGCCCCATCTGTTGATTACATGGGTGGCTCGGTGCGAACAGTCAGCTGACCGTCCACCAGACACAACTCAACAGGCCAATCATGGGCTAGACACAGACTATTATAAAACTTTACTCCTGTCATGTCTCATTCTGGATTTATATGAGCGTAGCATACAGGTAAGTTCGGTAATGGCAGATTACAGGCAGGTAGTCGGTAAAACAATCCTAGCTTATCCCGTTTCACTGTTCTATGAACTGGCCGTAACAACCTTTTTCAAGCTTTGTTCCGAAAAAGCGGGTTAAGTTTTCTATCCCTTTGTTTTAACTGGTGAACGCCATGACAACATTTGGCTAGCAGACCTGCTCATAGCCTTATTTGATTTCCAGTGTCCGGTCATCGCGAAAATTTGTAGCTTTCCTTGCATATATATATATATATATTCTGGTGATATAAGCATAAGATTGCAACAGAAGACCGCGTTACATAAAGTCACACTTCACGAGCAGGCGTATCAAATATGGAACAGGAGTGTTGCGGTGCATAGTAGTTCGTTCAAAATTTTTCGTAAATCTTGCGCTTATATTGGAGGTCCGTATGACATTCTGCAGATCGGAATCTACTTCATGGCGAAATCATGAGACCATCTGTATAAAAACCTATGTGCGACACTCTGACACATTTCGAATAGCTATTTGGGTGATATCTCGGTTAATGTGTCTGCATGCTCATTTGACAATATCCCGTGAGTCAGTTCTGGACTTGTAGATTTCAGCATCCTTGTACAGTTAGTCTGGGTTTCTCAATGGACTCGAGATCTAGGCTGCAAGCTGGCCGACCCCAGTTGTTCGGACCAATGAAGCTGAAGCCAGCTGCTTTCGGGACAAGAGCGATGTACCGCAACGCTATACTGCTGAAATATCACCCCCTTCCGTGTACTACTGAAATAGGTAACAAGCATCGATCACGCGTATGATGGTATCCATTCACTTCCTGGATGCCTTTTGATATTTCCAGTACACTTATTTCGCAGTGTAGGAAGGCACAGAACAGTGCGGTTGCCATTAATTCTTCCTCACTCACACCACTCTCGTTTGAACGGTCGTCCTCCTGTTCTGGCGTAATTATTCCGCTGTGTCCACACCAAAGGGAAGCACTGGACTCAAGTTTCGCTCTTATTAAAGCTCATCAGCAGTGTATATCCAGTGGCCGTGCCGGGATTTGAACCCCGGTCATCCAACATGCGAGGCGAGCGTGTTACCACTACTCCATTAACGCACGTTGGACGCATCTGAATTTTCACGTCTGAACAGGCGAAACGTGTTCACACTGGAGCGATGTGATTGGTCTGCCCGACCCATCGAATGGTGGAGTAGTGGTAACACGCTCGCCTCGCATGTCAGATGTCCGGGGTTCAAATCCCGGCACGGCCACCAGATATGCACCGCTGATGAGCTCTAATAAGAGCAAAATTCGGGTCCAGTGCTTCCCTTTGGTGTGAACTCACCGGAATAATTACGCCAGAACAGGAGGACGACCGTTCAAACGAGAGTGGTGTGAATATGAACAAAATACCTATCCCGCAAAACTCCAAATTCTTCCTCAGTTTGAAATCTTTTGGACGCATTGTCCTTCAGTAACAATTTCATGCGTCTGATCTATCCAGTTTGCACTTCATCTCAACACTAAAGATGACATCGCTCCGTTGACGGTTCCATGTCATATGAGTCTTCATTCGAAATAGATGATGTCAAATCTTAGGCTGACCGTGCTTCCTTATGTCCTTATACTATAAATGACTTAGCTTTGAACACTTCATTGTTGTAGTCAATACGGTGACAACAACAACAAAGATGACACGATGCCCCAAATTTTGATGCACTCCCATTCGAATTTTAAGTCAATCGCCTTTTATCCCGTTTTGAAAGAATTTTGAGACAATTTGGTTTTTTGAGATAGGTGATTTTTTTTTCTGGTGGTAACGTCTTACGGCGGTTCTCTCTCACACTTCTTTCGCACCTTGAGGCACATTTCTCGGAACCTGGGATTTTATCCTTCTCTTGATCAAATATTTTAGAAGGACTGACGGCTGATAACATGGACAATGTCGGTGTTGTCTCGTGAGTAAATTAAAACCCATAAAATGATCAGAACAACAAATGTTGCAACGGTGCAACGTCCATGCCCGATGAATCTATGCGTCTTACACATCTGTCTGTCAGAGTAATTACAACAAAAGGTAACATACCAGACCGAAGTATCTGGGAATCGGGTGTGCGCATGTATCTCTAACAGCCTGGTGCATTTCCAAAAGACACGCGGATATGGAACACTTCAAGCCCGGTAAACACTGGTGGCAAATTCAACAAGCCGAGTACAGTGCACGGGAATGACACGTCTTGTTGAGTCAAAAATACACAGGTAGTCTTTGGCTATTGCTTGGTGTGGAAAAAGTTAACTGGATAGATTAATGGAAGGGATTGGAGGACATTAACAATGAAGTAGAAGAGTCCTTATTTGGTTTCTCAACGTGAACGCTTTAGCTGAATCTGCCACCAGAAAGCTGCATCAGCACGTGTCGCAACTCAAGACGACTACCGATTCCTAGAATGGCTCCAGCATACATCGCTTTCAAACGTCCAACACTAGGGCATTCCACTCGGTCCCGTTCACCGTACTTTATCACCAGGGATGCTTCAAGTAATACAATAAGTATCGACTGAGCGTCCATAGACGAAACTGAGGGATTCAGCGTGCGATCCACGTTGAGCTGTCGCACTGTGGTGCGTCAGCCCACGTGATGTTGACTTTCATTTTCACGGGGCTTCAAAATGAATCTTTTGAACAAATTCCCAACATCCCTCCGCACTGTAATATTCAAAGTTTATTTTGGTAAACTGCTGTCTCAGACAGTTGATAACTGAACATTCTTTCTTTAGTTCGGGAGATGGTAGTTCTGCTGCAGGCAACTGAAACCCAGTCTCGTTAACTTTTTCACTCCCTCCTTCCAGGCAATGCAGTTACGGCAGATCAGCAGCAAGCTGTATCTGAATTCACATACTTGGAACTGGTTCGACGATCGTGCCATGCTGTGGCACCCTTATGCAAGTGAAAGTGGACGTATTATTGACACTGCCTTTCACAATGGTGAATTATCTGCCTACTGTCACATAAGTCGCCGGCCCTACGCGGTTGAATTTCCTACCATGACGCAAATCAACCTGGACAGCATGCATCGGCGGCCGGTGCTGCTCATGCCTTCAGCCGCAGATGACACCGACGAGCGATCCAACAAGGGTAAGTGTTCTAAACGTTGGTGCGAAAGAATACACAAATTTGGTCGTCGTACAATGGTGGGGAAAGCGGCGCTTGAAAAGTTAACGTTCCTTCCGATTTGTTCACTCATCGCTATGTCCTACCAGGTGCACCTGTTGTTCTGTTATGCTTGTTCTGTCCAATCCATACCAAGGGTCGGGAACTGGGTTTTACATTGATACAACAATGGTACTGTTCCTGGCCCTTGTTGGATCGCAGTGCGCCTTCATCTTGCAAACTTCTTGTTTCACAACTAACGATGGGAATATTACTTATGTTTTATCAGTTGTGAATTTACTAGTGGGCTGGAAATACTTGAGTCGTACGGTGTCTCTCTAAAAAAGTGAATACTCACGGAACCAACCGAAATTGTGCTTTCTCCGAAAAGGGTTCAGTTCTACCATGAGTCACTCTGCAACACTTCCATTAGTGTCATCGTCATCATTCAGAACGACATTAATCTGAAACCACCGGTACTCAAATGCCCCATAACTATGCCTAGATGGCTCAGTGCTTAGAGCGCGAATTTACTGACTGGAAGGTCGGTGGTTCGAACTTGACCTCTCCATCTCCACTTCTGCTGTCCCGGTTTGGGCAGCCTGGTGATATCCCAGCCCTCGTGCTTCATTCGGGTGGTATGGCTGCCCGGCACCGGAAGGATGTTACAGCTGAACAATCATTTTTATTTTTGTTATCAGTATTGTTATTATTATTGTTATCATGTCAAGTAATTTGTCTAAATAATTCCCATAGTTTCCTGAACAAAATTTTAGGGGAAGGATCCGGATGCTCGAGTATTTTCCTAGCTATTTTCCATATTCTTGGGTCATTTTTTATTGTGTCCGACGTTCTCTGCATAAGAATTCAGCAGTTAGATAATCGGGACCCAACGAATTCATTGTCTCCTTTGAAGACCTCGCTAGTACCTTTTCGGAAACATCCGTGTTCTAACATGAAGGATGCATGAAGGCAGAAATGTTTACTAAGGCCTAGACGAGACTAGTTGGGAACTAAGTCTCACTCGTTTCGCAAATCTTATCCCGAGACTTTACATCTTTACATTAGGATCTCCTCAAGTTATTATTATAACTATACTGAGCTTGCAGCTCCATACCCCATAGAATCCACCCTAGAGGCCTAGTCAAACACCATGAAACAAGGTATGACAGCGTTAGTATGCTAGATTTTCAAAGTAGGGATCCTTGAACAAAGCTTTTGGTCGTCCTTTTTGTGATTCTCATGGTTATGACACGGAACATGTGATTCGCATAATCAGTGTTCGACTTATTCCCTAATTGCTTTAACTATCTTACCAGCTTATCCACACTCTTAATCCGGTGGTAGTTTGGGTGCTAATTTGACGGGCTGGCATCCATTTCCGGATGGCCTGTCACATAAAACTACACCAGTGGACACCCGAGCACAATGGGCAATACCACGTATGGTTTGCATGGAGCCGCGTGCGCACCCATCTAAACGCCCTGTATTCGGTGCCAACCCGAGGGAGGGTGAATAGGAGGGATCAGTTCTAAAGCGGTCAGTTGTACACTGCATGCAATGGGGCATCTGGTAGCCCCCCACCACTCAGGAGACGCATCCTAGGCACAAACATGTGGCTAGCTGTTGCTAGGCCTCGTTTAGCTATGTCTGAGCAACCATGGTCACAGGGAGTCACCTCCAGCGCCGCTGTAGACTTATCACTTTGGAATATCTCGTGTTTTAGTGCGCGTCTTCTGAAATATGTACGAAATATACATAAACGGAACAAAACAGGATACATTAAAGTGCACTGCGATTCAACTTATATAGAGTGGATATAACAGTGAACAACGGTGTCTATCCTGTCAACCAAACCGGAACATCCACCTGGAAAATCACGGCTTACATCAGAGTCGTCGACACAAACAAACAATTGGCACTCAGCTTATGCAAATGGATGTCTGGAAGCCCGCACCGCACATGAGATGCATTCAAGGAACACGCGTATTGCCAGCTAGTGTTAGGCGTTATTCAGCTTGTTCCGTACAACAATGGTCATAGAAAATCCCTCCCAGCGCCATTATATGCCTGAAGCTCCCACCTGTTCATGGCAGTGAGACGGGGCTTTACTGACGCAGTCTAGCTGTGTTCATTTCGCATAGACGTCACCGCATCCCTAATAAGCCGGACCTAAAACGCACTCGCCATGATTTTCCTTGATTCTTTTCACACGATGATGATAAATGAAAGTCATCTGACACAGTCGCGAGCTTAGCACACGAAATTGCGCAGTGTGCTAAGGTATTTTCGTAGGCGATTGTCATGGAAATTCGCTTCTGTCACCGTCGCACGCTCAGCTGTCTGGTAACATCAGAAAGCTTAGGCGGCAAAACACCGGCGGATCACTGAGTTTCCTTTGTGGTCGACTAAATCAATGCAACAAGCACGAAAATGATCCGAGTCGCTGTGGATCTAGGTTGTTTGGTCTTCAAGTTCAACAGTTCTGGTGATACCCTTGCGTCCCACACGCTTCAGCTTTCTGGCTCGAAGTTGGCGACTGCTGAATTGACGAACTCCGGTTCGTATCCTTTTCCCCTGTCTTATGCTTACCCATTCGACCTCATAACATCCATGTTGGTAGCCTTCAGGTTTTCACCCAAGGTGTCCATATAGTAAAGCGTTTGTCTGCCAGGGCTCCGTTTCTTCATGTTCAGTTGGTGATACAAAATCTGCTTCGGAATCCTGTTTCCGTCCATTCGTCGAACGTGTCCCCACCACCGTAGGCGCATGATTGTCATCGTAGCCTCTATTCAAACACAACGCCAATTCGTGGATATGCACACTTCGTTGTCTCAACCCCGATGCTGTTGAGTTGCCGAGTCAGGTCATTTCCATCATCCTCTAACTGCTGTTCGGACGGGCAAGAAATTCGGCAAGACCTTCATATTTTGTAGAAACCGGCTGTTTCATGTGCTGATTATTGTCGTCAAACCAGTAAGTCCGTCTCGGGCGTAGTTGCCCAATCTGGCTGACTATCGTTGTCATCACCTGATGCTTCAAGTTGTGCCACGCCTCAGCTAGTGGGGTGAGTCGATTGGACGCTGTCAGCCTGAGGGCCAGTTGATGCTGATACATCAACCTGGTTCTCGAACCTTGAGGGTGTTTACATCTGTTGGCGTAGTGTAGCGTAGGAAGCTGGGTTTTAAGCTTCTTTCGGACAAACTGGTGGTTGCTACACAGTCGGCTTCTCACATCACCCGTGTGACAAACGTCTTCCGGGCGTCTCACTAATGAATGATAACATAACTGACTGGATGATGGTAACCACTTTTCAGCTGGGTCCGTATGTTACTATGTTTCCGTTCGAGGCAAAATTGCGTGTATGTGATACCAAGGACGTGGACAGCGCCAGGTCTTGGAAGTCACCCACCGTTGGCGTTTAAGATTTTGGTACCGTGGCTCCCGAGAACGACTGGCCACAGTAGTGGTCTCGACTGTCACGTACATTGAAATCTCTAAGCAAGTGAATCCTGTCAGTTCTCGGGGCTGATTGAAGTAAAGTGTCAACTTTGACGTAGAAGTTGCCTTTGTGGTCGTCTCTATAGCATAGTTTTGGGGTGTATGCACTGATCATGATCACGTAGTTTTGACTTGCCAATCCATGGCGCAGTGAATCATGACGTGGATTAATTCTGTGTGATTCTATGTCGAGCATTTTCTTGATGCTGCCACACATGTCGGAGTCGACACCGTTTTTTCCAGTCAATTAGCTGATCCATTAGAATGTGTATCCAGAATCAGCTTCACGAAAGCCTTTTTGGTCAGTCAGCCATGTTTCTCTGAGGGCCACGACATCGGTTTCGTATCTGTCCGCTTCCAATACAACAAAGGCGTACGCCCCCTGCAAGACTGTTATCTGTTTGATCAAGCAGTATTTGCACGTTCCATGATCTAACGGTTAACGGTCTATTCGGTTTCGACCACGGTCGGCCTCCTACCGGGTGCGATCAAACCTTAAGACTATCTTTTATTACTCTCCTATAACGGAAAGCTAGCTGTTCTTACCTACTAAATAGAAGATATGACTATTTCAACTTCGGGTCACGTCCTTCTACCGTTCGCCGGCGGAACAGCTATTGCCTCGGCATCTACCCGAACATTCCAGAATGCATGACGCCCCAAACCAGCGCAGATACCGGGACGGTGTTCATAGTCAGATGATGGCACAGGACCATCCACCATCATATTCCTGAACTGACAACATAATGACGGATGTCGTCGATTTTTCTGATGTTACATCACATGTGGGCATAGGCTAAAGTGTTGTAGAACAACCTGTCTCCTTCCTAAACTCCATGACACACCGTGTCAACAGCCCCTTCTGGAAATTGCCAGGTGGCGAGGTTGAGCGACCTGCTCTGCAAAGGGCGCATGTGTAGTTACAGGCATCACCAGTCTAAAACATGCCTATCCAGCTCATTCTTGCATCCGTCGCGGAAGCGCAATGACCTGGGAGTACGCGCTTCGTTACACCATTCGGCTAGTCCACCTAGCCAATAATGCAGTACAGGGCGCCTGATGTAGCTAGCTAGTTGAGGCAAGACGGCTTTAAAAGAAAAAACCCAAGCAACAGACCAGTAACCCAAATCAGGAGCATCACTGGCGAACCATATGGGGCTTCCATAGGCTTGAACACTGTACACGTGGAGTATATCTGACAGTGAAATCAGTAAAACATTGAGCTGATTAAAGGACAGTACGACGTGGTGTGATGTATACAAAACCAAGTATCAGCGAACACAAACGCATAGGCCCGTAACCCAAGCCGGAGAGCCCTTCATCAGTGAACCATACCAGGTTTCCTTGAGCCTGGGTGGTGGTGCCCACCAAGACGACAGCGAAAGCTACCTGCCATTCATGGATGCTGATGTACAGTAGATTTAAACTACTTTCCTTGGTTGCCAAATAGTGGGAAGTCTGACATCTATGAGTTTTTGAGTTCATTTGGTTCATTTAAATGTTAAGTTAGGATTTTGCTGGTTTTTGTTTATAAACCGTTAGTATGGTGAAACCTGTACCAGTTGTCGGAGCGCCACCGGTATCTAGGTGGTATTCTGAAGTTCAATGAGACATTTTCAATATTTATCCCTCGTTAAACATTCGTCTGCTTGGTTTACATTGAGAGTCCCGTGGGGATAACTCGGAAAATCGACAGACAACTTTCTCAACTCTCCGGTCTCGTAATGAGATCCGCTGGACGCCTGGTTGAGCACTGCTTCTAGGCTTCCTACTTCCACCACCCATTTTGACGTCACTGATTCTCACTTTTTAACTTCCGTTATTTATTACCTTTGAACAGAATCAGCGTACGAGCGCTCCATTCTGGATGCTGAAATTCCACCCAAGCTGACTGGCAAACAACGAAGAACACTGTTCACTGGCTTGGTTCATCAGTTTGAGCGCGCGACCACACATTCTGCCATCACGCAAATGACAGTACAGCCTTGTGATGCCTCATGTCCCACCAACGTTCATGCTTCTTCCGTATTATTCCCATCGGACTGTGTAAACGCGATGCTTCGCCTCTTACTGAGACTCGCATATTCCAGTTTTGACGATGCCAGAGAAATGATTGATGTCAATCTGCTGTCAGTTCTACTTGGCTTTTCACATTCACGTGATTTCACAGCGGAGTACTCTGCGTTCGTCGGCTCCATAGTTATACAGGTTTGTCCTTACTAGCTTTTATCTAGTGTCAAATAGCTTATTTGGGTGACCTCGGATTGGCGTACTTTCGTGACTTATCAACGACCGGTTAGCTCAGTTTAGTGCATGTGTGATACACGACGAAGCTATTCTTTGCGGGGGCTTATTGTGGACATCGTACCATCACATTACCCGCAGTTGCTGTTTGTGGATGTAGTGATTGTTTTTTATGCAGCTGTTTAACCTAGTTCTTAAAAAATGAAGTGACGACCAAGCCTATTTTGTCCTTCCAGTTGTAAAGCTTGATAGAAAGTTATCTGGGAACGGGCGATTGTTCACGCTCATGCTGTCTCTAGCGTCTTCTAGTTCTAAAAGAACTCCAAGATGAAGCTCGACAGTCAACTTTAAACCCCTCCAATGACTCAAACCCGTATCCCCTAACAATCGAAAACCCTATACATAGGCTCACACAGATCTGGTGTGAAACAAACTGACTTGGTCATGTGGAACGAAAGCGGTTGATGTCAACCTAGGTGGTTCCGGCGTGACGAATCTACACACTACACGACACCAGGCTGCGTCTAATGCAGCGGTGCTTAATCTGATGGAAGATGTATCTGGACACTTCTGGATCTTAGATTCTTAGTCATCTCCATTGATTCTGCTATTTGTTTTCCCGATTTGCAATATCTGTTGTCTTGGACCACGCTGTAGTCGTTACGTGATACACTAAAGATCCTTAGATCATTGCCACGGGCCTGTGTATATGAATTTGTGCTTCCCTGACCATAGCTTCTGAAAGGAAGTATTTTATTCAATTTTAAGTTAACATCCTGACGTTGCTGCTGCTAACATTCCTGAACCTTTGGGCATTTTTTCCACTGGTGGTAACTCGTTTAGTCAAGGCTATTCTTCTGTTATCAAATTTGCATAGGTTGCAATGTGTTGCTATGGTAACCCTCCATGTTGATACCATCCTGCACATATACGATACGCAACTGGTAGTTCGTTGCTGTTTGGAGGGTTAAGTGACTCCGACTGTTTTCCGACGTCGCATAGATTTTCCTCCATCAAGGTCCTCCATTTTTAAAATACATGTACTGTTACCTTCAGTGGTGATGGGGATAATCGTCCCCGAATTTCATTGCTGTTGGGCGAATTTTATCGTTTCACAGTACCCGAAGAAACTATTCTGAGGATTTCAAAACGTGTCCTCAACAAAACTATTTTCTTGCAGGAGGTTGACCAAAGTGATCCGCACTGCTTTATGCACTTAGATAACGGAATATCACTTAATCCGGGTGTTTTTACCAGCTTCCGTGGAACAGAATTTTTCATTTCGTGAATTCTTGAGCGAATGCTGAGGATCTTCGGTGCTGTTTTGTATACGTGATGACGAAGCAATTACTGGTCAACACCTCTTGTCATCTGCAAAATTAGGAACTAGCTAAACCTGGATAAGAGTCGTGGAACACAAGATGTTATCGTGAAAGGGCATCCCTGTATAATGGCTGAAATAATGGTATCTATTGGTAGCTTGACAACTATTTCACCGTGCATTGCTTCAGCCGTATTGTCTTCGTTTGGCATTTCAATTGTGGACTGTTCCTACGAATACTGCTGTGTACGTACCAAAGCCCGAAATCCCAGTTCATTTGAGTTCGGCCGAAAACAATATGGTTCAATCATGCATCAGGTTCTAACGTGGACTATAGAATATTAAACAACTAATAGACATACGGATCAACGACATAGGGTATTTCCATTTTGGCGTCACCTGTGCAGTAAATCAGTCATTTGTGTGCGGAAGGGTTGTTTCCACGTGAAAAAGAGAGGTGATGGTCGCACTGAAAAAAATCAGTGCCTCCAAAATGAAGGGGAGTTCTCTATCTGTGTTATAAATATGCGCCTTGTTTCTTGTGTCGTTCGTATGCGTGCATTCAGCCACTGATTAAATTTCTTTGCCAGATGTTTGAAGACAGACCTACAGTCAACCGGACAATGAAAGAGGTGATCCGAAAGATGTGCAAGTTTGGACTTCCCAGCAGTTTTATGGGAGTTCGGATTAACTCGCCAGCGTGCCGTGACTTGTTCTATCTTCTCAGCATGTGCGCCCCCATAATGGCCAAGGATCGGGAAACAGCGCTCAAAATTGCCTGTGATACAATCAACTTATCACTCAGCGATGCAGATGTTACTGGTAAGTTTCTCACCTACTCATGAGTATATATATATATATATATATATTGAAGCTCCACTGGGAAATTCTCCAAAATGTCATTCTGGTTGCTGAAAACTAGTCTAAGTTCAATTTATATCGTTTGTTACCACTGTCTGCAAGGTATTCCGCATACTCGGTCCGGAATCAACTGATTCTGCTATCATGTTTGTTTATTTCCTTTGTTCTTCAGCGAAAGCTGTCCCCAAGGACTACATTGTGGAGGCACCTCTAGAATCGGATGACAAAGATCAAGACACTTTCCCTTTATCTGACCGCCAGCAAGCTATTATCACTCAGCTGATCGAAGTGATTATGCAACCCTCGAAGACGGTTGACAATCGAACCAGTCAGTCTGCGATTGTGGATACCTCACAGGTTTGTTTGCCTTGCCATACTTACCTGTTACCGATCGGTGCTTGGTGGATTTCACCTACAATAAGCGTTTTGTACCGTCATTTGCACTTGATTTGTTACCCCAGGCGAAGGTCATTCATTTTTTGGCACTTTAGATATTGAAGCTACTTGATGTCTTTTTATGTTTGTTTTGCTCACATCTAAAAAACCCCTTCCCAGCCGTCAAGTTCGAAAGATCCTCGTCCGCTCACACTTGCAGCCTAACAAAATTCCGATTGCGCCTACGCGGAAGCATTGCCCAATTGTGGTTACCTTTCAACGTACTAGGTGTGGACTTAAGTCATTGGCCCTCATACGATGTACCCGAACCCTAACTTCCTCCTTTTTAATTAATCTTGTTTCCGATACCCTGCAGTTCTTTTCGTGCACTACCGTATTCGCTTTAGGGGGACGTTCCGTTAGATTTCGCACTTGCTTTGAGTAGATGAGAGAGGGCCTTTCACAATAGTTTATTGTGAATGATCCAAACCTACTATCGGCACCTAGTTCAAATGGCTATTTTTCTTCCCATTACCCAGACAATGTCCGTATTGAATGCCGAACCCTGAAAGTCATGTAATAACTTCTCCTCTTTGAATTTATCTACCATTAAAAAGAGAAGCACAGTGAAATGAGTCATCTGGATCATAGCTGGAATTCAGTAAACTCGAAAATGTCTAACGAAAAATTATTAATTAATAGCAAGATGTGGTAGCATGCTTTTTGTCGGAACTGATCAACTGGGTCGAACTAAAATTTTTTTAGATCGCTTCTGAAAGCAGAAACGACTGTACGACGATGATTTATTCGAAAATTGCAAACGTGGTAATAGGACTTCGTATATTCCTTTGTCGTAGTGTCAAGCTTCAGCAGATTGCCTGTATATTGCAGATGCGTTGCATATTCAGCCATGCTACACGAGCAGTGCTAAGAACGTTAACCCGTCTTTAACTATCTATTTGTGAGTCCAGGCAATTTGCAAAGGGCATTGTCATTGTTTTGGGCATAACTTTGCCGCTTCTGGGACCTTAAACTAATTGCGCTATAGGTATAGAGTTCGTTTGTTCGAATACTGTTATGAGCGAAAAAAATCTCGTGCCTCAGAATTGTCCTGTCGGTGGGTGATGTTTCTGCTTAGCTGGTTTTTGCTGCGGCCTGATTAACTTTTGTGAGACGGACAGTTGGTGGGTTGCACAGATGTCAGCATATTAGGCATTGTTTTAATAGAGATTACATGCTCCATGTTGTCCGCCGCAACAACTCATGCGCTCGGCCTTCGTATGCGGCCACTCAGTCTTCGTTCTGTCACTGAGACCCTGCCATTCAGTGTCGAACTTTGGGATGATGTTCGTAATTGTTAGAAGCAACGTACCGTTAAGGCAGTGCCATTTATCATTCTTTAAAGGTATAAACATGCAAAATCTTTTTACTGTATGGACGACACCGGTTGATTGGGCGTACAAAGGTTAAGAACTCCTAGCAAGCGCGCCCAACCACCACTTTATTGGTCGTATTGGAAGGTCATCTGCGTTACCGACTGCTTCTTGACGTTGCTTAGCCCGGAACCCTCAAGCTACATAGGTGCCTGAGACACCCTACTGAACTGTTTGCTTCACCGAATAGTACTAGATAGATAAATTGATATTTCGTGGTTATTGATAGGTCTATTCGGATACACGAATAACTGTCTCGTACGTTTTCGACGCTGAGGATATTGGTTGCAAATGCGGACAAGTTTAGGAATTTTAGAGAGAGACACTTTCCACAACTACCTTTACCAGCTGACTTTTATCTAACTAGCCGAACGGGTGAGCAGTGAGGTAATACGAAAACATAAGCTTGTTCTTGGACGATGGGCGATACCAAGTTGTTTTCCGCGAATGTCGACATAACGATTCTCGAACTGATTGTTGTTTGCGAAGTTCCAATTGGACTAAAAACAAATGAATGTTGACCAGATTTGATCTCGGGCACCACGTAGCAAGATCGTTAGATATCGTCTACTTAATTGGTATCCAGGTTACACCTCTCATCGACTCTTGGGTACGCTTTCTTCTTTCAGTGTGCAATAGTCATCGGAGAGCGTGTATTCACAAACTGGTCAGCCTACTGCATGAAACCGGTCTTTCTAGCTTCATTTATTGTCCCATTCGGTATCTCTCCGACCTATTCTTATATGTAACCCTCAGCGATGATTGTCATCCGTGATTATACAAATCAAAGGCATCAGTATCCCCTTGTTTCTAGGTATGCCTTTGAGCTACAGATGGCGGCGACGAAAAATAAAAGGAATACCAGCAGCCTCATTGAGGCTACATGACATCAAAGTAATTAGATCGACATTTCATCAAGAAGTTGCCGTTGTTAGTAGATTACCACCCCTCATCTCACAAGGGTCGATCCAACTGAGACCATTTTTAAGACATCGACTGAATCTTACGGATTCGCGGACACTGCTAAGGACTGACGGTGTCAATTTCTCAACCGTCTTAGGTACCTAAATTTGGATCACCAGGTGAACAATCTGTATCGCATATTGGGTAACCTCATGCTAAATTGCTTCTGCATGTAAGCTGTTTGTGGGAACGATTTTTTCATATGCATGTGGCTATTAACAGATCCAATATGGGAACAAATCAGTGCCGGGTTATCAATCAGAAACACGATTAAATGTATACCGTGATGATCACAACATCTACATGCATAGGCCGGATAATGCATGTCAACGGGCCTCTGATTTAACCTATTTCCTTCTGTTTGCGTCAGATTCATAGGTTTACACTAGTGGAGTGTGTCTTCGCGGAAGCCGTTTTTTCGCACGTCCACTTGTATGGAATGCGTGGACTCAACTAATGTCGTAGATCACTGCAGCTCATGATCTACGGTCAGAGGCGGGATGGGCACATATGTCAGTCGCTTGTGGTTTTCAACGGGGCGCGCCACCAATGAGTTGAAGGCGGCGCTCAGTATTCGCACAATGGAACTGAATTTTTGAAAGCTACGAAGTGTCCCTGATGGACTAAAACAGGCAGGCAATTGAGTTAGACTACGAGTCTCAACTTTTGAGTTCTATCTAGGCATCGCGGGGTCTCAGCGATGCTAGAAAAGTATTCCACCAGACTTTTCCCGCCAGAGGTATGATTGCTTCAGTGGATACTAAAATTTGGTGAGCTGCGAAAATATGGACGTAGATTAGGATGGTGTTTGGTTTGAGCACATACACAACAAAATACAACATTTTGGCACAAAAAAGTTTCATTCCACCTGCAAAGACTTTTCAGGTAAGAGCATTGTGCGGCAAATGGGCCTCGTTGGAGGCCCATTGTATCAGCGCCCGCTTTTGCTGTATCAAGCCCTGTTTGACTGTCGTGTCGACAACATCAACTGAGGCATCGATGGGGCGTATATTACCTGTTTTTAAAAACCTGTTATCTTTTCGGGTACACGGCCAAACCACCGCAGCCATCGTCACTAAATGATCGATGGTAGCTTTGTGATATTATGGAAACGTTTCTGGATCTGCATTTTTGAAAGTTTCTCTTCTCAGGTTACTCAAAGTGTAACACTGATACGCTATTGTTCGTTGGGTTCAGACTTGAGGTTATATTCATAATCAGTCACTGTTGGCTCGACTGATATCAACTCAGGTGGAAAAAACGCAACAGCTGAAGTAGTCCGCTGGACCGCACATCTCACAGGATACGTTAATGACGTTAATGATCTGTGCACTGGCGCTAGCAGAAAGTCACTTTTGGCAGTACTACAAATTTAAAACTTCTCATTATTCAGACCATCAAGACGGTTCACTTTCAGGCCCGAATAAGAACATTATAATAGTGGTATCCTTTAGTAAGCGTTTCCCAGGTCATAAATATATAGCATTCTATCCCATATGTACGATACTACTCAAGGAATGAGTTGGAGACCGATTGTTGAACAAATGGATGGTTTTACAGTACAAAGACCACATTTCACGAATAGTACGAGTAATATGACTGTACTGTCAAGCAGTAATCAATGTGCACCTTCCCAAGGTCTTTCTTTAGAATATTTCTATGTTGGTCAAGTTGATGCTGAGACTGAGGCCTGTATTCCTGACCTAGGGATTGATTACGACCATCGGGACTTCATCCAACCCAGTGGTAGCACAGGTCTCATGTCTCATGCAGGTTTCGCAGAGTGTAAGCACCGTAAGAACGCAACCTTCGTATAGATTTTCAAGTTGGTAGTTAACTGAGGTATTTTGCGTTAGTCATGAGGATCAACTGAGTGTTCTTTGTGTTAAGTAAAAAAACGGAGTTCCTGAGGGTATCTGGTTATGTATAAATTCCGAACAATACTGTCTCACACAAAATCAGCAGGCACTGGTACCTACCGTGTTCATGTATGCTTGCAGTTCACTGAGATTAATGAGTTCTTTCGTGTCCGCACTCGGGGTGCTTAACTATTCCGTGTCTCTTTTGTTTTCCTGGAGTATCGCGCTTACCGATAGGGCTCGTGGTTGATCCATAACATCCTGTGTGTTTCGCGTGTTGAACTCCTTTATTGCCATAGTTAAAAGCAGAGTGTACTCATCACCCTTTCAGACTAATTACTCACTTACTCCCTCTCCCTCTCTCTCCATTTCAAGCGAACGCAGTTATCCACAAGTGATGGGATACATACATCAGCGTCTACTCTGCTTACTTCCAATTCGACAGTGTCTGATGCCACTTGGTCCAGTGGTTTGAACTTAGCAGGTCTGCCGTCTCAGCACGAAAGTCAGTCGACAGCTACTGTGCAACCATCTGCAAGTTTACCGCCAAACGCCACCACGGGCTCGTCGTGTCCTACCACAAGTGTCACCGTCCTCGGAAAAGCCGACGTCATTCGTTACCTCATCGATCTTATTGCCTCCTATCGGCCTGTCGCTGAATTTGTGGCAACATACAAACACAAACCTTGTGGAACCAATGCTGCTCAATTCCCATCGCTGTTGACCTACTTGTTCAGCACCCAGTTGAGCAATCCGGAAACCACGGACCTAACTACATACCTGTTAGAAAACCTCGTGTTAGTTGGTTGTGAGTCCACACAAGACATCATCATTGCTGAATACAAGGCTTCTCTGGGTCGTATATCATCCTCCGTTCCAGTTTCTGGAGATCAGGGTATAGGTATTGCCTATGAATCTGTACAATTTCATAAGAACGAACGTATAACAGCACATATGGCGTTTCTAGAAAGACTCCTCGCTCTACCCTCTCCTTTAGTCGACCGCCTCATTGGCCTAATTTATCGGCGACATTTGCCTGCTGACATTGCCAAACTGATCGCATTGGTTGATTGCAACCTACCCAACACCCAGTCGACCCTCAGTACAACTTTACGCACTTTGGAGAGCCTAACTTGGGTGGATCGTCAAATTAACAAACTTCTCAATTCCACCCACGAACGCCAAGCAGATCAGCCTTTACCGGGCAGTGCAGTTCAAGAAGCACAAGAGGGTCAAGTGGTTGATGCGTCACAACGTCCTGAACATCCAACCACTTTGACAACAAGCACTGAAGGTCATTCACGACTTGCTGCTGGTGGCGTTCGCGAAGCTCACATATCCACTCACGTAGATTCTACTCGCCATGCCTCTGAGGGTGTTGAACGCCCGAGTGGTGTGCACCAATTCGATTCGAATTCCGAAGATGATGACGACGAAGATGATCACAACGACAACTTAGTCCATCGCTCGACTTACCGCGTAGAGGGCGCGGTCGCTGGTGGTCAGACATCTACTTCCAGTGCGTTAAACATTGTCTTAGATAACGTCCTGATGACTGATACTGGGCTAGTGATTAATCAACCAAGGGTAGCCGAACGAGATGTGCCGCAACCATGGCATACTGGCGAACAAGATGGATCTGTGATTTTTGTCCGCGATGATGAAGACGAAGGGAGTGCTGGACAAGGTGGTGAAGATGATAATAGTCAGGACGAAGATGGCCTGGATGTTGACGATGGTGGAGATGACGATGAGGAAGTGGAGGACGAAGATAATGATGAAGACGAAGAGGATGGTGACGAAGACGATGACGAGGATGATGATGACGACGGTGGTGGTGAAACCGATGAAGACGTAATAGCCGATGATGGTGAAGTTGCATTAGTCCTCCGAAGCGGTTCTTCCGGTCGCCATTTACGTGGCTCTCGTCGCCCCAGAACGGAAACGATATCACTTTCAGTGACTACTAGTCGTGCTGGAGGTGAACCGGAACCGACAGCGAGTGCTGGCGAAGCAGTGCGTGCCAACTTTCAACGAGGTGCAGATGAACTAAATATTCATGGAGACGCGCATGAAGAGGATGATGGAAGTTTTGATGATGATGATGTTGATACGTTTGGTCGCGATGACGAGGATGGAGACGACATCGAAATGCCGGGTCCTGATTCGGAAGGCCCTGTCTTTCTGAGCACAGATAGCCGTATGCTGCGCGAGAATGACTCGGTCGTAGCGGTTGTGGAAGAGGTACTGAATTTAGTTGACTTACCACATCAGACAACCTCTACCGTTGTTTCTCGTGGTGCTGGTGGCCGTAGGGACCGATTCATTTTCACCCCATCCGAGTTCGGTGGCTTAAATATAATACCATCGAGGAACTCCGGAGGTAATTGGGGTCTGTTCCTACCTCGGTTTGGAGGTGCGATGAATTCTGACAATCATGTGCGCAACGCTTCTGCTGGAACCGGCCTACCTCCGAACACCACCATTTTCCGGTTCGGTATTGGGAACGGCGGAAATACCTCCGTTTTCGTAACTGGCAGCAACCAGAGCCGTTTGAACTCTTCTGGTGTCAGCATAAATTCTGCTAACGCATCTGCTACTCCCGCAGCCCAGCAATCGATAGTCCCTCTGACGCTGCCTAGTCAGCATCCAATTCTACAGGTAAGCTTGACTGTTTTCGATTTTATGTGTTTTTTTGTCAGGAATTAACATCACCATTCAACCTTGATATGTGTTTTCTAATTATTTGAGACAGTATTCCGTGAATTCGTTCATCTAACCTCAGTCGGGGGATGTTTCAACCCAGTGTATATGTACTTCTAAATGCCAATCTTTTGAACACCAAAGTATATTCTCCATATGTCCAATTGACAATTTCAACTCACATTATTGCGAACTTCCTCATTGTGCACCTGGTTGCTCTTTTTGCGTGCGCGTAATGAATTTGGCTAAGCAATGTGATCGAACGTGATAACTGCTATTGCACGGTCCTTGGATGAATTAGTTCACGTTGTCTGACACTGTCAAAATGCGTACATCTTTCCAGGTTAGAACAATCTATCTTGTGGGTGACCCATCTGCACAGCGTTTTGACGTAAGCGTCCAACTCAGGTTCCTAAGGGCACAAACACAAGTGATTTTACGAGCATTTGTTGGCGATAAAACACAGTAACTCGCATTAGGACAGTCATCTGGAGCACATCAATCCTCTTTCAACAAAGTTGAAGCATCCCGATGTAAAACTTTGTTTTCGTCATCTGTTCACTTATTCAGACGATTGTGTGACTGGTGAATAATTGAGACTTTCTACCTGAATGATCATCGGTACTCTGAGAAGAGTTGCTGATGACAGAGTCAATGGGCTTGGATTTGAGCAGATAATATGGCGAAAATTAAGTCGGACTCCGAAAAGCTGGGCCATATGGGTACTTATTTTTTGGGTGTTGTGGAACAGGTATGTGATTCTTTAGTTAAGAAGAACGAGGGCCGCAAACTTTTAACCAAGGGATCCTATTGCAACTTCGTCTACATCCGTTTGATGTGTTACAAGGAGGACGCACTTTTAGGGATCTGAATACTGTTTGCTTAAGTCACATTAGGAGGTCAATCAGAAATTCGTTCAAATCCCATTCTGAAATGCAACCCACTTTCATGCGCACATTGATGGTTGTGCGGCCCACGCGCATTCTCTCTCTGTTGACTTTACTTCGTGTAATTTACTTGCCAGTTTATCTTCCCTCTACAACTTTCCTGTTACTTGCTTTAGATCTCAGTGACCGTCTACTTAAATTTGTGTAACGAAAATTTCGTGCTTATGACATGGAGTTTAGTTGCCCGTGTTTGAAGTCGTTATCTAGAAAAAAGCGTCTGATCCACTCCTACCTTCTGTTCCGACTTTTGTTTCCACCATGCAAACGGAAAAATTTTCCGCTCTCCGAAGTCGTTCCCCTCTAGTTGGACTTTGCACAGTTGTCATTTCGTACACTGGGCTGCTCCCTACTCACCGGAGTTTTGTTGAAAGTATCAAACTACGATTTTGGGACGGTGGCAAGATTATGGCATAACACTGAGGTATCTGGGATCCCTAAGTGAATACTGGGGCATTGAATTTACTAGGTAGAATTCATTTGGTGCGGTGTACAAACTTCTGAGTTGAAATTTGTATACCATGCCATTATACCTACGTGCATACTCAATCGTCAATAAATGCCCAATCGCATCCGGCTTCGCTGACTGAACCAGTCTACCAATAGATAGGTTACATTATATGGGTTTCTGCATTGCTTTGTGCTTATTAGGTCGCTGTTTCATCAGGAGCTACTCGGTTTGTCTGGAGAATTACCTCGGCTTCATGAGGAGAATCCGAAATTCCCAAACCACATGTCTGCCTCACATATAATAAAAACTGGCAGCTAATGCCGATTGGTTTGTTTTATGCAGCCGTGTTAGTTTCCTATGTTGCATACCCTTGATATTTTTTGTCCTCTGTAGGTTCCTTCATTCACCGTCGCAAATCAGGCTGGTGCTGTCGGAGCTGGCTCGAACACCAACATCCGAATTAATGGTTCTGTAGTGACCAACGCAGCCCCCACACCATTTACAAATAGGGTTACCTCTGTCCTACCGCCCATTCCGCCGGTATCGAACACCGTCAGTTCAACACAATATGGCTACCGACTCAGGATTCCTACGGGTGTTCCTCCACCTACCGTTGGTAACGATAGCCTTCGTAATCGTGCACCCCCTGCTCGTGCACACACGCCATTCATCACTGAATCTGTAGGCTACCGACCATACACAACAAATGTTTCAGCAGCGTCCACATCAGCAGCCACTTCTAGCCTTATTCCACGTCCTCAGTCTACCGCTGCAAGTGAAGCTGTTCGAGATGCCCGTGCTGGCCCTGAAGCTGATGCTTTAGTATGGGACGTGCTAAGCAGTGTGGCGGTGGATCAGCCCCTAGCCGTGAATTCAGCTCTGGCAAGCGCTGTATTCCGCACCGATGAACCTACCGCTACTCGAACTTCCGGTGGCTTGTCTTCTACACAGTTATCTCCATATGCGGGCTATGCTTTGCCCGCAAGCTATCGTCGTTGGGTTACCCTTTCAAGGTTACTCTTTGGTCATGAGTTGATGGACCTTGTCCTTATTAGTCGTTACCATGTTCACCAGGAAGTATCACGTCGAAGACAAGACACTCTAAAACGGCGTATTCTTGAAGCCGAGCGATTGGCCAACCAGCAACAAGCCACTCCAGCTGCAACGCCCAGCCAACCGGAGGTAGCCTCATCGGCCGTAACTTCCACCGCAACTGTTGAATCCCACCAGTCTGAGGTGCATGGTGCACGAACCCAAATAGAAACCTCTCATCTACCGACTCCTCCCATCTCTCATCAACCTTTAGTTGAACATACGTTACAGTATTCTCAGCCGGACGAAGGCACCGCCATCTCACAAATGGATACAGGTACGTAATAATCTTCACGCGTTTTTAAACCATTCTCTAAGTTTGTTCACAAGGTAAATCGCGGTTGGTTGTTAGAATTCCCTCTGATTTGGATTGGTCTTGCCTTGGTAACTCGGTAGTATCGCCTTTCATAATTCACTGGTGTTGCATGGTAGATAAATGGTTACTTGAAGACCTTCCTCTGAAGTTCTATCCTCGGATTTTCGCTATTAATACTGTAGCAAGAACTTATAAAAACGAGAGATTCAGTTGAGTCTCCCGTGAAAACCCAGTTATGCCAATGATTGTATTTGTCGAGAACTCGTCTTCCTGTTTGTGTAGTGTAAAGCCATGGTTGAAGCCTAAAATGAGTATCGCAGTTTTTGGCGTGTAGTATGAGAACATTGGTTGAACTCCACAGGCAGTTTATCATCAGTCTCAACCTGCTTCCTATTAACAAAACATGTGCGGGTCGTTGTATATCGATGAATCTTTCCCTTTGTTACTCCCCAAATGTATGGCGAAGCACTAGTGTTTGAGACTTGATTTGTATTTGCGCCACTCAAGCCTGAATGTGTAGATCATAAGTTTCGCTATCACTTACTTTTGCAAATATTGAAGATACAGTGCTCCGTATACATGCAGATTTCATGAAAGAGATGAATTCGTTCATCTTAACGAAATGATTTTAATTGGAGGAAGACAGTAATTACATCAGGTGGTCGTTCATGAGCATTACACACCATACGTATGCGTTTCTAATCCATTAGAAAACGTTTTCGACTTTTTCGCAGTGTGTTGTATTTTCCCCTGTGGAACTGACGTATGCGCTAAAGCTATTGCTTGGTGAGAATGAAGTCAATAAACTAAGGATGACGCTAATTTTCAGTTTTCATCATTGGTCTACTACTCCACACCTTCGATTTTAAAACTACGATTGGTCACATATTTCCATTACACGAGGAAGTGAAATTGCAGGGTAGGGTGGAAAGTAAAGTCAGATCAACTACCATGTTTCAGCCACATTTGGGGACACATGATTGCCCCAGGTCGAAAGGTAGAAGCATCCTACGGTTCACCCACGGTGGCCGATGACACAGCCCCCGGTGTTTCAGAAGAACCAATACAAGCCACTACGGCTACCACAGCCGGCGGCTCCGGACAACCAACTCAGTCACAACCCACTCCTCCACCTGTACCGATGACGGACGAGGAGACTATTCAGTCCCTCGTCGAGAGTGGTATGGATCCGTCGTTTTTGGACGCCCTTCCTGAGGAGATGCGCCGCGAAGTCATTGCCGATCACCGCCATGCGAGACAAGTGCAGCAGCAGCTCAGGTCCATTACATTGCCGGAACACATAAATTCCGATTGGTTGGCTGGTTTGCCGCCGCACATACAGGAAGAGGTATGTTGAAAGTAAACTTCGATTCAAAACTTGATGGGCCAACCTAGTGCATTTTGGGGTTGGCTAACACTTACTTGAATGCCAACATTCATTCGGCTGTTTGCTAGTTTTCTATGATCTTCACTCTGATTCCGCGTTTCTGTCAGCTGATTGGTGGTTGGACGTCCGTTCTGCACTCTCCTGTGTCTTAAGACTATTTGAGTTTATCATGTTGATAGTGCTCAACTCGTTAATCAAACAACTCTCTAGGAAAAGCCAGTTTCACATTTTGTGGTGTACAGTTTCGTGTTGGAATGGTTTATTCAAAATATTTGCTTGTTGTGGCTTGTTGAGGCTTTGTCAAAACGATCGCTTCTGAGTATTCATGGGGATATCGAAGAATTCCCTAGTTTTATTGGACAACTGAATGGTATTTGAGTTAATTATTTAATTTGTAAAAAATCTGTTGCCACTGCATTTCGAAATATCGTATTTTGTTTGAACCCGTTTTGGATAAAATTCTTTCACCTCGTTTCTGTGAGCTGATTTACTGTGTATTCCGGATCCGAAACAACATAAAGATAGCCTGAATACTTGGCAACTTCGTACTTTTGTGCGTTAGGTTATCAGCCTCAGTGAGTTCAGTTATCATTCGAACGGGGACGACTTGATAGCCAGTCGGTTTGATGAAGTTATCTTTGAAATGAGTAAGAAGGAGCTGTCGTTATTGGTTCATACCACAATTGGAGCAAGAAGGATCTGCGCACGCTAAACTTTCGTGATGCAGATTATGCTTGTATAGCTTAATGCAGCCAGTCTGGATTTACGGTGCATAACGTTATCGAACCATGCTAACCATCTTTTCATCCAGTCATCGAAGTCTCTCAACAGTGAGTCTTGCTTGGTTGTTATCGAACGAGCGTGTTCGACCATCTCTGAATGACTGGTGGAAGTCAATTCGATTTCATTACCGTTTGAATTTCGATACGACGTCTTTTGAAAACAGACTACAGCACAGTCTAGTTTATAATAACTCATCATCAGAGAATGGGCTTTTAAAATTGAACTTTGCTTACTATTGACGTCCAGGTTATGGCTTCGTTATTTTCTGACGGTAGTTTAACCCTTTCATCGATTACCTTTAGCACACTTCACTTGGTTGAGTTGTGTACTGTGAAGCCTTTTCGGCTCATCTTCACGATCCGTGTGTTGTCTTTGTGGAACAGGAGTATATGATTTCCCATTTTGTGATCTTCTAGGGATGTGAGTCACTACAGTTGAACTAATAGCTACACATCTGAGCTGTAATTGAACGGTTAAGCTCACCAATAATTTGAACTGTTGGTCAACACAGACAAACGGCCTTTGATTCCCTTCCAATATACACCTCATGATTTAGCCTAATACACATAGACCATCGGGCTACTCCTTTCAGCGGTAAGGTTAAGCTTAGTATTCAGTATCACATGTGGGTACTGGGGAAAAATAATGAAGCCTAACCTGACATTCGAAAATTTTGACGCGCCCTAGCTCAACACAAATCAACCGACATGCTAAGCAGTGTTGGCTTTTTCTTATTTCAAGGGGCAGTCCATGTTTGACATTAGTGGGGCCAAAAATGCTTAAATTTTCTTATCCATTTTCTTGGAGGTTGCCATTGGTTCCAAGATCCCAACGGTAAGATGGGTGAGACGGCGACAAAATGGTTGTTTTAGAGGGATAGGTCCTTACTCTGTGGTAACAAGCTTTCTTGGTGAGGGTCTCCATTTCGCATTTGCTTCGTTGCATGTTCAAAGATAGATTGCTATAGCTGATCGTTTCTTTTGCAGCACTTTGCTAATATCTCAGCACATTGCTGCTCTTGTGTTTCAGCGTACTAATTCCTTTTCCTCAAAGATTGTGCAATGTTGTGATCACTGTGTCTAATCTCTTCCACTCCCTGTGTCCTTCGCAACCAATATTCAGGTGTTACTGCAGTTTCGTAACGAACAGCAGCAAAATGCAGCAGCGGCTGCCTCAGGAACAAACACGACGACAACTTCTGGTCCTGCGGAAGGTGCTGCCACAACAGTCAATGAGTCTGGGTCGATTGTGCGCGTTCCTGAAAGCAACACAGCGTTTCTCATATCGCTACCTCCGTCTCTGCGACGCGAGGTACTGGCCGATATGGAAGAATCGCAGTTAGAGATGCTACCGCCTGATTTGGTTGCCGAAGCTCGTCAGTTGCGGAGGGAGAGTGAGGAACGCTTCGCACGCGCCGTGCAAGGTGGAATGCTGGCACATTCGTTCACTTCCAGACATGACCGTGAGTTCTTATTATTCAGTGTGCTGAATACCAATGTTATGTGCATACTCAAATTTATGCATGTGATTTTCCTTCATGACGTCGCTGAATAGTTTTCGGTTTGGTTTACTAATTAAGTTAGGTCTTAATTAGCTCTTAACCCAATCGGATCTGTGTAACGAACCCGTAAGTAATGGGGCATTTATTCTGTTTGCTTATATCAGCGTGGTTTCAATAACCGGATGAATCATTTGCACATTTTTGCTTTCATTCAGGCCTCATAGGTGGTCCAGGTCGATGGGATGTCCGCTTCAGCTCCATCAACCACTTTCTGCGTCATCTGAATTCGCTTGCCGGTCCGTTTCCACCAAACACATCTGTCGGGTTGCATAATTTGCCCGGTATCCGAGGCAGATATTTGGTAGACTATGAAGGTCTGACTTGCTTGCTTGCACTCTTGGTTGCCAGCTCGTCTTGTTCACAACAGCGTCGTCAGCTAATACCGACAGTGAAGAAAGTGAGTTGATCCACTGTTTGTGTATCTCGTAACTGCTATGTCGCGACTGAATTCCCGATTAGATAATAGTGGTCTAGTCACGTCATACACAGTTGTTCACCGCTTCCGTATGCGGTCACGTTGTCCTTCTTAACCACAGTCGATCAAGAGGATTCCCACTCTGGGGGCTAGAGATCACAACTGCGCAGCCGTGAGCTTCATTACTGACCCTGATGTCCGAAAAGTTCTCTAGCTGAGTTTGTCGATTTTCAGGTTTAACCAAAACATCGGAATCAAAGATTTTCATAGCAGCTAATTACTGCGCTCGGCGAATAATGAACATGGGAAGGAATCATTGCTATACAATTCTCTTCCCCTTAACGAAATCTCACAAGTGGAAACACCTTTACTGAGGAGACGGGGGGGGGGCACGGAGTTTTTCCACTGCGAATCCTCTGTGAAGGAAAACCTCCCAGAGCAGTAGAGAAAGCATCTAGTTCCTTAAATGAGTTAATCACTCCCTAGTAGATGATGATTTGCGCCATTTACCTGGATATGCTAGTTGACTGTCACTTCAAAGAGTTTGTGTCACGGGCATAGATAACACAAACCCACAACATTAGTGGATCTTAGTTAGGCTTAATCAGATAAGGAAAACACTAGTTTTTATCACATAGATGTAACCATGCTGCACTAGTATGTGAGAATCACGGATAGCAAAAATATTCAGTTCATACGAAACGAGGAATTCTATCCCACCATCACGAAAGCGGTTGACAAACATCCAAACGTGATGAAATTCCATCGACACATTGTATAAGTATGCGGTGTGATTCTCGCTGTCTACCATTGTACGAGGATTCACACCATCGAAGGAATATTGTCCAATCATCCGCAGATATTTCGTTGAGTTTTGCATGATCATTGATGCAGAAATGTCAAGAGTACTTTTAATCCTAGCCTAGTGTCTCTTGGCTGGAGCAATGCCCTCAAATGGTAAAAATACAAAACCACATCATAATAAATCAAAGAAAGTCAAAAGCGAGAGGTTCAGTTGAATGTCTCGTTAAATGTACTCTTCAAATGAGTGTTTTTCGCCAATTCAGGTATTCGAGTAGAGTATTAAGTAGACGGGATTCATGAGCTTCAAGAGGGGTGAAACTGGTAGAGGATTGCCCTAGGGCTTTCAACAAGAAAGGAAAACAGCAACAATATGTTGAAACAAACTTTATGATTACAAAAGCGTGCTGCAAGTTTGGGATTATTACGTTTCACATAATTGTATATGGATACCGGAAAACCAGAATCAATCATTCACTCGACGATTCGAAAGCTGGCGTCCGGCGACGATGCTGCAGCTCTCCACAGGTCAACAGGTGCGATATATGGTCACAAAGATGATAAAATAGGATTATTCCAAGTATTTACCACCCCAGTATGCCACAGGCTAACTGAATGGTCCAAATTGACCTAGAGGAAACCTACAATAAAGCCTGCGGTTTCAAAAAATCATGGTGTCAAATGCGTAAAGTTGACGACATGAGAATGTGCACATGCATGATTGGATCGAGTCAATTTCTTACCGTGTCCATCATTTACTCACAATCGTTACCAACCAGTCCGACGTCTATCTACAAAATAGCTATCCAGGTTCATAAACTGAAAATACACAGTGTCTGACTTCAAAGTGGTTCAATACGTCCCCATACACTGTGCGCTATAACCTGACACTCACATTCGAAAACAACTTCAGGGTTGTCTGCAAAGTTCTCTTTGACGTCCACGCTGTCATTTGGAGAAACCCGAGTTTGACATCAAAAACTGAAACAACATATCACCTGAACTTTATATTAATTTGTAGTTTTTCCAGAAATCGAGAGCCAATGAGTTTATTTCTTGGTGGAGTATTGCTAATAAGATTGATAAAACCTATTGGATGTCTCTTCATCGATTCCTCTGTTTTGGGGCGCAGGTAAGCCCTGTCCCCGAATTTCCCTCGATCTTATTTTGCGCTTGGACACACCAGACAAACGCTCGTTTGTGATTTTAAATGACGTCAGGCTCCACTGAATCTCAACTGATTCCGTCATTCGTAGTTTTATTCGCCTCGACTTTCTGAACAACATCCCCGTCTTGTTTGAATGACATTGATAATAGAATTTCCCCTAGTTTAGAGCTAATCGCAACTGGACGTTAATCGGTAGGGATTTTAACCCATTTTTTATACGTCTTGAATGTCATAAGTAGTATATAATTAGTTCGCTAGTGTTGCGTTCCACTACATCTTTGAGAGAGTATCCTCTAACCATGCTGCTCAAAGATTTCTGGCGGTAGTTAGCACTGCAACGTTAAGTTCAGTCTTCTATAGTTTGTGCGTTTACAATGGCTTAACTGTGGCACGCAGCTCTGCACGTTTTTTCCTTTCAGTAATGAATTATCCACGCGATTGCGGAGCCATAGGATGGGAAATATTCAGACCCAAATGTGTTGTGTGCTCTACTAAATCTGCTGGCACTGCTGCACTCCCTCCTTCATCTCTTAATACAGAAATTGGCGAACATTATATTTTTAACGTGACATTGTCAGGTGACCTCAAGTGTACAAAGCTCCGCATAAATTCAAAAGACTAGAGGTCAGTCGTTAAAGGCGTAGCGGCAAAAAGCTTCCAGAGCAGATGTTCTGCGTCAAAAATCGCTTCAGGATGGAAAAGACTAATCTTCAGAACACAGGTAACTCTGTGGCTCAATGTCTCAACTATAGCGGAAATGAATTAACAAGATTCGACAAACCATTAAAGGAGATCCAAGTGTCCAGGGGTACTGGAAAGCGTTACGTATCTGTATAAAATTCCTTCATCAGGGAAAACGTATTTCGCGATTTCCATTTGGCGCTTGAAAGTCAGGATAACCGTCTCTCGTATGCATTGCGGCTAGAGTTTGAAGGCCACTGAATTGCAAATGTACAGTTGGTTTAACCTTTTCTTGTCCGCGTTTTCGTTCAAACTATATCGTGTGCTTACTCGTTGCTCTCAATGAGTGAGATTGTTCCGGCATATTTTGTGGCATTTCAGTGGTGTCCTTTTACTTGGACGTTCTGAACTCAATCTCGGTTTGATGTGGCAATGCATTGTGTGCCTCATTCACATTGCAGGTCCTTAGAAACTTATCGTGTCACTTCGCAACGCGGAATTGGATCGTTGGTACGTTGCTCTGCATCTTTGGTGGGCTTTCAGAAAATTGTTCAAAGGAGAAACCACCGTTGCAATCGGCTCCTTCACTTACCCTAGAACCACAGTCTTCAACTTCTGTAGCACAGCGTGATTCTGAACTCAAATCACTACGGCAGTCGAAACCAAGCGTCAGCAACAACATATTTCACACAGGATTCGAAGCCGCCCTAGGATGTTGGGTTCGCGTGTTCCATCCAGTTTCGCAACCAATTCAGTCTTTTCCCCCTGAAACCGAAGAAGGCCAGACTAAAATAAGCCAGGAATCGGATATTGGGGAACCACTTACGTTCTACTGCGAACCTACAGCTGGCACATCTGCAACCACTACGCGTAATCACATGATTCATCCGCAAGCCGCAGCTGCCGTGTCCAACGTTTTGCTTGATACACTGGGTGATTTGGCTAAATCATTTCCTGCTCACTTCTATCCACGCTTGTCCGGGGATCAGAAGCCCGGACCAGAGTCGTCTGAGCCGCTCGTGCCTCCACACAAGATCGATTGTAAGTGACACATTTACTGTGGACTGGAATTCTCTTTAGTTTATCGAGACTAAGTTACATCCGAATGATCGTTTCCATAGTCAGTCGGCGTTCCACTTCCAGCTTTTTTAGTTTGGGGTCGACCTAATTTTGGCTGTTCTTGTTACCTTACACACGCAGAGCAACTTTCCATTGATTGATGGGACACTAGCTTTTATACATTGTTCATGTTTCGGAGGTTACACTTTACGAACAATTTAACGCATCCATCGGGTTTTGTTTCTGGTAGTAAACATTTGGTTACAGGGAGATAGAAAAGGTCTTTAAGGGTGACCTGATGGTAGTTGAACTATTTTTCCCCCACTTTGAATGTCTAGAGTAACCTCCACTCTGCCAGATCCCATATTTGAGTAAAATGTTCCTATCATACGCATCATCTTTCGATGGTACAGGTATACGGTCGTACTCCTCGATAGACTGTTTCTCGTATGTGTGGGCAGTACTTCGATTTTCGATGGATTCATCATACTTTGGGACTCATGCAGCCAAGCATCCAATATTTTCCATCCCTCGGTGGCGTTGGTTAGCTTCTCAATAAAAGACGTATTTTCGGAGGACAGGTAATTGCGTCTTCTTGATCAGCAATCGTTTGCACTATCTCACTAAACCGGACAACGAACGGTTATGGTGAGAATCCGTACATGGGTGAAAAACAAATCAGGTGCATTCGACAAATATACTCATTTCATGCCAATTTGCTTTTCGTGGAGGAGACCCGCCTAAATCCCAGCTGATCTCTGTGCTCAGCCAGCATTCACATCAGTGATTCCAATGATACTTTTCGATATCTACTTGTAAATAATTAGTACTACAGTCAATAACACATGATGTGGAGCCCGTCTGGGACTGTATTTAACACTGGTAGCCAGAAAGTAACGCTGGAAATTCTACAAATGTTGCTCAGCACAGATTAAAATTGACATTCTATCCTGCTACCCACCCATCTACATAAAATAGGGCCTCGTCCGCCGTTTTGGGAAATTTTTGACCGATTATCCGAGTCTGCTCCTGTTCTGGGGTCAATGTCATCTTCGCCAGCTCATCCGCGATCCGCTCGTCGCCCCACCCATGGCAGTGCCAGAAAGCGTCATGGGTCTACTTCTCACAAGCAACAGACCAGTGCTGCTCCGCGTCCAACACCAATGGACGTGTCTTTGCATGGTGAGCTACGTGTGTTCATATATTGTTATGGTCACTTTAATTCAGTCGCAGAGTTATCTTTTCATGGTTAACTAGGTTTACCCTAAGCGGGGATACATTTTCCCGAGTGGATTTTAAACCCATTCTCCTGATGGGAAACTCGCAACCACTGGTCATGCGTTTCTGTAGGCGATATACTAGGGCAGTGTGGCGGTGATGGAGGTCACACCCCCCAGTTATGACGGATCAGCATTTCTCAGTCTGACTCGGAAACTTGAACGAAGAATACATCCGATTGATAGATTTTTCTTTGATAATATCTATCCTTATCTATTCTTTAAACGCCAAATTCAGAGATCTATGTGGTTTTTCCAAACTTAATCTTATGTCATCCAAATAAGTGCACCAATTCACTCTTCGGTAAATTAGTGAGTCGTGACCAGGTAGCCATTGTGAATTTGGTCACCCATTCTTATTGTTTATGATGATAGTTTTTATTTGGCTATCTTCAACCTTTTTCGAACACTATTGAATTCGCGTTCACTCCAGGTTTCAAGTGATATCCGGTAACATATCTAGCCGTTTTATTATAAGACGTATTGGCACTCACTCCACTCATCATCATTTTAATCACCGTGACTGTAACCATAACTGTAACACCAACGCTTCTCAGATCAGTTCTAATCCTAACTTTTATCCCAGTAGTGAAGCCCTTGTAGTCTATTCTATCCTTTTGGAACAATTTAAAGTTCGACTTACTTCTCTGGAAGCCGTGCGAGTAATATCCATTTGTTGCAGTTAGGGCTGGGATTACGTTTGCTTGTCCCAGCTATGTCACTACCTGTCGTCAGATAATCTCAAAGCAATTATTGGGTCGATGGATGTGAGATAATTTATCAACTTTGGGTTGTGGCTGTTTGGAACCAACCCTAGACTCTACAGCATTGTTTTCCTAAGATTGACCATTTTTGTTTTCGAGGATTATGGGTCACGCTTTAGTGACCGAAGCTCACATAGTTTACGTTGTGGTTTAGCAGGTCTTGGTGTACATAGCCGATTGTCCCTCACAGAGGATATCACTTGCCGGTTCTGCACCCTTCAAGCGATGCGAAAGGTCATCGCACCCAGTGAAGTGTAATTGACGTGTGTTTCATGCGAGTTTTTTTATCTAAGATATTCCTGTGACGCTTTTTGAGTGAGGATAATTTTTCTTCTCTCTGAAGCTTCTCTTATGAAGCGGACAAAATCGATCAAAACACCGAGTAGTCATCATTGATTGTAAAAACAATAACTAATGATCAAGATTGATGAAACTTGTGTAGGTTTGGTGCGCCACGTAAGTCTTATAAGTGATTTTCGAATTGAGATTCTGTCATGGAAATGAAGCCGAGAAGCACTCTACATCTGTTTCATCCTTGCTGGGGATCATCAGTAGTGCACATCTCAACAGAATTACCGTATCTCTTTATACTACCATATCATACCACCACCAATGATAAACAATTGTCCAGCCACGCGGGATTCAGTGTCTGTCTAAATCGTTTCTCTTGATTCTACTTCACAAATTGGCGTAGTGGCAGTTAAATCACCAAATGTGTTCCCAGTTTCGGCGCTGTCCTCTCTACCATACGGACGATATGTGTTCATACGTCCATTTTACGAAACGCCTCATCTTTCGAATGACATAGTTGTCTCCACATGAGCATCCATAGACATACATTGGAGCGGTCTGATAGGGGAGTTTGTTCCCTTGTTCTTGCCCGATAATGAGATGAATGATAAGCGTGTGGCACAAAATTTCTTTTTTGGTTTGTCTTATCTTCATTTCAGTGCTCACTTCATATCGCCTGTCAAAGGAAGATGAATTTACTTCCACTTGGGTATTTGCACCTTTGCAGTGTCTTTTGGAGTTCAGTATGTTTCGCCAAGAACCGTTCAAGGCGCTTGTTTTGCTTTGACACATTGACCAAACTGTACGCTGAGCAAAATTTCACCACCCTATCATGCGGGCAGTGAACGAGAGTCCGGTTGAGTTTGAGGAGGCAGAGCTGCGTAAATCTTCATCCTGACCTGCCAGTGTCGATTTGCGATGCCCTAGTGGCAAGTCAAAACAGGGTAGCTGTTCAAATTAAGATGCAAAAGATATGTGTATGAATAAATCCCATTAGAAGCCGGATCAATAGAAGCATCACGTATCGTAAGAGTATTTGCCTTATTTCCATACTATCACCATATCATAGTAGTGTCCACCATAATGGGCGTCGGATTTCGCTGTGTTGGTTATTGTTGGATCCTCAAGATCCAACATAAAAAACCCGAAAGCACCAGGCCACTCGTTTATCCATAAGTCGTCCATTAAGCAGGACTTGGACGTTCGATGCACACCACGAAATTGTTCATCTTAATTTCACTTGAGATCAAACTATACCTCTCTTGCTACTACCACCTACATTACCTATACAGTATAGTCTCTAAACGGATATCGTGTGTAAAAATTTACACAATGTAAGCGTTCATATTGTTCGCACTATCATTAAAATGGGACGTGTTTGCACACGGTGGCTCATTTTAGTTCCAGTACACTGCATAAGCACCTGGCCACGTCGACTCGGTGAGTTGTGCGATTACGCCGTGTACAGTGTACTCGAACCAATCCAGGTAAGTGGGATTAAATAGAAAACATTTTCCAAAAACGACCAATGGGTTACTGTGCTAACAACGTAGCTGGCTCTCACACGTGTAAAAGTAGACTGCTCCAAGACGTTAAGTTGCATCTAATGGGCATTCAAACTGGAACAGTCATGAATAGAATGATGGTTCGACCTATTTACATGATTTTCACACTGTTCTGGGCCATAACTTTATGGTGTTGAAAATTAGCGAGAATGCTTATTCCTGCCTCTCCCCCATTTTGGTGCTAAGCTAACACCAACAATGACGGCCTTGATGTATATATCACTGCTGGTTTGTCATGCCTTTTCTCTTGGCGGCAATTAGGTTGCCTACATAGCCCAAAATGAATGACATACAAAGCTCTACCAGTATTTCCGTTTAAGTACGCTCTAACTCTGGACATCGGTGCGAAGGAGCTTTCTCCCGCCGGCTGGTTGTTAGCCAACCAGTTTAAATGCATTTCTTACCGGAGCTGTCTTCAATGGTCTATCTTGAAGCAACCACGCAGTGTAAATAAGGAAATGGATAGTTAAATTTCGGCTAATTTTGTTCGTATTTCGATTTCCAGGCTCCAAAACGCATCTTCAGGATCAACTGCCGGATACAGGGATCCGTGCTGAGGTCGATGAGCCCGCTGGACCGTGTCGGAAACGCCTTACTTCTTTATGGGCCTCTGTAGACTACTTTTCCCAGATGGCAGACTTGCTCTGCCATCCACTTTTGCAAAATAGGCCGTCCAACCAAGAACGTGTTCTCACCATATTGGCGGGTATCTTGAAAGAATTCATTGTTAATCGTGGACGTATGGAAGAGCAGTCAGCAACAACCGGTCAAACGGTCGAAACAGTGGCAACATTGTCACAACCAAGTGAACAACTCGAACAGGTAATTGACACTTTTCTCATGCACTCCTTGTTCCTTTCTTCTCAAGTTTTTTCTGTGCATGTTAAATCGTTGCTGTGTTTTCTGATTATTTTGTTCCTTGCACATTTTGTCGCAGCCCGTCCCTCCGGAAGCTGTAGTTGGGCAACCTGAATCCTCAGCTACCGGAGTTCAAGAACCTACAAAAGCCTCCAGTACGTCTGTGCCACCAGATTTCGTTGGTTCCATCAGACCGGAAGCGCTAAAGACGCTGTGTGAATTTGTCTGTTCGCCGAAGTCCACTGAGTCCGGTCGCAGTATGGCAGCTCAGCTGATTACGGACTTGGCACATACCAATCGAGACATGAAAGAGTTGATGCTGAGTCTACTCGCAGAGTCCCTAAATGCATTAACCAGCAAACTGAGCATCCAACTGCAGGTAACCTGCGTTCTTGCCGTTCTTGAGAGTTGTTTTTTCGAAGGTGTATTTCACCCATCTAGGGTTGGTGACGTTTCCATGTATTTGATACTCGGCGCTATGCCAGTCGTTATTCGGTATGCCTCACTGATCGATTCCAGCACGGTTCTTTAGGTGATCCTACTGTTATGCAGATGTTCATCGATCACCTCGGAAATTCTATCAGCACTGTCTGCTTCTGTTTGTTCGAGCAATCCTGTTGATATGACTTTGCCATGTAGCTACCTGTCAATGGTCAGATGAAATTATAACCATGATGCGTAACCCCCTTTAGCGTTTTCGACCGTCATTTCTAATTTATTCCTGTGTCTTGGTTGCTAGTTTCAGTTGTTGATCTTTGTGATATCCAATTATCCCTGTCGGTTACTAGCATTGTGGATGATCAATTTGCCTTTCAATACCACATTACTATAAGCGCCGGAACCATCGGATCGACAACCAGTGCCATTCGATGTGTTGATTCGTGTGGCACATGTCTGCAGTTCTTGATAGGATTAAAAGTCAAGGGATACCGGCATAGAATTCATTAGCCGACTAGGCTTAGAATATCTATTGAAACTTCAGGTTTATGCTATTCAACATCTCGTAGAGGTCGCAAAAAATGTGAACCACTTGCAAGCTACATATTGCAAAGGGTTTTTAATCTTTTTTTCATGCACCATTGACTACTTAAATTTTTAATAACTAGGAACGATCAATTGGCGAAATACCTTCTGTGTTAACAGGAGACTCAAGTGGATCCCTGTCATATCTGTCATTTATGATTCTCCTCAAGCGAATGTGTCACACACAAACCGCCTCATGTTTCAGTTGGTATAATGTTAGAGAGATATCATATTGTATTTTCTGACAGGACACACAATTCATAAGGTTGCTGGAAACTGTTGGACAGCCCACTGCCGGTTCCGTGCTTCCTGGGGTTAGTCAGATAAGATAAGTTTCCGCCAACCTGATGATCTACTTGGAAGTCAAGTCGTACGCATTTATGTATGATACTTTTTAAGTGTTGTGTTCCGTTAGGAAACAATTAACTTCGGGTATGGAAACTTTCAAAGTCAAAACACAATGTAGTTGAATAAGATGTTATAATTCGGTGTTTCAGTTGCCGTGGCCAACGTTTTTCAAGGATTTCGACAATCAATTGAATAAGAGACAAGTGCAACATCATTTGGGTCGGTTATTCAGGCATTTAACTGTCCGCATAATGACCAATCACGACTCAGAAATACACCAATCAGAAGGCATGGTAGCGGACCAAAAATAACACTGCACTTGACTCTTATTCAATCGATTTTAGGAACCCTTGAAAAAGGTTGGCCATGGCATCCGAAGCCTTGGATTATAATGCCTTGTTCCACCACGCTGTTTTTTACTTTAAAAGTTTCCATATACACCACACGGCGCTCAATCTTTTCAACAATATCCTAACCGATTTTGGCCAGGAACTCCTAAGGTTAACTTCGGACACTGATTCCTCTCCGCTTTCGTTCGCATCATATTTGCTGCAGTCAACTTGCGGTTCAGTCATGCACTTTTCAACCTGAATTCTTTGTTCACAGGAGTTTTCAGACGAGTTGACATCGCAGCTTAAAAGCGATACGGTCGTCTCATTGAAACAAAAGGAGCGTGCTATAAAACCATCCTCATCCATTTCTCGACTTGTCTCGATGGATGTGCTGCCTGATCGATTCAGTAGTTCCGGTCAAACCGTGGTTGTATCCGGTGGTGATTCCCGTCCCAACCCGGCCACTGCTTTCTGCGATCTCCAACTGAAATCTATTCAGGCATTTACCTGTCCGAATAATGAACAATCACGACTTCGTGGAATTGTTGGTCTGATGGTTCGCTTGACCGCTGGCGAGTGTTCCTTGAACGCCAACGGGTCGGTCTCGGTTTCCAACCAAGATCCGTTTGCTTCCATCACTTCTCTCAGTGGATTTTGGCCTAAGTTGAGTTCCGTTTTTGAAAAACTCCAAAAGTGCCCTGACATGAACGCAGTGCTTCTTTTGCAACCATTGTTGGAAGCGTTCTGTTTAGCTCACTTGCACTTGGTCAAAGACTCGATTATGATCCGTCAGCGCTCCGCCACATCGCGTACTAATCGACCGACAATTGCAGTGACCGCTTCCGGTGCACACAGTCTAGTCGATATGATTCCGATGCAGCAAGTCCGGGTCGATTCCTC
This sequence comes from Clonorchis sinensis, assembly GCA_003604175.2. Taxonomy (NCBI): domain Eukaryota; kingdom Metazoa; phylum Platyhelminthes; class Trematoda; order Opisthorchiida; family Opisthorchiidae; genus Clonorchis; species Clonorchis sinensis. The sequence continues at coordinate 103,664,099 of CM030370.1, read as the reverse complement.
TACACCTTCTGCTCCAGAGCGTGACGAGGTTCGCGAACCTTCGATAAATGAAAACACCACACATCTGCAGTTGGATGTAATGGGTCCAATGTCACCACCAACTTTGAGCACTGAAGATGAGAAAGCATATGGTGATGATGCAGCCCGATGTCGCCGCGGCTCTTCAAATTCAGCAACCGCGAATGCAATCTTGCAGTTTGCAGAGCAACATCGGATTGGATTGAATCAAGTTCTACGTCAACATGGTGGGAGTTTAGGGGAGTCACCTTTTGCTGTATTTTTGGCCTATCCACGTGTTCTCGATTTTGACATTAAACGGCGATTTTTCCGACAACAGCTTCAAGCCCTGTCCCACCGCTCACCACTTTCCAACCGTTACGACGATGAGCCAATTTTGATCTCCCGCGATCGCCTTTTTGAGGACAGTTATGCGCGCCTGCACCGCAAGTCGCCTGCTGAGTGGAAGCACAAGTTTGTGATCCGATTTCACAGTGAGTTGTGCCGCAGTCACTGACGCTATTCACCTATGATATTTACTTTATCGAGCAGCCCAAACCGGTTAATAAACTTAAGTCAGAATTCCCCTGAGGGTTTGAGGTAGCTCAGTGTTTAAGGTACCAGCTTACTGACCGAAGGTCCCTGGTTCGAACCCATTTTCAGCATCTCGACTACCCCTCTCTAGGCTTGGGCAACCTGGCAGTACCTCAGCTGTCCTCCAGGTGACATGCAGCACCGAACTGGTGCAGCAGCTGGACCGACGAATCGAAAACGAACGAAAACTCATGAAGCGGTTTGACAGCCATCACGCGCTTATAGCCATTGTCACTGATATCTGTATTTTCATTCATAGCCTGGTTGCGATATTGCGCAACATCTTGTACAATCATTTATGCGAGTGCCGTGAATGAGTACTAAGATGAACTGTTCAATGTTCGCTTCCAGAGACCTACGTACATGCTGTATGATTTTCCTACTCCTGCCTACCTACCGTTGTACATGAGTTTTTTGTGTGTTCGATAACCTGCCCAAAACGGTTGGTGATCGCGCCACCGACAGACATGTTTTCAAAGAGTCTAGAAACTCCTGAGATGTAGGTTATCAGCCCGAATGCTGGAGACAAATTCAAGGGTCTCTCACCCAGGGCAGTTTCGGAAGTAGCAACCCTCACCGTTCAGGTCCCATTTAGATATAAATTTTTTTAGCTTTTATCTTGTAGCGAAAGACAGACTTTCCCTCCATACCGTATCGATCTCGGTCGTTTCCATTTGTTTCAACAGATGAAGAGGGTCAAGATGCTGGTGGCCCATTGCGTGAGTGGTACTTGTTGATGAGCCGTGAAATCTTCAATCCCAATTATTGTCTATTCCGCACGTCACCTGCCGATCGTGTCACGTACACCATCAACCCAAGCTCATACATCAATAGTAACCACCTTTCATACTTCAAGTTTGTCGGCCGATTTATCGCCAAGGCAATTTACGACAGCAAACTGCTCGAGTGCTACTTCTCGCGGGCATTCTATAAACATATACTTGGTGTTCCAGTCAAGTAAGTTCCTTGTTTAATGATTCATCTGTTTCTTCTGACCGTACACTACCATCGTTAACATCATGCCTTGTAGAAGCTTTATTTGGTTACGGCGGTTTCTTTTTTCACATTTTTGACGTGCACTTTGTGCGCAGATATGATGCGTGTAAATATGAATTTTGGACAAACTACAGAAGCGTGATGTTGTTTTTTTTTGAGTGACACGTTATACTTACTTTCTCAAACTACGTTTTCATTGTGTGACCACCTCCGCCCACCGGTCTTCGGGAATAAAGAACTGTGTACCTTGTTAAACGGTTCATGACCGATACACTGTACCTCATCGATTTGTGTGTTTGCTTGCTGTCGATTTCTCTGTTATTTGCTCTGCTCTCTGATTTTGTCTCTACAGGTGTTCTGATCTGGAAAGTGAGGACTACGACTTTTACAAAGGTTTAGAGTTTCTTCTGAAGAACCATGTTTCCGACTTGGGGTACGAGCTTACCTTCAGCACGGAGGTGAGTTCTCTCGCTCTTACTCAGACTGTTATTTGTTCTAACTGGAAAACGTATTCAAGATCTACGATCTTTGTGATTGTTCCTTAAAATCCTTTCGAGGTGCTGCTCATAGTTGGTGATTGCCGAATGACCGGATTTTTTGTTGTTTGTGCTTATGTCTTCGTTGATTGGGAATTTGGCGTATTAATTTCAACTGTTTTCCCAATACATGACGCATATGCCAGGTCCAGCACCACAGATACGACTGCCAGATCTGTTGGTAAAAGGACAGATCCACGTTTAAAAGAGTCCAGGTTTCGTTGTCTCCGCCTTCTCACCCTCTGCTGGGGTTAAGTCGATAGTTCTATGCACTTCGATAACGGTTTCTCAGGATGCTAGTGGTGCATCGCATTCTGGTGTTCGCGTTCTCTAGGAGTTAGTTCTTAGATCCAGCGGTCTTCTCTGCTTCTAACCATTCATCCTCTTGATTTTGGCTGTCTGTAGATCAGCGAGTTTGGTAAGACTGAAACTCGGGACCTCATAGAAAATGGCCGGAATGTCCCCGTGACGGAACAAAACAAGAAGGAATACGTTCGTCTTGTATGTCAGGAGAGGATGACCGGGGCCATCAGGCAGCAGTTGGACGCGTTCCTCGCCGGCTTTTATGAAATTATCCCAAAACGAATGATTAGTATATTTAATGAACAAGAACTGGAACTGCTTATAAGTGGATTACCAAACATCGATATAGGTGACCTGAAAGCTAACACAACCTATTCAAAATACCATCCGAACTCTCCACAGATCGAATGGTTCTGGTGTGCACTGGAATCGTTCGATCAAGAGGACCGTGCTCGCTTTCTTCAGTTTGTCACCGGGACCAGCAAAGTTCCTCTGGGTGGTTTTGCGAATTTGGAGGGAATGCATGGACCGACCAAATTCCAGATCAGTCGAGCGAGTGTGTCTAGCACAAATCATCTGCCATGTGCTCACACGTGGTAAGTTTTTTTTCATTTGTGCAAACCGATACAATCCTTGCTTATCTGTACTTCGTTTCAACTGCTGTATAAGGATAGTTCGGTTCGGCGTTTCGCTCATTACCGGATAGTTAACTGCATGTAAAAGGGAAGGTTTTTTTCAAACGAATCTATGTCACGTAGTTTTAAGTTTCCAAAACGGTTAAAATGGTGTGAGTGCGGTCTGTGCACAGTATTTTTTCTTACTTTACGTTTACATTTTTTAAGTGAGCTCAGTTTCGTTTGGTTCAGGTTGTCTTAATTTAGTGACTGGAACCCATGCAGTTGTGCGTGTTTTGTCCAGGGACGGACCATACCTCTGGCTAACAGACCTAGCATATAATCATGGGTCAGATCATCGGTCCTTGGTTCTCCTTAGCTCTGTTTGCAAGCAGCTGTTTCATGTGACAAACCACAACCGGGCTCACCGCGTCGACAGTCGCATCCAACCAGGCGAGGGTATTTGAGGCCTCTAACCCGTCAGTGATGGTCAATAGAAAGTGGGTGAAGAATCTTCCGGTAGATTAGGTCACTTTGGTCTGGTGGCCATGATATCCTTATATTCTCCCCCGCACATTATTACAAAGGTTTGGCGTGCAGTTGCAAACAAAAACTGAATGGCGTTAAGGATATCACTTGTGTCATTTCAACCGAGAAACTGGCGTCGCGCATGGTGCTTCCATGCGAGTAGCTACTCACTGGGCTCACACTGGGCATCCTTGGTTTCTGATTTTTTTCATCGGACAACGTGACATGATCTGCTTTTTTTGCCTACCCGGTTCTTGAGTGGTCTTTTCAATCACAATCAATAAATACTGCAGCAAAATGCTAGGTTTCTGCGGCTCACACTTAATATTAGTTTGGATAACTTTTTTACTTGCTTCATGGCTACTTTAGTTCGTACGTGAAATCACGAGTGCTAGTTTCTTCAGGTATCCGATTTCCTAAAGGAATTGTGACGTTTTCATCTTCTCCTCTTCAGCTTCAACACTTTGGTCTTACCGGCCTATGAAACCTATGAGCAGCTTCGCGCTCGACTACTGACGGCAATTCGGGAATGCAGCGAAGGCTACGGAATGGCTTGATTGGCTGTTCTCTCACCCGACTCTTTGTCTGTGATGAAATCCTCGCCCATTCTCCATTTTCTCCACTTACCCACCCGCCTTTCGCTGTCAATTTACCGCTTCCCCCGTACTATTTACCCTTTGAGGACTATGCACTTAATCGTCTTCATGGAATCGCGTTTTTTTAGAAAAATTCATCTGGGCTATTTTTCCCTCCTGCCCAGGGAGCACCAAGAAGTGAAATAGACTGACAAATTAGATCCCAGACTGTCAGATCATTTCAGCGCTCCTGTATATGCTTCACTCTCGTTCTGTCGCAGCCCCGTTTTTCCATGTTTGTTGCTCATCTCGTGAAAAATGACTCAATCCATGCATTCTCGTATTGTTCTCACACTCCGAATCCCGTCCATCCTCTTCAGAACGACGGAACTTCATTGAATTTTTCGTCCATTTGATTGTTGTGTGGATAACTTAGTGAATTACCGAATCAGCTCTCTCCCTCATAAATCTGGGGGCCGGTTCATTACCCCACTGTTTCACCATGTTTTTGAACTTGAAAGCTTTGATGCCGTTTTCTACTCCACTTGTGCGTTCTTTTTATTTACGGGGATGACACCTGTTTACACCTGAGCATGAGCAGCACCCTGTTCCCCTACAGCGACCACTCCAGACCGATAATTGAATGCACGCTCTTCACCTAATCGTCGCGTGGAGAAGCCTAACGAGTTTAGAAATTAGTCTTTTTCAGTATTAGCATTTGCTCCGATGGTGTTTTATAGACAAACCAAAATGCAGGTGTACTAGACTTAGTGGTCAAATTACCTGCAGCTTGCGGTGGGTCGTGCATGCCACGTCATTATTATTGTTGGGTTACTTTTGAAATTGGGTCGGAACGCTCTCACCTAAGCAACGTACACAAGCTAATGGTTCGATTTCGCCTCTTGTTTAACAACAAATACGACATTCGAAACTAATACTAGCCGATTGTTTATTAAAACTTTCATGAATCGGTAGATTAGGCGTCTGGAAATAAATGGGACACAACCCGGTGGTAATACTGATCACTTTCGTTTTTCGGCCAACTACCCAGTTGCAGGTTTTCATTCTAGCACTGGTGCAGAGCAGTATAGCTGGATGAGGCTTTGGTTAGCCAACTAGACGGGTTTCGGAAGAGCGCTGCTTCGTTGATTGGTTTATTGGCGGGCTGTCTTTGCAAGAACCCCGGATAGGGGCGATAGGCAGGAAATCGAACGGGCATGCCACATGCACACGGTCACGATGTATACTTTCGGACTTGTAAGCCACATCGTATTTTAACCACGTTATGACGTACTTGAACGGAGAGAATAGACGCAAGTCAAGTACCTGCTGAACATAGTTTTAGAAGATGGACGAACTTTACACAAGTTCAACCTCGTATTCACAAGCTCTGTGCGAAGAGTTGATTGGTTCCACCTGCTACGGGTAAGCAAGAAAATAGAGAGAGGATAACGCAGTGCCTATTCATAGGGAAGTAAAATGACCATACAGGGTCCTTCTCCGGTTACTTCATAATATCTTTTGTTTCACGGCGTCTTACTTTTTGTATACGTTATGTTGTACGCATGTACGTGGGAACACTTGACATGCACGCGACGCCGTAGGTTCGACTGTTCCAGTTACTGCAAGTTATCCATTTTCCCCAGAAGCTTAGCAAGATGGTAAGGCAAAAAGTACTGAACTATATCCACGAAAAACGACAACCAGACGGTAATAGACATTGGTGGAGGACAAGATTTCTTGCTTTGGAACTTCGCAAGGCTATCGTTGTTGTTTGAGCTGATCAGGTTCTATTCGATGGTACAAAGGATTGCTGAGACCTTGCAGCGAAGGTAAACCGGGGCAACACGTATCAGAGAATGTAAGCTGTACCGAGGTCGTATCGTTGGACGCAGTTCATTCATCTTTTCTCATTTGCGATTGGCGTAACGCGAGGATCGGGTTCCCAAACCCTCTGACTTGCTGCTGCGTACGACACTAAGCATTATTTGTCCTTTTTCAGAGGGACTTTGAAGGCTCTTCCAAATGGGGCACTAAGTGACTCAGTACTTGAAAACGCAAACCACACACCCAGGCAAATGTTCTTCAGAGTATATTTGCGGTAGCACCAAACAAGTAGTTCAACATCAGAACAGTGATGTAAGATCGTGGTAAGAAATATATTGCCAAACTCAAATGCGAGGAAAGCAGAGTGCTCAATGCGTAGCGTACCTGAACGTGGCACGTTGAGTGCCATTAACCGAAGGGTCCGGTTTGTTCGATGCAGCAGCTGCGCCTATCATGAGCATCTGTTGCTGTGTGATTCAGCCCCGGTAACCAATACACATCGACCAAAATGGCAGGCATTGTATACTACACTGGACCCCTTTTTGAAGAACACCGTCCCCGGTGTACCATGGTCTACGTGAACCGACCGGTGCGTTAGGCTGGTACGGATGTTGCTGTGTTTCGGGATCGATCGGCCGTGTGTGACTGGGTAACGTGTTAGTTCTATGGCCTGTATACACAAGTGCAGATCCAGGTACTTTGTGGTAAAACCACCAATTGGTAGCAAACATCCTGACGTGGTCGCCAAATATTCAGTATGTACGCTATGGAAGCACCAGAGGACAGTGATTCTCCGAAGATAGGGATTCTCGAAAATTTCAGTGGATGGAAAACAGAAAGAAATCTCGTGAGCCGAAGCCCAATAAGCAAGGTTATGCATCACTAATACATTCATGTAAATCAACTAAAATGGCAGACGCTCTACACTGTGAGTGCTCTACGGCTGAAAACTTGGTGCAGAACTCAACGAACGTTTTCAGCTCTGTGCAAGCAAGATCGTACACTACACGGCTCCTAGTATCTATGCCAGTAGCTTATTCCAGGCATTGAAACCTCGTTGCTGAAGAAATGCTTCCAATTATCTGGCATGGTACTCTGCTTGGACAGGATAAACTGGTGACCATCCAACAACTTGTTCTCACAAAGGCAGAAAATTTCGAGAGTTATGCCTTGCAGTGGGGATCGATGGGCCTATATAAGGTCTGTTCAGTGCAATAAACTCAAGTTCTTTAATGATACGACGGCCCGTTCGTCTCACAAACTATCCTTGTAACCAGTGTCTGGACACCGTTCAGTGCCTTATTGAAGTCTTCTCGGAACGATGCCTACGCTTGAACACTACTACCTTAGGTGATGTATATATATACGCAGTATATTGGGATGAAGATTACTGAAAAAGGGTAACTTGGTACTGGTACGAGCTGATATAAATTGTTTGCCAGTAAAACGACGTGCACGACCGGACTAACTTTAGTGGATATTCGTGGCAGGTCCCGAAATTAAGCCTCGGTTTGAACAGTATTTTAAAAAACTTCCGCAGGTTTTGGAGGTTTCGCGCTTCACAGAAGAATTTAAAGCAATCCGTGAGAGTTACAGTGGCCTACATGGATACGCGGAAGGCTGTTAGCATACAGGAAGGCAAGTGCGGCACATTTATCGATCCTAACCCCCAAAGGTTGTCAAAGATTTTAGCAGTAACGAGTCTTCGCGAGCTTAACTGAAAGGGAGCTCATTAAAAAAAATCGCCACTTACTCCACATGCTCTGGAATGGGGTGTCATATGTCGGTAATCTATGGATTAAGAGCTTTCTCATAATCCGCATTACTTGACTGGGGTTTTCCAAAAGTGGTCTGACGGAGTCGCTAGTTCATACGAGTAAGGAAACGAAACCCCGTGGAACAGGATCGCTGATTGCCCATCCTGCAAGCGGAATCAAGGTGGCCTGCGGGAAGTAAATGGCACATTCCATCACCATTCGTGATGCTTAGTCTAATCGGACAAAGAACAAATCAGTCTAAGTTCACTTCAGTATTATCAAGGCAGTGAACGGATCAACAAACAAATTTCGTCTGAAAATGTCGCAGTATTAATAAGATTGGAGAAAGGGAATGGACAAAAAGCATCACACTCTCATCTTACCCAAAGGACGACGTACTTTCGCAAGAAATTCAGGATCACACTGCAGTCTCATACATGCGGCCCGCCAGAAGTTACAAGCCCATGCTAATTTTCGGCCATTGGGGTATACCCCAACTGCACCAGAAACGGATGGGGAAGTGAGGATGACGAGAGCAGGGAAAAAAGGGTTTATACAACCGAAATATAGCCCATGTTGAAGCCGCTGGTTCTGAGAAGCCTGCAGAGTCGGCAGTCAGATTTACTCGCACGGGCAATCCGCTGGTATTGCGTGAAAAGCTATGTTTCCCATGGAAACAGTGAATGAATCGATGTGTTCAGCGAGCTGAAAACAGACAACGATAGTCAATATCTTGAAGTCATGGCGTGGCTCCATGGGATCGATCATCTCTTGGTTTCTGGAACGGTTAGGTATGTGTTCACACGACCAGGTCAGGCGTTAGCCTGGATAATTACGGAGGATCAGGGTTTATTGGCAAACGTATAGTGACCTATGGGCAGGTAGTCACAGCGACATATCAGTCATGGTGAAATCGTGACTTGGCTCTTTGTTGACCTCAAGTTGTAAGCCTTGCTTGAGGCAGCTTAGGAGGTTAGCGGATACACCTGGGGTCAAAAGGAGTAGCCAAGGAATTGTGGGGAAGCGAGTCCAATGTGATAAAAGGACAAAATTTGAGTTGGGAGCGAGATGGCTTAGTGGTTAGAGCGCGAATTTACTGCTCGGAAGGTCCGTGGTTCGAACCCGACCTCGGCCTCTCGACTTCCCCTGTCTAGGCTTGGGCAACCTGGCAATATCCCAGCCCTCGTGCTTCCTTCAGGTGGCATGGCAGCTAGGCACCGAGAGGGTGCTACAGCTGAACAATAATAAAAAATAATAATAATAACATTGAGTACATTGTAGTCCGATGTGGCTTGTAAGCAGGGTAATAAAACCCCCTAGAATGCGATTTGAAGCAGCCGCAGCTAGTACATCCCACAAACTCCTAAATTTGTCTCTGCAACGAAACTATCCATTATTGTGTTTGGAGTCATATGGGGCTTTGTGGACAATCTACATTTCGTTTCCGGTGCGAATCTTCTTATTCCGAGCAGCCGCTGTGTTACGAATAATTTTATATATAAGAAATTGGCAACAGTCTCCTTGAGCTTGCTAGACCATGTAGATACGATCACGTTGGTCTATTTCGGTTGCCGAACTCGTATTTTGCAATGGCTGTGATGACGCAATATGTCGACAATTATCCGGTAGATGCACTTTAATCCAAAACATTTGTGTCGAATAAACATTTTTGCGTAAATATTTTGCATTTTGCTTTATGTATACGCAAACGAAAAACGCAATATTATACCCTACTTTTATCGGAATTTATTTTAATTAAGCTCGCTTCTTGATTTTTGGCGCTCATCCCACGCTACAGTTGCAGTGCTGTGGCTTCAGATATGGCTTGTTGTTTGTTGAGGAATTGACGGTTGTCCCGTTTTCATCCATCATGGCATTTGAGAAGGCGTTACGTGAATGCATGAGGGGTAATTATGCCGCACTTGTACGTACAGCAGTAATAGAATCACCGACGCTGTTTTCCGTTAAGAGTGGGTCCACCACCAATATAGCAGGCACGCAGCAAAACCAACGGAATATTGAGGAATCTTAAGAAGCTGGTAAGTTGTGTGCAATTGCAAAAAGTACACGAAGCACCGGTTTTCTAGTACGGGTTTGTATAAGGAGACGTAGGAAACATCTCTCAGTCACGTCTTATTATCTTGAACACAATCATAAGGTGAACAAGTTTTTTACGATTTACTTCCGTTGATTCGACGGCCAACCGAAGAGAAGTTTCGCAGCTGCAGGGTCCACGGGTACAATGTAGGCTCTAGCAAGTTCCGTAAAATGAAGTGCTTGCCATTTCGGTTGATTTACATGTAAGTATTGCTGGTATATGACCTTGCTTGCTGGGCTTTGGCCCTGAGCTTTCTTTCTGTTTTCAATCCACAGAAATAGTCGTGATCACCTGTTTTCGGAGAATCACTGCCCAGTAGATACATGGCCGCCGGTGACCAGCGGTGGCTTAGTTATTCAACGTTATCGCCACTGATTCTTGTTATGCATGCGAGCTAAATATATTAGTCGTTGCGTAAAAACCTTCTGAAAACCAGGAAGACAGGAGAGGCTGAATGTTGAGGTCCTATTTAAAAAGTCGCCTTTGAAAATAGTTTGTTTGAATGCACAGCCGATTCAGTATATCGTATATTGCGCGAAGTCCGTTTCTAGCAATCGTAGTCATCGTCCGCCCACTCGGTTCTCTGTTTCGTTCATTTTTGCAACGATCATCGGCCAGTGTAAAGTAAATGTACTGAACTCAGGTAACGGTTCTTTCTTAAAATATCCTCAGAATTATGAATGTAGTGCGGTGAAGAGACAAAGGCGTTACCATTCCAGAAAGTGTGAATCATCTTCTCGCATCTGTTTATTCTGTGGAGGCGGTGATGTATGGGAGCGCCGACACGGTTGTAATATTTTGATCTCTGGAAAGGTTAAACACTACTTTACAGAGGACCTGTTGTGCTTTCGGGTTTGATTGACACCGCGGTTTGCAGAAATTGCCTCGGTTTGTTTATTGTTGTGCATTTATTTGGTCACCCTGTTTTTATTTAACACGCGTATTTGTACAGGCTTTTTGAATATATGTGGACCACTGGCATTTGACGAATGATGTGAGGGTACATGGAATCTTCGATCGCACTTCCCTTTGGGTAAACTGAGGAAGGATGTGTTCGGACCGCTTAATTTCACCGTTGAAATATAACGACTCATTGTTGAACAGGCAGCATCAGCTTCTTTTTAGAAGTTGGACTGACTGCCGACGGATGACTGTGGGGGGAAGATGCACCCGTTCCATCCGATGGTTTACTCTTCCTGTCTATGACGTCCGCGAAGGGTGAGTTTTGTGGTGGCCGGCCTATCTTTCGGAAAACCTAATCCCAAATGCTCATTCACTACCGACGGAGGTGAGAAAAGACGAGTCCAAAGAACTTCAAAAATTCTACTTAAATGACGATGTTTTCCTTACCTGCTGAGTAAAATGGCGGCTGTAATTTTTTTTTACGGTCATCGGTCGTCTGAGATGGTGCTTACATCTTCGGACTATTTTGCAAACCTATGGCTTTTGGGAGGAAACACGCGGTTCCGATAGGTTGTATGTGTCCAATCCAGTAATCAAAATATCGTGCGCATTCCGGCTTCGTTTTCCTATTCCAATTCGTCCATTCATCATTAGTTGAATTGCGTGACGGAAGTGTCATAGCCGATGTCCTCTGGAGTGATTTAGTGCTTGTTCGAATATGAGAACTTTCGGACAGTCTGGTGATGATGAATATACCGCCGTTTTATGCAAAGAAACGAGTCATTTTGTATGCCTCCACACAACAAGTACGAAAATGAAACTTAGAAGAGCTCAACAGAATGACCGAATTTAAGATTTAGATACCTTCTTGGTCAGATCGTTGGACGCGGAATTCAGCGAACAGTCAGTGAGTACCTTCACGCCGGTCAGCACTTTATTAATAAATGTATTTTCACTTTCAACATTGAGCTGCGCTGACCGCTGTCTGTCAGACAGGAACATGCTGGGTGCACTTTATCCCCTGAGTTCGCAGACCAACTAAGTTGGTCCAAGGGCGAAGGTAAAAGACCTATATCACGCGAAAATTTGCCAAGGCAAATAAAGGGTAAGAAAATTGTTTTATAAGAATTCTTGCCATTTTAGACGCTATGTACTCTGTGATCACACACTGGACCGTAACAGCGGATTCAATAGAGAAATCGGTTCAACCTTGGTTCAAGGAAGCGTATGAACGAAAACCTGGAAACCGAAAACTTCAACGTGAGATTGTCGTCTTGGGGCGGATCGACGAAAATGCATGATGTTATTATAGTATCATTAATGCATTTATATTTCTGAGCTTATCTGGTTATCCTTTGACCATGAAGTACGCTATCGTAAGCCCGACGCGGTTGGTTATTAGGTACGGCGTTCAGTTGTAGTTCAGATGCTGTGAGGTTAAGCGTTGACACCCAGTACTATATGATGCAGGCAGTTAGTCGGCACATATATCTCAGCAAATTTAAAGCTGTAACCGTTAGCCTTATCCGGCTTCAATGGGTCTTGAAATTTTTTTTAAAAAGCCAAAAAAATCGCTAAAATTTTTTTGGTTGTCACCTTTGGCCAACCGTGTGAAAATCGGATCGGAATGGAACTACTTATATACTACTAGTAAACTTAAGAGTAGCACGTTCATCATACTCCGCACACCAATGTCAATGCAGTTAACGAATGTAAGTGCCGCTAATGAAACCCATCTGGGACGTGCAGGTGGGGTTGCTAATGGCAACGTGACGAATGACGCTCGTGGTAACAGGGACACAATAGGAAAAGGCCGTCGAATTCAGCAAAGGCCACCGAGAAAATGCGGATGTCTGGAGTACGTGAAATGTTTGTTAACTACAGCACACGTTGATATTTGGCTAGGAAAATATGGGATTAACCAGTTGTAAATATCACTACCTTAAAGGAATTTTGCGTGCAATCAAATGTATTTGGTAATATAGAACGACGAAAGAGGAACCATTCTGTCAAATCGATATTTTATAGGTCCACCGCGTAAAACCTCCTCAACGTGGTACGGTGATGTGAGCAGTGTGTAATTGGACCAACGGGGCTCCGGTACTTAAAATATCCGCAAAAATGGCCTCTCATAACATTTATGTTCAATTTATTTGCAGGATGAGTGCTGGTTGCTGCAGAAGAAACCGGAATGAAAATATAACCAAGTGTTTCGCGGATGTACGGTGTCCGATGAACAGAAAACCAGTGAAAAAGTTCCTCTTGTTATCTCTCATTCGAGTTGTTACGCACACAACTGCATAGGTTGCGCCTCAGTTATCACTGATTTATGTAGACAACACTGGCATCGCGTTCATTTTGAAATGGTTAATTAGGTAACAAATAAGTTGAACTGTAAGGAAATTCGGTTTGCTAACTGTCAGCTGTTTCGTGTTACGCCTAACGAACAAGGTGATGGCCAAATACAAGCCAAAACAAGTGTGTGCAGAAATGGTGTGCGGAGTGAGCTAGCGCAGTTTGATCCTGTCTTCTGCTGCAGGTGTATTTATTGTACATAATGGGCCTGTGACAACCGTGTAAGTCACCGGAGATTACGTAGTAAAAAATGTTATACCTTGGGCAAATACGGAGTATATCGTCCATCACTTTGACACTTGAAATTCTCCATCCTTCTCCTGTCCCTATTTTTAACCCCCCTCCATTTTTGTGTTTGGTGCGTGTGTATGAACTGGTGTTTGTCCCTACCACTTCACTTATTTGAGCTTGAGGTCATCCAGCCATTTTGTGGTCGACCTTATGCACGTGTGACCGTCTCACGTGGGAGCCTGTTTGCTCACTTTGCTCGTACTTTTGTAGTCAAAGTGGACCATTTATTGTGGACGACTATCTACTGTCGAGGTTTGTATATTTTTTGAACTGACGTCTTACTTTAATAGAACCATATAGAAAGCCAGCTCCGACTTTGTTTTGCCTTCCCGGAGGTTCTAATATTACGCGTCACTCGAAAATACTGTTTTCCGTTACAAGAAGGGTGGACGTACCGAACGAGAAGAAAACTATAGCGCTGCGCATGAATCAACGAAGGCACATTGTTTACAAAGTCCTACGGAGCCTTTCACAACACCTCATGGGCCACGAAATGTAAGAACGCCGTTACTAAATTCATTTATTCAACCATGTTTGGAAGAAAACGACAGGGAATTAAATGTGCAACGTTTGAGTGTGCAAGATAACGGGCCAAGTATTGTGGTAGTTCTTGGCGAACCAAGCGAATAAGTAATACACCAATATATTACACAGGTGGCGTTCACTGTTGCAGTGTGTGCATGGAGTGTGTTGGCACAGTGAGTCATGTGGGTCACACAAAATGTGCAAATACCGTCAGTGAAAGCATCCACGTGGTCGTGCAGAAACAAATCGCCCGGACAACAGGCGCGCAGTGTTCGCATCTGCGAGCTAAGAAGCATGAGCCATCTGGTAAGTTTTCGCTAGCCAATTAACCAGGTAAAACTAATGCGTTACGACCTGCGTGTAATGTGGTGTTTGTGATTTTTACTTTTCACCACCTGCTAATCGGAAACGCTACAATGCATTTGACAGTTATTGTTCGCTGTTCCTCCGGAACTCCTAGTTTACAAACGCTAATGTAGACTATTTGATGCCTAGTCAACATTCCCTCTCCTGGTCGCAAGGCTCGATGATTGGTGCATGCAGCGCGTGGACTGTCACATTTTGGACCCCCGTACCCGACACTGTTTGAGGATTGACGATGAACATGCTTTTTCAAGTCCTTGGTTATCCCGGAGGGGGAGATTCCCAGGGAATGTATAACAAAGATCGGCTGATGGACATGTTTTCGGCAAGGTTTTTTCTTAAATTGTACATCTGTGAATGATCAGACGGAAACATCGGATGCAAATGAATGAGCACGGCGTACATGAAATAACTAATTCTAGTCATCAGTATAATGACCTGAGTTTGGCAGTGCATGCAGTGTTGTTATCGTGTGTTCTGAGCAGGATGGATAATTGGGGGAGGCTAGCTGGACCATGACAGGTCCAACATGTGGACAAGGAATTTTTGTGACCAAGTAGTGAACGGCGCTCTACTGATCTGGGTTGATCAGCGGGCGCCGTGCAAACAACATGGAAACTTTGGCTGGGCCTAACGCTGCATGATGAAAGGACTCGGTGCGGTGTGGCCAGTAAGCATCAGTAATTGGCACTGGTTCATTGTTGTCATAGACGACAATGAATGCTTAAACGACCGAGGAACGAATAGAAACTGTTCTGGATGCGGTGATGCTTACGATAATTGCAACTGCGCGGATAATTGGTTTTTTGGTAGGTTGTAATAAGCTCAAATGACCGAATACCAAGCAAAGCTTGCAGCGAAGGGTACTTGTTACCTTACAGGGACGTGTTCACTTATTTAACAAATTAGGATTTTCGATTATCCGGTACTCTCAGGATGCTCAGCATAATCTGTTGTAACTCAGATATTGGTAGAACTGTAATGTATCTGTGGTCGACGGGTTAATTTTTCTTCCGTAGTGGAACCGTCATAGGACACGAGATTTCGACGGAACTCTGCGTAAGTATGTGATAATGGTACATCTCAGAAGTCGTACGTAAATTCTACTTCACATAAACTTCATATGTAGCCGAAAATTGAAGGAAGTTAGTGATGTTGCAGCTATCTTGTTATTGTTTCGCACTGCATACACCTGAATAAATAAACTATTTTGCATCCCGAACATAGAGTGAACCTGTGTATTATTATTGGTACTTTTGGCGTCCATTGTTTTGGCACGCTATCACCAACACTGAGTGTTTTCTGCAAATACAAACCGATACTCTCACACAAACACCAATCGCGCTCCATACTTCCACATCCATTCCTCACCTGTGTTGTTCGTGGTTAATGGCAGTCAAATTCTTGGATAACGGCGGCATGCCAACTGGATCGCTGGATGAAGAAGGAATCTATTAACTGCTTGACTTATGCTTGGTCACACATTTCGAGTTCAGCGAACAACTACGAGAGGCATCCATTTCAGGATTTATTGCAGCGATTGCGATGCAAAAGCTGGGACAAATTGTATCGCCTGATATAAATTCCAAGGTATGGATCCGTTGCGTGGACGACGCTTTCGTGGTAATAAAAAAAAACAAACTGCAACGAGTAAACCACTTGCTAAACGACGTGTTTGGCAATATTAGATTCACGCTCAGAGAAGAGAACAACGAAAAATGGGGCCTTTTTGGACATCCCTGAAACTAGAGTACCAGATGGACGGCTACAAACCGAGGTCCACAGAAGGGCGACGCACACGGATCAAATTCTGAGCTACCACAGCAATCATCCAAGTTGTCACGAACAAAGCTGCATCCGGACACTTTTCAAACGGATCGAAACACATTGCAGCACAATTCAAGAATAAAGAGGAAAAACGCCTGTTTAGAGAAATGGATATCCAGGGAATCTTAATCGGAGATCACTCAGAAAGCCAAACAGGACTAACACAGCGGCACCAAATGGAAGCAAACGAAGTACACTCCCATACATCAGAAATACTGCCGAAATGACCGCGAAGATCTTACAACAGCACAACACGGCGGTGGCTTACAAACCTGCGAATACTTTGTGGATGACACTATCGAAACCAAAAGGAAAATTAGATCCGGTGATGAAGAACAATGTCATATACAGGATCCCATGTAAGGACGGCGACAAACGGTACATAGGACAAACAGGAAGGAAGCCTTCCACTAGAATACATAAACATAAGTTCGCCACAAAATGCACGACCAGTTTTCTCTCACCTCCGTGCACGAAGATCAGAAAGGACGCGAGTTCAAATGAAGCGGCGTTCGCTTATTGGTTCAAGCAGGAACGAGGAAAGACCACGAATTTATGGAAGCGTGGTACTCCACCGAAGAAGCTATCAACAAGCATATTGAAACTGACCCTATTTATCGGCCACTAAGAGCACGAGAACGCAAGAACCACGTTTCTCTGAACTGCTCAAGCAAACAGACGAGGAACATCTAAAAAGAACTTGTAAAAATGATGCCAGTCAGTAGAATGGAGGAAACCGGGAGGTGCAGCCAGCCAGTCACTCTTGGAAAAAACCCGACCACAACGTAATGCAAATCGAGAAGGGAGCCAATCAAAACAGGGGAGAAAACCTCTAAAGATAGAGGGCATCGGAATGACCAGTCGAATCGAAGAAGCACAAATCACAACTCAATAAAGATAATGAACGGGCCAATGAATTCACGAAGAACAATGTCATTCAACTGGCCAATCAAGTTAAGAGATAACAGATAGCATTCCAATGTTTTAGGAGCACACGCAGGCCAACAGGAGGTACCCACCCAACTGCGCACTAATGTCTCCCAGTATGGTGACGAAAAGTTCTCAAGTCAACTACCAAGTTCGGCGAACAGATCAACCGCCACCTGGTCAACAATCAATAATGGCGTTCATTGCTCTCACAGTTGAGCAAATTAAGAAAGCTGTTTAACACGGCGATGTGCTTGTCAGTTGCACAATTCTTCTGGAACGCTTGACTGTTTTCCTCATGGTTTTCTTACAAGTGTGTGAGGTGCCGGTTGCTTTTGTTAGTTTAGAGGTGATCTTTTGGCCTGTTTCGTTCGATCACTTTATGCCTAATGGCTTGTTCGGTAAAACGATATCACCTTGATTGTGTCCCATACTACTGTTACCTATATCTAAGTGGAGTAATCCCATGCCTGTTTGTTTTGATGAGATAGTTTGTTGTTGCCGTCTCTATGGCTTCTACTGTTCCTTATGAAGGAACGGCTTTTTTGCATGCATCTGGTGCACTGCGGCTTGTCTTCTAACCTTCTCACTCACGGCGACAGTTGGCATTTTGTATCCGTCACATGTAAATAAACGAAACGCTGAGCTTGCGCGCTCCGGTACCTCGTTAGTGTAAAGTTTATCAATCAAGGACCAAGCGCGCCCTTACTATGTGGTACGGTGTGTGCGCCTCATTGATCCGACAACTGACAACGAAACCGGTTGTCCGTTCTACTGGAAGCCAGGACAAAGTTCGCTGAGGTAGATGAAAGACAGACAGACGGTCAGATTGGCAAGAGATGGGTGGAACGCGGAGGCTGAGCACTTAAGGATAAACAGCTTGTCAGACCCTGGCACATCCGCAAAAACCACACTAGGTTCCGCTCTAGGGGGATAAATCGATCGAGTATTCATATTCTGATAAATACTAGAACAGAACCACGAGCAACAATGGTCGTTTCTTCCTAACTCAAAGATTTTTTCGATTCCGTTGGTAGTGGGACACTATAACAGTGTGTGTCGAGCATTCAGGATTCGACTGATTTTTATCCCTTCGCAGACGATACATGCTAACATCGTAGTCGTGGTTGAAATTTTCCAAAACCTGCCGAACCAAGTGACGTCCTAAATGACTTCTTCCTCCTCGTTATCCATATGATCATGAAACATCGCTGACTGAGATTGAACTGCGTCCATAACGTTCATCTATAGAAATGAAGCAGCCAGATTATATGATCTTTTTGAATCGGACCTGTAGTGACAACGTTTTTCTCAGCTTAGCTCTCGGTCTGAAATCTCAAGCAAGCGTTCCCGTCGAACACAACCACCAAAGTTGTAAGACGTATATTAACACTCAAAACCAAGCTAATAACACTTGTATAGCACGTTTATAAGATGAATTCTGACCCCTTATGGATGCGCCAGTGGCAACCGGCATTTGGCAAATACTGAGCCATGACAGGCTGTTAAGTCCAGAATTTCGATCAATCAGAACTCGCCTTAATTCTGAGCTGGCAAGCGGCCCGAGCTTTTGGCCAATGTTCCGCGGGATAGGCTACTCGGTCGCGGCAGCGCCTGACTGAGAGCAGTAAAGTTGTGTCGGCGGATAATTCCGCCTAACACCTCCTCTTGAAGCTTGTTGACATAGCTTCGAAGCCGGGGCTTGATTTGCAGTGACCTTCAGGGTTTGCCTGTCCTGTCTGTCTAGCGTGGTGGTCTTGATGCACGCTAGGGCAGAAGTTACGACGGAACGGCTGACTGATTTTCTGGACTGATACAGAGATCAAACGTGTCCAGAAGCACCTGTAGACTCAACTCACTCGTTACCGTGGGCAAAATCTGTTGCACATCTGTTGGCCAGATTTGTGTGCCACATCCACCTGGCCGAGCCAACTTGGAGCATGTGGAGCACTTTGCCGAGCCGGCGAAATGTGTGTTATGGAAGCCACGTAGGGTGCCTGCCGCTGTAATCACGAACCAATACTTCCTGGCCTTTGTTGAAGGAGCACGCGGCTGCTCCATGATACCGGTTGAACTGTTCCTCCATTCTTGTGTTGCGGTGGCTGACCCACCCTTTGTATGGCCGGATAGTGTCATGCGTTGTTTGAAGCTTCTTTCGAAAAGTTTTCTTGCTGGTGACATTTCATCAGGTGAGCTGGGGTTCGGCGTCCCTCAGTATGCCAGCAAGAACCTTTACAAAATCTCCTCCGTTAGTCCTTCCCCCCTGGGCTTCTGAAGTGCACGCTTCCGAAGTGTTCCGTCTGATTGTTCGACTGTGGATGAAACCGCGGCAAATGGACATGACTTGTGTCATAATCCCGACAAAACTCTGAAAACGCCGACGACGTGAACTGGCTGCCGTTGTCAGATGCAATAGTCTTCGGCGTTCCAAAACGGCTGAACAGTCGTCGGAATTCCAGGACTATAGTGACAGTCGTGTAGCTGCTCACTGGGGAAATTTCCGGCCATTTGCTGCAAGCATCGACCACGATCAGAAGGTGTTGGCCATCAACTGGACATGCATAATCCATGCAGCGACGAGACCAGGATGCGGTCGACTGCGGCCATGACCGCAAACCTACCCTAGATAGGTTTTCACGGGTGAATTGGATGCTTCAGCAAACCGCAGGCAACATTTGGAGACTTGCTCAATCTGAGGGTCCATCAAAGACCAGTAGGCGTAACTCTGAGCAAAGGTCTTCATCCTGTTTGTTCCTGAGTGCCTCTTAGGAAAACGGGTCAGGGCGGCTGACTGTGACTCCCTTGGGATAAGGACACTTTCTGAAATCGAATGAGACCCGTCAGCTAGTGACAGTGCGTCACGCCAGTTGAAGCCGTTCGTCTTTTGGGCGGGTACGTGGCCTCTGATTGCGGTGGTACTTGATGATCTGCTGCAGCACGGGGTCTTGGTCAGTGGCCTGGCGGACCATGTCGGTAGTCACTAAGAGAATGCGAACCGCGGTTAACCTCCTGCAGAAAGAAAAGAACAGTAGTGAATGATGAGATCGAGGAAGAACTTAAATAAATCACGTCTCTGTGTGCTGGCATACGTTTGATAGCGTCGGTGCTCTCCCGGTCTGGTCGGTGGCCGTGTTTGTCATGGATGAAACCAAGATACTTCGTCGGCCGCGTAGGTGCACTTTTCTCGGCACACTCTGAAAGCTATGCCCAAGCACGTAATCCAGGTGCTGTCACCATTCTTCGGGGTTGGATCTCATGACAAACAGATCTTTAAACAAGCAGCAACGTCGGGGACATCCTTCAGAATCGCATCCTGGGACTGTTGAAGAATTGCTGGTCCTAATTTGACACTGAATGGCATTCGCGTATAATGGAACAGACCGCGACGTCCAGTAATTCTCGGGATGTTTCCTCTACTTCAATCTGGAGGCAAGCTCCGGCCGAGTCAATCTTCGTGAAGCATTTATCCCCACTCAGTGTCGCGAACAAATCGTTTGGAGGAGGCAGAGGGTACCGAGGATTATTCAGTGCAGCATTCAAACCAGTTGAAAAATCTGCACACGACCGAATGGTCCTTCTTCGTAAGCACGATCGGTGCGGCCAATGCAGAGTAGTTGGTTGGTTGAAGGGCATTAAGCTTCTATAGTCGGTCTGGTTCCTGTTCAACGATAGACAGGATGAATATGGTAGTGGGCGTTTTTGCCAGAAAACTGATTTGGCGCTGGGGAGGAAGCACAGTCTAGCTCGTACTTTTGTGCATCATCCAAGTCCGTCGGGGAATATAGCTGCTACGGATATAATTAATCGGCTTTCCAGCAGATTCACCCTGTCAATCCAATCCAGCCCCATGGGATCAAGTGTGGGGCATGATTTCAGGTAGCACGTAGTTTGTGCCGTCGAGCCATTGAAGCTTACGGAGAAGTCAACCTCACCCAGTTAAGTTCAGTTTACCACCGAAAGCATTAGGAACCCAATGTTCAGTCGCTTTCACATGCGACTCACCAATTCGCTTCTACGTTCGCTCACTGAACAGCGTGGTGTCGGGGCCCGTATCAGGCTGCGGAAGAGCTGAGGTGTTATTGATGCGAACGGACACGAATTTCTTTCGGCAAGTTAAACCAACTTTGGACGTCGCCGTCATCGAGTTGTGAGCTGCATGGTGCTGTGCGGCTACTGAGATAGACAGAACTCTACTTTATGGTTTTGACAATTGCACCTGAAAAATTTATGACGCCTAAACCGGCAACTACGATCAAAATGCGACTTACCGCAATGCCAGAAACTTGTAGGAGTGTTGTTCTTTATTAGAACGGGCTTGTTGTTAGATTCCTTTGCGGCGCCGTGGTCGATTGAGTGTACAAATTTGCAGGAAGAAGCAGGTGGCTGACCGACCATAGCCGCGTCGTGCTTCAGATTGATGAGGCGTTGACATTCGTTGGTGAGGATCTGTAACGTCAGTTCAGCATCCTGCGCAATTCTGTAAAGCAGCAGGTTCCGCTTTCAGCATCTGAGGACGTTTGGAGATCGGACACAAAAATGAGGCACTTAAACTGATGCTCCTCCACTGAGCCCAGCTTGAAGTACTTCCATACCCGACTGACAACACCGACAAACCGGACGAAATCGTCGCCATCCTTCTTGCTCAGCTTTAAGCATTGGCAATGGACGTTTGATTGGACATGTTTGGTGGGACAGAATTCTGGCCGTTTCATCAAAGCTGAGGTCGCGGGGCAGGTTGGGAAGAATGAACTTCGTGTACCGTTCATGTTCCGCCGTGCCGAGTTTTCGCAGCAACAATCTGATTTTCCATCTGTCATCAAACTTGAAGAAAGCAGTTCTGAATATGCCCGTATCGACTAAACCAGGAATCAAATATGTCTAGAAAGAGGGTCGAATGTGAACTCCGTGATCGAGACCGCGGCTGCATTAGTTGAGTAGTCAGAAGACTCACCAGTATCGACTGCTGCTGTCTGGATATGAGGTCACTAAGATGGTGCTTCAATGAACTTCAGTTGCGCTTCTTCAAACTGCTTTTGCTGCTGCTTTAATAATCCTCGTGGCTGATTAACTTCGATTAACATCGTGGGTTCCCGTTCGCCAGTTGCAACGACGGGATTTCTCTCATCTCACTTCTCGGTCTGAACATCCAAAACAAGCGTTCCAGTCGTAAACGATTGCCAGAGTTGCATGACGTATATTAAAGCCCAAAACCAGATCAAAATCACCTATGCAGCGCGTCGTATATAAGGTGTATGTCGCGGCAAAATCCTGGAAATTCTGACGCCTTCTGAAGGTGACACTGGCAACCGGCATTCGACCAATACGGTCTTCTGGAAAAGAGGTCTCAAATATTTTTCAAAATGTTGACTACAAGAGACAGAAGATGAGCTGGCGTGTTTTAAAATTCGGAGCCGCCGTAAATCAGAAATCCTCCACTGGAACAAACGAAATCAAGCCACCATTCCGGACCTCGGCTGGAAAAACAGAAGTGTGCTGTTCAGATACATGAGACTGCCGCAGAAGCAAGCCATCCACGTTCTACATGAGGGACAAGAACGGGGGACCGATCCAGCGGTGAGCTCTGACATCTAATGAGAGCACTAAGCAGGTCTATATTTAGCCGCAGAGCCCTCGTCACATCCAGGCTTGTCAAGGCGTAACTACGAACGGCCCCTAACCGACCTGGTCTTCACGGTGGAGGATATTCGCCAACTCTTGAACAAGATCAACCCATTCTGCGCATTGGGGCCCGTCGAAGTTCACCCAAGGATCCTGAAGAAAGCGTCGTTTGCACTGACAACACATTTTTATCTGGTGTTTCGTCAATCGCTTGACGAAGGCCACCTTCCCTCTGTTTGGAAGGAAGCGATTGTCACGCCAATCTACAAAACTGGTGACCGACTGTCGCTTGGCAGCTACAGGCCTATAAGCCTCATTAGCTTGCCGTACAAGTTGATGGAACGCATTCTGAAGCGAACCATCATAGATCACCTTACTGTCAACAATTTGATATCTCCAGTTCAACACGGATTTCTCCAAAACCCTTCTTACGTGACGAACATGCTGGTATTTATGGACAGCTTAACCCAAGGGACGAGGGACTTATATCGAATGCCATATTTTTCGGCCTCTCAAAAGCATTTGATCGAGTCCCACACGTCCCGCTGCTCCACAAACTCGAATCGCACGGAATTCAAGGAAAAATCCTACAGTGGATCAAGGCATTCATATCAGATAGAGCATTCCGAGTGAAAGTAGGCTCGACCTAGTCTTCTGCGACGCCGGCCTCCATTGGAGTTCCTCGGGGCCCCTTTTTGGAACCACTGCTGTTTCTGATATAGTCCACGACCTTTCAGAGGTTCTTGCAAGTCCATGTCTACTTTTTACGAACGACTCGAATTCGTGGATTTGCAATGCCAGTGCTCTCCAAATTGATGTAGACGCTGCAAAACCATGGTCGTTGGACTGGCACCTTCCTCTGAATGACGAAAAGTGCGTCCATATGTCATTTGGAGGAGACTCAGCGGACTCCTTTGTCATGCATAGTGAGAAAGGACCAGAAGACATCACGGGGATAGATGCCTAAAATGATTTGGGTATCTGGCTCTCTCCAAACCTGTCCTTCTCACTGCACCTTGAGAAATCGGCTCAGAATACATACAGCGTTCTACGGATGATTCGGCCCACCTTCCCCCGTATTACTCGCATGGACTGTCAAATACTATATGGGGCCTATGTCAGACCGCTCCTTGAATATGCCAACCAAGGTGTCTTCTCAGGACGCACGAAAGACGTGACCCTCGTTAAGCGTGTCCAGCGAGCTGCTACGAAAATGGTTGCCGGCCTCAAATCCGAGGAACACGAAACGCGTCTTTCGGTGCTTGACCTCTTTCATCTGGAGTATCGTCGCCCCCGAGGCGACCTAATTCTTACTTAAGCCCTGTTTGAACAAGGCTTGGCCAACAGGTTTTTCACCGTTGAACCAGCAAACACACGCCGGGAACATTGTAAGAAGATTTTTAAGCTCAGGGCGCACAACTTCATTAGGCAAAATGTTTTCCCATTTCAGGTAGCAGCTGCGTGGAATAATCTTCCTCCGACGCTGTCCACGGTCCTTCTAGAACCCAGTTCAATGCGCTATTAGAAACTTATGCGAGTACTCGCGTTAGTAAGCATACTGCTCACCGCTGATTAATTACGGATTCACGGATTCACGGATTGATACACAGGAGCGAGGCTTTCGCCCAAGTTTCCCGGGTCGCTTTTGTTCTCGTCGTTCAGCAGCTGTCGTTCACCTGAAAGGCACAAGTGAAAAAAGGGTGTAGCACTGCTCTTTAAGTTCTCAGCGCGGGGCAGTATGTTTGCCAGCGCGAGCAGTGCTACGCTCCTTTTTACTTGTGCCTTTCAGGTGACGGCAGCCGCTGAACGACAAGAACAAAACCGATCCGGGAACCTTGGGCAAAAGCCTCGATCCTGTGCCCCAATCCGTGCTCCGTACTCCGTACTATGATTGGCAGTTGGGCCCTGACTTTCGACCAATCAGAGCTCGCTTTGGTGCAGGACCGGTGAACGGTCCGACTTTTGGCCAATCTTGTGCGAGGTACGGTTTCCGGCCGTTGCAGCACTAACTGCGAGCATTAAAGCAGTATCAGCGTGGAATCCCGCGTTCTATATGGATTGTTTGAGTCTATGCAAGTGGGTCAAATTCCAAGGAACTGATCACCATGCATGTTCCAAAATTAACCTAACCAAAATTAACCAAAATTAACCTGGAATACTGTTGTCAAACTTTTCACTGTAAAGTCTGTTTGTGAATTGGTGGATGTTGATTCCTCCAGTAGAGCACGATCAGTTACTTAGGTTTGCAAACGCCGCACCACGACAGGGGTTCTTCCTATGATGGAGTCATGCCACAGACCGTAGATTGCTACCAGACCGACGTTTCGCATCCCCATCATAAATCGTTTATCTGCATAAACGTCGCGAAAAATGCATCATCATAATCGTTTTGGTTCAGTCACTTTCAGTTGTACACTGGTTATAGTTCTCACAGTTTCACTCACCGATGATTTGGGGTGGTAAGAGTACGTGCGTACGTATTGGAGGTGGTTGTTGATAGAATTGATGCAAAAATACAGGAGTGTCGGTGGGGTTATTCTTGTAGGGGAGATCCGAAGGGAAAGCTGTGGAATGAAGGCAGCGTATTGAGTGCATGCACGACATTCAGCATGTGACTCAGCCAGGTCTGTTAATGTCTGCAACCATTGGTGTATTCCATCTTGAATCTCCATCCAAGGTGGTGGGATCGACCAACGTAACTGAGTTTGCTGTAACGACAATGCCTGGTCTCCCCTGACTCATTTCCACCCCCCGCGTGGTTGCGCAAAAAGACCCCCGAGGAATTCGGTCGGCCATCATACGGAACACGCAACCAAGCCACTGCGACCTACGTGAAGTGATCAGTTCATCAACAAGGGCGTACTTCAGTACGATTGATGCGGTGTTCCCCTCAGACTCGGGGAAGGTTCCAAAGACATCGAACGTTTTTTGATGTTCTCAGTGCACAGCGTGATCATCACCGTTATCATGCAAAGCACGACATCGGTGTTCAACACATGGTTCGCTGCCGTACAACCATGATTTATTTGATAGCCAAATTGTGAATAAAACAATAAAGTTGCACAGGGAAAGGCCTTAGTGTTAGCTTACTGCAATCATTCCGAGGTGCCTGCATCTCCAGGAACTCATTGAGACAGTCTGGATAGAAACTGCAACAAGAGCGCCGTTGAACTCGATTAGCAGCCTATTGTAGATCACAGTAAGTCAGAAGAACACGTAAGTACTGACACGGGTGTATTGTGTACACGCGACCAACTTGGTCCGCTTTCGTGGCGGGTCAGCAAACAACTGAGTACATATCAAGTCAACCTACAGCGCTCACGTGAGCCAATCAATCGGACACGCACCCAATCAGCCATTCAAGTCACACGCCAGATCGATGGTGGAACGACGAACGGACACGCACACGCGCAAACTCTGACACACCGAAGCAGCTACTACACAGCCATACCTTGCAGTGCCTCCAAACAGTCGCAGTAGGGACAACGCGGTCATCACCCTGGTAGGCAAGTAGCACTGACTGCATCCAAGCGTTTCGTAATTTCTTTTATGCCCCTCTACCAGCTCAAGAGTCGGCCACCTCTCTGCTTCTACCGCTCCGAATAGGACACGGAATACCACTCTCTTTGGCAAACGATGTGTCGGCATACGCAATATATGGCCTAACCAACGCAGCTTCTGGTGCTTGACACATTATTCAACGGAACTTCTCGTTGAACAACCGAAAACTCACTTTCTAAATGCCTCGTTAAGGATTTGCGGACATCAACCCACTCGATATATGGTTCCGAGGAAAAGATTGTCGAACACATGAAGACATTTCAGTTCCGCTGCTCGAAAAGGCCAAGTCTCAC
Organism: Clonorchis sinensis; assembly: GCA_003604175.2. Lineage (NCBI taxonomy): Eukaryota > Metazoa > Platyhelminthes > Trematoda > Opisthorchiida > Opisthorchiidae > Clonorchis > Clonorchis sinensis. Next base: position 103,637,610 of record CM030370.1, on the reverse strand, counting down.
AGCCATACAACAAAACAGCCACACTGTAGTCTGATACACGTGTCCCTTGATATTCAGGGATACACCGCTTTGACGACATAGGTGTTTCAAATCAACAAACGCGCCCCGAAGCTTGCAGATGCTCACTGTCACACTACAGTGAGAACTACTACAACTTCCAAGGTACGACTCCACAAATTCGATTGCTACTTCCTGAATTGTAAGGGTCGTGTTCAGTTGCTGCATGTTCAAGGACATGATCTTACACTCTGTGGGTCTAAAATGAACAGAATGGCCTTGGACAGTTCGCCCAAAAACACGTGCGCCTTATCTTCGAAGATTAGAACGATGTCGTCTGCATCAGCGTTCGTCTCAGTATTTCATCGACCACGAAATTTAATAGGAATGGAAAGCGCAAACACCACTGACGGACCCCGCTTTGTGCACGAAGCTTTTGGAGAGCTCCTCGAATACTTTCACACGTCCGGAAGTATGAGAATACAAAGAACGAATTATGTTCACAAACTACCGGGACATTCTTTGGTAGGCAAGTCTGTCAAGGGGAACAGACCAGCCAACCGGGTCTAATGTGCCTTGGGAATCCACGAATACTAGAATTGTGGATCGTTTGTACGTATGATGTTGTTCTGGCACCTGACGGAGTGTGAAGATTTGGTCAACGCATCCTCCACAGCCCGGAATCCCGCTTGTTGCTCTCGAGTCAGTGTTTCACCAGCCACCGTAAGGCGACGAATCACCGGTGACCCCAACAGTCTCGTTACGACCGGAGTCAAGCAGATCACCTTGTGCTAACTACACTCACCATGAGCCTTATTTTTGAAATCGCTCAAATGTCTCAAATTGCCCGAGACAGTCTTTTTCCCAGATGCAGCCTGATAGCTCAGACAAGCACTTTCAACCCACTTTCAACCCGCTTTCAACCCATATCCTTGAACAATGCGACTGGAAAGTCATCCGGGCCAGGAGCTCGGTGGCATTTGAGAGAACATATGCAGTCATAAACCTCCGAGGCCGTATGGGGCTGACACAAGATAATGCAACATACTTCAGTATGAATTCTCGTTTTGCCTCATATAAGGACCACTTCAGTCAAAGACCGCTTTTGGTGTTACTTAGACTCGTCTTTATACCGACAATGGGTCATATATATATATATACCATTAACCAGCGCCTGTGCTCTCCATGTCACACTCAGCTGAAAAAAGTACTATACGATCAGCCCTCCGGTATAGTCATATCTACACCTCCAAACGACTTCCTCTTCCTTTGGTACATTTCATTGCTCGGATTGACAAGGACTGAGAAACCGGAAGAAAGATACTGAGTTCATTTGGGATCCGACCGATGAATGACAGCGGCGTAAGACTACTGACGTGTGCAGCACTTCAACTCTGAATAACAAAGACAGTTCAATGTGGGGTGGATATCGATTGCCATGTTTGCTCATCCGTGAAGTGGACACATAACCGGTTGTCTATATCCGACATGTTCAGGTTCTTAGGGAATTTCACTTTGTTGGTTGCGAAAAATCTTTCGGGTCAAATGGAAGCACCGAATCCCGAACATTAAAGTCCTTCGAAGAACAAGTGCTGTTGGACTTGGATGCAGTGGGGCGAGATGGCTCAGTGGTTGGAGCGCGAATTTACTGACTGGAAGGTCCTTTGTTCAAATCCAATCTCTGCCTCTCGACTTCCTCTGTCTAGGTTTGGGCAACCTGACAGTATCTCAGCCCTCGGGCTTCTTTCGGGTGGCATGGCAGTTACGCACCGAACGGGTGATGCAGCTGAACGATTTTTTTGGGTGCAGTCCGATGCGAAACCGGCTCCGCCTGTTAAACCAATCGAAGCAAATGTTCTAAACTCGCATCTCAAAACACCTTGTCTTTGGCCAGATGAAGAGTCTAGTTCGAAATCGGAGACCCCAAAAGTTCGCTGTTGCAACGATCTTTACGTAAGTTTGTGAAGCTTCAACCTCCATTTAATAACATGAGTGTACCTGGAATTTATAGAGGGGCTATTCAAACAGGTGTCGAAAGCTTTAAAACGCAACGCTTCGCAATGGAAGGGTCTTGATCATCCAGTGCCGCGTTGACGATATGGAATTGCACAAACTGCGGACGCATGCCTCTTAGTAGTGTCGGTCTCGTGGATCTTCATCCCACTCATCGACCCGCCTGCTAAACGTAACCGCATGGAACGGAGGTAAGTTTGCTTCATTCCAGTGATTACTTACATGACATCGTCATCCATTATCACCTTGACGGCCTGTTACTGAGTGGCTCCTGTCAACACGTGCATGGTGGTGTACTAGAGGATGTGTGGAGGAATTGATTGATAACACCGGTATCTCGATGGCGACCGGATGCAAGCTCATTTTCGTTATCAGTTTTGTGCGGCTTGTTAACTACAACAGTTTCGAAGTTCTTTTAAATTCCTTAGTTTGTCTTGAGGAGACTCATTTCTTGAAGTTAAAAATGCAATGAACCATAAGTTAGACACGTAACAAAGGCATTTTAAGCGATATTCAAGGAGCAGTTTTGTCAGAACTCATCAACTGTGACTAGAAACAGTCAAGCACCACTATTCGCCGCGTGATTCTCAGCGTATGGTAGTTTTGAGCCCACAAAAATTGAAAGTTGGGTCTCAGCGGACTCAAATCAACTACCGCTTATGATTGGAGGTGGCGTGTTCCTTCTCTCTCACAGACTAGGTCGGTTGGGCGATCATCCTACACGAAACCTGTGTTTGGATAAGAACGCACTTCGAGACGGGAAAGTTCAAAGATAATGCCACTGTGATTTCACGGAAGTTGTCCTGACTAATTTTCCCCAATGAAAGACCGCCGGTTAGGTATGTTCTCTGGATACGGGATGAGGGAACCACAGTTAGCCGTCGTTTACAAAACCCAAGCTCTAGCAAACATAAAAGTATTAATCAATCATCTACATGGTTCTATTAGTGTTTTCTTTTGTTAAACAAAAGCAACCTAATAAATCAGAAGGCGAGAGACACTAATAAAGTCTATGTTTTGAGAGCGTGAGGTTACAACAACTACGTAATAATAATATATATGTCGTTGCAATGAGTGGAACGGAAAAAATGATGTGAAATCACATGGCGTCTTTTAAAAGTTCACGGAACCGGAGTTCACCTGTTGTTGAAATGTTGCCCATCAAGGTCGTATTCCTGTCACGATGTTGACGCGTGATTGTGAGGCAGACAAAACAGGATGGGGATAGTAGGTGTAGGCGTGGAATTGATTGGGGGAACAATTAAGCCGAATGGTTACAGTTCCGACTTCGAAAACTTGACCCTACCAGTTAGTATAGCTCGCAGACCTGCTACCTGCTTTGGGTCAGTCGGCAGCCCTTATCGGTCGCTAAGGACGTTGTAGCTGGTGTCATGCAGCTTTTTAAAAATCGTTCAGCTGTATCACCCTTTCAGTGCCTAACTGCCATACCACCCGAAGGAAGCACGAGGGCTGGGATACTATCAAGTTGCCCAGTTCTAGGCAGTGGAAATCGAGAGGCAGTGGTCGGGTTCGAACCACAGACGTTCCGGTCAGTAAATTCTGCTCCAACCACTGAACCGTTTCGCTCCCGGCACGCAGCTTATCAACCTACTGGTAAATAAACTCCTTCGTTTCCTTCCTCCGCCTTTTCCTATATACTATTTCTTTCACCCGCTGTTTTGTTTTTCCGTGAGGTACCCTATTTAGCCAGCGGATATCCATAGGCAAAGAATTTCCCGTACTTCCAGACTTAGCCTGAAGATGAAGGTGTTGTTTGGATATGTACTTGGAAGGCCCCAGGAAAATGCAAGTCTTTTTTCCCTATCCGTTAACCTGTAGACGATGAAGAATCGTTTTAGCCGTCATAATGACTGGGTGGTTTTTTGAGCTTAAGTCTACGTTTGTAAGACTAAGTTAACGCATCTATGGTTTTGAGGTTAGGAATGTGGACCCCGAGTCTGAACGCCAGGCGACCGATAAAGTAGTGCATCGTCTTAGGCTGAAGAAGGACAATGATATGAAGGAAAACCTTCCGCAGTTTTCCAAGCCTTTGTGTTTGCTGCATCGGTTCGGTTGTGTGGTAACGAACTGTCAGTGTTGAGCACTGATGTGATGTTGATGATGATGCTTCGATTCAAGTTGTTGCGATGTTCAACATTGGAGCAGTTCAATTTCCAAACCCATGGAAGCCGTTCCCAGTTACCCCGTTTAAAGTGACTTTTTCCGTTATGCCCTGTGCAACAACATGCAATTATTTCCATCAGACAGAATTAATTTTGGGTTGTGAAAAGTTCGGCTGTGACATCAGAATGAAATCCATCGGAGTTTGGATTGGGCTTGGACCCTCATCAGTGTGTCAGAGTCACTAATGAGCCTATAACTTTTCAAGCCATTTCCTAGTACTTTCAGCCGGGCGTGATCTCTGTCGTAGCATGCGGATTGGTGGCATTAATCTTGTGCAAGGCTGATGCACCATCGTTTAGCTGTAATACCCTTCCGGTGCCTAGCTGCCATGCCGCCCGAAGGAAGCACGAGGGTTGAGATACTGCCAGGTTGCCCAAGCCTAGACAGGGGAAGTTGAGAGGCAGAGGTTGGGTTCGAACCACAGACCTTGCGGTCAGTAAATTCGCGCTCTAACCACTTGAACCACCTCGCCTCTGATGCACCATCAGATTCAAAAGTCTAGGTAGGAACAAGAGGACGGTCCGGTGGACTAGGGCTTCAGTTTCTCTTTGAACCTTGCTCGTACTCCTCCCTCTTCCACTTTGTATATGAGGGTTCCAAGTAATTGTCCGCTTACCCTCAAGGAAAAAGTTGGTTATGGCATACCATTACTTCACCTCGTCAATCTGCACTTATTTTTTAGACTAATCACTGGACGAATTTGGCGTGATCCACTGCCGAAAAATCATCGCAGCCAGCTGTTGTCTTTGTACAACTTTGTTTTTGCCTTTCAAATGATTGCCATTGGTACAACCGCTTCATCGTTTGCCTTTCACTTTTTGGTGGACTATCTCGCCTCTTGTTTCCCCCCATCATGCATCTCATCTACCACGAGGCAGCGACAGTGTAGCGAATCGAAAGGATTGTTTATTTGGCGAAATTCGGTGCTTTCCTGCGTACATGCGTCTGTTACTGGAATTGGCGCGCTGTTCGCGTAATTAACAACGTGCAACTTGATGCTTCTACTTCAGATTCTATCTTCATCCCGACATGTCAAAGGATTTGATATTTGCACAGTCATCTTTTTCTATATCCTTAGTTGCCTACTCGCTCGGTAAGTTGAGTCGTCTTTTGTCTAATCCTTTGTAGGGTATTTCATCGCAGACTCGGTGCATATGTGTTGGTGGTCACTTGAGCGTTCAACGTTTGAGCTTCTTGTTCATCACTTTGCAGTAAGTTTACACTGGCTACTCATCATACGCTTAGGTGATGACCTGTTTCAGCTCAGCTCTGGTATCCGGGACCTATATAGGGTATGCTGTTGTCGCGCTACTTGTGGAAATAAATTCAATCTTTCTGCACATGCGACGGCTATTGAAATGTCTCGAGTTTTCGAAAGACAGTCTGCTTTCTCAGTTTGTGAACTATGCCAATCTAGGTGAGCCACATTCAGCACATTTTTATCATTCCTTTAGATAATTCACTGGATGTGATTTATAGACATTTAACTTCCCATTAGGACAAGTTCGATCTTATTCACACAGTCGTTGTTCCTTACCAGCTGTTTTTTTATCAACTTCACATTTACAGTTCAACGCAGAATTTGGAACGTTTCCGGTAGCTGGACAAATGTAGTTGAAAGATGGGTATCATTTGGTGTCAAATCATTTGCTATAAACCAGACGCAGTTTTTTCATTGTGGTCTCGTAATAAGTGGGAGGGGAGTACTAAGTGATGTTGGGTTTACTAACTAGGGTAGTCAGTGGGTTTATCGCCGTCACTAAGTCTCTGATGTACAAACTGGGCGGTCCAGGCTCTCATGCAGCCAATTTTAGCTTAAGGGGCCTTCGTTGAATGACCTTAAATTAGTTTGGAGACTCATGGACATTTGGGCTGAGCTGCTCGCGTGCTGACGGCAACACTGTTGCGGGTTTCTGAAAGTCACTCTAGCCCTGTATTTCCGAAAGAAAAATTTGTTTTGGCTAAACCATCATGACAAGCGCACGCACTCCAGTCTGGTACATTGATTGGCTCATCTGCTAGCATTTATTCTTGATTTGCTCTTGATCAGTCCTGCAGAAGCGTTTTTCTCCTTATAGGTGTGAGGCTCACACTTGATCGTGCGCCAGGGTCAGTTGGGTTGTCTTGTACTGTTTGCGTTTCTGTAGAGTGCGCCCCAAGAAGAGCTCTATCATTCAGTGTCAACAAGCGAACTTCTTAGAGGCATTCTGCTTTCAGAATCTTTGAAAGCTTCAGTTGACTGTTATGCATTGAAAGGTTGCCATAGATGAAGCGTTCGATTTTAATTGGGCTACATCCGAAGATGAGTGTCGCTTATGTCTGTCTTTCACAACTGACAATGATACTTTACGCTACTTTTCACCTGTTCTCATCCCAAGGTACCTTCATTGTGTTCCGCTTTCTGGTCCTATGTTGGATGACGCGCTGGCTGGTGTTGAACCGAGATCAAATCAGCTTACCTTATTACTGTCTTGGAACTACGTGTTTGGCACTGATCATGTTCATGAACATCGTTCTATTCATGCGCCTCGTCCAGTCGGACGTACTGAGCAGGGATTCAGCAGTTGGAGCAGCTACTTTGGTTGCTTCAACTCACGTGACTACCAATTCTTCCAGTGCTTTCAAACGGAAGACTGTCCATCAGTCTCATGATTCCCAATCGGTCTCACTGTGTGCTTCTGATTGATTGGATACCTCATAGGTGCTATCGTAAACTTTGGTTCCTGCTCTCTTTGTCTCTTGCTGTCTACCCTTCTGTTTACCCAAATGAGGGTTATCGTCATCGTTTATGCGACAATTACCGCCTCTGTTGGGCATTGAAGCCGATCTTTATGTTTTTTTTCCAGTAGAGCGGCTTTTTAATTTTGTTCTTCTGGCCAGTATTAGTCTTCTGTAGAACGACGCACAGCCCTGGAACTATTCTTCTTGGTTTCTGGTAAATGCATTTCTTCAGTATATTGTCTGCTTTGAGGGATTACCTATCGTCCGGTTCAGTCAGGTCACTCATGCTGTTTGGAAGAATTTTCCGTTTTGAATTTTTGCATTCCAACCAGTATAATGTCAATTTGTAAATTCTAGTTCTTCTTTTATCAGTTTATTTTACGACGGAACACAACAACTTCCTGGAAGCATCTGTGGTTAGGTTCTATATCCTGACTTCGATTGCACCTGTTTGGATCGACAGTAACTGTGGCTCCTATGGATTGCATGGTGGGTATGCATCACACTTGCTGTGACTAAACGGTAGGAATCACCGCGTCGGATGACGAGGAGTAAATAAGGCCACTATGTTTCCGAAATACAAAGCGTCTGTATGACAGCCTTAGTTATTTGACTGCAGACCCATCCAGACTCCAACGCGACAGTTAAGTGCAGGTTTGCATTCAGGACATTGTGCAATGTATTCAGCACGGGAAGCGTGATGGGACCTAGAAGCCAAATGTCGCAGAGCAGGTTGACTGCATACTTTTTTACATTCATGTATCCGGAACTCACGTCGACAAAGGCAATGTTTTCGTGCTCTCCTGGTTAATACAAAGCGAAGTGCTGTAAAACTAGACCTACACGACGTAAGGAAAAAAAATAAAAATAAAGGGGCATGTGAGTAAAAGCGTGAAACTATTTCGCGTCAAAATTCATTGACCTGTGTGGTCACGTGATCAGACCAACAGAGTTTCAGTGCGCGTTGGAACGTTTTCATAGTTCACATACCCTGGACGCAAATCGCAACTGCTTCAAGTGATATCGAACAGATCTCTGTAAATATATAGCACTTGGTAAAGTATTCCTGAATGCACAGTACAGCATCGACGCATCAGTATCAATACTTACGTTACTGTCTCCGATGATGATGATGCACCGTTAAAATTAATCAACTCTATCAGTCAAGTTGGCGACCACTGCTCTTGCGGCAGACTTCTTTGACCCTGTTGTTATCCCTTTCATTCCCTTGTATTGCTGACGTGTTGTTCTCTCCATATGTTCTGCCGTACAACAGCAGATGAAGGACTAGAGTAGAATACTTTGAGCGCGAACAGGCAGCTTACTTGTGAGGTGTAGGCGCATTAGCTGACTACCATGGTCAAATTATAGCCACCTCTCCTTCATCTGCGGTTATGAAGCAGAATACTTACGCATGCGCTCAGAAAGTGTCCATGTGTGCATGAAGACTCCCATGGTCTGATCACATGGCCGTTGGTCACACCAGTACGTCGGTTGTGTCGTGAAAAGTTTCACTCCTTTGCTCACAGGTTCCATTCTGTCTTTATTGTGTCGTTTTTTTCATGAAGTAAGTTTATGTTGATCAGATGAAGAGCACGAGAACAGCTTTCGTTCTGAATCTAACGGCAACCTCCATACTGCTAAAGCTTCCCAGATATCATCTCTGGTCCTTCGTGACATTCTCAATTGATTTGTGATTACATAAGATGGTTCTATAAGTTTAGTAAATCGGAGTACATCGAATGAGTATGTTGCGTGCAGTTTCACTTCGTTGTTGTTTTCGGTCAGCTGTGAGCGGATTTCAAGTAAGTTCGGACACAGTGAGCACGTGGTTTCCCCAGAAAACGTCAGTGTTTAGGACAAATGGCGCTCAAATCCAAAAATACAGGGCGTCATAACTCAAATTTATTCAAAAGTCAATATCATTTTACTGGAGTTAAATAGAGACGGGTAAGTTTATCGACTTATTCACTCTAACTGAACTCAATGGCAGCTAGTCGTATGCACACGAATTAAACGGGTACAGTTGTCTTGGTAACTTGCGTAGGTGGGGCTGAAATCTAGGATGGATATTCGCATTGTTTGGTAGATGATGAGCGCAAGAAAACAACGAATGTCCAACTATCAGTTTCCGCTATTCCACTAGATCCTTCACCTGTGTTGATTCGTGAAGGTCACAGTGCTCTTGGGAACAGTACACTAAGCACACTAAGAATGTGCCCTGGAAATGTGTTGATCTCTCCCTGTTCTGGCAATTCACCTACTTTTTCCAGTTTGCACTTTCTGAGGAATTGAATCTCGAGCGATCAGCTGCTGTTCGGGGGTTCACGACACCACCCTGGGGAAACACCCCTTGGATTTTCGGAGATGTCCTGTCTTCTTTTTGGGGGGGGGGTTGCATATAATAATGGGATGGAACGCCTCATTCACATGGGAAATTAAATTTCACTTGTACGATAACTTCCTAGACAACTCCGTCCAGTGCTCAGCAGTAATAACTGGTTCCCGTCTGGAAGTCGAATTCTTGTGCTCTCCACAGTAACTCGTTTGTTTTTCAACAAAGAAGTGAATACGCTCTTCCTACTCTATTACAGACCGATAGTGTTGATCCATTTCTACGAGTCCAATGGTTACTAACTTGGCTCCAATGATTATTTATCGAGGGCTACTGCACCAAAACCTGACTGATAAGGTTCCGAAAACCTCACTTCCTGCTACGGTACAACTTGAGCGGAGAAACTGACTAGAAGTCACGCGTTTAAGCGAATTCCGCAGGAACTGTAGAAAACTGGTCGTCATCAGGGCGGTATTCGTGACCAATCACCGAAGTTGTCGAGAAATTGCAACAGCAATCGTATGCTCCACAGGTACTGTACTGCGAAGTGACCACTTGTGAATGCCGTTGTGTTGCAAATCGCTGATGTTGACACAAACCCGAGGAAAGCAAACATGCAGAGGCCTGTTGAGAACCCTCAACCGGCCTAACCATGGAGGCATAACGCTGAGCACCGCCAGCACTAGTTCTTTTATGCTAAGGCGCTGGCTTCGTCCGCGGTGGTGGCCAGGTATACGTGGCACGTATTAGAAGCATCTTAACTTGACACTTAGTTTGCCGCTCAAGCGATTCCAGCTGATTATCTACTAGTCACAGTTAATTTCGTTAAGAGCATGCTTCAGCCAGCTAAACTCTTCTATACTGTGAAGACGTGGGTGGTCAAATATTTGGAAGTCGTAAAGTCGAACTGCTCTCATCGCTTTGTTTCAGAGAGCTTTGGTAAAGAATCGGTGGATTTATTGATGGGCAACATTTCGCTTTTAACACAAAAGCCTTGCCAGGTCAAGTGAGTAAGTAACCAGGTTGATCGGGTTTTAAGGCAGTCAGGGAACCAATCCGTGAGATTTCTTATGACTAACAGACTTTATCAGTGCTGGGTGTCCCTCTGAAGTTTCTGTTTGTTGGTTATTGGGGATGACTAATATTTACGATAGATTGGTTAGGGGGATTGTCTTCACGTTGAAACCGGATCTTGCAATCTTGTTTTTCCGGTCTAGGACACCTTGATGGAATATTCCTTTTAGGGTTCGTTCACAGATTTTTTCGCCTGTGTGCATCGAGGGGTGCTGGGACAATTGGTTTGTGGTTGAAATACGGTTACGTGGATCATACTCTACTGATAACTGCACATCGAGTTGACATCAAAGCTGACAAGAACTTCGTCGAGCTCTAGCTGGAACACAGCTACTTTTTTAGAAAGGCTATATGAATTTTGGATGTGTGTGAGTGACTTGTCGGCAAGTGGTTTGAAGATACCCATCAGAAATCCGGCCAGCTAATGTGGCGGTGAACCTATGCCACCCACTATTGATCTTATGGGGACACCTTGTGAATTTTTGGTAACCCATAAAGTCGTAGTTGGATAGCACAATCGATACCAATTGCCTTACCCCAGATGCTTTATCACCGATCTTAGCTACCTCCCGACTTCAACCTTACTCTTATTCATTATTGACGTAATCGTCCCGTTAGTAAGTTGTCGGCAAAGCCCATCAGCTGGCTAACTTTCTGCAGATAGTCACTCTTATTCACGGCGACCGTGACTTTACCTTTATCTGCCTTTGTAATTATTATACTGTCTACAGGTTTTAATATATTTAAGGCTCTTCGCTCTGCTGGTGCAATGTTTGGAACCCCTGAGTGCTGGGACTTCAGGACTGTGACCAACTGTACACAGACGTTTTCCGCTTCCATTGAAGGAAGCTTCTGAAACACGGACTCAACACTAGGAATCATCTCTTCTGGCCTTATGACTCTTTTTTTTACTGCGGAATTCAATTCTTTCTCTAACGGACAACGTTCTTCGTCACTTAAGGGTCAATCTGATAAATTGACTACGCTGCAATAGCTAGTAGATGACTTACTCTACTCTATTGGTTTACTGGAACAGCGAGTCGTAGAAAGCAATTTCTCGAACCTACGCATTTGTTTGTTTTTGCACTGTTTGCCTTGAGCTGATTTTACTTCCTTCGTTTTGGTGTCAAGCAATTTGAAATCTGCAGGCGACAATGCGAACTAAGGATCATGGTTGAGAAGACCTGCGTGGTGGTGGATACCAGATAAATGTCGGGTGGTTAAATGGATCCTTTGTTTGAGGAATGACTTGATCGCTGAGAAAGCAATTCGGGCAGAAGCTGGGATGCATCTGGTGGCTTGACAACAGGAGAATTACATTGTGCTTTATGCATCTAACGTCGAAAACGCGATGGTTATCCCACTTCGCCTTCGTCGCCAATCGAACATATTCATTTGACAGTTTCCGAACACATGGTCCGTAGGTGCTTCAGCCTAGTCACTTGGCCTAACGAAACTTGTGTCAAAAGTGAAATGTTACCCAGCAACAAATCCACCGATTGTTTACGAAGCCTCTCTGAAACTATGACTACCCAATCGGTTCCAAATATTTTTCAATTGATTGCTCTCATAGCTGTTTTGTTTGTGCGGTCATGTAAACTCAGTGAAGTGTATCCCTGTTGGTTACGTGAAACGTCCCACTTTGTTTACTCCTTTCTACACGGCATGTGGAAGTTCGCTTGAATGGGGTCCTTCTCGTTTTTCTCCGAACATATTTCTCGCACGCAGTTTGTTGTAGATATCCAAACTTGTGTGTACTGAGTTGGACTGCTTTCTATTGAGGCTGAAGCACAAACATTTCATGTTCATACTCAGATCCACACGACCAAACTGGAAATGTTTAACTGTCTTCCTTTGGTTGGTTTACCAACGGAAGGAGTGCGGAAATACCGGAATATTTACTGCATGACGATTTGTTAGGATGAAACTGTGATGGAGTTTGCTCAGGATTCGAATACACCGTTTTTGTACCATCAATCCAACCTGCCGTTTCCCTTAACCTGCTTCAAATGTGAAGTAACCTCATGCTTACTAAGCTAACTCGTCGAACCGTCAAACCCGTGGAGTTAATCAACCATTTCCATAAACAGCATCCTATAGATGTTTGATAACTGAATGGATTGACGTCCGATAATTAGGAACCTGGGTCCAGACCGATTTGATGTATTGCGCAAATAACCACACAACACCGAAAACACTCGTTCGAACAGATATTAATCAATATATGCTTTATCATGCTGACAGACGGTCACGTAACGAGCTACTGTACTGAACAACTGGTTACAGTAAAGCTTTAAACCTTGTTTAAGCACGTGCTAGATGAAGGTCGCGTCCAAATTGGCTGTACTAGCTCGTAAAGTAAATGGTCATAGTCAATCCAAGCAGACCGATTTTTTAATTTGTTTGTCGATCGACTATTTGTTTAGCCGGTTTGTTTTCAGCACCCTTATAAGTAGTATGAGTAATGGAAAATATACTGCGATGTCTCGAATATTATTCCAACTGAAACATCAGTCAAGGAATATTATAAAAGAGTGAATCAGCTGGGGTTCATTTGGGTCTCCGGTCTAAACCAAACTGGTGCGCAAGTGAGTGTATTTCGCGAAGATTTCTTTTACTTTCCGTTCACGTAAACTTGTCTGCAGGTGATATCTAGTGATTTTCCGATGTTTGAGCTGGGTTAACTGCTACGCTCGCTTAAGATAATTTTTGAAGGACGTTCAGTGAGGTTCCAGTGGAGGCGAGCCGCATTTTCCGAATTGAAGAGTGATACATTGTCTTCTGGTTCTGAACGGAAACGTCGGTTTACTTTTTCTGCACAGGACATTTTTTTCACGAGGTGGCTTTGTTTCATGTTGCTTCTTTTCTAAACATACAGAGGTGTTTCACAAACTATTTTACCGGATTCCGAATGAGCAACGTGTGGAAATTTTGTGAAATTTCAGCTATTATTTGTCCAGAGTGTGAACCAAGAATGTGAATAAAACAAAATTCAGTTCAGGTCGGAAACGAATCATACCTAAAAATGACAACGGTACTACCAGTTTCCATCCGTTTCTAGAAACTAGGTTGCCAATGATTTGGTTTGGACAAGTGCGTGCATGTCGCTCAACAAACAAACACATGAATTATCGATGGAAGGGCCTGGTAGGTGCCTACCATGTGATAGCCTGTACTCGGCCAAAAAAGAGGAATGTGCACTGTCATAAAGATTACTACACACACCTACTATATTCTACGATAAACTCGAATGATGGCTCTAACACATTCCAGAATATCATGCTACAGGACGCACGAATGTTGTTATCTGACTTACGATCACTGAACCAGCCCCTTTACTGTTGCCTAACGGAAGCTTTCCTAATGTCAGTCATTGCACCGAATCAACCTTCACTAGCCCAATGAAGATTTCTCATATGAAGAGTTAGTGATATACTTCACGCATATAATAATCACTTGAAGAGCGGTCGTTTTGTTGGAAAGGACGAAATCAGTTGCGTTCATTAAAAGTAGGGTGGACGTATAGTCAAAACGACATCGCGATCCGAAATCTTGCCGAGCTCAGGTTCTGAATCTCCTCATTCTACGTCACACGTCTTAAACTTTAAACACGATAGTTATTATATACGTAGTACACTACTCATAAGGTTGCTGAAAATTCTCCGCCCTTGGGGCTAATCAGGTAGACGCAGTCTTCGAGTTTCCGCCAATCTTATGTTCTACTTGAACCCAAATTGAACTGATTTCGATAAATACACTCATTTGCAAATCAATTTGTTTCTTTTTTGTAATGGATCACAACACTTCGATGTTCGTATATAAAAGAAGTCATATGAGGAACAAAACAATGATGAATAGTGCATTACGAATATACATGTATCACGATATCCCGAATATCGTAGCAACTGAAATATGAGGCGGCCTGGTGCAGCACATTCAGTTGCCTGGAAACATTACAAACGGGAGATCCAGCTGGGTTCTAGGTGAGTCGCAAAAACCAAATTGATTTGAAAATGAGTGTATTTAACGATAGTTATTAGTTACCATCAGAACATCGGGGTAGTTCTATGCGATTTGAGCCTCGTTGGAAACTGGAAGTATGTTTGATATTTGTGGAGATTGATTTTCACAAATTTTATTGCCAAGCGTTTCATTTGATGAATCAGTTTACAGTTGGCAAGAGACTTGACTTCTTATCTCAAATACGCCCACTGCTTTACGGGGACGTTCTTGATTGCAAAAAATTCATGACAACACCATGCTAAACAATGAAAGATGCCTTCTGTTTGAGAATTGCAGTTGCATTCATTCCTTTGAGTTAGTATACGGCGACAAGATGTACTTTGCATCAGGACGTTGATAATCTGGACATCAGGTTGTAAAATTCATAAAACACAAACAACCAAGGCTTTTCAGAAGTATGGAAACAGTTTCCGGGAGAAACCCTCCGGTAATAACTAACGCAATTTCATTCAGGTTAGGATGCGAGCAGTGTAGTTGCCTGTGAGGAGTTTAAATGTCAGGTATCCTGGCATTGAAGCAATGTATAACCGATCTGGTTAACGGGTAGGCGGGGATACCAACAAGCTGTTGGTTGTGTTGCCGTGCACCACCCCTTTGGCCTTGTTGACTGATATTCTCACCTTGCTAGAAATTGAACATAATCATAGACATATTACGGAGACTTCTTTTATTGGAAGAAATTCGAGGCTTTCGGAATTCACTCCGGTAAGCTCGTCAATATTCCCACTTAGATTCTGTCACCATTGGTAATTCCCTTCTGCCGACCCAACTCGCCGCTTCCCAACTGGGGTTTTCTGAACGGTTTTGCCCATTCTCTTCGGTTTCAGGTGAAGGAACAAGTGTAGCAACTTTTATGCTCTCATTGAACTGACCTGCAGATGTAATATCACTTGCAAGTTGGACACCTATTGTCCGACGAAGTACATCGTAAGTATGTTTTCAGGCAACTGAATGTGCTGCACCAGGCCGCCTCATGTTCCAGTTGCTACGATATTCGGGATATCGTGATACATGTATATTCGTAATGGACTACTCATAAGGTTGCTGAAAACTCTTCGACAGCCCACGACCGGTTTCGCCCTTCTTGGGGCTCATCAGGTAGGCGCAGTCCCCGAGTTTCCGTCAACCTTATGTTCTACTTGAACCCAAATTGCACTGTTATCGAGAAATACACTCATTTGCATATCAATTTGGTTTTTGCGAGAGACTCACCTGGAACCCAGCTGAATCTCCCGTTTGCGATGTTGGACTGCGCCTACCTGATGAGCCCCAAGAAGGGCGAAACCGGTCGTGGGCTGTCGAAGAGTTTTCAGCAACCTTATGAGTAGTCCATTACGAATACATCGTAAGTAGTTTTTTCTGTCGGGCATGTTTCTTCTTCTTCCTTAAGGCAACGGTTTTAACGTTTTTTATCCATCTACACGCCCTTACGATAAGTTGAACCACATTCCTAAATCTAAGCATTTCATGAAAAATATTTGGTTATTTTGTACTGTTATATCCATCCTTTAGACACTTACAAAAGGTGGTTATCGAATAGATGAACTTTTGCGATCGAGTGCACAATCTCGTTGATGCTGTGACCACAATAACTTCCTCTGAGAAATGCACATGGAAATATTTGTTTTAGATTGTAATGCCTTTCATTTTCCCAATTCTGATTGATGTTTACTAGCAAGATAGACCTGGATCAGCTGACCGGTAGCATAGTTGAACTGATTAGTTAGTGGTACGCGATCCTTCACTGCACGATATTTCGGTGGTGTAGTAATGGGTGTCAGACCGAGCGTAACCAAACTGAATACATAAGGAACTATAGTTAGTACATTTCTTGGCATTAACTTAGGATACTGTTTGTAATGACCAAGGAGGCTTGGAAGATTGACCTCTGTATTAGTGAAGGGAGGAATGCCGAGTACTGTATCTAATCAGGTGAGTGTATTGATTATCAGTATATGTATTAGGTGAAGACAAAAACTACCCCAATCGGTCTCTTAGGCAGAATTCACGAGGATGAACAATGTTGCATGTTTGAATATGCATGATAATAGGAACTGGGAACGTGGTCATATTTGCTAGAAGCCCCAATGGGGAAAACGTACTCGGTAACTCAGACTGGAAGATGCAGATTGATTATTGTAACATCAGCGTGGCTTCAGAGTGTGGTCGAAGTGACTCTGTGATTGTCTGCGGCGTGAGTGTTGCAAGGAAGAAGTATCACCTCAAAATATCCAATCAGAAACAGACAAAAGACTCCTGCATTAGATTTTCAATAATTACCACCTGGTTATCATCAACACTTCAGACGTAGATAGGGTTTATCACATGACGCATACGTGCATAACACCTGCTTCCCAAAACTGTCCTTGTTACACCGGAGTATTTGTTCATTCGATTAGCCGGTTGATGGTCCTGATTCGAAAACGTCTGGGAAGCCATGGCGGTTACTATGAATTGGAGGAATGGCAGGGATTTAATAAGGAACTCTCTTCAGATCCAGTGAACGTCGCCCGTGTAATCTATCCCAGTACCTTATTATTTTCTCGAAGGAAGCTGCTCATAACGTTGCTGAAAACGCTGCAATAGCCCACGACCGGGGGCTCATCAGGTAGGCACAGTCCCCGAGTTTCTGCCAACCACAAGTTGTACTTGAAATCAAACCGCAAGAAGCTCGCGGAATAGACTCATTTGCACTCAGACATTTGATGGATTTTCAAGCGGCTAGCATGGTAGCACGTGGTGATAGCGGTGTGCGTCTAATACTGGTCTTATGAACTTTAAAGTTCGTTTGCCGAATTAAATCAAGTGGCATTAATCTTGGAGAAAAGGGACTTAATATTGTGTAATCTTGATAAAAAGGCTGGGAATTCAGTGATCCAATATGAGCAGCCCTGTACTGTTGAACGACCCTGTCCGAATCATCTGACAGGTTATGTTCACAAGGCACGATGCGGAGACCTTTTAGAGACCTATACGTCAACCTAGGGAACGTGCCTCGAAACACAGAAGACGACAATAAACCCAACCGTAAACTCGGTCGAAGGGTACCAAGCGAAAGGACTATCATAGTCTGTCCAGGCACTGGTTTCGGCTGAGTAGTAGTAGCAAGCAGAAACGCTTAAACTTAGTGATCTTGTGCTCTGGTCACGGTACATGAGTTGCCGGCAATTCTAGATGTCTGGGTCAAATATTTATAGGCTGGATACTTCTTATGGTTGTCTGATTAACAAAACCACACTAGCATATCCAGCTGGGTATTTGCATTGTTAATTTCACCACGCAGCTTTCAGAACCAGTATTCTGAGTTCGGCCAAACAAACTAGATTTTATGCGATATAGCTGACACCATCTTTTACTAAAGACTTGCGAATCATATGTTTCGCAGCACTCAGTACTGCATGAATCGTCGTCTGCATGTGTGACTAGAGAAATTTCGTTCGCTTATAGGAATGCCGGGGCAAGTGGTGGGTGCATTACAACGAATTCTGCTTGAGCGAAAAGTTTGGTGAACAATACTTTGGCTAGTTTTTCTGGGCCTGGTACCAGGAAAGTTAGTGGTTCACCGCAAACGCTGTACGGCACTCCGACACGGATCTTTAAACTGGGAGAAACAATAATGAAAGAATGCGGTGTGAGGTGATAGCCAAAAGCACGACTTTCACGGCCCAGGTTTGTTTGTTTGTTACCGGATCGAAATGCCGAACAAAAAGCTTCACCTTTACCGAAGTCATAATACAGATGTGTGCAAAACCTTTATCTTTCAGTAGCAAACCACAAAGGACATCGCATACCCTTGAATACGCTGGTTTTGGCGCTTACTTCGGAGTGGTTCTAACAGTGTTTTCCACTCTTTCAACATACATGTTGTGTCAGCGGTTCCGTTCATAATGAAACAAACTCGAGCGTACCTTAAATAAATAGTCATCTTGGCTGATGCTTGCTGGAAAATTGATTGCTCTAGGTTGAAAGGAAGCGGCGAAAACTAAGCAAAACACAGCTTCGATGGTATTTCGTACACTGATTGGGCCGAGCCCCTTCTGTTTTGATTGTTTCATTTACCCTTCCGTCATGAAGTAGGATGCCACGTGACAGATTGTGAGCCGTGCCTTTGGTGAAATGGGCTGGACTTTTGTTCCTTTTTGTGATGACCCCCCTTCCGGACCCATCTGACTGTCTCTCGATACCCTTAAGATATGTATATTCCAGACATAGGATTCCCGATTGCAATTTTACCGTCTTTTCTCACTAATACTCCTGGGTAAGAGTCGATGCTTCATCATCGGTTCCTGTTGAGGGAAGAGTGTATATTTGGATTTGTCGCGAAACCTCAGGCTGAATTCGTAATTATTTTTTCTCATACATGAAGCACAATGCGTCCTGGTTGTTGTTTTCCTGAATGGTGAAATTTTAGAGCCACAAGTCTTACCGTTTGTGTGCAACAAGCGTGTTTACCTTAATTAGATACAACATGAAATCTGTTTGCTGTCATTTCGGCTACTGACAGTATGAGCTGTAGCGTCAGTTATATGACACTTTAAATGGTTCACTTAACATATTACTACCAGTCTAACTTTGTCATATTCAGTTCGTTCTTCACTGTCTATAAAGTGAGGGACCGGTTCGTCACAAAACATAGTTCCTGAAAAATTCTCTTTGTGATGTGAAAACGAATTAGTTACCGCTGCGAATTCCGGAAAGACAGTTGATTTACTAGGTTACACTTACGGAGTATGCGGCTAAACAGGACAAGTAGTGTAAATGTGTGTGATCCCAGTTGTATAGGTTGGCTATCGTGCTGCCGTTGCCTGGTAAAATAGAGTTGTCTGTCCCTGAGGGGTTTTGTCCTTCTTCAAAAAGGGCGCATACGAAATGCCGCTGTTTTACTCTAAGAAGATAAGTAGGACGTCCAGGCCGAATTGTTTTACCGTTGCAATATATTAATTGTATATGCACTTTGTCAATACCAGATGCTCTGTTTTCTTTCAAGAGCTTCTGACATCTGGCTATCCACTCGATTGTACCTCACAACCAACAGTACACAGAACCGGAGAAATTATCTCAGGATAATGACAGTTCAGTAACAACACAGAAGGATTTATGAAGTTTGTCGGAGCAGCGAAATCTTGGTGCATATGGACGCTGCTGTACTGTTTATGATGGCAGTATGTAGGTAGTCGTAAAACCATGACCTAATACGTACTTCTTCCAGTTTATGATTGTCCTGAATCAGTTGTGTCAGTTATTAGTGACGGATACAACCATTTCTTGGATTGAGTACGAGCAGTTGCTAGAGTTTTAGAATAAGCGTTCGAGTCACATGCACTCGAATAACCTTCCAAAAGCAACGAACTCTGCTGTTGTGCACTGACATAGAACTTTTGTTAACACTGGTATTTGCTTTATGCAATATAATATCAACTCACGTGGTGTTACGGTAGGTGCTACGAAAAAGTGGCTCTAAAGCGGCCGAAAGTATGCGATGGCGCGGTCAAGTATCGATCATGTAGTCAAAGCATACTCGTGCAGACCAATGCATTTCGAAATGTGTTGGAGTGTGGAAAGCTGAGAATCACAATGTGGCCTTCTTAGGCTTTTAAAGATGGGCCTGAAAGCAGCGAGAGCTCGATCCAATGGATTTCAGTAGGTGGCTGCAATGCATAGTTAAAATACAATGGTCTTCTGTGGAGTACTGGCGATAACATCACACCTAAAGTTAAGGGATTACTAGTTCAAAGCAAGAATGATTCCGGCCGGTCTGCGCTCATTACCCAATCCCTATTACCCCTTGTAGGCACCCTCCTCGAAGCTGTTCACTCAACTACTCAGACGGTATACACCACTTTCAGGGACTCAGTAATCTACGTTTTAGAAAGTTCCAGCACTACGTTCACCCGAGACTTTGAACGGGTTGCACACAAGGTACATCGGACTTCGGAATTACTTATTCCCGGCCTTTTACTGGATCTCCGTTCTGCTTCTGCTTCCAAGTTTTTCGGGGGAAACCAATCAAAATGATGATATACCGAATAGGACAGATTATAATGTCGAGCGCATTCCAGCAGAAATTCGAAATTAGCTTGAGAAAAGCCTATAGGTAGGTTAGGAGTCGTATTTGTCCCGCTTGTTAGTATTTATTTCATCCCCTAGTTTGTTTCGTCTTATTAGGCAATCAAGAGCCAATTGTTCCTTCTCTTCTCTTTACTATAAAGCTGATTTTACAAAAGGTACTACAAATAAGGTTCCTGCAATCTCTGACGACTCACAAGCGGTTTCACCGTCCTTGGAACCAATCATGTAGATACATTCCACGCCGTAAACGAAAGATACAGATAGTCAAAACTGATTTGTTGCGCAAATGTGAGTATTTGGCTAATTCTGTCCAATTTGGATTCAGGTGAAACGTGAGGTTGACTGAAAATCGGCGGCTTCGTCTACCTGATGAGTCTCGAGAAAAGCAAAACCGGTCACGAGCTGTCGAAAAATTCTCAGCAACCTTCTGAGTAGTGTGTTTCATCGAAACAATGTACTGTGATATCTTGAAGACCACACCAGCTGAAACAATGATGCGGCCTTGTATAGCACACGCAGCAGAACCCCAGTGTAAACGAGAGATTCGGCTGGAGTCATCTGAATATCCCTTCAAAATCAGCTTAGTGTGCTAGTGAAAGTATTTGATGAAGTTGATTTGTAATGCAAGCTGTCTAACAGACTGAACTTGCCATGAGCACCGAAGTGCACAACGATTGACAATAAAATTAAGGAATGCCAGGACAAATACATTTATCTGCACATCAATTTGGTTTTCACGAGAAACTCAACTGAAGCTCTCGTTAATGATATTCGTCAACTGAATGTGCTGCACAAAGGCCGCCTCATGTTGTAGTTGGTACGATATTCGAGATATGGCGGTATGTTTTCATACAGCAAACTACTCAGCACAATCAGTCAAAGAATATCATAAAAGAGGAATCCAGTTGAGTCTTCCGTAATAACCAGGTTGATTTTCAAATGAGTGTAGTTGCCGAAATCAGTCCAATTTGGAATCAAGGTTGACGGAAACTCAGGAGACTGCGTCTACCTGATGAGCCCCAAGAAGGACGAAACTGGCCGTGGGCTGCCGAAGAGTTTTCCGCAACCTTGTGAGGAATGTCCGTGTATGAAGGCAAGATAGGGACTGTATATGGAAAGAAAGTCTATACGAGAGTAGAATGCCTAAATGGCGGATTCATAAGCTCAGTTTCCCGCGACAGCTCATTTCGATTCGACTGGCCAAGTATTTTTTGGAGGGAAGCTCATTTCTAAAAAAATACTATGTGTGTAATGTGGTTTCTAGTGTAGTTGCCTGACAAATGGCATTTAGCCAGTCTGTTGTCTAAGAAGCAGATATCTTGTTTTTTGACACGGCTCAATAACAAGTCCTTTATTTAACAAAAGCTCATTGACTCGAAAAGGGACACTATAGTAGCCTTTTCTATGTGAAATTCGGTCTCTACCACTTTGTCATTTGCTCTGTCATTCTTCCTCTAGCTGGTTGCCTGATCTACAAAATTCGCTCAGCGCGTGGAGCACACGATCAACCGAATGGGTTTCTTGAACTAGCAGAGCTGGTGTGTTGTTTGGTTATCATTCATCAACAAGAGCAATTGAATCTAGGCACTCTGTCGTGTATACAGAACGGCTACACGTGAGCCGAGGCCAACACGAGTTATCCACTCTGTTTTATTTTTCCAATGTTCCGCTTACCTGAAGCACCGCTTTAGAAAGACATACCCGTGACGATTTGGTATTACTTACGAAGGAATCAATCTGTGCACAGGTCACTGAAAACGTACTTGATAGCATGTGCCGCAGAACTTTTGAGCAGGATTTGCACGCGACGAACTGTCGCACAATGGTTATTCTTGGGGACCATAATACGTGTTTTTTTACCTGTTTTTACGGCAAGTTAGCTACCTACTACAACAGTCGTTTTCCAGGCGTTAAATCCTCTCTAGAGGAGGAGGTGGCACTGGGATAGTTCTGTGAAACAGCCAGGCTGTCTGTCAATTTAATGTCTAGTCCAGTTAATTGTTCGTTGTTCGCCGTGTACAACAGGACCACAAGCTCCGTTTAATATCCGCTAGTCCATGTTTACTAGACGGTTTCATTGTCCATAGAAATGTTTTTGTAGAAGGTGATCACGATCCAAACTCTACTCTCAACAAATTCAACTGTAACTGCGCCACGTAGAACAAGTGAGGCTATTTTTACCCTTCCCACGTCGGCAGAGCATAAGCTGTTCTGAACCTAACGCGCGGATATTATCTTGAACTGTCAATCCTTCAAGTATATCAGTCTTATGTACGTAAAATAACTATGGAACATACTTTATTGTCTAATTCCAACTGAAGTAGTCGCCACTTCATTATTTTCCGGAGACACTGGAACCACACTTCTTTCATGGTATCATTTCCTGAAGTCCTGATTATCCATGCCTTACTCATTTCCACTGGTTACACCATGTCCAATGAAGTTATTCCACTGGGCCTGAACTTAATAATGCGAATTCTTTCGGTTCTTTTTCTACGATCTCGTTTATGCAGCTGTACAGGCAGGTGAACCTACCCGGGTAGGTTCAATCCCATTGTTAGCTCAGACGAGTAAAAAAGCACTGTCAAGTACGCACTTGATGGCACTCACAGCACAAACAAAATACAAGATCTATAAGCAATGCTGTGGTAGTACGTCTCCTTGTGTCAGACCGTTCGATCACACGTTCCACTGGCCTATCCACCGGATGCGTGGACGACACTCAAGGGCAGTGGAGTGTGAGATTTTCGTCGCAGATGAGGCGATTGCTGTCTGTCTGTTCAGGAGCGCCACGTTCAGCTGCTGCGATTACCATGGCGTCTCCGCCTTCATGTGATGGATCCTCATCCCCTGTCGCAGCCACACAACTGCCACACAACCTCAATTGTTTACAGATTTGGTTTTGGTAGGTTACTCACCGGGAACTTAGCTGAATCTCTCGTTTATGATGTTTTTAAGCAGCTGAATGTGCTGGACCAGGTCGATTCATGTTTCACTTGGCACTATATTCAATATGTGTATGTATATGTGTGTGCACTTGTGTGCACATATGTGTATAGGTATGTATATTTTTGTTCTCCTTGTTTTATTTTTCTCACCGTGACAGTTAACTTTATAGGAAAACGATCGTATTTAGCTTTATGAGTATTGGGAAGCCAGGCTTGTTTCCTAATTATTGTTCTTCCTGCGGACGTGTTTGCAGTTATTAGTGTGCTTGCATGGTCAAACGGGAATCCGTTACCTGAAATGGAGCCAGTGAATGACCCCTTCAGGTGGTCGACACGCGTAAACATGCCCAGGGTCTACATAGGTACGTTTATAGGCACCCATGTCGTCTCTCCTCAAGTGTGAGAAGTGTCACCCGGGTCTGAGCATGTGGTTTGATGGACTGGATTTGGCGTTTTTCAGCTACGAGAGATGAACGAGTGTCAATTTGATCTCTTGAATCGGATAGCATATCTGGATAAGCCTGCGAAACTGATCGACAAGGCATGCACTCTGACTCAGTTTCAAGAGTTTAGCTTGGACCTTTTCACTGAGCTAGTGGGCACTACTCTGGCTTTGTTATGCTCTGTGGTATTTGGTGACACATCGTAGGGGGGACAATCCGGTGGTTTCACTGCGTGAATGACCCTGTTTGTGGCAGATTGGCACGTACAGATATTGACAGACGAATAGCAGAGAACTGGGAGAGTGCGTGGTCTTCACTAAGGGGTGATTCGTCAGCTCTAATACCAAAAGTAGAACCAAGAAATCCAGTTAAAACAAGTGGTGTGATAAGCGGCCAAGTATACTGTCGAAGTCACAGTAGAATCGTTCGTAATATGGTCGTCCAACTGCGTTTCAGTGTGGTGTTTTCCATCCCAGTGTGCTTTATTCAAAGTGTTACTATGGAGGTAAGCGAGCAAGTTAGATTAACTACGTACATCAGCCAGTTGTCTTTTCGCTATATACATGCACACAATACATACATATATACGCACTATTGAAACTACCTTGACCTCCTGATATTCCATTTTTCATTTGCCTACTCCGCCCATGTAATTTTGATCTTCACTTTCTTTGCTCATCTGCACCCGCCATTCACCTTGCCTCAAAGGCTTTCCCGTTCGGCCCTGGTATACTTGCATGTGTGTGTGTGTGTGAGTGAGTGAGTGAGTGAGTGAGTGAGTGAGTGAGTGAACATCTGACCTAATTACCTATGCGTGTTCGTGTCCCATTTGCTGTGCCTGCCCTGGCTTGTCTATCATGATTTCCGTGTGATCGCACCAATCAGAATTACTAGACTGGCTTCGGAGGCGATGACCGTAACGCACTCTAACGAGCCGACATTCCGCCCACCGTTGTTTGGTGTGTGGGCCTTGCCAGTGCACTGCGCCGGTCAGTGGCAGGCTTGAGGACACGAACGTGGACAATTAGGGTTCGTTCTACAACTTTGCTCACCTTTGTGTATATAGTATCGTAGACTTTCGAACCCAATTCTTCCTTTTGATATTCGGGATCGTTAAACCCACGCGTGACTCAAACTTCCGTATCGGGAACCTCAACACACACACACACACACAAATTCGTTCATTCATTCACTCACTCATTCATACACAAATACATATTGCAATCATGCATGCATAATGTATCATCAGCGTCATTGACGAATGAGAATACTGGTGCTTCACTGAAATATATATATATATATATATCACAACCTTCTATTCTACCCCGAAATTCGATGTAATTTGGGAGGAAAAATTGCGCAATTCTGTCCTTGTTCGGTCAAAAGGTGAGCACCGGACTGACGGTTTAAAAACTACAGCTCTTTCGATTAGAAGGCCCATTGTTTTCGGGCGATTAATTTACCGTGATGAGAGCACATTGAGATTTTCGGGAGAAATAACTGTTATTAGCGGCTCGTCGAACACAGCGCATACACACTTACACCAAAGCTACAAGCAAGCAATGACCTTCAGAAAGAAACACTTTCCGTGCTTGGGTATATTGTCACAGTGGAAATAGCTCTAACAAGTATTGGTTAAGAGAAAAACACTTTATGTTCCATTTACACCCATGGAATTACCTTCTTACCCGATTGATTTCTGCTGGCTTTTTGTTGTGGTTCTTGGCCACTTTCTACGAAACTGCAGCTGTACACAGATTTATATTGTGCCGTCTAATTCAAAGTCCTGGAACTTGGTCCTCTTGTTCCGTAGAATACTTGGAAAAGAAGTTAGCCAAAATGGACGCTTATTACCCCTCCAGTTACACTTAGTTTTACTTCCCCTGTTTCAAGGAACAATGAGAAACGGAGACATCCAAGTTAAGGAACTATATCTCTTGAGTGACTATCAGCAACAGCGGTGCTGTATCGATAGTGCAGATCACAAGCTCTGCTGAATCAATTTCGGCAGTTTGCAAACGATTCCTCCTAAGAACAAGGTGAAAAAAACTCTTTTGGAATTTCCATTGTGCACAAACCACGGCTGGCTTTCGAATTTCAACAAAGGTAGGACAGAAAATACTCGATGATAGCTGGTAAACCCTAGCAATCTGAGCTTCAGAAATCGCCGAGAAACATTGTCTTTCTCAAAGAACCGGTTCTTTGTCTTGTTATGCTGGAATGAAGTCGATGCTTCGCAGCTAAAATTGAACATGGGAACATTTTATTTCAAATTCCCATGGGTAATGACTACAATGCAAACACAATCATAATAAGGACTTAAAAATTCCTATTTAAGCAGTTTACAGTTCATGATTGAATAAGTTGGCTTCTGTTGGTGGAACTGAAAGTCAGGATTATGTACCGTCCCAGATGTTGCAGTATGACAGTACTATAATACATTTTCTTTCCTCAGCAAACTTAAGTCGTTACGATCTACCTGATTTTACGTGAATTTCTCAAACAAGCAGCATCCCCAGGATAGATACAGTTTTGTGACACCCCTGCATACCTCTTTTAAGGTAGTGACATTTTACTGGATTCACCTATAGTAACAGCTTGTTCAAGTCTGCTGTCTGTCGATATTGACGTTTACAACAAATAGTTATGGGATCCAGTTGATGACTGTCACTCTTGTAAAAAGTCAACGCAGTGATAACTGTTTGTTGAAATTTTCCTATGCCCAAGCCTTTTTACTGTCCAGTATGGCTGCAAGAAATAATCACACTTATGTAGACTAGAATGTGGTTGTGGTTTGAGTTGTTGCTTCGTCTGCAAAACGCCTCAATATAAGGTAAGGACCAGAGTGTTGGAAATAAAAAGTGACTCCTTGCTATCTTGGTTAGGCAATTCTATTTGGCTTTGAAGCAGCTCCGGCTCAAGATCGAGCGTTCATATCACATCCACCAGACCGATGCTTGCTTTCGGATTGTCCGATAGTGTAAAGATACGGAGTCACTCTGCCTGGAGGTACAAGAACAGAGCCGAAAACTTGGACAACTGACAAACACAAATATTAAGCCGTAATTTTTCTATCAATTCCGGACGCCAAGTACACATTATAATTAGACTTGAAGTCAAAAGTCTAATAGAATGTGTTAACTTCACTCACTCTTGAATTCACCGGTCTTTCGCATTCGCGGCTAAGCAGTCACCTTATTTGTATTCATGAAGAGCGTATTTTTTCAATCTTCACTCCATCTGAGGTCCGTTGTAATTTTCATTGAGAAGTGTAAAGACAAAGACCTCGGATTGCAAGCTATCTTTTTGGGTTAGCCGTAGTTTTCTTCTGTTACCATGGTAATAACCACATCCGGGACTGTACAAACGTCGTCTGCATCTGTGGTGGTTTTGATTCGGAAGAGTAACGTTGTCCTAGCTGCCAGTTATTCGGACATCCGTTGTATTGTGGTCACCATGATTAACATCTTACGTCATGGTGGGGGTAGTTATCATAGTGCTCTCTGAATAGTGAAGTTTCACTGTCACCACGGAGTAGTAGTTTCTCAAGCCATCCTAATCGGAATTGCTTGTGGCCCAACATAGTGCTGACTCTGAATGTAGCTGAGCACTCTGCGCTCAAACTTGCGCACAAAGCATAATTTATAGATCAGTGCGTTTGCTGACACATACTTAGTTTCACTCTACTCTGTTCATCGTTGTTCCGTGGCCAGCTCTGGAGAACGCAACGGACTCGGTTTCCATCAAGATTTGCATCGCTGCAGTGCACAAGTCTCCAACACCTGAATAGTTTTCTCCTCTCGCTCCAGAGGAGCCTTTGCCAACAGAAAATGTCTCCCAATTACTTTGCACCCTTTAAGTTGCCTTGCAAAACATGGCACTTTACCCAGTCGACTACATATCTTGTGAGTTTGTTTTTAAAACTGATCAAGCAAAAATCAAACCCAACGACCTCACCGTCTTGCAGCACTCTTATCTTCAGAAGCAACACACTGTACCAATGCATTATTGATTTTTCTGTTGCGAACGAGTGTGGAACTTCCGATGGGTTGTTGTTATAAAGTAGGATTTGGGAATTGAGTTGGTGACTACAACTTTTTGTTAAATTTCACCCCGTTCAAAATAACTGATTACTTGAATGGAGGAATCAACACCCGTACCTTTTCATACAAAAATTGGTCTCCCAACTTTGCACCAGAAAAAAAACTGCAGTCTACTGTGAGCATTGATGTGGTGCGCACAGACATTTCCACTGTAAGATGACCCGTTACATTACATCATTCAGCAGACCATTTAGAAAGTTGAATGTCATCCATGATTGTTTGTATAGTTTACGTAAGTAACGTGTATTCATAAACTTTCCGGCCATTAGTCAGTTGAATTGCAGGACATAATCAATGTTAATTCGAGCTTCCAAAGTTTGATGAGAATTGCCGGAGAAATGCCTTTTTTTCAGTTTCCTTCAAAAATTAGGCTGCCGAAAGAGTAATATGTCGGTGTACCAATGGTGCATTGATTGTTGTAGTATCTGTGTTGTATTGTTGATTCATGGAGGGACCACCTCGTTGCAGTCTGAACGCTCACTATTGTTACAACGCTTTTCGATGAGGTACATCCCACTTCATTTGACTAGCTATAGATCGAAATATTCTGCAAGATATATAGTAGACTTTTATTTGCATTTTACTAGATAAGAATGCTGTTTTTGAAACATACATTGGAGAATCCTTCGTCAACAGTGCTCCGTGATCAACAAGCCTACGAATTACATCCAAATTGAATAGTTACTAGTTACTGGTATGATATATGAGTAGTTAAAACGCAAGTCGTTATCGAATGGCATTCCACTCACATGCTGACCGCAGACTTGATGCCATCTGCGGTGGGAGTAACGAATTAAACAGTTTTAGTGGTGACAAAATTTCGAGTGAGCCATCCTATTTTACTGGAGAATTTTTTTTTGCAAAACTTGGGTTCCACTGTATAAATAGCTGGTCGTCGCCGGTTCATTTAGAGGAACCTTTCCAGATGGCGCTCGGCGTATTCGATAATATCATAACCACCTGCCTTCTGATTGTTCAGACCTCCATCTATGAAGGCACGATACCATGGCTTGCTGAGCCGAAGAAGGATACATCTTTTAGGATTGTACACAGAAAACTACGAATAGGAATCGAAACACCCATCTCTCCACAACTTATGTCAAATTCGAGGTTGCATTCTTTAAACTTCCATTTCCTCAGGAACCCTGTTGTCATTTTATGGGAAGATACAATTCTTGTTTAGAGCATCAACAAGCTGGAAGTCATTGTCACCTGCTAGAAGTGACATGGGGGCAGAAACCCGCTAGGCAGTTCTTGTCAGCTCACCCACCCATGGATCCCAAGAGACAGTTTGGCTTCCAGTCACGATGACCAGTCTCATGCTCTTCGTATTAAAAGGGAATACTAGTGATCTTGGATGCCTTCGTTTCATTGGGAAGCCAATGCTTTGTATTTACAATCTTTGTGTATAAGAGTCACCTCCATTCTAACAAACGCTTGATTTATATTGACCAGAGGAAGAGATCGCGAAAATATGGTCAACTCGTGTGCTTAATTTCATACTCTCCTCGAAATTCCACTCCACCAGTCGCGCGACCATTACATTACTTTAACTCCCAGTACTTATAGGCAAATGTCGATGATGTCCAGGAAGTAACTGCGCTTGGGTCATAAGATGGTAGGCCATAAGATGGAACGAGTTGGTTGACGGAAAGTCACAAGCCAAATCACAATATATATAGGGGTTCGTTGACATTTAATCGACGTTTGACCAACGAATAAAAAACGTTTTGCAATCAAGTAATTTATTCACATCTTCGGATTGTTCGCCTTTTTTCTTTAAAAATTCACTAAACTGAAACTAGTGCTGGTCACTGTACTTCCCATAATTCCAACTAAAACACCAGTGACGAACCTGGGTAATGTTGTCTTAGGCTCTTTTGCGAATAATGACACCCTGTCGGTCAAAATCTCGCCGTAAATCAATTCACATGATAGATCAATCTTAGACGTAAAAGGGACAGCTGCTACCAACCTTAGTCGTAAGCCATTGACCATAGGTTCTCCGTTAGCAACCTAGCTCGGTGGAACAGTTAAAAATCGATCGGTCATTCTGACACATTTTCACAATTCCAGCCTTGTAAACTGTTGGTCAACAAATCACGTGAGCGAGAAATTCTTATGAACAACAACAACTATTTTGGGGTACAAAAATGGTCATGTGTGAAAAGCAATCACACTTGTTAGATGTTTCTTACACACACACAACACAAGAATGAGGAGTGCGTAATTCGGATGCACAGACTTCATTTTAATTCAGGACTACTTGTATGTCTAATAGATCTATTTTTAAGAGTCGGCCGGTCCAACGAAAAACTCTACGAGATCCGGCCGACACCGACAGAATGACCGATTCGTATGGACATTAGGAAACAACCTTAGTGAACCGATCGCTACCGGGCCAGTAGCGAGCGTTGTTGACGAGAAGAATCTACTGTTTGTCCGTATTTGGAAGAGCTATTGATTTTTGTGCCAATGATTTTTGTACTTTATCTGGCGTCATGAAGTATGCTGGAAGAGAATTTGATTTGTCATGCATGGTGACCTTCCGCAACACGAAAAGTTATACTAAATTAATTTCAAATGTGTCAAGGATTTAGGTTGTTCTACACTCTATATGTCCTCCCGTTAATGAAAACACTTAAAACACATTTCTGTAGCTGTAGCATAATTCATTTATCAAATAGCAATCGACTTAAATGTGTCTACTTGGTCTGCCTTATTCAAAAAAAGCGAATGACTCTAAATGCATCTGCAGACGTTTCCTCATCAAGTCTACTCTTATAGCCTGAAAAAATCACCGGTGAAAAATAACAAAAGTATGCCTCAGCATTGGGGCATTTTTAAGAGATAAAAATTTCGAGAAAGCTTAAAAAACCGAGGATAAATTTGCGTACAGTCACAGCGCTTTGGTAAAGCTTACTAATGATGGACAATACACAGTTGTACTCACTCTCAAACACAAGCCGAGAAAGCTTCTGTCACATTCCACCACGTTCGTTCCACGTCATACTGGTTTGAACAATCTTCCCCGCATCCTGGTATAATCGGCATAGCCGGCGAACAGAGCCTTGTTTTATTTTCGCTGTTATGGCTCATCAGCAGCGCTCAAACTTGGCCCTCATCAGAGTGTGAATGTTTTTGTACCACATCTACAATGATGAAAGCTTGATGTATCAGGGTTAGGGGTAGTCAGTCTGTTCACATAAACCGACATTTGGCATGTAGACGTTTTTTCAATATTCGAAGAGACCATCAGGGTGCGGCTGGTCGACACACTGCCATTTGAATTTAGGTGGAATTCCGTCAGAATCAACATAAATAAAATCAGATTTCTGCTAAAAAGTTTCCATTTCTGAGCCCTGACTGGCGCCACTGAAGCCGTATGGAGAGACTGCCTCGGCAACACGAATCATTTCCCACAATATGCAATTTCTACGAAGAATATCTGTCTTTGGATTATCCGGGTGTCATATAAGTTTTTGTGGAATAAACCGCCTCACGTGTCTCATGTGTCCGCCGTGACAACTTGAAAAATGTATTGTAGTCATTTACCTGAGATGTAGAACAATGGAGAGTTCGGGCCATACCTTTCAGAAGGAGGTCAGATCATGTGGCAGTTACTACGAAACGAAAACGTTTAGTTGTTGAATTAAGTCCAGTCGACCGAATAAGAACCAAGCAACCATTACTAACTTTTTAGCCAGCTGCATTCAGCTATTCGATCAGATAGCTGACAGCTGAAAACTATCCTACATCCTTGAAATCGGTTGGAAACATCGTTGCTGTACGCGGTATCCTAGTGATACACTTAAAAAGCAGTAGATCAAAGCACCGTGGTCGATTTTTACGTGACGGTCTGGTTAGAACAACAATGGAACGATCTACAGGAACCGACGACCCTCAAGAAACACTGATAGTAGAAGGAATGCATTTATTACAGATTATAGAGTTTCCAATATATTGATCACTTTCCCATGGGGACTGCTTCCCAGTACCCAAGCATTTCCATTTTACTCAATAGGCGGCTTCCTCAAAACAAAAACTGCCCAGAGATGTCGTAACCAATCCTATTATAATAAAATACAGCACGAAGTTTATCAGTAAAGTATGGCAATGGTCGCACCCTGTAGTGAAAATGACTGTTTCGTTCGCAATAACAACTTCTACCGTGTTTCTTCAGCCCCAGAGCATGCAAAAAGTGTGTTACATAGGAGTTGATGGCTGTTTAATCTTGCCGTCCCAATTTACCACCTCTCATCTACATACAACAACAGATTATGTGAATGAGGTGTTTGGTCACTGCGTTACTTTCGCTGTTTTTTCGTCGGAAGTTGTACCTGATGCACGGTGTTCTCTCCTCATCTTTTGAAGCAGGTCGGGAAGCAGTCTAGGGAACTTCAAGGTATGCGAGTTCAATCACTGCTTTGCCAGGATGGATTGAATAAAGGCATGGCATGGAATAATGAACTGGTTTAGAGTAACTGCACGAAGCATGTATCCCGGGTAGTTGGATTGTAAATTCTCTTGCTATAACTGTCTTGCGCATTGGTACACAGGGTAGCGATATAAGAAGCCTGTTTTTCTGAGGTACCACTCCTACAAAGAGCTTAGTTAGTTGCTATCCAACGACTTGACATCCGCATTGTAGATCTAATAAACAGATTTCTGGTTCAGGACTACCTGCAGTTTCGTCAGATGCTCACAGCTGATGATCCCCAAAAGGGATGGAACAGCTGCACAATGCTTCTTGTCCTTTCAGCATAGATTGGGTTCACTTGCACGACGAAATCCACATTTAAATTCCAAAATCTCCCTACACTACCAGCATTCTATTTGTTTTCTGTTTATTTTATCCATATTGTGTTGCGTGACCACTTCGCAAAATCCAGTTGCTTTCTGGTAAGCACTAAATAATCTCACAAGCTAAACGTAGATGGACTAATAAATGTATCACGAACTGTACACTACTTCTATCACGCAACGTGAAGAGCTTTCCGTCATAATAGTCACTATTTATCTAACTCTGTGCGTGTGAGCAGAATTACAATGTGTTTTAGCTGGTTTCTGAGCTCGCTTGTGGGATGGAATTACTGGAACTAGAGACTGGACAGAGTTCTTCGTAGTCAGTGGCATATTTATGTTCTTCCGCATCATCTGCAACACTCGGGCCGCCCCGAGATTTCGTCGCAAACATATTCAATAATTTTTTCCGATATATATAGTGCGGGACGATTGGTTTGCATGTTACAAGGATAATGGTTATATAGGGTATATTCTGTACAGGTAGCTTCAGAAAGAAGCTAGGTTACAACAAGCAAAATATGGGAGCATCTTGACGTAATAAAGAAGTTCTGTGAGGATGCTAACCAAACGGATGACCTGCAGCCAGAAAATGAGCTTGTACATGCGAAGAGGGTATAAAAGGCATGATAATAAAGTGCTTTGAAAAGACACGGAAATAGTTTTCCCCGATGGTGGTTTTCCCTTAAGTGGGATTGATGGGATATATTAACTCTGATATCTCCCGCAAACTGATTGGAAGATGTGGTCGGATAAAAATGCATTCGGAATGTTCCATTAGGATCCACTAAATAGTTTATAGTTCAGCAAGAGTGAGTGCGCCAGATACTTGGCGTGGCTGAGACATTCATTAATAGTGTCTACATAAGGGTTGTCAGGCTACCTCGGGGGCGAATTTACTGACCGAAGGTTTCTTGGTTCGAATCCAAACCCGGCATCTCGGCTGTCTCTGTCTAGGCTTGGAAAACTTGGTAGTACCTCAGCCCTCGTGCTTCCTTCGGGTGGCATGGCAGCTAGGCACCGAAAGGGTATGTAAGCTGAAATATTATTTATTGTTGTTACTATTAGTCCCAGACACCCCAGTTATTCTGAAAGGGGACTGCATGTGCGATCTATCGATGACCAATACTAGCCGTGAAGTATGATAATAGTATGTTGATGATAGGATTCATTATTGCAACACAAAAAGGCTATTTAATGCTGAGTTTCTGACCCAGTGTATTCGATCCATGTTGTTTTACGAATGTGTGAAAAGTTCTAAACTGCTTTCTTGCCTAACCATGGGTTGGACCAAGTTAACCCACGATAAGCTCCTTGTTGCCTTAAGGTGATATACAGCAATGATAGTGTCATCAACCATTTTTGATTGGCTGAACTGGTAAACCTGGATCAATAACGGAGTAGATTGTCCTTTTTATATCTAACTCGGTAAAAGTATTCCAGCAATTTCAGTAAATAAAGCGCCACCTGCTTGGTTATGCGATGTTTGTTCCCCCGAGAGAACCAGAATCCTCTTATCTAATGGCTGTTTTCTTTAATTTATATGTTATTTCACTTGAATGTTCTATGCTGGGAACTCAGTTTACCTGGGTTAACATCTAGGTACAGATAGCTGGATAAATGTGTTGTTTTTTCCTGTCAACAATTCTTGTTGCATGAGATTTCAGTCATTTACTAGTGCCTCTTATTTCGGCGAAGTGTGCGGGTTGTGATGTAGTATGCTTTCATTGTCGGAAGGCTGTTCAAGGAAATTCAGTCTACCTGGTTACAGCAACCTCAAATAAAATACGCATCAGCTGTCAAAAAATTGCTCTAAAGCACAGTTGCCTTCAAGAATAAGTTTGGTCAAACGCCCGGAGTGGTGGATTCTCATTCGTTCAACTTTTGCGTTGGGCAAAGCTACACGTATGTCTCACCGAAGCCTCCCCCAAAGTGTGCACACAATTTATTAGAGGACGACACTACTTGGATGCAGTTCTGTTGCAGGTCATTCTTAACCCGTTTTCTCCAGGGGAGGGTTGTATGGCCGGCTACACAAATTCAGAAGCGCAGGCTACTATTAAAAACGATCCATTTTCTCCTTTATTGGCAGAGGGTAAATCAAACCAGACTATCCGAGAACAGAATTTCCTGCAGTACCAAGCAGTACTTAGTACTTAGTACTAAGTACTTTGCCCAGTTTTCAAAGTTTAGTTGACATTCGAAAAACAACCTTACAAACAGGTCGCTACAGCCCAAAAACTCCAGAATGACGGCAAGTTGTAACTTTTGTTGTGGATAACGGCCAACTGTTTGTTTTGACATGCAATAACCCTTCTCTCGATAAACCAATCGTTTGTGGATTCCTCCGAAGCAATGAAACCACAAGAAAGAGCCCATTAGTATGAACTGTGATCACCACTACAACTCGGGTAAGCTTGTTTTTCCCCTCATGGCCGTTATAGAAAGTGCACGCCACTTGCCTTACAAGGCATGTGTACATCGACCAAACAGCTAAACAAGGGTATTCATTTGACTCTCTTGCCAAGCATACATTTACAACAGGGTTTAAGCGAGCAACGCTGAACAAACACCATGAAATCCCAGCTGTTAAGGTGGCTTATCAAATTCCTACTTTCCAGGGAAGAACAAATAGACCCTGGAACCTGCTCAAATTTTCACTAATTAGCTAATTAAATTGAGTGTTTGAGGCAAATTGGTTTAGCATAATCAATGCAGGCTACGTTACGTTTGACTAACTAAAAATCACATAATCCACAGTAATACTTACCCTTTTGTATGAAAGAAATTGATTTATCGTTGCAAAAAGCAACCTTTTACGTTGAAATCGATCGAAAGAAGAAATGGTTTTGCAGCATGCAAATTAAGAAATCTAATAGAATATCATTAAATATGTATGCTTGAATGCGTTTGAACTGTGAGATTGTCTTTGAAATCGCGAGACAAACGCTGTTAGTGTACAAACTGTAGTTTGCGTTGGACGCTGTACACCAATTAGGTAAACAGATACGGACGTCAGAGGATGTCAGCGAATGTACAGCAACCCCTGAATCACCCTGAAATCGATTGTTGCAAATATTACATTCTTCGTAAGCAATTTTAATGCAGGAAAGTTGTACCATACCCAGGTATGAACTATTCTGCAGTCAAGCATTTTTTTGGCAAACTTTCACGTAAAGCAAGCCCACAAATTGTGAAACAGTAATATGGAGCAAGTGAGATTTTTGTGGCCACGAAAGCTACCACTGATCCCAAAAGCACGAGACATCAAGTAATATTAGGTTTGTGAACTCAACTGTCTGTTAAATCTTTGAGGCAGCTGAGCCTCACGTGGGAAATTGTGCAGTAATTCCGATCGTCCAGGCCAAAAAGGGAAATTACACATAAAGAACAAAATAAAGAGCAAGTGCAGTCTTGTAGATGTCCGAAACCTGGATATAGGACCAATGAGGCCTTGTACTGGAGAACAGGTATTAACTTATACTTGATCGTGTTAGGTGATTACGGCAATCTGTTAACTCCTTAATAACGATACATAACACCCAAGTTACGCTTCTCAGCACTGGTATCTAATAAGATATATATGTCGGATAGCAGTGATGCTAAAATTAAAATATAATGCTCGATGAAAAACATCTGAAAGCGTTTGAAAGCTTTGCGTGTTTTGGTTTGCCCTGAACAATTCTGTGAGTAGTATTGTGAACTGAAAAGGAGTGCTGGTTTCTAGGAAGTGAAATGAAAATGAGAAGATCAGTCTGACAAACATGTACATAGTTCATCGGTACACTCTGGGCTTCGGAAAATAACCTGGGTGTTTATAAAGTTATATATATATAAAGTTGTATATATCGTGAGTGGTAAGGTTCTTGCCAAATGCATCGGCTACAAACTGCACCTCTCACGATGGCGTTCGGTATTTCAGAAGGGCCCTACAGGTGCCCAACTAGTCTTCGGTTAGCTGTCTATTAACCGGAAGCCGATCGCACAAAAACTTTGACAATTTATGGTTGTGTTCAAGAAAACAAGAGGTGACCGCCAGGTGGTTCCTTTGCCTCCGTGAACAGAACCGCAGTGGACAGCCGGTGCTTTGCGCACTGTTTCTTTATTAGCGAACACGCTCAGCTTACTAGCTTCTTCGGATTCCTCGACTTTTCGTAGGTCTTGGAGGTCGCCTGTTGCATTTGTAGTACACTCATTCGTAACGCAAAACAGTGTTGGTGCTTCGATTAATGGATGAACGCACAAATACCACATAGTTCTCCTTCATGTACTGATTTAAAGCATTCTCAAATGTCGTGAAGAATGAAAAGGATGCAACCCCAAATTTCTCAACAAACGCGTGTGCAGCCACTTCCGAAGCCATTGCATAACAAGTTCAAAATCGGATGTGCGTCAAAAACTTCGAAAGGAGATTAATTAAAACAAATCGCAAAAAAATGTCGGCAGATGAGAGTGATTTTTGGTCTGAGCACATATTAAAAAAATGCAAGATTTTGACGTATGAAGTTTTACTTCTCTCACAAGGGTTTTGCAGAAAAATGCATTGTGCGTCCAAGGCGTGGCGTTGTGTACTGTTATACTGGGTGTAGCAGAGCGGCTGTCGCG
The DNA here is from genome assembly GCA_003604175.2 of Clonorchis sinensis. NCBI lineage: Eukaryota > Metazoa > Platyhelminthes > Trematoda > Opisthorchiida > Opisthorchiidae > Clonorchis > Clonorchis sinensis. The sequence goes on along the minus strand of CM030370.1, from coordinate 103,600,292 downwards.
TCTTGAGGATTGAGGGATATTGTTTCATAATTCTGAAACAGAAGTAAGATTCACACTCGCCCTATGTTTATCAGGCTACTGATTAGGTCATATGACCATGTTTACAGACCATAAGCTAGAATGATTTTTGACGAATCGAACGAACAAAAGAATGTGGACATTCTGATGAATTTACCATCACCGCTGCAAATTTTTCATGTTATCCAGGTTAGGTAGATCCATTTTAAGGAATTCAGAGGCAGTTTCTAGCACAACAAAGTTATATCCTTGTCCGATCAGATACTCTTATTTACCGTCTAATTTTGATTTAGTTTTGATCAAGTTTTGAATTCAGCTGAATCTCCCGTTTATGACTAAGTGGGTTCATATCATGTAACCTATGCAAGAATTTCGCTACTTTATCAAAACTGCTTATACTGCATGAAAAGACCGCGTGACTTCTGCCGGAATGGGCAATCCGCAGATTAGCCATACCAATTACTGTGCGGAGTCGATCAATGTTAGTCGGCGATAAAGCCATAAAGTTTCCCATGGGAAATCAAGATGCTAAATCTAGACACCGCAACCCACTGTGTGTGGACTAAGTGCGGTATTCCACACTTTGCGGTTTGCATTTGTGGCTGTTTGCTTCCAAAATGATGAAAACAGCTGATAAAAAGCCAAAGACGACTTGGTGATTTCTTCTCTGGTCATTTGAACATATTCCTGTCACAGTACAAAGCAGTCTGTGAAAGGTTTGGGTCAATTTTGACTAACTCAAAAATGCGGTAGTGTCTCAGAATGAAGACCGTGAAAATTTAAGTGGATTTAATAGGATTTCGGTAAATAATTGGTAAAGACTACTTCAACCGGTCATTCGGGGAACATCGCATGCACGTACCCTTAGTTTGCACAACAGTAAGTTGAAAAGCCTAACACTCCACGTAATACTTGTACTTATAATTTCGGACGGTAAACCCATGCCCATACATCTTCCCATTACGACTCAAACTGCGCTGATGATACGACCTAGATTGGTGATGAAAACTTTGCCACCAAATCGCTTACTTTGGCAAACAACTTATCGGTAACCGTCAATTTATGCAGACCTATTGTATTATGTAACAAATCCGCCATCACAGTAAAGTTTGAGCGCTCTTGTTTTGCAGCGAGACCCTTAGATGACATTTTGTGTGCATGGTACAACGTGCAAACCGCACTCGAATCAGACAAACTCCTTGGTATTCTTCGCCCCTGTTTGGCTCAAGACATTCGAGTTTTCGGCAAATATTACTCAAAATACATGTTTAATCAGTCCATGATCGATTTTGATCGAGATGGAATAAAGATTCGGGGGAAGGGGGCATTATGTGCACAAAGTGGTCCCAAAACAGGAACACTTCTCTGATCCAGTTTTTACATGTCCTGACATGTGTGAAGCAGCTATAGCCTTTAAACTTTCCGATTATAGCTGCGGTCAGTCTATGGAGGCTATGAATTTGATATTCATTCATCAGTGCAATAAGACACTTTCTGCTCTTCGGCATTATGGGCAACGGTTGTCACTAAATACTCTTCTTTTTCCAGTGCTCAGGAATATTTGTCAAGGTTCAAATTTAGACCATGAGGTGATCTGGTAAAAACTAAGTTTCTTCTGGGTGAAAACTGTGAATTATACAGCTGAAAGCAGTAGTGCAGTAAATTTGTTATGTGGTGATAACATATTTTCAACTGGCCTCCGGGTTATTGATATGCATCATACTAATCCATAGTATTTAACACATTACAGCTGCCTCCGTTGTCGAGACAAAAAGTGTCGCGTAACAGCAGACCTTCTTTTACTTCTCGTTTCAAACGCTGTATATTTTATCTGGGCAGCACAGATGAAAGCGCCCCCATCTTTTTCTTTTTCTCAGGCTTGGTTCTTATTGCCTCCTCGTATTCCAGGATTGCAATTCGGAGAAAAGTGGGTCAGTTTTTGTACACTGATGACAGACACATGCAAACTTACTTCTTGCGAAGCGCATCTGTTACTTGATCAGCAGCCAAGTCAAACAGCTTTTGCGTTGTCGTATCAACTATATGAGTAATGACTCCAAAGACTACATATGTCATCAACATGATCATGGTCATAATCAGCATCATCATCGTTTTTGTAAGCTAGGCTTTCTGTGTGAAAACAGTTTTAACTGCCGTTACTATGGCTAAGAAACAAAAAGGCTTTCTGTGTGAAAACAGTTTTAACTGCTGTTACTATGGCTAAGGAACAAAACACATAATAAGAAAACAGGTTTTATGAAAAGTAATGCTCCTTATAGTGGATCAACTACCTTGTGGATAGAGGTATGACATTTACTGCAGCATCTTGTCCTAGTAGGAAGTTTTCATCATCATCACTGACTATTGTCATTTGTTTACCTACTCAGTTTTGCTTGGTGAGGTCACCAGATCTTTCAGAGATCACAACGCGGTTGGCTGATTATCAGTCCTCCGGCAAATAACGTTCATTAAGTAGTCACTTTATCGACATTCGAAGAAAAGGACCTAGCTAGCAAACAGTGTGCATTTCCTGGTGAATGGATAGGAGCGCTGGTCCGCTGCCATACATACATGTAGGCACAACCCAAATGTGGATCCGCCTAGTTAGCCTGATTACAAAAAACTGGGGGAGGGGAAAGCAATAGTCTGGGGCCGGCCCAATTTCTATACTATTCTAACTCATTTAAACCGGAGAATGAGATTGACTGGGGAACTCATTGCAAGACCAACCAAGAAGTGTGGCTCGCAAGACAGCAGGTGTTGGAGTTTCGTTATGAGGCCATAACACACAGGCAAAACTAAAAAGTTGACGCCGCCCCCTTCCTAATACTAATGTGCACAGCAAGCAACACAGGACTCTTGGTTATTAACAGCACGTTGACCATACTGAATAACTCTGTGACAGTCAGGATCAACCGGTGAGCAGTCAGTGTGTGATGTTTGTTTTGTTCTAAACTTTATTTTCCGGGAGAAGACAGTGTCACTGCTCCCATGAAGAGTAAAATACCGGTCGCTTAAAGCAACGCCTTACCGTTCTCACACTACCATCGCGGATGACAGTACACCTGAATCTTCAAGTGAGATCGTAATACGATTACCCTTGGTCGAGGGACAGGGTGGCTTCTCCGTGTCACACTAAAACCCGACCACTTCGTCACGTTAGAGGTTTCTGACCAAGAAAGAAGGATTCGCTACGACATTGTATGCTGCAATTATTGAGTAGTCTAGTCTATCTTTAGTCCTACATTGGTTTAGTTATACGTCTAATGCACTGCATACTCATATTTCTTCAAATATCGACAGTGATGAATTAGCCGGAGTTAGTGGTTCGTTGACATGTTTTTCAGCATGTATCTATGCAATTGGCTCGATCGAGACACTAAAGTGGTAACGTTCCCTTTGGTTTAGAAATGACAGAAAAATTATTATTTGAATGCATATGCTTTCTATTGTGATTAGCCGAGCAACCCTCTGAACATAGTAGGTGCAAGAGTTATCGGTTACAAGAAGCAGTATTTTGTAGGTTACTAACGAGCTACGTTACAAGAAGCAGTCAATATGATCTCAAATATCACATCAGCCAGGTGTTTTGTATCACAAATTTAAAGTGCCTAATTTAGAAGAGCAGTCAATATGATCTCAAACATCACATCAGCCAGGTGTTTTGTATAACAAATTTGAAGTGCCTAATTTAGAAGGAAGCCAAAGGAATGTAGATATAGATAGATGTAGATATTTTTGTTATGAGAAGGTTGAATTCAACGAAAGAAACGGTGCAACAAAGGTCGGCTGAGAAGATATAGATAGATGTAGATATTTTTGTTATGGGAAGGTTGAATTCAACGAAAGAAATGGTGCAACAAAGATCGGCTGAGAAAAAACGACGGTAGGCAATTTCTTGGCCAAACAGTTGAGATCCGGCTTTAAGAAACATAAAAGCTACAAATAAATTTTCATGGTAAGGCGGAACAAAATTTATTGAAGACCTCAGCTAGTAAGAATACAAATGTTTTTAATACAGAAATCTCCGTATTTTTTGAATAAAAGAGCGCGCTATTTCCCTTAGGTTTCCTGAGGTTGTCTGCATCTGAGACACACCAAAACGAGATGAATTTCCAGGGTAACCAGATGACACGCTGCAGTGACAGGAGAACCGGTGGCAACATCTTGTGCCATCAAGAACGGAAAAAAATAATGCTCAGTGAGACCGCGAACTAATGTGCGAGTTGTTCTGAGGATTTGCTTTGTTGTTGATACCATATGATAGGGAAGCCATAAAAGTCATAGTCACATTAGGGGACGTTGGTGCTAAGGGACGCCAGGACTGCTAAAGAAAACAAGAAGGAAACTGTGGATTTCTTTGCAGCAGAAGCACAAGCAAGTTGGATGAATGGTAGAGCTGCGTGAATTACGGCGATTTACACTGCCCAATCAATGAAATAATCAATGAGGTAATTGTTGGTATGTAGGAGTATGTGTTATTCAGAATCTCTTGTATACTGATTACGGTACAAGCCCTCTCAAAGACGTGGATGAAATAAAGATAAAGCGTCGTACCGCCAAAGCAGGTTAGTTGTTTCGGTGAATTGATAAACCTTAGCAAGGTGGATAAACGAGAGAACGTACGAACAAACTTTCCTCAGGATCTGACGAAAAACTTGGTGGGGAGCAATAACTTGCTAAATCTTCTTGGTTTTTGCAAATAGTATGTCTGGATACAGTGGCGTACGCATTCTATCGGCAGGAGATACCCGAAAGTCAAATCAAGGTTGGTCATAAATTTGGCGGCCAACTGTTTTGTCGGTTATTATTGAAAAGCTAGTACTTGTTTTCTTGGCGCGTAACATGAGGCCGCCATATAAGGACCTATGTAAAATGCAAGAAGTTTCAGATAAACGAAAATTTACACATTAGCCTGATAACCACATGTGGAGTACTACGGGTAGAAAGATCAGTAAGCTGCCCGAAAATTGGGGACAAAATGGATGATAACTACTGGTTTTCTTGTTCGGTGTCCGCTGTATAAGTAGGTTAATCCGCAAGTTGGGGAAAATTTACAGCAAAAGTTTTTAAGGCCCAGATTTTATTTATGGTCCTTGTTTTTGTGTAAGCCAGGTGCAAGTTGTATTGAAATGTTCGGGTGTCAGCTCTGCTCATTTCGCATCCCGCTGAATGAAAGAACAGACTGACTGCACTGACAGGATAAGACCTCTTCTAACAATGATCGCTTCTTTTTAGATCACCATTAATCAATAGGTAGCCAAGAGGAAGAATGTTTTAACAAGATGAGTGGGACTTCCTACTGGGAAGTCTTCATTGGAGTAGCCGGTTGTTACGTGACTACTTGATGTAGTTTCCGTTGTTAAAGATTGAGAGCCATGCCCCGTCTAAGGGAGAGCTAATCACACTGTTGAACCAACACTCGTGGCCAAACGATCTTGTCCTGAAGGTCGCGGTTTCGAAACTCTGAGTTTCTTGAGATGCGCACTGCTGATGATTCCCAGTAAGGGTAAACAGCTATACAGAACTTCTCGGTTTTTCAGCATAGATTGGCTTTACTGATAGGACAAAATCTTATACAAGGAGGTTGTGAACACCTCTAATATAACGCAGTCGTGCGGTAAAGATTACCACATAAAAAGAGTGCCTTCTGACCTACCATTAGTTTCACAACAGTATTTGGTAGTAACTCCTTTTCAGTGCTGTTGCTAGACCAAATTCTGGATAAACAATAATTGGGCACCGCGATGACTACTATTTGAATGCCCTCCACCCTTGAAGGCCGTGTTCACAACAGGGAAAGTTGACGTTACAAAACGAACAGATAGGTCATTCAGATAACCAATACAACTAAGACAACTGAAATAACTTAAAAACCAAAATATGCATGTATAGGATTGAAATTTACGCGACATGCCAATAATGTATATGTTGATTTATATTTGGACTATTGTCACCCACTGACTGGACTTGTGCCAAGTAGCTTTAAAGAGAAGTAAAGAGAAAATGCTGATTGCAGTAGGACATTGTTTTGGTACTAACAGGTGGGCTTTATCGGATAGTGGCGAACCCAGCATATTGCCTCTTCTCAGTAAGCAAAGCAGCTGCAAAACGTTTGGTTATTCCTTAATCCAGCAGTATCCACAGAGCATAATTGTTCTTTACTGCTATCATGTAACTCACCTTGGCACAAGTAACAACATTTTCGTGCTTGTGAGTATTTCTTGCACGCATCCATTGATAAGGGTTTGTCTGTGCAAACCTCGTGGCTTCAATTTCAACTCACCTGTCCAGTTTGCTCAATTACTGGGACATTCAATCTGAAAACCTTTTAGGGCAGTGATCAGCTGGTAGGTATGCAAAAGTCAAATCTGCGTCATCAGATATTTTTTCGAATGTTTGAGACATAACAAATTCTACCTGTGTTTTAATTAGGTTACAGATTTTCAACCACATATCTAGGCCGGCCGACGAATGAATGGAGATGGAGTAGATTGTGACGCACTGGATAGTACAAATGCTGGAAAACCCATCTGCCTTTGAGGATCAGTTCCATGCGCGGGCACATTCCAAAACTGCGATTTGCCTGGATCACCTGGATTGAAAGCCGTGTTTGCTCTAACGTTTTTATGTTGTCTTTTGCAACATCTGGTTCAAACAGACGGGTAAAAATCGGAAAGGAATTCAGAGCTTGGAAAGCTGACTGAAAAAATAGAAGCGCCAACTGTTTCCGAATGTTTCCAACGTTATTCCCTTGGGGTCGTCAGAATTTTCTGCTTTCCATTTGAATAGTTCTTCAGCGCCCCGTATGAACAAAGCAGACATCAAAAGTGTAACCATTCACTCTTATGTCTTAGCAAACATTCACTGAAAACATTTGGAGATGTTTTATCGTGTGCATACAGACGGCAGACCGGATAAAAGGACGTTTTGTTCAAAACTTGGCAGAAACACATGGTCAAGCACAGGTCTGGTAACTCGCTCCTCACCTTAAGCTTTATTGTCTAACCTCAGGCCATTGTTCTTCCTTTCGTATCAACTTGTGAGCAAACATACAGATAGCATCCTTGTTACAATAAAATAGAGACTTGGTAGACTAATGATAATTAACAGAGCTTAATGAATATATCGAGCACGTCTGTCTCCATAAAGTTCTTCATTTTCTGGGTGCCATGAAAGTTTTCATTTGTTTGGCCAGCATTGAGAGATTTATCGTTCACCGATAATTGAAACTCGGGACGACTGTGCACCATTGAACAACCACGACTGGCTTGTCCGGAGTCAAATGTGGTTCTGGGTGCCAGGTTTTGAATGGAACTTGTACCTACATGAGCGCTCAGATACCTGTAGAATGCCAACCACCACCCTAAAAGTAATAACGTAGTAGTAGGCACCGGCACCGCTTACCCACTTATCGCTGCGGTTGCATCTTTTTTCATTGTTTGTTCTGTTAAAATATGATGTTTGATTTTCATGCATACCTGAGAGAATGGTATGTAAAAGAGTTGATGAAATGAGAGAACTTGTAATGGCACAACCACCGTGACTTGAGGTTTACTCGTTAGTTTTAGTTACTTAATACGAGGTCCTTCGGGCTTACTTTCGTTTGCTTTCTGGAAGATTACGTCAACAACCATCTTACTCAACGTAATCCGTGTCTGAACTAACCAGCTCACCAAAGGACATTTATCTGGTGGACTTACCATATTTTAGGTGCATTTTCACGAAAAATTTGATTTTGCTCTCAATTATCTGGGCTTTTATCTTTTCGCACCACCTGGATGGATTCTAACTGACAAAACTGGTGGCAGTCTGAAGTCCCACGCATGCCGTTTTAAAGGTGTGCAACTTAAGGGCAAAGAAACCGTCTGGGACCGGATTGGAAGATACCTTAGTATATTAGCACTTGTTAATAGTGCAACGTAGAAGAGCGGAAAACGGTAAAAATGAACGCAAAAAGCGCGTGCAATTTAGTCCACTTCTGTTTCAGATACTTGGGAATTATGGACGGAAATCTCTAAAAACTGTCTGGCCTTACTAACCTCCCTGGGGAGAGGCACAACCACAGTGAACAGTGAGACCCCCGTCAGCCATGTTCCAACCCAAAACGGCCCTGAGGAGAGACCACAGATTACTATAGCAAAATTGCCTCCCACCCCAATTTCCTCCGTTTAGGGGATACCTTTTTACCTCGACTTTTTTCCCATTCTAATTTCGCCATCAACAACTAGCTAGGCCGACTACATTGGTTTGGTTGGTAGTGTCGATAGAATGAGCAAATTGCGGTAGAACGCTTGGAAATGCTTAACGAAAGCTTGTGTATTGCATACCTATTGGTTTGGTTGGTAGTGTCGATAGAATGAGCGAATTGCGGTAGAACGCTTGGAAATGCTTGACGAAAGCTTGTGTATTGCATACCTACCAGCAAATTAGTACGGTACTTGGAAAGACCTATTGTGCCAGCATTCAACAGCATTCACAACAGCAACTGATAAAGAAGTGGCCTTTTGTTTATAGAGGCCATAGCAGAAGAGACCAAACACTCTCCTTTAATAACTAAAGGAAAAATGGTTATCTCTAGTGAACAAAAAAGATACGCTGGCACTGAACAGAATGCGTTAAAGCTCTAATATCCACTTCATTGATCTGGTTCAGAGAAAACGGTCTTTGCTGACGCCAAAATTTATTATCCCCACAGGCTTTCCTCTTTAATATCTCTTTAGTTTGCCGACAATGGAAATAAATCAATTTTTGTTTTATGACTTGGCGTTCCTGAGCGATCTGGTCCGTGATTCTAGTATCCCGCCTCGGACATGAACTGGGCGATCTGTTTTGCGGAAGGAGACACAGACTGCCGTGCACATCACTCTGGCCGCGTTATGATGTGGTTAAACTTAAGTGTTTTGGTTTAAAATAGATAAATCATGTGAGCAAGTCATGGAATTGCCCATACAATTTAGGCACAGGTATTGGATAAATCATACCTTAATGTAAATGGCATATTATATAGATTTGGAAGACATGACTGCGAAGCAAAAACCCAAGAACATATGGTAACCTTAAGTGACAAAATGTTCATCCAGTTGTATAAAGGAACTGTTTTATTTGACAGAGAGAGAGAGAGATTCGTGATCCTCTTACATCTTATCTCCTTTAGAACATTTTAGCTGTAGAGGTGCAAGAAATCCCAGGACCAGGGTGTAGAGGAACATTAAGAGGATCAACCCTGGGGTTACCTACATTCCTTCCTTACCAAGTGTTTGTGCATGCCTACAAGAAGATGTGCCGCAACCTGATTCGGAAACCAAACATAGGGTAGAGACTAACAAAAAACGGTAAGTTCCTTTCCTTGGGCGCCGAGAAATCTAAAGTTTGTCGCATTATGGTGCAGACAGCAAATTCAGTTACCAAAAAGGAGATGCTGTTGCATTGGGCGACAATAAGGCAATGACTTACAATGAAGCAGGATTTGGCCATTAGACAATTGTCCAGCTGGTTAACTGGTGAAGAGAACGATCACCATGTATGCACGAGTCGCATCACAGAAAGAAGTACAGCCAGAGAAGAACATTATCCTAACTGAACAAATGAACTTCTGTTGTGATAGAAAATCACTTGCAGCTTCTCAAGTGAGTTCCCAATGGGCGTTTGTCACAGTAAGCGTACATAGTTTTGTTTAGCCATGAAGTGAGTTTGATGGAAGGTTGGGGACCATGCTAACCCGATGAGATCTAAATGGGACGAAACCGGTAGCCGGTTTCGCATAGTTTTTATGGACTCTCACGAGACCAGTTAGTATTGTGTATTAGGTTGCCTTAAATCAGAGTTTGGTGAACTCAACATCCATTTAAAATTACCAGGAAGTTAACAAGCACTTTTTAAATCACAACTTTTGAGCACAGCACGACACACTTTGAAGAGATTCATTGGCTGCCATATCAAAAGGACAGAACTTGATTTCGCTGGAAATTTTCAAAGGAAGATTAGTTTGAGTACTTCGTGAACCTTGAGTTAGAGTGTTAGTATTTGCATAATTCACGGACGTATAAATTCTGCACTCAGATATCAGAATACAGGTAGTACGACAATTCATTAACGAATCTGGGTGGTTTCGGCTGTTCGAAATTGAGAACAAACACAAAAGCGCCACACTGATAGTCTTTACAATCGTGTTGCAAACCAACCGAATAACCGGGTGTACGTTGCAACGGCAGGATCGTCCTGTCCATGTAACTCAAGATAATACAATAGGACTCCCGTGTCATGCAAAGTACGTAATTTGCGCGTTAGAGATTCTAAAGTACTTCATCGTAAATCAAAGGGGACGAATAAACACCTGTGAGTTCATCACGTCATTCTAACCGGGACATCAACATTAATTCCGTGCTTACAGAAGCTGTTGGTCAAAACTGCTATTTCGGAATTGAGCGGTCTACTTCAGAAATTTATCCTCATTTTCGTTTGGTATCCCTGTGATTCTGTGTCTGCAAATGATATGTTAGCATCTAGCAATTTCTATTTTGGCTCTGTCAACGACTACTTTGTTTTTGACCAGATGTATGCATTTTCGTCTGGTGGTCATGCCTTGAATTAGCCTGACTGACCCATTTCGAGTAGATTATTTGTGGTATATCGACATGAATCAGCAAAATTTAGAAACCGAAAACGCCGTGATGACAAAGTATCAGAACGGTACGCTAGATCCAAGCGTGCAGGAGAAGTTGAAGAAAAACGCGATAGTTTACATTGTATTCAATGCATTATGACCTGCTCATTGTAACATTATACACGTCCTTAAGCTAAGAAAAAAATCCTACTACTACTACCTATTTAAGATATGTTCATTTTCCCGTTGTCTTCATTGGTTAAGGGTTCATGCCCGTAAGGATATCTGACACGGGGTCATTCGTTTCTAGTTTTGGATTGATTTTCCATCACAATCAACGGTTTTGTTTTCTATTCGTTGCCTGCCACACAGATTGCAAGTCGGATATATTACTAGCACAATAGCGGCACGAATAATGACACAAAGGTGCATTGGATGTTCCGCGAAAATGGTTAGGATTTTTTGCATATATTTTTTTCCACATAACGCCAAATCCAAGTGAAGATTACACACTGAGCTCAGTAAACCTCCTCTTAGTACCGGTGCGTGCATTGTTTAGAAAGATCCTTTGGTGGCACAGTTTTTAGCTGCGCCATGAATCATAGTGAGCCAACAGAATTAAGTAAAACTAAATCACACAATCCTAAATCCACTATGGTGCTCATAATCATCAGTCAGCCCGTAAGAATTATATATTGTTGGTGAATTTCGTCGTGAATAAAGCTATTGTTTGCCAATTCCGTATCTACTGACCCGATGTGATGTGACGTAAAATTCCCGCCAAATTACTATCCATGGATTTTTCCCAAAAGTCAATGCAACAATTGCATAATTCAACCTGACGCACACCAGTCGAGCTAAACAAGACAGCTGGCAACATGGGGCTAAAAAAGAAGCCGTAACCCTCTACAGCATCCCAATCTATATCTATGATGATCTATGCTATACAGCATTTATCTCAATCACATTCGATGAATCACGTAATAAGGCAGCATAGCATCAATGGCAGACGCGAGGTACGAGACGTTTATAACAAACCATCAGAAGAATCTAAACCCGGGAGTTTTAGTCTAGTGAGAATACAATAATTAATGCTTGATGGATAGTCTTGTGCGTGTGGAAGGTATCGATCGGAAGCTAGTGCACACCTCGGAAGTGACTCTATAGAACCCAGTCTTATAGGACACTATATTGTTTTTGTCAACGGCTATTATGTTATGCGCTGTGACTGACAAAGTCAAGTAAGGTAGTGCCCGCTGACTGACTTATTGCTGTACCGATGAAATGGAGACAAAACAGTTTAATAATTTAAACGGTCAGGTTGATATACAAGAACGAAACAATGATTAGTCATTCCGTTCACTCAGCACAAATTCAGCAATTTTCCAGTAGCGTTTTCAGTGAATCTTTGTTTTTGAAAGTAAAAAAACATCGAAAAAAACATTTCAATGATGAGTTTCATTGTGTTGTACATTTTTGGTGGGCGTGTATTCGACGACCACGATCGGATTGCATGTGAAAACTGCAGTTATTCAAACATATCCTATTTCGGCTTGTGAGGTATGTTCGCCATGAAACTCTGTTGAATGTACGTCACGAAGTACCGGTGGCGCAAATTTAGTTCTCGTCCAAAAGGACGACACCACGCGTGAATAAAATGTCTAATAAGGATTTTTCACTTTCACAGTATCAATATCAAGCTCAAACCTTGGAACACTGTATTTAAAACCAGCTCGCCGCTCACTCTGAGCAAAGTGACCCGTTCCGGTGTGCATGCCGTGTGGAGTTTATTTCAAATATCTGCGCCTATCTGACTAACATGAATCTTGCAGAACCCGGTCCTCCTTGTAATTCATGAGTGGTACTCGACGTGTCAATTTCAATGGACCGGGAACTAAAGCAAGACGGGATGCGTTCCATGGAGTAGAATGAATGCACACGGGAAACAGTCATTTGTAAAATATGTTGGTAGTGACGAGAGTTCATGCTGACTGGTATTTCGATCTGTCCTTAATAATATTCTTTAACAAATAGGTTGCAAAAAGGCTGTCTTATGTTCCATTGGGAATAATTTTCCAGTTGCGATACTACTCACAAAAGGGGTATTCAGGTAAACGTCAGCTAATCCTTCAATGAACACAAGATTAGTCTACTAATGAGTGTGTATCGATACATGTACAAATGGGCTTCTAAGTGCGTGAAACAATTGACGGTATCCGGCAACATTAAAATCTACACAATAGTTAATTAGTTAGTTTCTGGAGCTTCGAAAGATAGAAGAACAGTTCCTAATTTTTCTCAGTAGATTTCCCCCGACGCATGTTAATTACAGACATACTGTCTAAAAAGCCTACTGAGACCTTTAAAATGTGTTCATGTGACGTCCTATTTAACTTTATGCAATCCCAAAATTACTGTAGGAATTTTCTGACAAATTGGTCAGTTGGATGTATCCATTTTTTTTCAGTAAACATTTCGTCCTTCAGGTGAAGGCAATCTAGACCAAAAGGCAATGAAATACTACAGAGCTTTTTTATTTTCATTTAGACTCATCAGGGGCGCACTTATAACAACTTTTCAAGGAAGTTTACCCCGCTACCTCCCGATTTGTTGGTAAAGAATTAACCTTTCGGCTACAAGCTGTTTGTCAGTAGTGTATTCTTCTCGCACATTTTGCTTCCCCTTGTGGAGTGCTGCGGGTTTGCATAGGTCTGTCCGTTGGCTGAGTGAATGCAGTCAGTACGAAGTCAGGGTCTGTTGGTTACAGAATAAATAACTTGGTCAGGTTCAAAATGCGGTTTATTTGGTTCATAACCTGCAAGCGGTATAACAATCAAATGACCTTTTGATTTACTGCTAAAGCTGGGGCACTCAACTCCTGTCCATTCCATTTGAATCGCTGGTTACTCTTGAGTACGGGTCCTTTATGCGGCCTGTTTTCCGATAGATTTCTAGCTGGTCAGTCTGAATAGTGACCCCGTTTGCTTTGAGAACCATTTTTGGGGACAACACAGTTTGATCAACATACCCTTCCACCACCGTTCAGTGGTGTTCTCCGTGTGCCTGTTTGATTTATTTTGCGCATAGCAACCAAAATGTCCCTTTTAATACCAGTTAACACCGCAAAATTTTGTGGACTTTTGACAATATTTCCAGGAGCTGAGAACGTTTAATTATGTTCGATGCGTTGACGGACGCAGCCTTCCACTTCTAGACTCGGTTAGCTGACGCCTTAAAATTGTCTTCAATTGCCGACAAGATAAAACGAACCCACAAAAACTCTAAATTGCACCATTGTTCAGCTGGTGCGACGTTGTTCCAGACATTTCTGGTAGCTGTCATTGTTGTTGATCTTGATTGTTGAAAACATAAACGCCTGTTTGCTTTGCTCTGAAGACAATACCTTACGCATATACACTGTACCAGATGGACAAAACATTGCCGAGAAATGGCTTCCATTTTACTAGTCAGAGTAACATTGCCATCTAGCTGAAGATTGTAACCGAAGCTTTCTTGATGATGATTGCCTAAAAGTATGAAACAGCTGCACGGTGGTCCTCGACTTCTCAGCACAGACTTATTTCACCTACAGTACAAAATCCCGAATGAAGTGTTCATCGTCAGCCATATTACCCAACTTATTCGTAACCCGAAAAGTTTCACCGTCAATTACACATCGCATGAAAGAAGGATAGCTACTGAAATTCAAGGAAATGCTTCTTTGTTAGCGGTACGCCCATGCAGTGCACGGAGACACTAATTCATATGTTGCTTGTTGAGCTAGTACCTGCCTTGTTGGATTATGGTAAGCATTCGGCCCCCCGAAGACCTCCTTTTCGACAAAATTATCGAGTAGACGCCGACTTTCGTGTGTAGCAACACAATTAGAGAGCTTTGACCAGATGTTATCAGATCTCCAGACCCAAATGGTCTTTTCTACCTCGTATTCCTAGGGTTTACAATTGAATTAAAACCTGTGACTATGCTTGCCTCAATACGTATTGGGTCCAGCTCAGCAGAGTGAATGTCAATAACTGGTTTTCTCTCAGTAACTTCACTGCATTGCACATCCAATAAGATCCATGTGAATAACGGCGAGGTTTGTTGATGAAACATCCACAAGGTAAGTTGAAGTTGCAAAGTTTACATCAGTACAGGTGGACGCAATAGAAAAATGCAATAAAAGTGTGAATGGATCTCCAAATTTCGCGACAGGTTGTAGCAGTTGACCATTCTTCTGAAAACTGTAATCAAAAAAGCCCATTCATCAGTGACTCCAAGCCTGTCTTTGCGCGCTTGCGTGCCACAAACCAATTCACCCTCAAAATCCAATCTGCATTTTGCCTTATGAAAGGGACGAATGGATTGCTGGAAAGGATAAGACCAGTCACTTGGGCACACGCTTAATTTGCATATGCCACGACGTGAAAAACGTCGCACACGCATTCCATCCATCTTTTCGCAACCGCATTTACGGACTGACCGGTTTTCCTGAGCTGCATTGTGACAGCGGTCTTTGAACGCGTGGGTTAAAGACACTAGGAGATAGTTTTGAGTAGTCTTTTTGGCGCACTTTCTTGTGTCCCTGTTTGTGTATGTGTGCTGGTGTGTTCGAGCTAACGAAACCAGGACACTTTGTCCTGCCGTCAGGCCCGGCATGATAGCTATGACAGCTGGTTGGGGGGTGCAGATCAAGCTGAATGAATTTCTCTCAATCTTACGATCAATACCACTAGAACCGTATTGGTTCTTTGCTTAATCCCATGGTTATTGCTGTTCCACATATGAAGGGATTTGATCTGATGGGAAGGGAATGATAAACACTTTGTGCAAACGATTAATTTTAACGTGCTTTTAGGAGCAGACATACCGGGATGCCTCTCACCGATTTACTCAGAACGAACTGAAGGTTGATCGATAATTGAATTATTTAAACTCCACGCTGATTAAATGTCGGATTCCGTTTTAAAGCGGATGTTTCTTCATGTGTAACACTGTGTAACCTGAGTGGATATACGGCCTACACAGATGTTTCAGCCTTGCCTTCACTTCTTAAAAGGGATCTCAATGTTTGAAGTGAAAACATCGGAGGAAAATTAGCTCAGCTTGTTGAAAACGCTACAACAACAGTAATTTTATCAACCGTTCTGCTAACAAGGGTCGAGAAATAATATACGGGTCAGTGGAATTGTGAAACTAGTGCCTGGATGACCACTGCTATATCTCGAGTATATGGACACGACCCAATAGACTTAGCAAAAACGCGAAGGCCTTGTCCCTGAATCTGCACAGAGAAATTAGATGTAGTTGCTCCACGTTTACATATGCATATATAGGTATACACAGATCCTGTAAAATAACCACCTTCCAAATGTATCAATTCGTCGAAAATACAGCACATTGCAGGTGTCAGTCCCGTCAGACAGCCTATGGAAATTTCGTCCTCAAATGTACCATACCGTCAAAAGTATCAGGTCCTTGTATGTACCAGTAGTTCGCCAAATATTACTTAGGAGCAAAATTGTCAGAGGTGCTGCCCATATTTTCGTCATTTATATGAACCTGCGAGATTCCTTTGCAATACTAATGTTACTGTTTCGGTTCTAGTTTTCGCAATCGTCTGACAGTTTTTCACATCAGTATTTTATTGTCGTTACAAGGAATGTTATCGTTGAGGTCCACTTTCGCAAACCCATTGGATTTTTTGTGTAGGGCAAGTTGTTAACGTTTTTCCAGCGGATTCTCTACAGTAAACGAGATCAACTGGTGCTGGTGCTCATCTGTTTAATTTCCGTAGTACTTGGCTGTTCCAGAAATCGTATTTTTTGGAGACTCACGCCTGACAAGAAGGGTTTTTGAGATTATTTCTTAAGTATGAGGAGATTTGGGTTTTTGTGGAGATTTCGTCCTGTAATTGAAGCCAAACTATGCCGAAAAGTCGAGAAACACTGTACAACCGTTTTATCCCTGTTGGGAATCATCAGCAGTGAGCATCTCACGAAACTCCGTAGAATCTAAAACCCGCGACCTCCTGGCTGGTAGTTTGAACACTTAACCGTTCGGCCACGAGTAACTGATCAGCAGCGTTATTAACTCGAATTTAGACAGGATATAGCGCCGCTCATCCTTCAGTCACGGGATCCACATCATGCAGTCACAGGTGTTGACTGGCTCCTCGAGCAACGACTTCTCAGATCGAAGTTCACGCATCGGGTGAAGTTTATTCTTCCACTGAGCTGCTTATAGATTGTTGGTAGTGTGAGGAGATTTACGTTTTTGTGGAGATTTCATCCTGTGGGTGAAGCCCATCTATGCCGAAAAGCCGAGAAGCACTGTACAGCTGTTTCATCCATGTTGGGAATCATCATCAGTGCGCACGTCTCGAAACCCCGGAGAGTCTCCAAACCTTGACCGTGATTGAAGGGTGAGCGGCGCTATATCCTATCTAAGCGCGAGTTAATCGCACTGCTAATCAGCCACTCGTGGCCGAACGGTTAAGTGTTTAAACTACCAGCCAGGAGGTCGCGGGTTTTAGATTCTACGGAGTTTCGTGAGATGCTCACTGCTGATGATTCCCAACAGGGATAAAACGGTTGTACAGTGTTTCTCGACTTTTCGGCATAGTTTGGCTTCAATTACAGGACGAAATCTCCACAAAAACCCAAATCTCCTCATACTACCAACAATTATTTCTTACGTTTGTAGGTGCAGCCGTTTCGGCAATGTTTCAACAGCAAAATCCCAAATGCAGAAGTGTGCTAGTTTACTTAACTCCGCTGTCCAAAATGGTCGGGCAGAATCTTAGGGTTCATATTATTATACTATTAGCGGATGCACTGATTTTCCGCGGAAGTTTTCCCAAAAGCGTTGATGATCACATACAGGTGCACCTGAGGCCCACACAACTCTGATCAACGGCATTGCCGGAGGTTATCTATACAGCAAACGGCGCACCTTAGTGTTTACTCATCCTTTATGTGGTAGCAGAAGTTCGAGGAGTTGTTGGCAGGTAATCTATGCAGAGATTTTAGTGTGCGCCCCACGCGGAGAGGCTTTGTTCAAAGAAAAAGGACATTCTTCGGTGGAGCCATCAGTTTTCACTTGAATTCGGACAACTGTTCTCCGAAAGTCACAAAATTAAGCCGGCATTTTTAACTTGTTGTTTAAGCAAGGTGGAAACCTCAGATCAACAAGTCGAGAGCACCTTAGAGAGCGATATTCCCCAATGACTAGAAGCAGAGGCTTTCGTAATTCACCCAAAGTGTAGGATGGCTATTCGTTGAATTTTTTCAACAGCTGCAGACGAATGGCGCCTCTAAATTCTGGCTACAGAGGGCTTTGTAATGCAGTGTGGTTTTACCGGCGTCAGTTACATTTAATGCCTTGTACTCGGCGGAAAAGCATAGAAGCTTTCCATTAGATCTTTCAACAGCTTCTTGTGGTTTACTTCGTGCTCCAGCACAAACCCAGGTTTTGAATAACAGAGTGGAACCTCTCAGGTAGATTTTTTCCCATTGTTGAGGGTGTACTCATCATCTGAGATATGCCCAGCATACCTCTAACATTTCGATTATCAATGCTTTATGTTCGTACTAACCAGAGTTTTGGCGGGCAGATGTGACTACTAGCTCTCTTACACGTACTATTTGTCATTTCGATTGCTACATTGTGGTTCACCAAAGTCATTTGAACTTTCAACGCTACTAGAACTCGACTCTCATCGCATACATCACGTGATGCTCCACGCATTATATGATCCTTTCAATAAGGGTTGTGATGTCACAGTGGCTAATTTCCTTACTGGTGCACAAAGTACATGAGCCTTAAGAAAACTGATCCGAAGGGCATGACAACCAATCAAGGCAAGCACAGTTTGTGTGAGCGCCCTCTGGTAGCAGGACAAAACCAGGCAACTGGCTGAAGGTCATCAAGCTGGCAAGACTAACGTTTATGGTTCACTCGAATGCAAAACGTTTGAAATTCGTCGTTATTTTTCAGAAAACTGTGTAGGAAATACAACAGACATTTTCTTGAGTCTTTTTTTTACCTAAAAGCTTCGTCAGGTAAAGTGACTCGATAGTGCTTTAAGACAACCCGACAACCAAAGTAAGCCGAGTATTCGGGATTTGTTCTCTAACCAGTGACTAACAGTTGCTTTGTAGTTCAACTGAAACTCGTTTTTGATGCTTCTTGGATAGGTCATTTGGTTATGGTCAGTTGTCGCACAGTGTATCCAACATGAAAGTACGTCCGAATCAGTTTAGCGCTTCTGAGAGCAAATCCAAATCAGTAGCACTGAAAATGATTTCAACTTTGTGTGTTGGGCTCGTGGCGCAAGACTTGTTAGCCAAGTTGTATGCGGAAAAAATTTTTTTTCTCGACAGGATCCATTTTCATGGGGAATCGGTTTGGTTAAGTTTTCATCCACTGGATCCATTTGGGTAACCAGTTCTCCGGAAATGTTGTGTGAAAACTGTGAGTAGCTACAAATACCTCAGTTAGCCAGAGTTTCCTTTCTGCATTGAGTCAGAAGGTGCTGTGGAAATAGACAATCTTCTTTAAGTAGTTTTTCTGCATACCAAAAACTTAGCGGATTCATCAGGATTTCCGTTCAGCTTAACGTCACAAAATGTGATTTTTCAGTCATTAATTGTTCCTTTTGGATAAATTCTGCAGAAGCGTCTGTGACCGGTCTCGCGGTGGCGTAATTATCTGTCAAGACAGAACGACACACTTCGGACCTTCCATTACTGCAGATAAACTACGAGTAGCTCAGAGAAAAGGATAAGTAGCGTGAACGGTTAACCTTTCATCTAGGAAGTTGTCATCTAAGAACCGGTCGTCATGTGATTAGTTGCTATGAGCTTCGCGATTGACGAATGGCACTACTCCAGTTTAGTCTCACTGTTGATCGGTTGCCCTCGGCTGAACCGTTTACTCTTCACCTACTAGCTGGGAGACACGAGTTCGACTCTCCATGAAGATTTGTAATATTCCCTCTTCCGGTGAATCCAAATAAGGATCAAAAAGATGTGCCATCTTTTTTGGATTCTTGGCACAGATTGGGTTCCCTTAGGGCACAAAAGTCTGAGAACATTGAACAGTGGCTGATTCAGAAGGGGGCTTGTTCTGCTTCTCCCACAGTACACTTGGTGGTAATTGGTCATAGATTTGACCCTGAGAGCGCATTCAGCACAAGCGAAATAGAAATTGACCGGATTCTAGAAACCACAACTACACGAGCGCTTTCGTCTTTATTAAGGCTAATCAGCTGAGCTCAGGGAGATCGGAAAATAGGATGGCCAAATGGATGAACAGTGCTGAATCGTACCCAGTCGTCAGTTGAATGCCTTTATATATATATTGGAGATTCGGTGAAACTCCAGAACGACGGTTTGATATTTAGCAGATATTCTGTCAGAATTGAGTACTAAGCAAATGGAGCAATCAGACTAGTTACCAGCATTTAGATGATTGTCCGAACTGATCAGCAGTTGGTTGGATGACAAGTCACAACTCACATTAAAGATTCGTAGAGCGAGTGGATGGCACGACACTGCGATGTTCGCCATTAAGGAACTAATGATGAGTTGTACGATCACCGACATCCTGGTTTACTTTCCGTCGTTTCCTGATATGGCGACTTAAACCTCTTCACCTTTTGTGAACGTATTCACCGGTTGAGACAAAATTCGGCATTCGAAGTTAAATGCGCGTCTCCTTAGGATAAAACCCTTGTTCTCCCAACAACATCGCCGCATATTGGAAGCGAATTTCGTTAGCCGGCGCATTTGCCTAAATGATCCACAGTAAACATGCATGAATGAATAAGGTGCAGATACAACCTGATAAATAGTTCAGACATCGCAGCGGGCCTTGAGTGTAACTACACACGTAAGGCATACAATCTTCCTTAACTGGCGAATAAGAGAAACGAATTTAACCGTCTGGTTGTACTTAAAAGTCCATCCTGTGACTGAGATTTATTTGTATTGAAAAGACGAGGGGCACTGTTAGACTTCCAGTTAAGTTAAGAATCACATTCTGTTCTACTTTATTGTCCACTTGGCAGTTGATTGTCACTGGCCTTCTGTATGTGACCATGGATCAACACTGGGCTCCCTGAGTATCGACAGGAAACTGATCCATTTAATGACCGGAATTTAGCAACGTTCTGGTCACATATTAGGTGTGTAATTAACATTCCTCGTTAGGTTGTTCGTGCGTAGACAAGCTAAAAACTTTAATGTTGCGACTATGTACACTAACATGGGAAGATAGGAAATTCAGTTATTCCAAAAGTCTTAAAAGCATTCGTGAAAAGCGCATTAGAATGGTATCTGTGTTTAAATTTGTAGTTCCATAACATGGCAGTAGACTTTAGCCCTTAAAGCATCAAAAATGGTCTTTGCAAAACTTTGTGTTCTCCGCTATGCTAGAATCTCACGTAGTTTTGTGGTTGCTAGGGATAAGGATACATACGTGGGTGCGCTTCTAGCTACCAAAACTTTTTGAGATGGCCGACGAGTATTATGTTCGGTATCCATAAAAACCGCAAACAACTGCTTCAAACGTGAGCTTACTTTAAACCATTTGGTGTGGTGCTAAATCTCAAAATAACGAAAATCTTCTGGCCGTATTTTGCCCTTACACAGCGAACAAACTATGGACACAAGCCAGATTACCATTATTCATGAATTGCATGAATCGATCACTGACTTCCGTTACTTTTGGAGCAGTTGTGCAGATGCTGGTCATGCATCACGCTTTTCTGTCTACTTTTCACGGGCGTGTAGCTGGTAAACATTTTGGCTGGCAACTGAGAGGACCAGAGATCCTGAAGTAGAACAGATTTATTTGGAGCAATATCCAGGGTCCACTCAACCCCTACGTCATCATTTCCCACTGAAATTTGATGGCCATTTCTCTTTAATATTCCGAGGATTCCGCACGCACCAGTGCAGTTCTTTTTTCCGGCAACACACTATTCATACAGATGCTGAAAGATCTTCCACAGCCCCTGGCCGGCTTCGTCCTAATTAAGACTCATCAGACAGGCACTCTCCGAGCTTCCGTCAACCTTATTTCCATCTAAACTGAAAAATAAAAACCACGGTTTCAGCCGTGATTTATTTGAGTCCTCTGTCATAATCATCTTAAATTCTGAGTGTGCTTGATGAAATGCACCGTCAACTTTATTGGAACACGGAATAATGGCTAGAACAAAGCTGTTGCCCAAATCTCGGAGAGCATTTCTCACCGACCCAAAATCTTTTCTAGTCAGAAGAAGCCCAGTGAAAAATTACCGTGCCCATCAACCACGTGACCTCTGGACACGGCATACCGAGGAAGAGAAGGGGCGAAAAATATCTGCGGTGTTTGAAATGTACTCGTCAACGCGTAGGACGAATGGACCAAAGTCTACTGTGTGCAAAACCACTAACGATTGAGCTGCTTTGGTTATCGATCGGCTTCAATCGCCGGAACAATCATATTGAACAGCAGATTCTCAAACTGGATTAGAATTCCCGGTAATGAACGTCGGGCTCCATCCGGCAATTAAAATATATAACTGCACTTCTCGTGTTAGGCTTTTCCGAGCTCCTGCTCCGAACGATCTCCTACTCACACTGTTCAAGGACTTTTACTTGACTCATTCGCCTCTATTTCGCAGTGGACCATTTCAACAAATGAGTTGAATTACTATTAGCACCCATTTTAAAAATAGAGACACACAGTTAATGTGGTGAGTACAGATAGATATCTTTGTGTGCTGTTGTAATGTAACTCTTGGCATCACTCGCCTTTCATTATCTTTCGACGGTCCAAGCACATCAAACGGCCTGAAGGAAGCTGAGGTAACCACATCTTCCCAATTTGTCAGGTGGCAGATTGACAGCTTATGTTTAAGAGACCCATAAGCTTGACACTCCTAGAGTTTCAGTATGTTTGGAGAATGTTGCTCGGTCTGCGCCCCTTAACAAGCTTACATGTTCACTTAAAGGATGTACTGGAATTCTGTGTACCTAATGAGTTCCTCATGCTGGCAGGCTGTCAGGCCTGATGGCCCTTCAAGTGTTTACACTCTCACCATTTGTACTCAATCTGTTGGTTGACAAAGTAATGAGATAGGCACTGGGGTGTTTCCAAAACATCGGTCTTCAATTCATCGCCGTTTAAAGTCTTGTCGGTCCGGTAGACGCAGACAATATAAAGTTTGCCTTTAGAGGGGAAATCTATGTGGGAGGTTTTTAGCAGAAAATTTATCTTACCCTTTAGCATACTTATTTCGCAAGTTTATGTTGTTACAGGCGCAGCCATTTTCAGTCCAAGTAGAAGTACTCGTAACTGTGAAGGATTTTACCTGTCCCGAAAATTATAGTGTTTCCGAGTGAATTGTGGACGCTGAAGCCATTGCATGAATTGCAATATGAGATACCTGTGGGGACGAAGAAGTATATATGTGAATCTTGGGAACGGCATGCGATATTCTACTATATGTTCATGAGACGTGGCGCATAAGGGCAAGGTAGCTGAAATTTCATCAGGTCTTCTGTGACCACCATCTCAGAACTAGAGCTAATATGGTTCGGTCCTGACGTATCTGCAACTTGAATCTAATTGAATTTAACTGACTTCAATTGTGTCAAAGGACAGAAACCGAGGTACGTTGGTCATGTAATTAGCAAGCCGGAAAGGATGTTGTTTTTTGTTAGTCAAATCAAAAATGCGTCGACAGGGAGGCGGGCACCCTTTACCATGAATGAAGATCTAAAAGCGATCACGAAATTTCCGCGTAATGGCATTGCAACTCGTCCTCTACGATGGAGACTGCCTGAAGCTAATCGACTGCTAATCGATTTCACTGGCTTTCTTGTTATCATTTCCTAACCAGGTTATCGGGGAGAATCTCTGGAAATGTGGCCACCTGGGAATATGACTAGAACTAGTTTTTCCCATAGATCCATTTACTATTTTTCATAGTGAGGCCTTTAACCAACTATAGTCACGTACATTGAAGCGTCAGGTTTTTTCACTGATGCGCTTCTACTAGCTATGGTAAATAGGGTTGTAACGGAAGAAAAAATGCTGATGTTTGGTGAACACGGGAGAGGAAAATATACCCGAGCTGAGTCGATTTTTGACGCCTAACAGAAATGTGGAGAGCTTAAAGTAAAAACGCAGCTGGGTGGAATAAAAGATAATGCGGCCTTTTGGATGCCGTCGGCAACCTTTCCTGAGGGTTTTTGGAATTAGTTGAATGACGGCGAAGTCTGTGTTCCTTGGGTCCTCCATCATATACTGTATTTGGCGTGTTCCTGAGATCAGATGCGACCAACATGTGTATTCGCTCAGACAGGCATGTGGCTCAGCCTGCGGTTCTGATATGTCACTGCTTAGATTCCTGTTCGACCACTCGCCTACTACCTTGTGCCGCAAGTCCAAGCCACAGAGGGGAGAAGGCTGGCTCCGTCACTGGGATTGATGCAGTTCGAATAGATGTTGACCTCTACTGATGCAGAGAGCGTCCGTTCCACATTCGACCTGAACCCGGATTAGATTATTCTTATGCCATCAAACTCGATCTGGTGATTTGACTCGAGTAAAAGACGTACGACGGCCGAATAACCTTCGTTTGGGTTCTTTGGGGAAATCATGCGTGCTGTTTGTTCTCCGTGACTCTTGTATGGATCTGCCTGTCTGAATGTTTTATGTATTTGGCCAGAAGTCCTCCCGACGGCATTCTAAACCCCGGGTTATAACATATCGATCCACTACGCAAGGCTTTGGCTTTAAACGTTCCAAGTTTTACCACGATAATGCTCACTGTGCTTAGTGATTTCCGAGCAGGGTTAGTCTCGGAACGCCCTGTTTATCAGACTTGTTATAACCTGTCTTCAGGCTTTGATTGCGGCCTTCGTTTTCCGGTCCATAGTTATGTGGGGTGTTCACACTACGTTGTGGGCTTTGGCAATGCATATTCTTTGATTTACTTATCTTCTTTTGTCCACAGATACCGCCACAAGTTATTGCCTTTTAGAAGGACAAAAGTCATCTGACGGATATCAGGCATTATTGTGCGTCACAATGCGTCGGGTTACCTGAGATGGTTTCGTGTTATTGCACAGAAGTTCTCGAAGTTACGCGTCCCATTTGTTGATTAGTCAATAGAGTGTGGATCCAATAATTCTGTTCATATTCGCACCACTCTCGTTTGAACGGTCGTCCTGTTCTGCCATAATTTTCCAGGTGAGTCCACACCAAAGGGCAGAAATGGTATCGAGTTCCGCTCTTATTAGAGCTCATCAGCAGTGCATATCCAAATGCCGTGCCGGGATTTGTACTCCGGACATCTGAAATGCGAAGCGAGCGTGTTAGCACTACTCCACCAACGCACATTGGACACATCTGAATTTTCACGCCTGAACAGGAGAACGTGTTCACTCTTGAGCGATATGACTGGTGTGCCCGACTAACCGAACGACGACCCAGTAACTGTCCTGGTTGTGACGATCGATTGACCCGCCAGTCAGGACATCCCAGTCAGGTAGCGTCACTGACGCTTGAAACCCACTGGGTAACATTTTGGTTTCAATTTTTTTCTGCGGGATATGTGTTTTGTTCATATTCACACGATTCTCGTTTGAATGATCGTCCTCCCACAACTGGATACAATAATTGTCGACACGTTTCACCGAAATCACGAAAGTGCAGTGGACACAATTTTAATTGTGAGGATGAAAGCGCTGATCCATTCAACTCAACCGCAAAGTAAGGAAATCACTTCGCGTTTGTAAACTGCGTCAACTTAGAGCTGTTAATAGGATTTAATTGTGCTTCGGGAATAGCAAAGGATACGACGGAATACTGAAGCCACTGGGTTAAGGAGAGAGGTCAGAATGACTTTCGGAAGGCAGCCAACGTTTCTTAAAACTGACAAGCATTTTAAATTTCAGCCCTGAACTTTCCAACTCTCATGCAAACTACTCTGTGTAAGAAGCAGTTCTGGATGATAAATTTGATGTCGCAGGCTAAGCTTAACCCTCCAAACCTCCGGTAAAAGTTAAGCTGTGCCATTATGATCTGCGACGGTCTTTGATGGGTAGCTGTTCACCATGATGGTCGACTGCAGACCATATTTGACAAGCATTCAGTGTAACGGGAAGCTTTAGCATTTTTAAGGGCACTTACGTTTGGCTGGACGTACGTACTTGCGTTTAATATATGACGACCTCAATAAAAACTAAAAGGACTCGCCTCTATGAAAAACGAAGAAGCGACAACTGCTGCTGTAAGTGTTTCCAGCAGACAGTTTTCTAATAAGGACAAAATGTCCTGGCAAAACCTAAGGAATGACAAACATCCTTCTAGGGGTACATTGTTGCACCAATTTTCTAAACCAACGCACTCCGTTTCTACCGGCCCCTTTCCGTTAGTGGACTGGTGCGTGAGAATGAGTGCAACGGAAACGTTCGTCGATACACACATAAACAAGAGAGGCAAGGACACTGAAGAAAGATAATCGACGTGATATGAAGCACAACGATGCTTTAAAAAATCCACATTGTCCCCTTGTTTGTGTGTTGTTGTTGCTGTACACTGCGTTTTTAGAGCTTGGGGCTTGCAGCTGCAGAGAAGTAGAACGAACAAGCACGAACAACATGCTTTTTGTTAAACTCAAGTGCTCTCCAAGTAATTAGGGTCCAAGTGCACGAAACTCGGTTGTGTGGGGGGTGAATGGCTAACAGAGAATCATCTTCATGTTCCTCCTCACGCAACTTACTTCGCACACGCGCGTGTCCACTTCCGGGAAGGCACGTAGTTGTAGAAAGGCATTAAAACAACTGGTACTCGAATGGGGTGATATTCGTCATGCTCAGAACAGAAAGAGAAACATTCTTGCCATTTGAATTCCCAGAAAACAGACAAAAGTTTGTGTTTGTTGCAGCACAACAAGAGTAGCCTAACGGTGAGCTTTAAAGGGCGTTGGATGCATCGATTCTTGCTTGGTGAAAAGAATTTGTATTGTAACAAAACTCAGTGGTCTCTGTCAGCTAGCCATACATCAGCGTATGTTTTACGATGCCATCAAGGTGAGACTACTAGTTTACTTGACACTATTTGGAGGACAGAATTTTCTTAAAACCCCTGTGATCCCTGAAAACAGTCCATTGCGCTCTCCATCGTGGCAGCTTTCACCAGGTAAGTGCACTAGCATCGTAGACCTGATGTTCAGGTTCACGGTTCACACTCTATCTTGTTGCAACGCGTCTTATGGTCCCATCTGTGAGCTTGGTAAGCAAGACTGAGAGTGTGGCTGGTATCGGCCCTTTTCAGGAAATGGACGGCGAATCAGGGACTAAGAAGACATGTCAAGGATTTTATCCATTCCTTGGCGAATTTCCAAACAGATCGTTGATAAACAGGCACAGGTAAACCTTAATACATAAAAAAGGAGGCGGCCGGACTCTGAAGTTTATATGTAGGTGTACATATAAATCTTAATGTCACGCTTTCGACGGATCCTACTGAGGTCGGCGGCGAAAGAGACAAGGAACTACACGGTTTCTATACGAATGCATTCATGCGAACTGGTGCTGAACAAGCGGCGTTTCGTGAAAAAAGTTTTCTACTTCACGGTGAAAGGAAGAGGAGAATCTAAATTCCAGATTCCTTAACTTCCAGGGATACGTAAGAGAACCAATTCAGCCTTCCGCTCTAGCTCATTCGCGAAATCAGGATTGACTTTTATGGCCCGTCATAGCTGCACTCCATAAGTAAATCAACCATGCTATAGTGAGCAAACTGTACAAGAGGAACAACATTCTGGTCTCAGAACAGTAGACCATTAGCCCCGAGAGCCGTTGCAGATGACTGAATCATTCACCTCTAGTTCGAGGGGTTTTTTGTTTTGACTGTGTGTGTCCTAGATTCTGCAAACAACTGCATCCTTGAGGATTTATATACATGACGGCTTTGACCAAGACGAGAGCACATTTTGCAGGGCATAAGAGCGGATGAATCTACGGACAAAATATGTACGACTGTCATTTTTCCACCAAAGGATGGGGGTAAATTTAAGTCGGGCGACGTTTAGTATAAGTGCGACATAAGCAATATTTATTCACTAGAAATGACTTTCAAATTTTTAAATTTTTTTTACTTCATTAAAAAGGGCCCTTGATATTCGTGCATTTGCGGTGAAAACTTGGTGTCTTTCAGTAGTTATCAATAGAGAGAATGTCAAGCCATTTCATTGATTGAGGAGTTACGGTGATATTGTCCAAAATGCGGCTTGTGCGCGGTGGAAGCAAAACAAATAAGGAATGCCGAGTGAAGGTGTGTGGGTATGGTACTTATGTAGTTTTGTGGTAAAAATGTCATGTGGAGGGTGAATGCCGTGATTGCAATCTGTGGGAAAGATGTGTACTGCTGAGAAACACACGATGAATTACCAAGGTAAAGCGGCCAAAGTCGTTGGCTAACCTTCGAGTGGACAGGACGAGGAGTTGGTGGAATTTTTCGTTTTACTCAAGCAATGTGCCTACGTAGGCCATCGGTCTCAAGTGCACTGTAATTCCTGCCTCCCGATACTGGTTTGAATAATCTCGGTTCATTGATCAGTAGGTGGATGAGAGACAAAACAGATTAAACCTACTTGCCCAAGTGATTTATGATGTAGTCCTCGTGGTAGCGCCACTGGTATAGCATGAGTCTGGAAACCAGATCATTATTTGTTCACTTATCACCTCGGGAGTTGGTGTTTTGCATCAAAGTGTTTTTATTTGGTCTGCACAGCAAAAAGAAAGAAAGCTGCATCCTCCAGAAATCTCGCACGATGAAAGTTGTTTGTAGAGTAGCTTTTCATCCGAATGATTGTAGACCAGATAGGCGCCAAAATTTATGCTTCTGCTCCCACACAGGAGTATGATACATGCCTGATATCCAGAGTGTCAGCGGTCTTCGGTTAGCTGGTAATTAAAAATATACTTACACCATGCACATTGCTCAGCAATAGGCCCTAGTTGCAAAACATTTCTCCTCAGCTTGTTGTTGCTCGGCCAACCTGAACGAAGAAGTTCGGGCATTGCACTACTCATAAGGTTGCTGAAAATTCTTCGACAGCCCACGACCGGTTTCGCCCTTCTTGGGGCTCATCAGGTAGGCGCAGTCCCCGAGTTTCCGTCAACCTTATGTTCTACTTGAACCCAAATTGCACTGTTTTCGAGAAATACACTCATTTGCATATCAATTTGGTTTTGCGAGACTCACCTGGAACCCAGCTGAATCTCCGGTTTGTGATTTTTTCACAAACGGTATATACACGCGATATCTCGAATATCGTAGCAACTGAAACATGAGGCGGCCTGGTGCAGCACATTCAGTTGCCTGAAAACATCACAAACGGGAGATTCAGCTGGGTTCCAGGTGAGTCTCTCGCAAAAAAAACAAATTGATATGCAAATGAGTGTATTTCTCGAAGTTTGGGCATTGTTTTTATGGCAATGCTCGACCTTACTAGTGCAATCGTCTTAGGCACTTGTCCTTCTCAAAAAGCTTAAAAATCAATGAATGTCATCCATGGACTCAAACCACGCTGGTGTCATAGAAGGTCTTTTAGCTACAGCGTTTTTGCTTATAGTACCCATTAACGTGCTTTCACAGGACGTACAGACCTTCAGTCGATTCAACTGCCGCGGTTTAGGAGGGTTCTGTTTTTGTCATCGTACGCTTGTTTGAGCCTAATATACCTGACCATAAGTTGTTACATTTTGGAAGAAACAGTATATCACGCGCAGTGATGAAGTAACTGACGGCAGACGTAGTAGAAGTTATTCAAACAGGGAATGTGGATGAAAGTATTTATGACAGTGAGGTCAGAGGAACCAGGAGCGGAACCAAGTTAGAGACTACACAGGTTATTGAACCGTGACCCGATTTCTAAAATAGTCTTTCACTGGACAATGCGAAAAATTTCTATAATCTATCCTGAGGTATACAGGGTGTTTATCCACGAACATGATAAGTAAATAAGCATTGACTGTTATTTTGTATGACTGATAGTCATTTTATCACGTCTTTCTACGTTAGGGGCGCAGAATACACCACTACTGTATTCCATATTTTTCGTCCCGCCATAAGCAGTTAACAAACCGTAGGCGACTTTTTCAAAGCATCAGGTCAGGAGGAATCTTATGCTGACCTAAGCAGAAATATTATTTTACAGGACTGGCTAGTGTAAGCCCACAAATTTATTCAACAAAGCGACTGTCCACCCCATAGAACATACAGAGTGCTCGATATCGAAGGAAGTTTTAACGCCGCGGAACACCGGTTGACACAGCTATGGATCAGCAGTTTCTATCCTCTTGCACGTCAGCAAAACGCATATGTAATAAGGTAAACATTAGCGTATTTCACTTTGAATTAGACCAAACTTCCAAAATTTAGAGTGGAACTGCTTTGTCACCGGCTGTCTTTTCACTGACGTCTTACCTGCTAAATTATTAATGTCTATCTATTCTTTGCATAACAGATTAAAGAAATTCGAGCTTTCAGAAAAAAACTTGGAAGTCACGCCCATGTTCACAAACGAATGGTCATTATCGACAAACACGTTTTCTTGGCTACGACGCCAAACCCAACTTGTATCAGAAATAATACAGTTTTTATTATTGAACATTATGTATTTCAAGCGAATATGGATATAATGATGGTGATACTTTGCTGACTTACTGCACACTGACTGTACACAGAAAAATACACTGAATACAATATATGCCAACCCCTAGGATGTTCGCTAAACCTAGGAAAACAGAAGGCCTGGTGGGGGCATTCTGATATCAAAGTTAGCTTATCTACCTAAGCTTAATAGTGCGATATGCTGAATAGGCTTGGAGGGTATCTGAAAATGAAATATTCTAGTGGTCCAATTGTAGTTACTGCAAGAACGTTTCTGCGACTCACTAACCGACACCATGCCCACGGGTTATCCGGATATTTCAGCGTAACTTCAAAGCTGGTTGAAGGAGCGGGTAGATATCTGTTCATCACATGAGGCTCACAATCGAAAGTTGCACTAATGACACCAGAGAAAAAACGTCATAAACTGAGGCGAAATGAAAAAATAGGGTGGTTGCGGCAAAAATATAGGGTCAGTCCAGTTTATGATCTAATGTTGTGGGCATGCAGTGACACATTATGGACATTTCGATTCACACTCTCAGTGTTTTTTGAGTGCTAGAGAAAAGTCTTGTTGGATGCTTACTCGGTTTCTTCACCAGGCAACCACATACTAGGCTATGGAGTTAAGAACTCCTGGACCTCGTGAAATCATTGGCACCTTTAGCTAGTTTTCAGTTGAGTGAAAATCAGTAATTTGCGTTACCTGGTCTAACACCATTAAGTTACTGGACAGGAATGAACACGTCTTTATAGTAAGAGATGTGAACAATCGTATTACCTACTTTTTTCATTGCTGGAAACCAATCAGATCTACTATTTTCTGGTTTCATGCGTTGAGCAGATATTTCATGACAGCATGTCCGAACCGGCATTATATCCGTTATAACTCGCCTGTGATAAAACATTTTCGATTCGGTGGCATAAATGATTTTAGTCGTAGCTGGCTGGCCGGAATCAGGTGACTTAAGATTGTTGGTGCTAACAGAAGTCAAATCCCAGTTAAACTTCTCCACAGCATTTACAGAAGACCGGGCAACGGGTTCGGAATACTTCAATAATCTGGAAGTTTTGCTTCAAACTTTGAAGAATATAGACAGAGTTCCTATGTAGTAAATGCACCCATTTGCAAACCAGTTTGGTTCCCAGCTAGATATATCGTTTGTGATATTCTTTCAGATAAGTTTGCTGCATAAAGATTGTCACGTGGTCAAGAGAATGGTGCGCTGACGTGATCAGTTCTATGGTGTTGTGCGTACTTGTTGCTATTGAAAATATAGGACGAATTTTATTCATCAAAAATGAATGACTAAAAATGTTAAGCACTAAACGGCCATGAACTGTGATGAGTTTTATGCCGTTTCTCAAGCACCATTCTAGAGGGGTCTCGCGACTCCTTTCATCTCGTTTACCTCTAAAGTTCTCCTTGTTGTAGCCTCATCGCTTAATCCAGCTAATACGTCATTTGATTTTGGAGGAACGTTAATGTGTCTGAGAATGTTTTGATCCACTGCACTTCATTTCCTCGAAGTTCAAAACGGTTCCGACTTATTGGGATTTCCAAGTCGACCAATCGAGTTGACAAAATCATTGTTGTCACAGTTGGATTCAAATCGTTATCCGGAAGAAAGCACAAATTACTAGTCTCCTGGGGAATAAACAAATAGAAAGAGGCGGAAAATTAATCAACCGATCCTCTCTAACCCATATTTAATTATAAAACGAGAGACCTGTGCACAGTATAATAGAAGCACACACAATAGAAACACACGGTTGTTTGAGCCTAGTCGTGTGTCCTTGAGAGATTTTCGTGCTTTCATTTTTATTGGTAGCGGTCAATAGGTAGGCGTCGTGGGCATAACCTAGAACAGTCGTTTCCAAGTTTTTCCGTGAGTGGACAGAGGACCCGAGTAGCAAGGTAGTAGAGCGTTTTGCGCCTCCAAACTCGTAGAACTGTTTTATATTCTGTTGCATGAAGTGTTGAGCTAATCAGTGTGAAGCACATTAGAAAGCGGAGTGCCGAAATTAAAAAAAATCTAAGACTTCGTAACCGGGGTGGGTTTTACTTGAGGGTGGCAATAGAGCAGTCACTCAAATTTTGTTAAAACAAACCGCAAACCTATATTTGGATATCTTGATGGTGAAAAGGATGGTGGCCAACATTTAAAACTCCCTAGCAAAATTGATCGTTCCTACATGTGTTGACTATCTAGCTTTGCTCAGTGGACATTTCTGGAATTCCACCTTACTTAAGGGCTAAATGATGAATTTACCTAATTGACAATTTGATTACTTCGAAATGTCAACTGCTAGCAGCCGCAAAAATCTTTGGAACCCTAGAACAGCCCATTATATATTTAGTAAAGTCCTGTTGACAATACCACGCCTTTTAGTTGACCTCAGCGTTTGTAATGAGTGTATTTCGCTAAGTTCGTGTAACTTGGTTTCAAGCAGAACATAAGGTTGACGGAAACTCGGAGACTGCGCCTACCTGGTGAGCCCCAAGAAGGGCGAAACCGGTCGTGGGCTGTCGAAGAATTTTCAGCAACCTTATGATTAGTGCATTGCGAATATACATGTATCGCGGTATCTCGAATCCTAGCAACCAAAACACGAGATGGTCTGGTGCAGCACATTCAGTTGTCTGAAAACATCACAAACAAGAGATTCAGCTGGGTTCCAGGTGAGTCTTTCACAAAACCAAATTTGTTTGCAGATCGGTGGAGCACCGATCTATAGGAACTGGTTATTAGAGCGAAGAGACCAAAGAGTATTTAGTAAAAACATTTCTGCATGATGGCAAGGTCATTATCGGTATCGTTTGTAGACTATGTCGACCTTATCTTCTTACAATACTAACTCAAGTTCGTATTGCTTTAATAGCTCTGCGGTCTGCCGGGTCTCAAGGAGTAAATAAATCTCAAACCTTTGTCTCAGGAGTACACTGGTTGTTTTAGATGAAGCTGGCAGACTAAAGACGGTGGAGAACATTCTACATTGTTGTTTTATCAACTGGGCGGTTTGAAAATGGCAGAAAAATAAAACGATTTGAGCTACGTCGTCGTCATCAGATTTGAATAGCCTAAGTGTATATCAGTGTTAAAAACACACCATTTCCACGTTCTTTATTAAGCTTATCTATCAGGGCCTTCTGGAACCTCAGGTCTCGGGTTACATATGTGGGAATTTCGACTCTAGATATTAACTCTTTATCAATAAGTTGGAGAAGTATTCATCTCTGACGGCCTGTAAGAATCCAAACGTATCCTTGGGGGTCAAGTACTACTGGTCATTCACGTAACGTGTCGTTCAAGTGTTGCCCACAATTTTCAAAATAAATCAAAAAACCTATGAGCTCTCCATAAACTGATATCTCTTCCAAAATGCCCTTGCTAAAGTTTATTCTTATTCTGGAGTGGACTTGTAACCCCAGTGACCCACTTTTTATTATTTATAGTGCTCTGAAAAGCATGTTTTCATCGTCAATAGTTTGGAGGATGACAGCTTCTGGCGATGCACAAAAGGGACCTAGACGACAAAATCGCGAGATTACATGCCTACTGGATATACTTGCGTAACCCATAAGATTTTTTTACGGTGTACTTTTTCTTCGCCAAAGCAAACACCTGGCTATGTAGATGAACTATTTCTGAGTAGTTCCATCAGTTTTCTCGTCTTTTGTTCAGCATCTTAGAAATCTGGCTCTTTTCAAAACTTCTCACACACTTAAAACAAAAAGCTTATAAAGCAGATAATTTCATTTGTCTTTATACAATTCTGTTCGATCCAGTATGTTATTATTATTGCTGCATTATTAGAGTAAACGAAATAACCACGCACGACGTGCAAATTCAAAGACTTGTAAGAGTCTACCATACTTTGAGGTAGCTGAATTCCGAAAACTACCGTGGTTGTTTTGGAGAATATGATGGACTGCCTTAATGTCTGGAGTTTAACTCCCATTTCGTTTCATTTTGACCAGAAGAGGAGCAACTTGCACTGACATTCTTTCACATTCGCTATGGTGAATTTGCCAACAGTTCGTGGTGTGCCTGTGATGCAATAATCTGGCACGACGCATCGTTATCTTTGTGCAAAAATAATGTCTGCTAATGAAAGTCCGAATTGTAGTTACCACTCGATATACCATGGCAAATAGACAGATACCGACAGACAGCCGGACTCCGTTGTATAATTTAGTGCGTCATTAGTGAAGTGTACCCATTAGTAGACCCATTACTGAGCATCCCTTCTGGGACACCCACCAGTTACCAATCTGAACATTTGCCATGAAATTTCAGTTCACACTGGAATTAAACACAATATGCCCCTAGAACATTTGCATGAGTCTTGTCGTTTCCAGGATGAGGTTTTGAACAAGGAAGCAAAGTCATCGTGGGACGTTTAATGGGTGTGTTGTGTTTATTTTTAGAAAAAATTGCTATATACGTATACGGGCAGAATACAATAAAACGAACATAAATATATTGATTGCGTAAAATGGTGCATGTGTTTTCGCATACAGAATTTATGTTTTCCGATTCGATCAGTAAGCACCCACAGTCGGTTCATCAAACTGAATTCTACAAGAACGCCTTTGGGGTGCCTAAGTGCGTGTAACCAACATAAAAGCATAATGAGTGTGTCGGATATAGCTAAAAAACCATGAATCAGATGACTCCGCCAGCTTTCTTCTTTATATTGTCAGAATCTTAGCTAATTTCATGAGTTTTGGCCTGTTGCTCCCGTGTTTATCCAGTTTGTACCTACAGAATATGTTGTTGCAATACATAGGTCCATACAAAGGGCGGAAAGTCCGTTCACCTCATTCTGAAGACGGTTATGCATGTGTCATTCCGCCTTATCCCAGTATTATCTAAAACAATGAAAGTTCTGCTGTCACGTGCGCCTATGGAAGCTCATTTGCTTGGTTCACAAATCGACAAACATCCCGGTAACGACTGCAACAAACACTATATAGGTCAGAATGAAAGATAACTGGACACCAGGATGAATGAAAATGAACCTGTTAGCAGGAAACGTAATTCAGTGCCATTTCAATTCACGAATGTAGGGTACGGCATTTCTTTTGAGGTGTCAATTGGATGAGCACATGCAATAACAAAGGGGAGTTTGTTGAGGCATTTTGCTTCACGGAGAAGTCAATTAGTAAACACATTGATATGGGCCCGGTCTACCAGCCCTACGAACAGGAAACCACTCAATGACCGGGAAATGAAAAATGTAAAAATCCCAGAGACAGGATCAAGGCAGGTGAATCAAACAAATCAAGATACAACCGCTAAAAATAGAAGCCCACTCAAATACTCACTTACTTGAAAGAAAACCAAGCCACAGTTCCACAAAGAATAGAGCCAAGCAAAAGGGGGACTGAATATGCGGGGTAATATAACGAAGATGAAAAAAGTTCTCATCATAAGACGATTGTACTTATTTTGGGAGGCATCATTAGGCGTAAGTCGAGCCACACTGTTGATATCATGATACTTTTCTCATAGGAGCTTTCCCATACTCTGAGCGCTAGGCTTTCACATTAGTTTTGTTTCGCTCAGGACACTTGGCGTTGACGTGCGAGGCGAGCTGTTTCCGCTAGCGTAGGAGGACCTACCTGAATTATCACATATGAAGAGGCCAAAATGTTTGCGCCTGAGTAATGTGATTGGTTTGTCCAACACCTCGGGAAGTGACCCAGCAACTGCCATGGTTTTGTTAACAGACCCGCTCACTACGGTTGTTTGAAGCATGTTGGACGATTTTTGGTCAATTGAAGGTATTTGCATGATTTGTAGAATTCCAATTCACACTATTTCATTTGAATAGTCTTCCAACTGTCTTGGCGCAGTCACTGTGGTAAGTCCACACAAAGTTGGGAAACGTTAGACACTTTTGTCTGTTTGAACGTGGTGATTCAGGTTGGTTCAGTCTGCGCTGGCGGAGTATTGTTAAAACGCTCGCATCGAATGTCATATGTTTGGGTTTCAAACCGCGTCTCGGTCAAGGACATGCACTGCTGTTGAGCTCCAGTAAGAACGGAATTCGCCTCACTTTGGTGTGGATTCACCAGGATAATTGAGAGAACTGTTCAAACAACAGTGATGTAAACCTGAAATCAACTTTGTCCAGAGGACAATTTTTTGGCGTTGAGGGCTGATTTTCCTGTAAGGCACAGTTTTGGATGATCCTATATACACCAATAGTGTGGCGGAGTTTTCTAGTGCAGTCGATTTGCTCGACTTTGGAGCAAAACATTCTGTCTTGTAATTTTGTCACAAGCTTTGGCTGTACACCATTGGTTGTTCTGTTAATGAGCTTGTGAATGGAAGTGCTCTACAGAGGTAACACTCGAAATTTTTTCCTGCACCTTTATACGTCAGTGTTAAGATTATTTATTGTAGGGCTGGTACGATGAGCATAAAGGCCTCAGTGTGAATCTTCCTTTGATTTTGGCAACGAGCTCAGAAATCCAAAGGGAATTAATTGTGCCGTTTTCCGCTTGTTTGCTGCATTCTGTTATGGTGCTTGCCTGGTTGCTAACAAAGATTTCTGAAGAAGTCGAGTATGTTATATTTTCATCGAAACACTCGAGGACAGAGTGGTCACGAAGAGGACTTGGTTTAAGGGGTTCATTCGAAAAGGATTACCTTCGAGTGGAAACAACAGATGACCTTTGTTGGGAACAAAACACTAGGTAGAGCTATATATATCGTCAATATTTTGTTTCGGATAAAACTTGCACACAAAGACGAAGAGTTAACTAGAGATCTAGAGGAAACAAACTGAAAAATTCACAAACACGAAACTGGTCAGGTTAGTAGGGGAACGTTCATATGTATTGGTATATTCCATCAGCATAGGAAGGAGGCATAAGTAACAACAGCTGAATATTTGATTGAGTACCTTCAGTTGCGGGAGCGAAACAAGCAAGATTGATGATATAATGAGATTATACGTTACGGTTTCAAGAAAGTCTCCAGAGGGTTATACTGCCCCCCTCTGAAGGCAATTACTGTACCACGGTAATTCTTAAAACACGTTTTCCCTAGAGCAAGCAATATGTACTGGAATCTTTTAACTTCCAGATGAAAATAAATGCAACAAGCTACCAAAGGCCGGCAAACGAAATACTCTTAAAATTATCACGGTTGTTAAACGTACGTCTTAAAAAGTGGCGCTTTGGCTCGTTTATGGAGTGATTTCCGTTGGAATGAAGGCTTCCACGAAAATGTTTCCTCCGGGAAGTTCATCGGTTCCCTCAGTGGATGGTTCTCTCTCTTTTCAGAAGTCACCCAGTGATTCAGGGAAGCCAAAGAACAAGTAAGGCCTCCGCACTGTTTCACACATGAATACGCGTCCATTCGTCAATGTCCATTTTTATTTGGAATGACTTTTCAATTTTCCACCCATTTATTGTTTTTTTTAAAGTCTGCCCTCTGGGCAGATCATAGTGACAAGCTTTTCCCTACATGGGTCATTTTTCCTACCCAAGTTTATTCTCTGTAAAATAGTGGTAGTTTATACGAAAATTTCCGAAAAATATTTGGTTCTACTCAGTGAATGTGACAAACATAAAATATGAAAAGAAAAATACACTTTTCGCACAAAACCCAATAAGTGAAATTGGCAAACAAATCAAGTTGTTCATCTGATTTTAAGCTAATTTTAGACGATTTTGGATGGGGAAGTTTCACGTTTATCAAAAATCATTGTCTGGTTAGCATTTTAAAGACCTGGAGAAAAATTGGGGAAAACTGTATGTCAGTTGGTCCGTATCAAAACGGCAACGACTCTTGGCAGATGCCTGTTAGATAGGTAGACAGGATCATAAGACTGAGGACACAAATGCAGTGCTGCTAGGCGAACGTGGTCCAGCGAAGCGGAACAGACGCTTTTGCACGCATGATTGAATCGCAACACAGCGGAAAGTTTGGCCATATAGCGATGTTTTATTTTGTTAACTTAAAAATGGAAAGAGCATAAACAAGTTAGATAAATTGTGATTCCGGGGTTTCTCATCTGTTTACATTTATTTGGCCAACGTGAATAAAGAACGGAGCTGCCAAATTAATGGACACAGTTTTGCTTTTAATTCTTACATAAGTATGCTT
Source organism: Clonorchis sinensis (assembly GCA_003604175.2). NCBI lineage: Eukaryota > Metazoa > Platyhelminthes > Trematoda > Opisthorchiida > Opisthorchiidae > Clonorchis > Clonorchis sinensis. Next base: position 103,561,859 of record CM030370.1, on the reverse strand, counting down.
TAGAGGAAAACGGAACCCACAATCGAAGACCGATTGTGTAAGATAGAAATTAAACTGAAAGCACAAAGAAGAACACCGGCGTAGAAAACGAGTAAACACAGGATGCGTTGTTTCTGGATGATCTGAACAAGCAAACACGAATTCAGGACTTGAACAACTGGAGATTGGAATTGGGAGAATGGAAGAGCGTTATGAAATTCCAGCCTCTCCGGGAAACAAAGAGGAGGAGAATTGTTGGTGGCCGAACATAAATAGGTGGTTTTAACGAATAGATGAATATGGGGCATGATTTTCAAATGGAGTTTACTATGGTCATGATAGTAGGATAAAGTGATATGGACTAAGTTTGAGTTGAATCATTAATCAGTCGAGAGAAGGCAGTGCATAACACAGGATCTGGCAAGGAAAGCCACGACGAGAAGACCCCAGTTCGAACGACAGTAGCATCCCATTCGGACAGATTCTTTGGAAAAGAGAATCCAAATGTAAGAGACATCTAGGAATTACTGGAAGAATGGGATGAGCTAACAGGTTTCGAAGGGACTGGAGCCGTTTGGACAGTGAGAGTGTATTTGGACAGCATGGGACTAAAGAAACGTATGCGGGTTCACAAGGGATCAATCTAGTTATGTTGGGCAATCATCAAACAAGGTTTCTTACAAGGGAACACTCATGGTCCGCACTGGATAGCCACAGATTTTAGGGCATGCAGTCAGTTAAAATAGTCTAGAGGGAAGACGTCAAAATTATTATTGTCCAAAAATAAATGGACTCAACCAGAAACGGATTGAAGTACCCCACATGCAAACGGAATGAAAGGGATGGAATAAAGACGAATCGGTGGCGACAGTCACAAAAACACTTGTGGTGCTTTTAGAAGATGTTGCTTTATATGTGGACATGATCTTTACGGCTAGGACAAAAAATGATGCAACTTGGTTGAGTGACCAAGAGATGGGGTCAAAAGATGTGACAAAACGGAGGGGCATCTGCAAAAAATGTAAGCGAGTGAATACAAGCAATCACGCATTGAACGGAAAAGCTTGGTTAATGCGGATGATCTAATGGCGTAGGAATCAGGTTGGGTAGTTGGAACAACTTATAGGCTTTTTGGGAGTCGCGTAAACGATACATTTTATGCACGCGTATGAGTATAGGTGCAGGAATGAATGATGGAATGGAATAAGATGAGGGTTGAAGGATGGGGCCAACGCTACTGTTTACAAGGCGGATGTTACAGAGGAGCATCTCATGTGTCTGACATAGCAGTCCTTTAGTACATATATATATGTGCACAAGAAAAGCCGGTTTAGACTGAAGAAACAGGCAAGACTGCTATGAGTTCGACGGTGGTGTTCCCTTCTGAAGATGAAAAAATTCAGTCTTCCTATGATGATTTAGAAATTCTAAAAAATAGAAGCAAAAATACTTTAAAAAATACTTTAAAATTTAGCAACCTTCTTGCAGCAATTTTACCAAACAAGACCGATACAGACAAACTAGTCATTTGTGCACTTTTAAAGATTTGTGGATTTTCGCTAAGGTGACGTAATGAGATGTAGAACTGGACTCTTGGGGGAAGGACCCCAAACTTGTAAATGAACCTCTTAGGTTGGTCACTGAATTTTCAAGGTGGATACCAACAATACACTGGCCGAATAAGTTTCATCCACGTCACAACACAGGTTTTCTCTGAGCTTCTGAAATTCAGATATCGAATGGAGCGGGGGTTAGCACTTGGCATCTGGCGGTTTTCAGTAGATACGCTCAAGTCTTTTTACAGATCAACCGTGCATACAAGAGCCAACTTCATAGGAATTTATACACTCAAGCAAAAAGGTCATGTGGAGCAATTTTCCCCATCCCACTGAATCTGGAAGCATGGCACTTCTTGACAACGGAAGGAGGCACGAGGGCTACTTCCAGGTCGCCTAAGCCTAGAAATGAACAGTCGAGATACTGGGATTGGATTCGAAAAACGGACCTTCCAGTCCGTGGAGGGTCCAGTCCAACGTCTGAGCTATCTCGACCTCCTTGAGTACACTGTGAAGACTGTAAACCCATCGCGGGGTATCAGAACACATTAGCTACGTCTAAACTCAAGAGCTATTGGCGCTAAAGAATCAAGAGTTAGTGATGCAGTCTTGGAGAATAAATCGAATAAATGCGGATAAATCTGTACCACAAAGTGTGGGCGCACATTTGACATGAAATGACCACATCGTCTTCTAGCAGCCCGCCTTTGAACCAAGCGGATAAAATGGAAACGTGTGGAATTATAACTTCCTTGCATGGTAATCAGATGACAGATGGTACCTTTTCAATTATCAAGAAGCGAATGGCAAAATTCACCTGATTTTCCCAAGTTTTTCACCTTCTTAGGAGTGATATGAACTCGATTGTCAAAGTTTAATTTATTTTGGCTTTCATGATTGTCATTCTTATTTAATTTAGTTTTAATTTCTGAGCCAACTTTCTTGGTTAACTGCATTCTGATCCAATGAAATTGAAGAGCTATGTCCGGATCCTTTTGAAGTTATTCTAAAGTTCAGCCAATTACAGATGACTAATTTCTTCCCACTGAAACAGCTGCTAAACCGCACAGTTCCCGTCAAATTTGGCTAAAGGTTGCTATTGATTGGACAGCACCCGGATCGATGATATATGTGGCATCTATATTATTGCTGTGTTCCTAGGGCATGCACCCGCCGATCGATTTACTCCCTGCCCGACTGTGATGTAGAAATATGATAAATACTGTCGTGCATAAATCAAAGCATAACTTAAAGGGGGAGGTTACAACACCCGGGTATCATTGCAGAAATGTTTGGGAAGGCCCATTTAGACCCATTCTAAACCAGCAATCTGGAACGTAATCGTACATCAAGGTGATTGTTCCCACAGATCTCTGCCACAGTAGGTACTGATGGGAGAGATTTACTTTGCTCGAGCGATGGCAATTCAGCCACCCACACCATGTACAGAAAACCGGGTTTTGCTACAGATTACCCGACTAAGATGATACGCAAATTGCAAATATCCACTCCTCACTGTTGTCGTCTGTGCCGTGCGTGCACAAGTTTGCTGCCATATATCGACACACTAGGTTTGCTTAAAGCACTGCAGTAGTCGCGCTACATAATGAGCAAGAATGTTTGCGCGCCCAACCGATTGCGCCATTAAATAATTACGATGAGGTGCTGATGGTTTCTTTGGTTGAACTGGATGCGTGGATCCATGAAGTAGTTCGAATTCTACCGATGATTGATTAAAATATGCTATTTTTTAAGTGGTCACATTTGTTCGGGTAGAACCCCTTCGGAACAACATATATAGCAGTTAGTTTCAATGTGAGTGTTTATACCTTGCTACTTCAGGGTGACATGTAGTCCCAACTCAGCGATCAATTTTCGGTCGCGCCTGGGCTGTTGTGTCCTGCTTGTCACCTAGCAATCAGCTAAAACACATTTAGTATGGTTTCTCCGATTTGAAATGGTATTAGCTTAAGTAGTACCAAACTTAATTTACTTATTTTTGATAACATCCGCCTTCCCAATACGCGTGTGGTCTGGCGTTTCATGTATTCACTACGCCCAAATCTTTAAATCCATGCACCGTGTAAGGCATCTTGCTTTCCGATACAAAAAGCTACTGATGTATCCCTCTACAGTTCCGTAATATGATTTCAGATCACCTGTGCACAATATCAGACTGTAAAGACACCAAAGTAAACTATCTTTGGGTCGGTCCAGGTATTCGGCTTCCGAGGTTTACACCTTATTGATAAACTTAAGTTAAGGCAAAACAGAAAATGGGCTGTCTGCATATTTTGAGTATTTTCTCTCGTTACTATTGGTAATTATTTTGTTGTCTATTGGAGTTTCCTTTGCTTTAAGGTCCGCAACTGGAGGTATTCTTGGCACTCTATGCTTAAAAAAGGACATCCGGTTGACTTCGAAATCTAACGCTGATTGTATGTTGACAGTTACATATTCTTGGCATTCAATGGATGGTCCTAATGAGTTGTCTTCCAATCACGACAACAACCACCTTCTGATAGTGTAGCTTTTTCCTCGGTCTCCAAAAGACGTCTGACTGAACGTTGTTTCGCAATCTGCAGTGTGATGTAAGTTTCCGTTGGTCCAGTTGATCCAGTTCATCATTAGCTTGGGATGTCGTCTGATTATTTTCGACCCGCCATTTGGTCGTGCATTTTTCTTCCCCAAGTCTTTCGCTTCTCTTTGAAGTATCATTCCTTGATTGATGGCATCGTAATAAGTCTGGGCACTCCCGTTTATTCTGCACGATAACATGTACACCCGACAGTTATCTTTTTATCGGGAGGGGGCTTCAGCTGAATGAATACGTGTGTACTCATTTTATAGCGTAGAGGACTGTTTGAAAAGATCGCAAAGAACACAAAAGATCCATAGCCACCTGATGAACAACCAATAGGCCTGCGCAGTTTTCACACCACAGCTGTTTGACTAAAGTTTATTTGACGTCAGGAGTATGGAGCTTCGAAATTATGTGCCGTGAGATGAGTCACTCCTCTTTATGTGATTCATTTGGGCATTGGGCATTCTTATGAAAGAAGTGTCTGAACGGTGCACATGATAAATTGTACACTGCGGCTCTAGGTTGGGGTACCTCTTTACTGACATTTTTAGAGTATCATATACGGTATCTTAGCCTGCACATAGGACAGGCTCTACATACAGCCTGGGGGTGATTTCCAGTGCAATGCGACCACCCTCGGATCGCACCATGAAGTATTCACGAAAAGACTCTCGCAATCGCCATAAATGTATACAGCACTGAATATAACACTATTCAGAAAATCAGGATTCTCGCACCCAGAAGTCACAGACTTATGTGCAAACATTTTTACGGGACAGGCCGCTGCTCACGTGCGTCGTTAACTGACTGCACCAAATAGTTTGCATTAGGTCTCCAATTCACTGACAGGTTAACCCAACTTAAATTGGTATTCGGCACTCCGTTTTTCCCGCCAATGTGGTTGTACTCAGTTCCAGCTGAAGTTCTAGTGCGACAAAGATTACGACGGCTGATGCTACGAATAACAGCAAAAAATTTTCCCATGGTAGGGATCCACGTCCTTCAATCCGTAACTAGCTTATTGTCCAAGCCGTTCCTTCAAGTTAGTTGTCAGCTGACACAACAGAGATGTTCATTTATGCATGGAGACGACAGCCTTTCCGCAACCTTTGATAGCTTAGACGTAGGATAGTCTTTTCACTGCATTTTTCAGCGCTGGTGTTTGATGTGACCTTTGTCTCCTAACAAGATTTTAGTTGGATCGAAGAATCACTGTGATTGGTCTGAGGAATCATTTCCGCGCATAAATTAGAAAAGATGACCTAGAAATGACATTTCATTTGCGAAATATGGGCTACTGGTATAATGTTACGGACAGGCATCATAGAAAAAAGCATGATTAAAAAGACAAATGATCTATGTGACATGGAAGCAAATCACTGAAACGAGTGGTCAGTGAGAATGGGTCACGTGGGATCAAAAGGTAGAGGATGAGCGGTTTGAGTTGGGAGCTCTTACGTTTTGAGCGTAGATGGGGAATTCTCACTGACTGCAAAGACCGGCACGCCGCATGCACCGACTACGAACTGTGTAACCTTTATTAATAAGCTTTTTACATGATGTCCATATATATACATCATAAGAGTAACCGATAAACGGTGCTCAAGATATCAATACGTAAAACATCTTACAACACAAATCTGGCTCCTTCTAGCATTTGGTTAGTCCTATTTGTTTACTACTCCATTGTGGCTTTGCCATCTGTGTTATTCAGTTTGGCATGTGTAGTGTAGAAACATGCGTAAAATCATTGCGTAGATGCATCTTCTGTGCAAATCCCAAGCAGGCTGGGGGTCTGATTTCCGATTTTTTAGCGATTAGTTGATCTCCATGACCTTGCGTACTGGTGAAAGTAGACGCCGGACGGAGGCTTACGTAACGTTGGCAAACTAACGCTTTACGGTTTGATCCGAATTAGCGAAAGATTCTGATCTTCATAAAGGTAACACTGTAATAAAGATCAAGAATAGGTCACATTGAAAATAAATACCCCATGTAACATCATAACCAATTCATATCACACTAGAAAATTCCCTTTAATTTCCCTGTTTACAGTCACTGATAGTAGTCAAAAAACACCACAAGACTTGTTGCCTTTTGCATCACCGGGACTGTCAGACACGCAGACAAAAACTAATAGCCCAAATGATTATTTCACCCATTTAATCGATTTCTAAGGTCATCCATGTCTGTGCATCTGAAGATAGCTATCGCTTTTTCAGCTTACTTTCTTAATCTATGATGAATCACACCTTTTTTGTACATCAAACCGACATCTTGTCATGTTTTTATAGCGTGCCAACCAGTCAGGATTCATCCCCAGCATTGTAATCATTGAGCTTTATAGACCACTACATGAGCGCTATTGTATAGTGACCGAATGAATGATAGATATTTGCAGTTCTGGAGTAAAGTATTTTTTTATTTTTTTACAATCTACCAAAAGAAGTGACGTTATCGATAGTATTGGATAGGGGGTATCTCATTTTTCCACGACACACATGCATATGCCATCAGCAAAACAATCAATAGCTTAAAAAACTTGCAGTTTGACGTCTTACGACGAGAATGATGATAATCTTGTTTTTGCGGTGTACTTTCTTGACTGATTGGGCGTATTCCTTCTATCTGCGTCACAGTTTTCAAGGTAGGTGCAGTAGAAATATTAAGCTATTCTGTTGTTGTGTTGTGTTGTGTTGTTCCATAATTCAACGGGGAATAAAGATGCTTGACTTTCATGTGGTTGGGTGATTGACACTAGCAGCTGTCAAGAGATGGTAGACAAGCCTTCAGTCAAACAACTCGGGATGAAATCAATCTGTGGGCTTATTATATTTTCATGATAATTTCATTTTCCTGCTAAGGAGAATTCGACTGTGCGGACACTGAGTCAGTCCCACGTTGCCGTTTTTGATAATCTGTGATTTGCTGCGGTTCTGGTCCATCAGTGAAGGGGAAACGCTTCAGAGTCAGTAAACCCAAAACTAAGTTCTCCCTTAGTTGGAGTTTAAATCGAAGTTGAAGGAGGAAGCTAACTGCTCCAAGTGCTTACAAGTTATTCACCACACTGAACTTTGCTTGCCTCGCTATTGGCCAAAAGCATCACAAAATCTTATGAAGCAGCTTGGTTTCTTGAGCGTTCTTGTACTTGAGATTTTTCTCAAAATGGGTGGTGCTCAACAGCAGCCGTAATCATATTACGCTTTGGGTGTCTATACTTTACTTACGTATGTTCAGATTTTAGAGGGACAGTTTGGACATCTACATTCTAATAGCAAGAAGACAAGGTTAGCAGTAATTGCACGTGGTCTACTTTGTATGTTGTTAATTCAGCTTATCAACCAATGGGATCGCTGTGTCGATTATATGGCAGCAATCAAATCACTGTTGGTTCTTCCACTTTGAAGAATCACGAGCCTTGTGCGTTCTGAGGCTCAAAAGCTGCAAAGAAAATATGGAGAGCTAGTGTTTTACACAATCTGTAAACAGTTTTTCCCATAGTGGGCTGCTTCGATTTCGAAAGTATCATGCGTAACTAGTGCATAATACCCCTTTGACCAGTGTTAAACCTAAATTGGTATTGAAGGGAGAATCAGCTGAAATTCACGAACAGACTTTAGAGTACTCTTAGATTAAAAGTAAAGTCCTGAAGAATCCCTAAATGAATAAGACCGACAGTAGGCTGCCCAGAGTTTTTATTAGCATTATGGGTTGAATTGAAAGGTAAATCAGCAATCTAGTAATTCAGGCAAATGGAGAGCGCGGTTCCCAAAATCTTCCCTGTTAGTAAAACACGGCCAATTTATTAACATATTCCGTACGACCAAAATTAGTCTCCCAAAATTTCATCACTGGTGTAGTATTACGTAGTTCGATTGATTAAAAAATGAACCTTGTGAATCCTGATAGATGGTGTGTTGAGATCGAGGAATCCCAGGTCACGTTCATGAGGGCTTTGACAAAAGATACTCTATACAAACATGGACCACTGGAGTGGACTCCGCGACTGAATACCTGACATTATTTTTGACTTATCAGAACTCGATATAATTTGAATGCCTCAAATTGACCTTAGCTCCATGCCTTTAACATGTCATTGTAAGCTGATGCTACTCGAACGGCAACATCTGGTTAGTAGCCAATTGTGAGAGCGCAAACCGTGTCACATCACAAAATATTTCCTAGTTTCTGCTACATATTTCATTCCGTAATTTACTTTGATTTTCGGATAAATGGAAAATGACCAGCGAATGAGATGAAGCAAAACTACCTGCAGAAACTATGACAGCACGATGTGAGGTAAGATGTGCGACATGTATCGCTATTGTGGTAGTGTGTGGGGTATTGTGTACACAACCTCGGTAGAACATTCAGGAAGTTTATTGCCTCCACACCATTCATTTTTAGACATCCAGGTTCCCAGCCATTGGATTTACCCATTGCATGCTCAGTCTGGGTGGTTGGCATGTCAAAATCGTACGTTAAAAAAGTGCGAAACACTAATTTGGGCCAGTTACTGACCACGCCTTAAGTGCGCGCTGTGCAGCAAGTGAAAAATAGTTTTCCAGATTCGCGGTTACAACACGTTTGTTGTTGAGTTGGACCCGCACTATGGGCAAAGTAATAGTCCATTTGATGTAAAAAAAGGCAGGAAGCTGATTTGTAAAATGTTTCTGGTTAGATAAACATATGTACCTGCGGGTGCGTTGAAGGATGTATTTTGTACATTGCAGTGAAACCAACTTCATTGGAAAATTTTGTTTAGCATATATTTGACTAAGTACTCTCATAGGGTACTACAGAATTCAGAGGTTTACATCAAGCTCTTTGCTGCAACTGAGGGTTTTTGACATACATCGTGGATGGATTAGAAAGAAAAATTATAGACGGGTGTTTGAATTAGGAAACCACAAACCCAATTCTGTAGAAACAGTCTATTATTGGGGAATAATGAATGATATGTGATATGCTGAATTCTGCATCGCGTTTAAACTAACTCATGTAGATTCTTGCTTTCTTTTAGTCAGTAAAGTTGTTGTGAATGCGGAAATTACAAACGTAAATTCAGTAAAAGTTGCCCTGTGTGACCACTCGAATCTTGTTGGTTGGACATAATGTGGGGAAGAAAAATAGTTGTTCTTGTTAGCGCTTTACACAATTCATCAAGACTCTTTTGGGTTTTGAGTCATAAAACCTTATTTCCATGCAGTTTGTCTCAGTTCACTGCAACAATCTGTCTCAATAGCGCATTACCAAATGTGTTGCACAATCAGTGCGATCCGTTCTTAGTAAATAGTAATGCTCTTTTACTACTATTGCAACGCCTTTCTGGGTGTAGAAGCTGGCCACCTACCAAGCCTGTCAACCACAGCGCCGATTTGCTGCTGAACTTGTCTAATGTACTTGGATAAGTACTCCAAATATGTAAGTATGTCGGCTACATCAGCATGTGTCTTATACATTGACGGTCAGTGAAATTGGGTCACATGCCACCGCCCGCCTACCTCTGTCTAATCCGTGTATCTTTCAAAAGAAATGAGGTGATTAAATTTATACGCATTAAGTAAACCAGGTGTACTTGCTGTTAACTTTTCCTTTTTGCTATTAGAATGTAGGTGTTTACACTGTTCCTCTGAAATCTAAACGTTCGTAAGTAAATCGTGGACATCCAAAGCGTATTATGATGACACTATCAATGGCACAGCGGCTTTCGAGTTTTCCCTATTTGACCTTAGTTTTTAATTCGTTACCACAACATATCTTTTTGAAATTTTAGTATTAAATACAGAGTTTTTACTTAATTCCGCTACGCTTAAGCAGGGTTTGTTGAACCGATGGGCATTGTTTTTTTAACTTAACACTTTCATCAATTCATCGGAGAGTTAGCAATATCTGGAAAACATTTTTGCTTGCGACATTCATGTTTGTTCTCCTAAAACATGGGGAAATAACACAGTGGCTTTAAGTGCACACACCAGTCATATGAAACACGTTCGTTCCATAAACTTTCACTTGCATCCAGTAGAAATGTACATTACGATCAGCAGAAATTTAAGTAAACTTGGCTCTCTGCAACCATAAATCCGGGCCGCAACAGAACGTTTGGTGTTTCACTTTCCGTCACCTGCTGAGATCTCATCCATTAGGTAAACATACTCGCTTCCCACTGTGTGTGGTTAGCCGCAGCACATTTGTTCCGGCACATGGATCTCAGTTTTCGGTCGAAAAGAAAACCGAACGCTATTCAGAACCAGGCGGTATTAAATGAACCTCACTATAAAAGCACCACCAATCACCGGAGTACCTCTTGTGACCAGGTGCCTCTACCCACCCAATGTGTCAATAAATTATTACCGTCTTTAAATTTTGCTATTCCGGCTGCAATTGAAAGTTGTTACGTGGGAGTTCAAGTTGTCCAACCATAAATGAACATCCTATAGTGAGAGTTCGCTCATGTCAGCAGAACTGTTACAACTGTTTTTTGAATAAAAGAAACGTCAATCTCATGCTTGCATATTTCTTCATGGTCTAATGTGTTTGACCTCCTTCAAGACAGGTGCACATGGTACAAGTGTTGTTTGTTTACAAATGCTGCTGAGACTTGTTTGCAAGGCAAGCAAGCGAGTTGTATCCGCACTCAGCGGGAAGTATTCCTATAAGGGGATATTCCGTCCTCGAAGTAGGACATGTTTCCTAAACTGAGAAGTGCATCGAGAGGAATCCGATTATGCACCTGAGTTAGCCGTGAAGGCGCATCCAAAAGTGTAGTTTCAAGCAGCCATGTTAGAAAAACCGCTATTCTTCATTAATAAAGACAACTAGTGGGACCAACCAAAACCCTTCTCTCATGTACGACATTTCGTTTGAAGGCGATTCGGCTCTGCTGTCTGTGAGTCAAGTTAAATAACCTTGCACTAAATTCATTTCACCGTCACATCTTAGTGAAACTAATCTACCTTCTGGCTGATTCAGGCTGCTTTTTCGCACCAGAACAAACTGAGAATTCGCGTATTCACATGTACTCAATGACGCTGACTGTTACCGAAGTAGGCTTCTAATCAGACCTGTTTAGGGTTTTCTTTGGAATCAAATCCTTGATGTGTAGGTCGAAGTAATGGTTTCGCGGGTAGATGCTCTGTTTAATCCGCCGTAACTTTCGGGTGGTCGTCTCACAAATGAAGGAGGGGGCACAAAGCACGGTTATTCGATGTATTATGTCGGTGTCCATTTGAGGAGTTCTTGAGCGTATAGACAACTAGCCAGGGTTAAAGCGACGGATGTTTACCCAGTACTAACGTCGGAGTGAAGTAACATGGAAGATTATGATCCCTCTGAGGTTTCTAAGGTTGGTGGGTATAGCTAAGTGCACCCTGTTTCCGCATGTCGACTGGTAGTACTTTGGCACCTCCTTGTAAAATGGGTTCAGATAAAATTGCACATTCATTTGCATTCGGCTGACGAGTGAAACCAATTGTAGAAACTACATTTACAGTCAGGATCATTCGGGTAGCTGAACACCAATGACATTTTGGTCTATCCAGTCGAAATTCGCCGTGTTTGAGCTATGTTGGTGGTCCAAGCCATTCACGGTAGACTATACTTAGGTAAATGAATTTTCGACCGAGCTTTCCTCCCAAGATATTCTATCAATGGGATCTCGTTGTGGAAAAACGGGACTAGTGGATGCCGCTCCCTTATTTAAGGTTGCTTTCTTTTAAGCGGTATAACCTTGATAGGTAACTTATTCTTCGTCCATATTATTGTGAAATCCAACTTTTGAATGAGATAGACTCTGTCTTTTTCTCCTAACCGCCGCTCTTTTGGGCAGCTTATAAAAGGCCATATTCAAACTCGGCAGCACAGAAACTAGCACACATAAATGAGAGTTAGTTTTACAAAAACATTTACTGCAGTGCAAACCGATGTTGTGGTCATTTAGCTAGGCGAGATTTCGCAGCCAATTCCCACAATATTAGGGAGAAAGCTTTCAAACAATCTAAACCATTTGGGCATTTTCTTTTCGGTGAAAGTAAAAAAAAATATGGCATGCAAGCAGCATCCTGATTAGGGTCGATCAATGTGGGCCACGTTTGACCAAGTTCCTGCATTCGGTGTAAATAGAAAAAAGTTGAGTTCAGTTGAGATTTCGTGCTGCGTGTGAAGTAATATAATGCGAAAAAGCCGAGAAGCCTTGCACACGTTTTCCATCCTTATAAAGAATGATCAACAGTGCGCAGCCCAGGAAACTCAAGGGAGTGGTGAGCCCGCTACTTTATGGGTAGTTCTGTAAACGCTTACTCTTACGGTTACAAGCGGGTGATCAGCAGTGTGTTCTTCTTGCACTTAGACAGGATAAAATGTCACTCATCCTTCAGTCGCGCGTAGCAGTCAATAGGTGATCGTATGATGTGGTTTGCGTGGCCGAACGATGAGATGCATTATACCCCGTCTGGATGCGACTCAGCTACATTGCTCATCAGCTGCTCATGGCCGGACGGTCAAGCGTCCCTTTTACTGGCCGGGAGGTCATGGGTCCACAATGCACCTGATTTTCGTAATGTGCGACTACTGATGATTCCCAAAAACGGTACGGCCATTCTCGGCTTCCCAGCATAGGTTGGTTTTACTTTCAGGACGATTTATTCCACTGTTCTGAGAATCGACAGTAGACTGACTTACGATTTCCTTGATTTTCGTGGAAAAATGCCGGATCTCCTCTCTGGACCGAGGTTTTTGCGATGAGTAAGACAGCCGGTTTTATTTTTTGGTGAGATCATCAATGTTTCTTGGTAGTGCAAATCAGTGCAAACAAGAAAGCGAGAGACAGTCTTCAATTGGCCCAAAAACAGGTACAGAGAAAAGCTTAGAAAATACTCACAGTAAACTGAATTGTACAAGGCCTCAAAATCCTCTGGAGACCACAGCCTACTTCCTCTATTAGTTTACCTCATTTTTTACACTTCGCGACTAAAAACTGATGTAACTTATCTTCATTTGTTTGGCTGGACTTTAAGGATTTTTACTTCCAACTTGTAAAACCTGTTTTTATAAACGCGGGTGTTGAGAAGGTAGTGTTCTAGGATCGAATAACGATTGGTTCAGCGAAAAGCTTTTCCAATTTGAATTGCGTCTAATCAGAAAATGTGGTCCATACACCTGACAATCTAAAGCACGTTTAGGAACTAAGGAAAGGCAGCCAGTACAGCAAAGCCAACAGTTAGACCATTAGGTAGAACATTTTATTAATTTTATTTACATGGTATCTTTAGTGTACAATCTGATCAGTTGCAGTCAGGTTCGGTTTATATGCAAACCATGTTTCCGTTGCCAAAATGCTATTGGAGTGTTAGAAATGATGTATAAGCTATGTTTTCTTGTAGTTTTAAGTCTGTAGTTTCGAGTCTGAATTTAGAGACTAGGTGGCTTTTTAAACGTCAAGGGATGCTAAAATGATTTAATGATGCGTCTACTGCAGTGAGTGATTCTGACCAAAAAAAGAATGCAACACAGATATTTATCTCCCATTCTACGCCGTGTCTGTGTTCTTTTCCGTTATCCTTTGAGTTCCTACGGCATCCCTTCTACGATGAGTAACCACTTCCACCAGAAACACTCGGCATATAATTATTTCCCAACTGAGCTGCTGTTATCAAAATTTGAAAGGAAACGCTAATATTATAACGCGACACATTTATTAAAGAGCGAGCGGCGGATTTTAACATATTCCGCAGCAGCCATTATAGTTGGGTAACCGTTTCGACCAGTCCCGCCAGCGCCTATGGCGGCGTCTAAAAATTTAAGCATTGCCGTTCACTGGTCAAACAAATTCAGACTAACCTCACCCGAATAAATTATCAAAAGTCTATCGCACGGCCCAGTGATACAAAAACTGATACGGTGATTCCGTTTTGCGGAGCAAATGAATAGGATTGAACAATATCGTTGCCTTGTGAAAATGCTTACCTCCAGCTCTTTTACGTTGCATTTCCCGGAAGTGGCTTTTAATCATTCAATATTAGTTGAAACTGCACACTGACTTGTTTTCTCCACTGTATTACCGCCCCTCCCTCTCAATCATATCTTGATTGGCTGAATTTCCACGATGTCTTTTACGAAATGGAATGAAATTAATCAGTCACACCAGATACGTTATTTTGTTAATTTTGATTTTTGTGGGATCTTCCTTACGCTTCTGTGTGATGTGTCCTAAAATCGGGCTCATTTTGAAGCTAACCAAAGTTTTTTTTTAGAGTTTTGACGTTTGAATTCGTCTAAACTCCTTACTTTTGCATACTATTTTTGCTACTAACTAACGGTAGTTTGGAGCCTTGTTTCATTTTATTCTATCTTTACCCAAGAAGCAAAACAATGATAAAGCGTCATCAGCAAGCCTCAAAATCAAACAAGCCAGGATTTCTGTTTGAAATAGTCATTCAGCAAAGCTAGGCTACCTATTTTGCAAGGTTTTACTTAGGTTACTTTGGTTTGACAGCAATTCACTGGCGCAAGATAATACAGAGTTCGGATACTCGGCTGTCTTTGCTGCATTCTTTACAGCATCTTCCTCTCAGCTAAGGACTGGAGTTGTGCTGTCGGCCTTCTTTCAAAGATCATTAAATTTGAAGATCTTTAGCCTGACGCGCATCTTGTTACAAACCGAAGCAGGTTTACATGAAATGATACTCGACGGCAGTGTAAGCATTAGTGGCACAGTGAGCACTGTAATTGTAGGTCAAAGGCGCGATTCAACTCATCGGATCTATGCACACTTTGCTACTGTTGCGGGTAGCATTACTGTTCAGCGTGGCGGAGTTCACAGCTCTGATATGCCTCTTGTTTACCAGTTCCTTTAATCCGGAATTTAGGAGGGTAATGCAACAACTGGAGCAATCCCTCAGTTGTCGGCTGCGCTGCGCTACATTTGAAATCACGGCCTTTGGGTTCCTAAATAACTCAATTATATAACCAAGTAATACACTCAGAAGCGTATCACAGACGGCGGACTTTTATAGAAATTTGCGTGGAAAAAATGACAGTGATCAAAGCGATATGGTTCAATTCTCACTCAATTTACGGCTCAGCCTGGTTGGGGTAATTCAGGTTAGCACGTTGTTCACCAGTGAGCAATGTGGAACCTTAAGTAGTTAGTTATTTTGAAAAACAAATGAAATTTTTCGGTGTATTGGTGACAACTCGTAATGATAGAAAAACAACTACGTTTTCAGATTTCTAAATAACCTAGTAAAGGGACTGTCTAGAGCTTCCCGTATTGCCGACATGCTTGATTTCGGTGTTTGTTTCCAGTACAAACAAATAGAATTCTGTTGAAAAGGGAAAGATTTCGTCATGAACTGAAAACGCCTAAACAGTACATCGCCCAGTCATTTCAATTTTGGACTGTGCAATCATCAGTCTTCTCAGGCGCTCCATGTTCAGTTTCGCCTCAGGTAAGTTCTGATATCTAACATATCAATTCCCAGGCTTCTGCCGACGTGCACGAAGTTTTGAAGGAAATTTACTATCTTCTCATCCATGTCTTTTTTAATGAGTTGCTAAATTTGGGTTGTTTACGCACATAATGTCAGAAAACTGTGCTTGTTGCAGTGTGATGGGGACTATACGTCAGTGTTCTGGTAAAAATTGGGGACTTGAAAATTGTCAGCTCCTCATGAAGTCTAAACACATTTTTCTGAAGAACTTCTATGCAAAAATGAAGTAGGACTTGTAACCCTTTTAACAACTTTTTGAACTATATTGCTATGGGTTTACGATTAGAAGATATGGTACAAGTGGGCGATATTGAATTATCTGTCTGAGGAGCATTGCCTATCCTTGGTTCACTGTCAGGGTAATAGAATGGATGTGCCAAATGATACGCCAACTAAAATTTAGATTAAGAAAGAATTCACTTCTCAAGTCTTCAAAACAGGTGACTTCTTATTGCGTAATGGCAGCCAAAACAAAAAACTTATTGTAGGCTAGTTATGATCTGTTCTTTGGATTTGCTACGGTACATTTGTTAACGTCTATTTCTGGTTAAAATGGAGGTACTTAATCGCTTTGTAAATATCCGATTTGGCGTTTGTTCGGTCCGCAAGTTAAGTTGGTGAATTTTTTGTTTATATTATTCACTGTGCATGAAACGCAGTTGAAGTGTGCCATGAACACAAAGCTAATTTGTAGATACATGGTTTTTGCCAGTGGCACACAATCCGGTTTCCAGCTGGAACATAAGGTTGACAAAAAAAGTGAGGAATACATCAACCTGATGAGCTTTCGTTGGCTGCCGAAAGGTTTTAAGCATTGCTGTGAGTAGTGTGTCCCCTGAATTCTGCACTTTCCGCGCACAAGGAAGACGGGCTTTTGAACAATCAATGGAGTGTTGAAGTTGAATTGTGGGTTGCTAGATGGTTGAACCCAATATTAGGCGTTTATTTTTCATGATTTGAACGTAAACATTAGTGGACTCTTTCGCTAATCAGTGTGAAACTTTAAAGAACGTTCGTTAGTTTGGTTGTCTCAGCACAGAGCGGTATGCATTTGCATTACTCACTAATAAATATGAACACTCCGTATCTGTTACTTGTCTTAAAAATGTACTTTCCGTGTTTTGTTCCCAGAATGTTGCCTAGTTGGGTGGCTTGCCTAGCCGGGCTTAGCCGTTTTTCAGATTATCGTGCTCTGAAAATACGAAACAACCTGAAATTTTTCACTCAAGTTCTTGTGCAGGTGTAGCATTTCTACGCGGTCCGACTATCCAACTTGATGTCGCAAAGCAGGCATTACAGCTACAAGTCTTTCGTAAGTGTAATGTGGCGGTATGGCTGGAAAGCCAAGATTGCATTACTGACTGCAGTAAATATATGACCACTCTGTTACGTGCCTCGAAGTAAGTGTCCTTCTGCACGACTGGCTCTGGTGATCCCGCAGTGCGGAGTTTCGATAGAGTAGTTGATCACACTAAATTAAGATCACCATAAGGAGGGGCTACTCTTGCAGTGTGGAGTGAGCTGTTCTATTTTTTTGGGTGAGTGGTGTATAGTTTATCCCCAGTTTGGACCTTGAAAAAAATCAGTCTACCAAAGCTGGTACATCTACAGGC
Source organism: Clonorchis sinensis (assembly GCA_003604175.2). Taxonomy (NCBI): domain Eukaryota; kingdom Metazoa; phylum Platyhelminthes; class Trematoda; order Opisthorchiida; family Opisthorchiidae; genus Clonorchis; species Clonorchis sinensis. The sequence continues at coordinate 103,544,638 of CM030370.1, read as the reverse complement.
CAAAGAACAATGTTTTCTTTAATGGTGGGCCAACATCGTTATGGCAGCCAGTTGTTGGAGAGCAACGTTATTTTGAATATAAACAACACTGGCTCCGCTAACGTCGGAAGCTAATAGTTACGCAAGAGTGGATTAGGATGATACGAGGTATTTTTTACGCTGACCGTGACATTGGCTTAGCTATCATAGATAAGGTTGGAAGTAAATAGTGCCGTTTACCCCGTTTGTACAATTTTTTCAGGTAAAATAAAGGTTTATTGCGGTCAATCAATGCAGATTATAAGGCAAGTTACAAGTCATTTTTATCTCATTTTTTTACTTATTCCAGAACACGCCGTGTCTATCGTTCAAAGGAAAAAGATGTAAACAAAATTCCTACCGGAAGCTTTCACTCAGGAAATTTGTGTTGGTCAATTTTGATTGATGCCAAAAGTGTTCCTTCCTAAAAGCATACTTAAATAATGCATGACAAAAGAAGCCAAGTGTGCTTTTTCTAACAGAGAGGTCAATACTTCAGCTATCTACTTGTTCAGCAGTCCAGACAATTTTATTTGTAGAGACCACGCTGGTCATGGATGCACATACAAACCAATGCTACACAACGGTTTGGTTCCTGCAACTGTCGGGCTCGAGGTGACCAAAACACAGAGAATATGGAAACTATAAATCATATCGGGGTCTTTTGAACGGTTACTGAATAGTATATCACAGTCCCTTGTCCATGCACGCGCGCACTTGAGTGAAACAGCCTTGGCTTAATTGCGTTTAACTGCAACTGTAGCAATTTCCTATACTCAGACAGCAGCTGTTACGCGTGGCGATAGTCACCTTCGTGCGTAAGTTTTCAAACATACGCATTTACGGCAGGTGCGTATCACTTCGGCATCACTTCTTATATCAAACTTCCTGCTTAGTGGCGATCATTTATTTGGGTGATGGTCAAAATGCATATGTTCATTCCGGCAAACAAAGCAGGACACAATTATCCAAACATTCAGAAACGGAGGTTGTTATTTAGGAGAGAAACGTACAGAACTATGCTACCCACGGAGAGACATATCGCAGGTCACAAAAAGACATCACAGATTTCCCAAGAGATTCAGCTTTTTACTTGAAATTTACTAGAGGGATTACCCGACTAGAGAAAAAACACTAGTAAACTAAAATACTGATATTCTGTAAGCAAAGTTTCATCTTTGGAGGGTGGTTTTCCTTGCTGGATTATATAGATTTTTTATTGTGGTACAGTCATAAGCTGTATAATGAGCTGTAACTTTTACGTTGTCGAGATGAAAGGCAACCTACAAATTTTTTATTGTGGTACAGTCATAAGCTGTACAATGAGCTGTAACCTCTACGTTGTCGAGATGAAAGGCAACCTACAGTGGTCATGTAGGTAGGTTGTGTTGTTGTTATTGTTATTGTTAATGTAAAACTACAGTAACGAACTCATCTTAGTGTGAATTTGAGAAAGGCCGCTCGATTCTAACAAAGACGACGGTCGAGTTCTCATGGATAGTGGGCCTCTTGCAAACAAAACCGAAATTTTGGATTGGTGCACCAGAACTTCGTATATCCCAACAGTGGTCAAGTATGCAGTCAATTAAATAAAATTCGTCGATGGTGTTCCAATTCTCACGACATGAAATATCCAATTTTACGAGGTTGATTGGTGAGAATAACGGAGATATATTTTTTCTTATGGAGTGCGTACAAAAAGGCAAAGCTGTCCGTATACTGTTTACGTAGCTATTTTGCCATCTTTCGGCAATCTAAGGTGGCAACTTATTCAAACCGCAAAGTGGAAAACCCGGTAATCGTTCCGGTTATTCTTTTGCTTTTAGATGAAACGGAAACGCAGAAAACATAAACTCAAAAACTAGCTTCACTTGTGCGCAATTTCTAGAGACTGAATAAATTGAAGTTTTAGAATTTGATGCATCCTTAAAGAGTGAAATTACCGCTCTGTGATGGGTCTAAGAAGATCAGTAACTGCAAATAGTTGGACTCAGACAACATTAAAAGTGAAATATGATCTACAACCCAGCAGGAGCCACACTGGTCATGTATACGTTGGTAGTTTCTGTGAAGAAACGAGAGTCGCGTAACTCATTCGATCTAGCAGTACGACAAATTTGACAAATGTAGCGCTGGCTAATGTCGTCATGCTGGCTTACGCAACAGACACTTTATGAACACATTAGAAGTTTGGCCTTCGTATAGTTTGTCCATCAACCAATTTTTCTATTTGTTTCTTTTGGAAGAATTTACTTCCCGTCGCTCCCCAATAGCGCACTGAAACATTATCCTGTGTGGTGTTTCACATGCTCTATCATGTGGAAATGGGACACTGTCGGTCACAAGCACGTAACATGCATCGATTTTGTCTATATTACGGCTACTGTTGTTCCAAAACGTAAAAATTGTTGGAACCTTTTTCGGCTTTTCAGTATTGTGTAATATATTGCACGTTTGAGTGGTCGCACTCTCAATTCCTTATACATTGAAGGCAGGATTCCATCGACATTTGTACCTAGTTGCGTAATTAACAAAGTTCAATTTTTAGCGAGGTTTATCGTAAGTGAATTCTACCCATTATCGTAGTAACCGTCCACCGGTTGGCACACAACTCCAATGGAGCACAGTTTCTCCAGGTATGGCGGAGTTTAGGTACGGTGGAACACTACATTCTTATCCAATGTCGTTGATTTGACTTTGATTTCATATTAATCCCACTTATTTGTCCTGATCGTAGCTGAAGAACAGCAGTTTATTTAGGTCATTGATCGCTCTTTAGCTTGCAGAAAAACCCCGAAAATGGAGCCTTTTCCATAGTTTGATGGAAATTCTGGAAGATCTCCGTTATGTCGCTAAATGTGGTACCGAGAATTTATGGAGTAATTCGATGGTAAAACTTAGATGTCTTTTCAAATGAACAAATCTTTGGTGAGACGTGTTCTTCCGAAAAATGATATGTATGAACATCACTCATTATCACTCATCATCATGATTATCAGCCGTAAGAACTGCCTACTTGCCCTATAATGGTTATAGCTCCACAGTTTCGTTCACCGAAGATGTGCGGAGGGCTAGAGCTCCCAATCCAGGATGTCGACAATGAAAAGCGTAGCTGAGTTTGCTGGCAATGGCTTTCGTTCTTCTCTGCCAAGTCATTGTTTGACCTCGCCCAGCTCTTTTTCACCCATTGCATGGTTTTGCGAAAACAACACTTCGAGTGTAGTCAGTTCATTTATAGTGGATGACTTATTTCCTCCGAAAACCATTCGACGTACTTCAGATCGCGGACCTGGTGCTCCAGCCAGATTCATGCAATGCTACGAAGACATCGAGGGTCCAACACTGAAAGTCTTTTGACAGCCTCAGAGCACCTCGGCCAGGTTTCTGACACGTACAATACTATTGGGCGCACCGTATCATTGAAATCTCGACCCTTGACGGATAAGCTAATGTTACCCCTAGGCCACAGGTGATGCAGATTAACGAAAACTCCTCTGGTCATCCCAATCCCGATGGAAATATCATCTTTCGCGGGGCCATTGGGACTGTTACAGCTGCCCACGTATACAAAATTATCTACTCCCTCAATAGGCTCGTAAGCACGCATGAGATCAGGGTTCGAGCCCACCTAGTCTCGCAGTAGCAGTTTACACTTTGCAGGCGTGAAGCTCGTGCAGCACCGTGAGATAGAATTATTCGGTTTATTTGATGTTGTTTGCATTACGACAGCGTCAGATTCAAGAAGACATATGTCAACTGCGTATTGGATATCTGTAAGCGGACGCCCCGGGAGCAGTTCGTCCCCACGGCATTAGAGGCTGATAATGAGTCTTTTATAATCGTATCAATGACGGAGTTGAAGAGGAATGATGAAAGAGGACAGCCTTGTCTGACAACATGTGATGTGGTGAACTATGGCCAGAGCTTTTCGTGGTCCTTCGCACGTTCGAGAGAGCTGGTGTGCAACGCGTTAAGGAGGGTCAAGAATTTATGGGGGCACCTTTGCTCCACACACACTGCTATAGTGCCTGACGGTCCACAGAGACAAAGATAACTTTCAAGTCAAGGAAAAACCGTTGTTGGTTGCTGGAAGCAGTGTCGGTGTTCCAAAACTGTCGGAGAGTGAAAATGTGACCGATGCATTCTCTTACAGGACGAAAACCAGCTTGGTTTTTACGGGCCTGTCCCTCCCTGTGTTCAGTCAATCTTGAAAGGATAAAACCAGAGAGCATCGTCGATGTCACAGCTAACAGGCTGATGCCACTTTGGTTTTCATGTAGCGTCCGCGTATCTTTTTTGAAGATAGGACATGCCTCATTCTGAAGGCACTCTCTCTCCGTTCCATGTCTAACAAATAACGTTTGTTGGGTGTGTCACCAGGGATTCTCCGCCTTCTTTAAACAGGGCTGGAGACAGACCGTTTGGTTCTATTAACTTCTCTCGTTTCAGTGCCGATATTTCGTGCTTTCCTTCTTCTTCCTACGGGCGATTAAAGTTTACATTCTATTCGCATGTATGCACTATTTCCACAAGCTGTGTTGCACGAAACCAGCTTAACTGTTTTCGAACTGTTCGGTCCATCTTTCTAGTCGACGTTTTTGCAAGTGAACTAATGAGCCGTCTTTTTTACTTATCGTTCCACTGACCTCTGCTCTCTTAGGCTCAGTCGATCGCATCAGTTGGTATAGAGCACGACTGTTTCCGGTTGCAAATGCTTTCTTCATCTCCAGACTTTTCGATGTCCACCAGAGCTCTCGGTCTTTCCTTAGGCTCTTCACTGTTTGGTGTTTAAGGGATTTGCGCGTGCCATCGTACTCGTTGCTTGATGTATGGATTTCCTGATATCAATCATAGATAACGACCGCGACGACATCCAGTGGCCTTGTGGTTGAATTGGAGAAGTCGCACAGACAGCACTAAACGCCGCTAGCATATCTCCTTTCACATTTTGTCATGCTTCCTCCACGTGCTCACTACCATTAGGTTGTTAGGCTAGCTTAGATCGATACTGTTGAGCTACGGCAGTTCTTCGAAGTTGGCGTGCTTATAGCTAACTTGCGAGGACAGTGTGGAAAAGAACAATCATACGTGCTCGCGCTCATACGTGATCGGAATCAAGTTTTGTGCCCCAAAACGAACGTCAGTCTTGAGTTGTAGCTCTTTACCAGTGGCTGATGGCCACGTGATCTAACTGGGTCCACAGTTGATTCGCAGTTGTTGTCCGTCAGGTTACGTGATGCAAACGTTTATTGTGAAAGTTCGTTCTAGCCAGAAACAGTTCATGGTCAACTTACAACTGGGAGAATTGTTGTCTATTGTCTGTGCGACGAGTATTGACTCCGAATTGACCGTCCAGATGTGTTTCAAAAGAGGTCAGACGACCGATTTTGACAAGTATTACAGTGTCACTGCTTCTTGATTGACGAATAAGCCTGAAAAGAAAGTATCCTACTTAACGTCAGAGATGCAGTCCATTGGGGCATAAGCCGACACCAGAAACAGGCACCGCTTTTTATATCGGGAGGCATTGAGTTTTGATTGAACTGGATAACTGGATAGCACACAGACGGCTGTTCACTATGATTCCATCCAGCAAAGCGCGTTGAGCTCTGTATCTGAATGCAACTTCCACACCATGCATTCCATGAGTCATTGCTTCTGGATCCCCGGACACACGGGGTAGGGATTTGAAAAGGCTGATTTAGTCGTTGGCGTTTTGAGACGTATAACCAATCTTGGGTCTTTCATGCGTGTTTTGGAGACACAGCATACATCAATTTTAAGGGAGTATTGGGTTTCAGCGGGTATTGCTTGTTTGACAATTCGATATAGAGTACGGAAGTCAAAAGCTTCTATGTAGGAAGAAGTTCGTGGATTTAGAAAGGTGTTAGATTGTTTGTTGTTACTAAGCAGTGGGGTGCATAAGGTCCACCGGTCAGAAAACTGACAGACAAATGACCCAGGAAAGTTTGTTTTTGTGGTAAGCAGGCGTTTGGAAGGACCATCGGTGGACATAGAACTGTGTGAGAAAATGTTACTTCCCGGTTGCCCAGGTCGAGGAAGGGGTCTTGATTGAGGAACCCTACCTTGAGAATTTCACTCAAAAGTCTGACCTACAAGGCAGTGGGAGGATTTTGGGTTTTGTGTCGGGTCCCTGCCCTAGCCTCTGATTCAGAAGAATGACACCCGAAGCAGCGGACAGTAGGGTTTTCTTTGTGGACCCTGCCCGAAGCAGAAGACCCCATGGTGTTTTCGGGCTAACCCGAGGGCGCAGGAAGTAAGACATTATAGTCTCACTCCTAGTGTGGCTGCGCGCAGCAGGTACCTTTTGCGCAGTACCGGATTATTTGATTTCGAAAGTATTTCGACCGCATTGATAATGCGCCGGCGGTCACTTCCAACCGTTGGGGAATTGTAGGTTGCGGATTTGTGAGCAACAAATGAATGAAGTGTGGCGTACTCTTGCCTGAATAACAAAGAACTTGCCTTTGGGTAGTCAGCATCCATGCTTTCATGACTATGGACATGATGGTCGCCTTCGTAATTCCATCTCAGAGAAGAGTACGAATTTAACCCCCAGACCGTCTCGTAGCACAAGTACTCGTAATACAAGGTCCCGCTTTTCTTAGTCTGACCGCCCCCTTGACTCTCCTGGCATAGTTGCACCATGTGGAACGAATAGCCCGTAGGATAGTTACAACACTCAAGCCTGACCACCACGTCAAGGTGGCGGATTTCGGTCAGGAGTGGCAGCTTTATGTCACGTCACCACTCTGAAAAGTAGCCAAAAATTACCGTCTTCCCTAAAAGAAATTCGGCTATGTCATAATGAAGTGCTGTATTATTAAAAAGGTTTTACATCTACTCATTCTCCAATAACATCGAAGTGTCTTGTTTCCGAAGCTAATTGTGGTACCACCTATAAAGTGATGCCTTTTTGAATGAAAATTATGCAAACTGCACTCTTCACTTGATATCTTTCTGTGATTGCGGCAGATCAACATGTCAAGGATATACATCACTATCTCCTGTTGAGGAATTACACTTTCTCACTCGTTTCCGGAAATGTTATGTCACCCACTACAGCGCAGCTCGACGTGCTTGTGAACTTGCAGCTTCAAATTTGTCTTTGTTCCCCCCTCTGGACTCATGATTTTAACACCTGAATCTAAAAATAGATGATCTAATTGCACTGATCAATAAACCTTGCCCTGTTTTCAAGTAGCACACTGATTTAAAAATATGCATCGCTCTCATAAATAAAGTATTGGGAAAGGATACTGCTGTTTAAAGGGAGCATGAGTGGCACAAGATATTTCCCATCGAGGTCCTTCTTGGCAGAGGCAGCTAACCATATCTAAATGACAAACATTCTCTGGTTCCACTGAAATCCATCTTGTTCAACATGGGAAAAAAACGGCAACGCAACTCTCACCTGACACTGATTCAAAGCCATTGCCCGGAAAGTTACCATTGTGAACACTGCTGATAACCACATCAGTGACTTCCTTGTCTAGACTTATTCTAGTTTGAGCATTACTTGGTCTCACTAGAAGCCCATAGCACGTTTCGTTTTAATCTGTCAGCGTTGCATTACAAGTACAAGTTAATGCAGCTGGCAATTAGAATAGCACAATATGACTAGATGTCAAATGTCCGTTGGTTTTTTTGTCGTACTAGCGCGCAGTATCATTCAGTATCGCTCAGCATTATTTTTCGCGCGTTCGGATTAGCTGGCACATCATATAGCGCTACCATGCTTCAATCAAGGCAATCTATGCTGGACAGTTTTGTTGATAGGTTTTTGGTTACGAATTCGCACTGGTTCAAAATGTACAGTCTACATTGATAGACCTGACAGTAATACCATCAAAACCTCGAAGACTCCTCCACATGAGCCATTCTGGATACTGGTGAAAATGCAAAAGTCGCTTCAAAATATTTGATGACTGTGGTCTCGGTTGAATTTCTTGAAGCAGTTTGACAGCATAGAAGTAACATGCAACTCACAAGGCTGCTGAAAAATGCTTGACAGCCCACGACCCGTTTTCCCTTCTTCGGCTTCATCAAGCAGGCGCAGCCCCAAGTTTCACCCAACCTTATAATCTCCTTGAATCGTTGCAGCGTTAAAGAAGAACATCATAAACGAGATATTAGGTTGGGCTTCTCATGAAGACTAAATGGGTATGCTACTGAGCTTAGATCGCAGTTCAATATCTGTTCACTGAGGACTGACGAGCAGGTGCGTAAATTATTCTTTCTGACGAGAATATTACGGAAGCAATTTTTTCAAGCGGTGCTGCGAACCCGCTTATACGCAGCTGGACGAGTTACATTACCTGACAATCGCTGCAAGTACAGGTGACTTGTCGTACGCAATCAGGATCCGGTTCATACTCTTGGCGAACATTGTCGTGGGTGAACAAAACCTCAGGTAACCCCATTGGATTTTGACTTGCTGTCTTTTATTCAAACAGATTGCCATGCATTAAAATAGTTAAAACCTTTTCCCGACGGAAAAATGACACATCCAACCCACAGTTTAATATGGTAGTTTAGGCATTTATTTGTTAATGAAAATTGTGCTTGAATCCTGTGCTGAATAAATGAACTAGTGTGTACGAACATCACTGAAACAAGATTGAAACCTAAGTTATTAAGAAACATTCGCTACATAGCATGCAAAAGCATCGCTCTGAGGTTTTGTACAAAAGGGTATTCTGTACATTTTCCACAGGTGTTTGAAGCCGGTTGGTGCGGTCTTGTAAGAAACTAGAATAATTCATCTCCACTCAGTCTTGCTAACCAACACAGGTTTCATGCACAAACGTTTTAAGAAATCGAGGATTCCGATGTTTGATATTTGGTCCTACTGGCCTGTTTAGGGAACCCTAGTGGTAAAATAATCCCTTTGTTATGCTAGACACCGTTTGGTCTGTTTGAAAAAGCACGAATGGGCTTTTGGTAGCGAGTAGTTAATGATAAAGTTGAAAAAGAAGAGATAAGGAACAATGGTTACTAGTCCTGCGTTTTGCGCGTTTCGTAATTTTTCATGTAAGCAGTCTGCTGGCAGCATCAATCCTTATTCCGCAGTCCATGAAATATTATTAGCGTTAATGTAGTCGGTGCGAAACCCTATGGATTTTCACTTGGACTAGCGTGAGAAATGACCCTAGTGGTTTTGGTGTGCTGTAAATGTTCGCCTTTATTCAGGCGGTTTGTATATTATATGACATACTATTCTGTTCGGATGGACAAATACACGCACAATAGTACGAAATCCTTGAAGAAACATACTCACCCTGATATTCTGGAAATCAACAGTTTCTTCTAACTCCAATAAAGTCTTAACCTTGATCTTGATAATATTTCAATTTGAAGACGGCGCTCTTATTCGTTTGGTGTTAAAGAGCAACGAGGTGGACAAATATATCTGAACCGTCACCAGGAAAATAAAATTTGGGATATAGATGAAAGAACAAGATACACGCAAAGAACTTTCGGACATAAAACAAAATGCACTCATTTGTATACCAATTTGGTTGTGACGAGTGACTCATTAGGGACCCGGATGAATCTCTCTTTTATGATTTTTTTATAAGCAGTATATTACTCCAAACTTCCGAACATTTTTGGAGACGTCCAGTATCAGAACAGACCTTCATGTCCAATAAGAACTCTTTGACTAGCGAGCGCCAGTTTCTTTTAAGCAAAACAAATACAAGTTCTCTTGAAGTTTTACGGATGTCAACCATTTGTGGGAGGAGAATTCAAACATCTCTCGACTCAAATTACCGACTGCTAGTTGGCAGATGTTGGTGATTGACATACTGCATAAACTGTCTTGATGTGCGGATCACTGTAATCTAGATGGTGAAGAAATGAACTCTACACGGTACTCCGTGATGCTTGCCGTAATAAAAGTGTAGCAAGTGTTAAGTAACTACAATTTTTCTAAAAAGAACTTGATAAAGCTGAATCCCATCGGCCCAGGAAACCTTTGAGCACATGTTCAGTGAGCTGTAAATAGCCATTCTTCACTGCTCAAAACCTTCAGATCAAATAGCTTTGAAAATTGCAAAATGTTTTGGAAGATGGTAGTTCGTTCACCAAGTAACTTACATTCTCAAGCTCGTTACTGAATCCACATGACTATCGTGAATCGTTTTCGACTTTTGAGTGCCTGCGTGGGTACGTACGCAACTGAAGTTGGTAGAGACAAAATATCTGTGTCTATACTGTACTCCGAAGATGTGCACGTGCGCCACCTGGATGCCAACCTCCGCTCTTTACTAAGCAAGCTTTGCACGAAACCTAATGGCTTTACAGCGAAATGATGGACCCAAGGGGCAGAAAGATAATAGATGGCCAGATGGCGTGTCGACATAACACTGGGCAAAGAGGGGCTACTCTCTGTTCAACGCCAACCTGTCATCTATTTTCCAAGAACAACCTAACTATTTTCCGAATTATTAAGATAAAATTTGATATTGAAATATATGAGTACGTTTTCGAGGGAAACTAGCAAATTACACAGTCTTTGTTTGGACAAATTAGCTGTCATTTGTTGATTAGCATTTTAATGGTTTGGTGTTTAAGTGTGCCCAAGTCTGTTCAACTGAGTGGTCATAGTTTTAATCCCCGGAGAAACGACAGTTCGGGTTTTTTGTTCACACATCATAAAAAACTACTTAACCCCTCGGTTTTCAGGTAGTTTCTTCGGTTATTTAGTACCTAGTAGTTGAAATTTATGGCAATAGAAAGATGTTTATATCTGCCAACTGTTGTAATAAAAAAATTGTGAATCAGAATGCGAACAAAATATTAAACAAATTTCAAGTAGAAAAATAAACGACTGCTCGAATCTTCAAAGTGACTTGGTTTCTGGTCAGCCACACGTTTTGCGTATAATCACTTTTGGCCAGCTATAAATTTACACAAGATCCATAGACCTGGTGATTTGTGTCTTCCTCTCGTAAATTGACTGTGTGCACTTGGATTTCTCTAATTAGTGTGCTTACAGGTAACAACACACTTTGCAATATCAGTGAAATTTACTATGGTGCATCAGAAGACACCAATTTCGAATAGTGATAAATCGAACTAAACACAGTTTTAACCCACAATCCAATCAATTTAAGTAGAATTTCTGTCCGATCTTCATTTAAAACACTTGCGTTAAGCTAAACCTTAAAAATCCAAGTCTGATTTTTTAATAGGAGCACTTTAATGGTGCATCGATTCCTTGGCTTTTCAAGGCCACTTCCAGTTCACGCCCGCACGATTACACCCACTGAACATAACCAGCCACACCAACTAGTTACAAATACAAAGAACGCAAAGAAGTTTAGTAACCCCACGAACTTGCCCACAGCTACTTCATATATATCCTTTCATGTGTGTATCATAAGCAAAGTTTTGCGCAGGAAGCCACATTAATTTTGGGAAACCGGAAAATCTTGATTCTCTGAAAAAGAATCACCATCAGGTTTCAAAGTCCAGGGTCTTTATATGCAGAGTGACAGAAGAAAGGAAGAAAACATACGAGAACCCTCTCTCAGAATAAAAATATTGGTGGTTCTGTTGTGTCACATCATTGCTTATCGTAATTGAGTAGTTTTATATTGTTATAATACTAGACACAGAATGATGGAACATCATCACACTGCGGCTGGAGAAAATTATAAGCAAGTAATGCGTGCTCACTTTAGTAGCTAAGTTTATTAACATATGCACACTTTCTCGGGGGTGAACTAATCAGAAGGTTGCTGAAAGCTCTTAGACAGACCATGACCTGTTTTGCCTTCTTTGATTTCACTAGTTTCACTTGAAAGCGAATCGTACAAAATTCGCCACAGCCACCCGTTTTACACACCAATTTGTTTTGACCAAGTGACTCACGTGAATCCCAGCTGAATCTCTCCGTTATGATGTTGTTCAACTGAATTTGCTGCGCACAGGCCGCCTTTCTCTTCACCTGGAACAATAATAGAGTTTATACGTAATGTACTACTCAAAGGTTGCTGAAAGTTCTTCGACAGACCACGACCGGTTTCGCCCTTCTTTGGGCTCATCAGGTAGGCGCAGTTCCCGAGTTTCCGTCAACCTTATGTTCTACTTGAACCCAAATTGGACTGAGTTCGATAAATACACTAATTTGCAAATCAGTTTGGTTTTGCCAGAGACTCACCTGGAACTCAGCTAAAACATCACAAACGGGAGATTCAGCTGGGTTACAGGTGAGTCTCTCACTAAACCAAATTGATTTGCGAATGAGTGGATTTATCGAAATAATAGAGTTATTGCAATACATTTTCTGGACTTCACACTATTCATAGGGTTTCTGAACACTTTACGACTACCCACAAAGGAATTCCGCACGTCTCGAGGGGTTTTCAAATAGCTTCACTTCCCGAATCACCTTCAACTTTATCAGAAAACTGAAGAGAAATTGATACTGGCTTGAAAATTGATGCAGGCAGTCAACTGGTATAGACAGTTGCCCAAATCTTAGGTGACTGCCATAAACATCGATTTCCTGGTCAAGTTATGACTAACAAAGAATTACGTGAACAGCTGAGAACACAATAATTCGTTCATTTGCTTTCCTACAGACTGTCAACGATAAAGTGACGAATAATCAGTTGTCGTATACCAATAATAAGTGGTGAAAACTGAACAACCTAAATATCCATGTTACAGAGCCCTTCTCGTTCCGTTTAGTTGGATGAACAGTGATCATCAAATTTATAGAACCAGTTCTAAGAGTATTTCCACGTTTGTCTTTGACTTTTTCACTAGAAACAGGATGCCAGAAAACACCAAACGATTCATAAGACAGAATACGCATAGACAGAAAAAAAGGTGTCATATTATCAGGAAACGGACTAGTGAACTGCCAAGTCGAAAGCCTACTGACGAAGGCCGAGCGCTATAAATGATCCAGCTTTGGCTAAACAATATTCCAAGTATTACCAACCATAGTTGAAATTAAGTGACCTGAATCTCATTCGCCGTGTTGCTCATTGCTTCCTTCAGGCTAATTTTGAAGCGGTTACTTGATGTATGAGCAGGTGAATGTTTTTGTGGGCTTCAAAAGAGACAGACCAATTTATCTTTTCAAGCTGTTTAAAGTTACTCCGTCCAAACCCTCTGATGGATTCCTTTGATCACCCGCCAGGAAATTTGCGGTTTCTTGTTGTAGCAAAATCAGGATCTTGGCCGTCATAACCCACGGATTTGATTCTGAAATGTACATTAATTAGTGTGTTGACAATGTATTAGGAAAATTCAAACTGAAGTTAATCTCGTTCCCCATAAAAAAAACCTTACGAATATTTTCTGACGGCACGGAGTCTCCTATATGCTAAGACTGACAGCGAGCCACACAATCTAGCAAAATAGTTAACGGGTCCGGTTTGGGTGTGACGATCATCAAAAACCCAGGAATCAGTTTTGTGCCAGAACACACTCTGATGGATTTGCGTTTAGGTAAGACAGAAGGTTAGCATAAACTCGAGGACCGCACCTGCCTGATGAACATTAAAGACGGTAAAACCGATGGTGGAATGTAAAGCAGTTTTCAACAACCTACAACAAAATATACTTCGATATCTCAAAGCTTGTACCGCTTGATGAATGAGATTACCTCTGTGAAGTACATTCGGTTGAAGGTCATGAACAAGAGCTTTAGCGGGGATTCAGTTGCGTCTCCCTTTTAGACCAAATTAGCGTCCAAATGCGTTTTGGCCGAGAGCTGACTGGTAACGGCTTGTAAAAGACCTTTTACCGACTAAAAGATTGGTCTTCTGTGTCGGGACTTGCAAAAAATTAAAAAACTTCATCAAGGAGAGCCGATGCTCAGGAGAGCCTACTTTGATTTTGGTTTTGCTACTCTGTATTTTACCAGAACAAGCGCAAAGGCCTGTTGAAAATCTTGCCATCAGTTATGTTTTAATTTCACGATTCTGGGCAGACCAGCGTTCAAACGGTGAAATCTAATCAGTGGCGCAATGTTCACCACATTCGACTCTCTAAGATGTTTTGAGCTACATCCTTGAGAGTTTCTCTAATGTTATGAATTTACATCCAGCCTTAGATAAGGGCACATTCTGAGCTCAGTGTTTTTGATTCAATGGCCGGAATAGAACTTTCTTCAGGCGTTTGCATGGAGATGTGTAGACTTCTTTTGCTTGATTTATTCCGTACGTTTGCTTATAGAATAAAGAATCGAAACCCCATTGTGCATTCATATGGCATAAACCTTCGGTTTTCTAGACTGGGTGAATAAAGACACATTCCAGCCTGTTCACCTCCCAAAAAGCTGCAACCCTTCGAGTTTGTACAGTGTCTCAGATTGTGAACTCAGTAAGTGTAGCGTAAAGCTAGAGTCGTCTGTCAGCCTTGACGCCTAGAAATCCAAACGTCAAGCACAATAAAGTTGGGATTTGAACCAGTTAACGAAAATGTGAACCTTCCCATATATCCTGTCAAACTGGTCAGCATATCTAGTGGAGAGAATTTGGTGGTGAAATGTTGTCCTAACTGGGGGTTGTAACACCTCAGGCGATACGACGTTTCAAATAGAGTGGCAACTGCCTAATGATGGCCAACAATTAAAACACTCAAAAGCATGTTGTTGATGGTTACAGGCTTATGGCCAAATGAACGCTTGTCGATGCATCTGCACATTGGTCCAGATCTGGCTTATATTTCTGAGCCCCAAAGCGTCATGATAAACCGAGTCAGTAAGTACCTATTGATAAAACAGTTCGGCTGTTTGCAATGCTTTTAATTTGTCAGTAAAATAGTCTGCTAACGGGAGACGTCTTTGTTGATAGTTTTTCACTCCCCGCAAAACCGTTTTACAAGTTTTTATCATTTTGTCGTCTTGGATTATGGCGGATTCTATGTAGTTATCAGAAAATTTATGTTGAGCCGATATATAAGTTTTTTATTGATCTGTTGCTTATTGCACTTGTCCGCCAACAAGGGGAAGTAATTCTACAAATCTCGGGCCTGCCCTTTGACTTAACGTAGTGGGATATGAAGGAATGTGGTTTCACGACGGGTAAATGGACTCGGCTTCTTGGATCACGCAACAACCAATGGACTAAGTAGATCTGAAAAAAACGCCTCTTTGTAAGATTACTCGGATTTAATAAACCGCCGTACAGTTGTGACTTCAGAGGCAAACAGGCTGCAAATCATGCGCATTAGTTGTGTCTTAAACAGGACGGATAACTCCTGCAACAAAATGAGTCTGTGGTGAACACCCCTGGAGGTCTCACAAGACACTGAATCTATTATTCCGCAGGTTATCGGTGATGGCCTACTTTGGCTAGGAGCAGAAAAAGTACGGTAAGTATGTTCTGCCAAGTTTCAAAGAAATTTACATTATCATATCCCACATGAAGCTCATTCTGTGCTCTCTCAATAGTTCGGACAACCGCCCGTTTGATCTGCATCTCAGAGTGGTTCGATTATGTGATCCGGACGCAACCTCTCAGTCCCGAACGTATGATCATCTTTACGAGAGGACGTATTGAAAGAATATAAGTAAAAACAAGGTTCAAAGATAGTTCCCTGCTCCAAAATATTTGACACTTCTACGCATTATCCGCATTATCCGGATGGTATGAAACAGGATTAACACTTTTAAATCCCTATTGGATTTTTAGAAGGTCGCCAAGCTGATATATCGCCGCGGTTATCTTAAATGTCAAGCTACCTTGTCTGTCGCTGAATTTTGCTTCCAGGGCTATAAGTATAAACTTCATCAGTTTTGGTAATCATGCATCACTGTGTAAGAGTCAGCCATTCAGGTGCTAGCAACATATTTCTGAATTCCGTGAGGCCTTGAGTCCTTATTTTTAAGCCTGCAGGTCTAATAGTACCACATATTTATGGATGAAATATCGCAATCGGCAGCCTTACTTTTGTGGCTTCTTTCCGGCTAACCACTCCTAACAAATAGCTCATCTCGCCAGCACATGCAGACAACTTCTACAATATCCGTCTCTTCCGGATTCGTCCATTTGGGGCACAATTAAGATGCTACAGTTGACTGAACCAGCGGGTCCCGTACTTCTTATGAATTGAGCTGTTGCCGTCCCTAAAATATAACCTCTTTTTTGGTTGAAAGTTTATTCTGTTCTTTTCTAACTGGCATCCACAATGTGTAGCAGCGATGTGTTCGTTCAATGATTACGTTCTTAGTACGCCAGTGTTATATATCAGATTTTCGGCGAAAAGCTTCAGTTGGACAAGTGCAATTTTGCCTGAAATTTCACGTGCCACAGAGGCTTTCGCATTTTCTGAACGGCTAGGCCCTTTTCGAGGTTTTACGTCTCTCCGGGAGCAATTCACTCCATATACTTGCGCACAAACAACGGTCTCCTTTTACTTATGGGGACAGTTCCAGGGTGCCCTCTTTGACAGGAGGGTAACTATCGCAGTGTGACACCCTCAAGGTGGTCTCCAATGAGGCTTCTTTGAAAATGGACAACCGTCTGCGTATATATATTTGTATGTACATTTTATTCACACATGCATCCATATAATTTTTTAACCGATGTTCTTGTGAATAGCAGCAATATGTGTTGAAAACAAGTTTGTCTTCATTAGCCAAAATCCAGGACTTCGAATTCCACGTCATCCTCTCTCACCTGTTGTCACGTGTAACCATCGACAGCAGTCAAGCGTGTTTTTGATTGATGGCACAGCTAATGAAGCTGTACATACATACGCACATACAACTTAAACTTGGCTGAGGTGAGGCAGGGTCTATGATGCACTTGAGTTGACTAAACAACACAATTTGGCTTTTATAAACAAACTTCTAAATAATTCATCCCAACCGATCACCCATGGATGCATGTAAATTCGTCAGCTCTTGTGATCCATACTCGAATAAGGATGATCCGTATGGACTGCAACCTGCTATGGGAATATAATAACAGAACTGAATGGTGAAGTGTGTTGCATATTAGTTTTTTCGATTATTATATTTCCTCTCGTTTGCAAGATTGTGTACTTCAACTCGCTGTTCACTTGAAAAATTTCATTTCCTATCTGCCAAACAGATTGTATGTGAGTAGATGTATCCTGGTGAGATTTCCTTTAGTATTAAAGTTGGGAACACAAAAGGTCATTTCTTACCATTCGGAGATGCAGCAGTTACCCTGTTCTGTGTGCAGGACTAACAATATATCAAAAATTTAGATGACAAATCAGTTTAGTGGAGCATGCGCACTACCCCGGATAAGTCGGTCACTAGAATAGACGGATTTCGGAAAAAAAGTTGGGATTCAACTTAGTAGAGACGATTCTGCCAAAGAGACATTTTTTGGTTCCCCCAAAAGTACACTCCATAGGAGTTGATTTGGAATTCAGTTGGTATTGCTATCGAAGCCTTCGGTTTACCCAATTATAATTCAGTCCTACACTGTTGTTTCCCAAATATTCTTGCATTATTACTAGGCACTACAGATGTTTGTAAAATTTTGCCTAGTGAATTCAGTAAATCCGCAGTTGTCTCTCAGCTTCCGTCAAACTAACCGGCTATATTTCACGAAGAGAAGTGTTATTCCACGGTATGGAACAAATGTGCAATCAATCTCCTCCCCAGTGTGCCCATTTTTCTGCCAGTTTTCGCTGATTTATCGAATAACTCAGGGTTCAAGTAGAACGTAAGGTTGACGGAAACTCGGGGACCGCGCCTACCTGATGAGCCCCAAGGAGGGCGAAACCGGTCGTGGGCTGTCGAAGAATTTTCAGCAACCTTATGAGTAGTGCATTACGTATATACATGTATCGCGATATATCGAATATCGTAGCAACTGGAACATGAGGCGGCCTGGTGCAGCACATTCAGTTGCCTGAAAACATCACAAACGGGAGATTCAGCTGGGTTCCAGGTGAGTCTCTCGCAAAAACCAAATTGATATGCAAATGAGTGTATTTCTCGAAAACAGTCCAATTTGGGTTCAAGTAGAACATAAGGTTGACGGAAACTCGGGGACTGCGCCTACCTGATGAGCCCCAAGAAGGGCGAAACCGGTCGTGGGCTGTCGAAGAGTTTTCAGCAACCTTATGAGTAGTCCATTACGAATATACATGTATCGCGATATCTCGAATATCGTAGCAACTGGAACATGAGGCGGCCTGGTGCAGCACATTCAGTTGCCTGAAAACATCACAAACGGGAGATTCAGCTGGGTTCCAGGTGAGTCTCTCGCAAAAACCAAATTGATATGCAAATGAGTGTATTTCTCGAGAACTCAGCATCTACTTATTTTAGGTTATGGATATTGGTATGAGCACCAATTCCAGACATTGAAGTGTTGAGCTTTTCTGCCTGTGGTTGGCAAGATGTTTGTGAATCTTTTCGCCGAGCCTCACATGTTACTTGCAAACGTTTCTTCCTTGTTCAAAGAGGTATCATCAATGTGCAGGTGAGCTGGTCGTTCCTCCCTTCGTGCTTGGGCATCCTTACACTCTAAAGTAATGGGGTGTTTACAAGTAATCTTCCCTGTGGTTTTATATGTCCGTTTGCGGTCAGCGTTGTGTTGTGATCTGCTTTTCTTTTGCTCAACTGGCAAGTTGACGAAAGCCAACCGCAATTGTTCCTTATGAATCTCGGTCTCCTGTGACTCGGAGAACTAGCCTGGACCAGGTTACATTCAGTCTGATCACCCACATCGTGCATTAGCTACCGTGTCGAAACGTTTAAGCGTGGCTTGCAGATTTAGGCTTCGGTTCTCTAGAGTGTTTATGTTACTTGTTCTGTGTGATATTCCTATTGCGTATGCAGCTGAAAACTGGGGACAGATAAACAATTAAAAACTAAGTCTCGGTTTACAACAGTTATGGCATCATTAGAGATGGATTTCGGTGCTAGTTCGCACGTCTTTAGGTCCACTTTGCTAATTTTTTTTCAAACATCTTAGAAGTACATGACAGCTCCCCGAGAACGGGTGTAAGGCTGCAGGTATCAACCAAATTTAAGTGGCATACTGAGTAAGCGTGTATAAGATCTGTCTCGGTGGAATCTTTACTCAAAGAAAAGGGATTGATATTGTAGACTAACAGTTCTACTAGCAACTGAAAGTGTGTTGAATGTTCTTCCTCATTCCTTACAATTTCCTGACCTTTCTAGCGAGTTGCTTCCTTTATCGCAAAATTTTTCCGGCCATTAAATCCACTCATGACTGGTGAGAACTTCGAGGCCGCTGCATCCGAAAATGACGTGATGTCTACAAGAACTCCGATCCGAAGACGTTTGCAAAATCGTTAATAGGTGTGGGATGTGTAGAATTAAATTTCACATCACTTTCATTTGACAGTCCTCCTCAAGTCTTGGCACAATTATCCCGATGAGTCCACACCAAAGTGAGAATCACTGGACTCGAGTTCAACGTTTATCACAGCTCAACAAGTGCAGGGACTTCAGGCTGTGACTTGCGAGAAGGACGTGTTACCGCTACACCAGCACACCCTCATGATAACTGGATTACCACGCCTAAACAGCCGAACATGTCCACCCTTGAGTGGCGTTACTGGTTTGCTCCTCTGCTTTGGACCAACCAGATTAATTGTGCCAGGACAGGGGGACTGTACAAACCAAAGTTTTATGAACGGAAATTTATTAGTAATACGTCAACCAGAACACCGAAACATTCATCAGAATTAACTTCATGAAACGGCATATCGTGTGAACCAATGAGTTTTGTTATGTCCACAACGCGCAAAGCTTCAGACCTTTAAGAAACTGAGGAAGAGCAAATTCTAACGTTGGATTAGACAGTCTAAGGTCGAAATCAGGGCATGAATTCCAAAAACAGTTTGCCTGAGGAATCCTTCCTGGAATATTTGCATACTTCCAAAAGTGCTGTAGTTTTGACAACAAAGGAGGATTTCTCACTAGTTTCAGCTGCAGGAAATTTGACAAGAACAAAATGGCTTTGTTTTACCTACGTCACAGTAAAACCAGTCATCTTCATTCCTTATAAGATAATGCGCACAGTTGCTCTTAGAGCATGATATCGTTAGTTTTGAAAGAACGTCTTTCACTAAAAGCCAGTTGACAACATGGAATGGCCAGGGAGGCGTCAGAGTAGGAATGCATTCATTTCCGAGGGCTACGCCAAGCTGCTGATTCCACACGGTGAGGTACCGACGAAGAGTATAGCGCTCTGACTATGTTGTCACAGCGCGACATCCCATATATTGATCTATTCTTTTACCTGACATGTCTGTCCATCTAAGGTTTGCTTAGCGGTGTTATCCACATGGTTACCACAATCAGTCTGAATCTATGTACTGTTCAAAGTATTTGGACGGAAACTTGATGGACACCGGAGAGTCCATACTACATTTCCTGCTGAGTGAGTTTGGTTTTGGTTGTACCTTTGAAGAGGCTTTGGTCTGGGCAAGGAAAGTTTGAAAACCTGAAGTTGTTCGTGTACAGCTAAAATCTAGGCTGACAGTTTCATGGCTACAACCTCGAAAACGGCAGACGGACGCTGTTGTGCGACCTACGAGTTGTGTGCAGGATCATGGTAAACAACCTCAAAAGATGTGCCTGGATCGTTCAGATGACCATTGTTTCTACAAAATGTCCCAGAAGACAAATGAAGATACAAGGTACGGTGCCTCATCTTTCACTACTCAGGCCACGTTCCGTGATACTGTGGATTCGTATTTTAAAACAGCCATGTCCTGTCAGCTCAAACAAAAGTAATAATGTGTACAGTTTACCTTGACTAGGCGCCCAAAGTTCGACTTAACAACTGTGTACACCATGTTCGTGTGCAAGATGCATTTATACACTGCCATAATTTGCTTCTTTTCCGTGTGTGCTTGTATCGACACCAACGTGCGATGTGGACGAAATCACCATCTTTTAAGGATGTGCTTGCAGCAAATGCACCGTCGTCAGTGAATTTATATCACAGAACTTTGAGACATCACAATCAGTATATGGATAAAATACTTGTCTCAATTGTTGATGTCACTCGGCATGATCTTAAATTGCTTACATCTGGTGTCTGATGATACGACAGCTCAATCACTTCCATATTCCTTGCATAGCGAAGTCTCTCTCTCCCTCTCTCTCTCTCTCTATATATATATATACATATATGTACAAAGATTCAGCCTGCGATCTCATATATAGACATATTTCTGAAAAAAATAATTCGGGCGGATTTAAGAAATTAAGTGGTAGCTTTAGAAAGTTGACAGGATACACTTAATTACCAATGCAACGGCATATTGGTTGTTCGGATGCTTTCATTGTGACTTGATTAAGTGCCGTCTGATCTGGTTCCGATTTTGGCAGTCAGCTTAAAAATGTGAGAACCACCAAAATGGAAAGAGTGCAGGTCACGCTGCAATGCAAATGGGAACTGGACCAATCAGTAGAGGAAAAATTTCCCGGAAAGGGGCTACTCAAAGAATTAGTCGAATGCAAGTAGCGAAGACAACAATGCATCGCACTTTGAGATGGATAATAGGATGCTGATTAAAGTGTGTTTGGGAACTATGTACACTCAAACAAGTGTGGAATCATCACCCAACCAAGTGCGCGCTAATGATGTCATTTCGATTGGTGGCGAAACGTTTGCAAGCTATTTGTCAAGATCGGCAGGCAGATCAGCGGCCATCTGATCAACCACCAATTAATTCTGTGTCTCGGAAACTCAGCTGCTTCTTAGTTAAATCTCACTCATGAAAGTTTTGGCCCACTAGTTTACTTGATACGATATTCGAGGTATTGAAGTACATTAGTCTCCCAGAAAGCCCTACTGCCGATGAAAATCCATGCCCAGCAAGAACCACTTCACTCCGGTTCCACGGGGTTGGTTCATGAACTGACACTTTTTATGGAAGCGCCCTTGAACTATCAACAAAGTCAACCATATTACTAAGGGGGAGTCTTTCATCTTAACGTTGGCCGAAGTTCATGTAATTGGCTTACATTAATTTCCTTTGTATGTGCATGTAGACCAGCTATGTACGTAAGATGCCTTCAGCATTGTTAAGACCTATAAACGTCGTTTGCAGAATCCCACATACTACAGTGATCCCTAAGGGTTAGACCTTTATAGAGGGGTTAGTATCTTGAATGAATCAGCTAGCCCGTTGTGGAGTGCACGATTAAATGGACAGACTAAAGCCCACTTTGGTAATTTGGAATTATGCAAATCAACTTAGTGTCCAACACGAATGATAAGGAGAGTAATGTCGGAAAACGGATGAAGTATCATATTTGTTTAATTCAGGTAAAATTGCTAGATTATTGTCTGGGGAGCGGTTCACAAGCGTTTCGGCTTATCACCGTCCAGCGCATGGCGTACTACGTTGCCAACTTTCCTTTCCCATGGAATATGCATGCACCAAAATCAGGACACTTTAACAGAACATCCTAGAAACATTGGTGATACGATCAAATAAAGGGCAATATCCTCATGTGGACTCTCCAAAACAGGAGCCGCTTATAGACCGTAAATAAAAAACACTCCTCGAATGACAGGGCATATTATTCGATCCTTTCGAAGGAAGTCTACCCTTACAAGAATTTCACTCGTTCTTTCTGAAGTACTGGCTATCGCTGGAAGTCCAGGAAGAGTATGACTTCTCACTTCAAATGCACAAACGGCTTCAACTCCTCGTTGGTCGCGGAATCTAGACTACTGCTTCCGAACTAAGGAGGAGGCTTTTTAAACATTTTCAAATGTCAAGGTACATGTGGAGAATTGTCATGCAGGGCGCATAGCGTGTTGTTAACGCACCATGAAACTGATTAGCTATTGTTTCCAATGTAACAGGAAACTGTAAAATCACAGAGGTGTTAACAAAGTCCATTCCGGGCAAGCATGCTAACAGTAATCGTAGTGCGACCATAAACACTAGGTTTGGATAACAATTCTCATTTTCGAGTAGTTTCCAACCTGACGTTGCATGACAGTCGAAAGAACTCGATTCTGATAGCTAAGTACCTGCCTATTTGCGATTACCTGTAAGCTATCTGGAACTAAGTCTGCTCCGTTCAAAATTCATGTTGCTAAAATACAAACAGTTAACTAAATAGATGATCCTCAATGGCTGTACTACGTTAGACAGCTCATAATTGGTGTTCCATCAGCTCCAACGCTTTTCAGACAGCTGTGTGATTGAGCCTGTTAACAAAATGTTTAGATACATTTTATGGACGCAACCACGCGGACTAACTCCGGTTTACAGAATATCGGGAGTCGACTTATCTAGACATAGTTGACCTTTGACGGAAACAAAACAAACACGGATTTGCTATGTTTTGGTGCAATTGACAAGCAAACGGGCTCCAGTCGCTTTGACACTAATTTTATGCAACAGTTCATCGACTACCGCAATACGTCTTATATGTCAAATGACCTTGCTGACACGCGTGTTCTTTAGACGCAGTATGCTACTCAGTAAGTTGCTAAAAACTATCCGACAGCCCACGGACAGTTTTGCCCTTCTCGGAGCTCATAAGGTAAGCTAAATCTCTGGGTTCCCGTCAATCTTATGTTCTACTTGAACCCAAATTGCACGAAATTCGACTTATGCACTTATATGCAAGGCAATTTGGTTTTGGCGGGTGACCCAAATGAAGCCCAGCTAAATCTCTCTTTTATGACATCCTTAATGGTGTTCTTTCATTTTGGTAAGAAATTGTCCCACATTCAGAGTAGGCATTTTGAAAGCTAAGGTCTTGAATTTGTGGAGCCTGAGAGTGATGCATCCACATTGGCGCAGTTCATGGAGTTATGCGAAAATTTCGAAATAATTACACAGTACGAATCTCAGGCTGGATAAATTTTCAGAATCGGTAGGCAGAATTAAAAACAGCTAGTTTAACAAGCAACACATTCGGATTATTTTAGAATATAATAATAAGGACGTTAGCCGTAATTTCGAATCGTGTTTCATGCGCTTATTGCTTTCGCTGGCTTTCCTCTTGGAAACGTGGCTTGTGAGTGTAAGCGGCAGTCATCATGATGAGGTACTTGCAGAATTTTGAAGAAAGGTCAAAACACCAATGTCCCAGCCAGGATTTATTGTTGTATCTTTATCCAAATCTGAGTTACAGTCACTATTTCTTCTTTGTACAGTCAACAGATAGATACTTCCCAACTAAGACTAATTGGCGCGTTCATCCTGAGTGATCTTTGTTTAGAAGGTCCGCTGTATATGTTCTTGACACAGCACATTAATTACAAGGTTGCTAAATGCTCTACGATGGGTTACTGCTAGTTTCCTATTTTTGGGCCTCATGAAGGAGCGATGACTTTGAGCTTCTGTCAAATATATGTTCTATTCAGGCACTATACTGAGCATAACTGACGAAATATTTTCGTTCTCAAATTGTGTTATTGGTAAACGGAGCCCCATTAAAACTCTAGCTAAACAATATAATAAACGGGAGGTTCGGTTAATATCCAACTGGTTCTCTACTCAACACCAGGTCGTTTTGACAATGAGTGTTGTTAGTCAAATGCCTACCCACTCAACTGCGCACTGATGATGTCTCCTCGACTTTGGACGAAACGTTTGCAAGCCAATCGCCAAGCTCGGCGAACAGACCAACTACCATCTGATCAACCACCAGTCAAATGCCTACCATCTAGTGTTCAGCTGGACCATGGGGCCGATGAAAATTCGAAACTTGTGGTTACCTGATTGGCTCCAACATAAGTGAATCTACTATTGGGCTGTCGAATCGGTTTTAGCAACCTTATGAATAGCCTGTTGAGTAAAGGAGAAAAAAAGTGTTTTTGATGGGTCAATTGCCCCCTTTTGTCCTGGAAAATATAACGTACGCTGATGGGCGGGCTGCGTCAGGAGGTAGCCCTTGAATAAAATATACCAGGTTGACACATGTAGGGTGATAGCCTATTCATTCCGCTCAAAATAATTGTTTTGTTAACCGTGGGTGTTCGGTTCATAAACACAACTTGCGGAGAATATTGATATATAAGCTGATGTTTTCTTCATCCATTTTGGTTAGACTGAACATTTTACACTTCCGTCTGCTGCGCATATGTGCATATGTTTCCTTCCCAGACGTTCGAATTCTGACGTGTTGTGAATTTGCTTATAGGTTTCCCAGTAATTCTGGAAAATTAACTATTGCGTTGATATATACCTGTTTGTTTTGTTTTACTTCGCAGGCGGGACACTGCATGTGTACAAGTAATTAAATCGGATACTTTTTGAAACGAACTTTGTTTCGTCTTCTGTATGCTCGGGCGAAAGATTGCGCCTGACCATTGTTCAAATTGGTCGCAATTCAACCTGCGATTGATCGCTCATGGATTGAGCAGATTAGGTCGCAGTTTCCAGCCTGCCTCTATGAGGAATTACTTCTCCACTTAGAGCAAGACTAAGAAGATCGTATTTCCATTTGTCACCTGATAATCAGGTATTACTTTAAGCAATAGGGCTTTCACCATGCTCCATCTCTGGATAAAGGCTATCCCGAAGACAAAAGTGTTCAGTGCTCCCGTGATATTTAGCTTTTCTATCAAACGATTAAGACCAGGTTGCAGTCACTTTTGTAGATCAACTTCGTTCCGTGGAGGCATCGTCATGCATCATTTGGCATTATATCTCGACCTTAGATGTGCATCTTGCTGTTCGGAATGCACACGATTTGTTTGAGCACATCTGCAGCAATGGTCCTATATTTGATGGAAGCATCCCTTAAAGAGTAGTCACGAGGGCAGTGTCGGTACCAGCATGTTGCCCTTCAGGATCTGAAGGATGAAGATTTTGTCACAAATTAAAAATGGATAACTTTTTGCACCCATAGCCTGCAAGAGACCATAAAAGCACAAACTATCATGAATTTGACTCAGTTTGCTATAAACCTTAAACATTTAGGTTGGTTAATCTTGACTGAACTCATGAAGATATTCTTTTCGTACGTCCTTTGGTCATTCGGGTCTTTCGCATTTCCACCATGGACGCCATGGTTCCAGAAGTTTAGAATAGCATGCACTAGCAAGCATAAAACCCACATTTTGGCACCCTTCTAACCCCTATGACCACTGAGCCGTCTACGTTGTTCACCTCTTTGCCAAGCTTACATCACTTATAGGTTATATTGGGTTAAAGGACCAACGCAAGACAGCAGACGTCCGGTGAGCAATTCATAAAAATTGGGACGTTTAAATAAGCATTGTAAAATGCAGAATTATCGAACTGTTTCCTTGGTTCATGAGCTCATGACTAATTAGCATTGTGAATGAAAAGAGGTTTGTGAAGTGGCATGTGACTGAATACTACTCATCTCAAGCTGGAAACAACCTCAAAGTGAGTGGACTTCTCTTAGATCCAGTAATTCTCCACGAAAACAAATAAGGGCGATATATTTTATCGGTACTTTTCCGTCAGTCCCTCATTCAGGGACCCCAGTGCCTTCGGTTACACGCATCGAGTATAATGTCCCATGAATCCGGTCACGTGTATTTCCGCTCTTTTCAGTAAAAACACGCGGTAGCTGTACCGCCTTAGAATGGATAAAATTTATCCCACTGTTTTTGCCACTGCTAGCGCCATTCAACCGTGCACATTTAACGCCTCACTGTGATCATGGCATCATTTGAAACTGTGTTTTCTTGTTCATTCATCAGAAAAACAGTGTGCGCTACGAACCTAAAAAGTCAAAACGCAGTGCCTTCTAATCATCTAAATAGGGAATTTTGTCAAGTGGAACTCTCAAGTTAAGGATGTTAGACTTCGACGAGCAGAAGGCAAACTTTTTGACCTACTTGATTAACCCAACTGAGCAGGTGTATTGAAATAGAGGATGAAAGGGTACAATACTCGGGCGCTTAACCAGACTAAAGTGTCACTCGGAGAAGGATAGAAATTGCTCTCATAAGTTTTACATTATGAGGGAAAACTGAATATTCGGAAATCTAGCCGATGGGAAACAAGCAACAGAAATGGAAATACATCCATTGTAAATGGTTTTTTTTTGGTTTTCGTCAGCGCACGGTTATGGACACTCCTATAACAGAGCATGGCACTTGCATCCAGCCAATCCATTGACATTTTCTTCTGTTAGTTTGTTGCGCAAACTACAGAGACGAAAAGTGATTGGATGTAAAACTTGGTTTGAAATATCAGTTGACTTATACAAACAACCAGCCGATTAAAAATGAATTATAAGACTGTTTTATCCGAATGACTATGAATGCTCACAGCGGACATCATAACAACCTCCGGGCCAACTCAGTTAAATTCACGAATCACTGAAACTGGTTGGCGGACGAGTGGTTTGGAGTCAGAAACAGTTAAAAAATGGTCGTGGTCGATTTCTCTACGGTCAACTAATGAGGCTGAATAAAGACAAGAGCACTAGTTTGACCGGAGTTCCTCAAGTTAGGACGCGTTTTCACTAAATCAAAGATATGATAACATTATGATAGCATAGCTTTCTAATTTTCAGATCCCCCAGAGCAGTATTAATCAGTCGAATCAAGCATTATGACCATTCATCAGCAGTTAGGTAAATATCAAAAAAACTCGGAAGCTGAATTAATCAGCGTCCCAAAAATGAGTGGAAATTAACGACTGCATTAAAATGGTCAATGAGTGCACGAGCCAAAGGGTGCGAAACTGTTGATCAAACGGTCAAGTGTTCGACCTCTCAACCTCCGCTCAATTTGTTCCAATAAGGACGCTAACGATGGCGTGGTTATGGCTTGACTCCTGCGATCAGTTCTTTGCCATTTCAAATGCGCTGTATGTGAACTCTCAGAGCTGTAGATGAAATTGGCTTTTGATACCTAGCAGTATTTTTATGACCATACAATACTCTCAACGAAACGCGATCCAGATGTGACTGAGAGGACACCAGTCAGGAATCGTTCAACGCCAAACTCAATAGTGATCAATCAACATCGACTGGGATTTTCACTGTTTCTTTCATTAGTATCCTGTCGCGATAACTAGAATAGTGTTAAGGCTGATGGATATATTTGGTGGTAGATGTGTAAAAACACTACTTTTCGCACTCCAGGGGACAAGGAAATTTAGGATGTTCATGGAACTAGTGTGCAATGATTTACATCTTTCCTGTTGTGTGTTATGGATGAATTTAAAACTTAACCGTAGAATGTCAGCATGGTTGGTTGAACCGGTTTATGTTACAACAGGGAAAACATTTTGTGTGGAGCAAGGCACTCGTATGGCTGGTTAAGACTGCTGAAGACAAGTGGCCTAATGCCGCACGTATTGCTGAGAGCAACTCGGTTGCCGGACATGGAGAATATAGCTTATAAGTGAAGGTATATACCTGTGAAAAATACTATCCATCGGTCAACTCTTTGCCTACTTATTACTGGAGTATGCTTGACGCGTGACGTTTCTGGTGACCAAGGATTATTGCGTCGTTATGAAAGGAATGAAAAGGAAGAAGGCCTTCGCTGTGGAGTTGGTCTACTCTCGTCTGCAGTTTGTCCACTGGTGAACCATCCTTCTTCTCCTGCGACTGCAACGTGGCCAGCTCCTCTGCCAGATGCACCAGCTCGTCCACATTCAACTGGCCAGTTGCTCTCGCTAACCGCAACTGGGCACCAAGCGCCGGCTGCACACCTTCGACGAACTGGTCGGAGAGCAACTGGTGGCGCGACACTCCGTCCAGTCCCGACAAAGCCCGATCCAACGATTGCTGCAGGCTGGCGAAGAACACGGTCGGGTCTTATCCAGATGCTGCCCTGGCCGTCTTGAACCGCCTCATAGCCTCCCGGCGTCGTTATTGCTTTGAGCTCATATGAGGTCATATATATATATATATATATATATATAAACTTACAGATTTCTTATGAGGATTTCATACCAGATCAAGCCACACTGACTGCCCTTCAACATTTGTATTATCCTACACTACTTGAACCTTAGGAAATCGGTTACTCCTTTTATGACATTCCAAACATCTCAGTAGGATCACGAGAGGTGTTTGCACTTATTACAACATGTAACCTATGGCTAATTTCAAAATGGCGTCTACAATGCCTCGGTCAAGTATACGACTGAGCATTTCGTGCCAATATCACTTCCAAGCCACCAGTATTGCCACATTAAAAAAGAGTCAGTTCCTCCAAAACGTCCTTTGGGTGTAATTCCGTCAATGTTTTTGGGGGAATTTTATAGCCAGTTTCTTACAATAAGCACAAGTGTGCTTATTATATTAGGTTGGCCAACGCGCGTTAGATCTGAGTGTAACTTTAGTTATAAAGGTCTGAATGATTCTTGTAGAATTATCCATTCTTGGCAGATTTCACAGGTCCATTTCATATGGTGGGTAGATAAACTGTCATCTTTTTTAGGTAGTGGTGTAAGTTCACCGAATTAGCTAAAAATTGGGAGCAGGTGTGACGGCAAATGCGCTCTGTGTTTAGTCCAAAAATCGGTCCTTGGTGTCATCAGATTACAGAGGTTACCATGATGAAACCAGTATAACACGTACTCCTAAACGAAAACCAGCGCACTGGTGCCGATTGTGAGATTAAAACCCATGTCGCCCTAAAAAATCTTATCATAAGACAAGTGAAGGTTTGTTGGACACCGCATATTTGATTATGAACGAATACGGCTGAGGACCACTTGAAAACCTAGGGTACTGTATTTTTGTAATTTTAATCGAAAGGCCTAAATTAATCTCAGTTTAATCGCTCCTTTATGACACTTTTTAACTCAATGCGTTGCGCAGATGTCGTCTCATGTTTCATTTGGTTCGATATTCGAGGTATCGTAGTGTATTTTCTTGAAGTACCCATACCCATCAGGTCCACTTGAAAACTTTTTGGACTTTGCTTTTCCGTTTGAAGCTACTGATCACAGGCTGCATTCAAACCTGCAACCAACCCGCCAGCAGTGCGTGTCTTAGGGGTTTAGGCAAACCCTTACGCTCTCAGTGGAGTTTTTAACAACGTCAATTATTTTGTTCAATGGTTTTTCTCACATCCTGTTCATTCAAATTGACATCCTTCATCCCAAACCATTTTCTCGACTAACGTCACTGACACTTGTATCTACTTTCGTTGGGAGTGCGAACAAAAGTTGGTCGAAAGCACACATCCTGAATTCCTTAGTTGTGGTGTGCTTGACGAAATTGTGTGCACACATGCAGTTAACCGATGTATGCCTCCCCACGCCAGTCGATTTAGCCACAATTTTCAGACTGCAGTCTTACCCGCCAACTTTAAAACAGAGTGAGGTTACAGTTTTTGGATACTTAAGATCCAATATCAGCCACTTAGGGCAAGTCGGGTGGTATCGGTTCTATCCCAAATGTGCAAATCAACTACGACTCTACGGGCTGTTAAAAATCTACAAGGAGGATGTTCCTATAAGGCCAATAATGAATGGTTTGGGCTCACCGCTACACGATCTAACCAGATTTCTAGCTGGTGTTCTGAAACGACTTTTGAGGAGATCAAGCGCCTTCATCAGGGTTTCGTGCTACTTTGCCAACAAGGTCGCGGGATTTCCTTTGAAGATACACGAAGACTTCATGTGTTTTGACGTCATCTCAATATGCACAAACATCCCCAAGGCGGATGCTTCGGGGGTAACTTTGGCGGTTTTTACTGATAGGACATTTAAGAGACGGACACAGCTCTCGGTGGCTGAAATGTTTGAAGGCATGAAAGTTTGTCTGAATCACAACACAGATGTTTACTCACAATAACGAATTTTTGGAGTCGACCGAACAGCAGCTCAGCCCGAACTTACCAACAGACCTCAAGAAATAGGATAGCCAGTGAGTTTAATTAGGCGGCAATTAGGAAGGTAATTGATGCCAGTATCAAGACTAAGTAAGGAAATGATTTGCTCAGCAGTCATTCCATATAAAGCAAGTAGGTATAAAGTAGAGGTTATTCGAAGGTAGCTTAACATAGCCAACATTCGAGCATGATTCCAGAAGGGAAAACGCGATGCTCAGTTTTGATGCAGGTGAAGCATCCTTTTCAGGTTGAAAGGACTAGGAACTGTGTATAAAATAAAATGCAACAACTATACTAAGGTTTACATTGGACAACCAACCAGGGAGTTACACACTAGAATTGGTGAGCATAAAAGTAGGATGAACAAACCACCAAGGAGTGCGGAAGAAAACCAAACGCTCCTGCAAGGCTCGGCGATGGCGGTACATGCGTTAACCACAGGACAGAATAGATCTAGAGAATGTGGAGAATGTGAGGACCCCGATTCACACCACAGCGGCTGCCGTCTGAGGAGGTGGAAAATACCAAGCATCCCAGCGTGAAGAGGGTAGAACTAGGTGCAAAACTGGCGACCACATATAGCATGGTCGTAGGTAGGTCGAATTGACACGTCACGGAGTCTGGGTGTCAAAGGACGTAGAATCATTAGAAATTAAGGGGGTGGAAATCCCAAACCGATCGAAGTTCACAGAATCCTCGTCCTTTATACAACTACCCTAGCACTAGCTCATCCACGCAGACGGACAAAACGTGCAAACCACGTTCAAGAGGAGTCTTCATGTGCAGCGACCCTGAACTGGACCCAAATCCACGTAAGTTCACTGGTCTTAACACTTGCTGACCAATCTTAATACACAAAATCCCTTAATTAAACATTTAACCCCGATTTACCTGATTTGGCTGATTGGTTCTAATTTCACCTCAAATCTCGACCAACCTCGAAACCTAACCACTTGGTCTGACGAAGTTTTTGTGCCTAGAAATAAATCTACCGTTTGTTTCCCAAACTTTTCCAAAAACTATAGCTAACGCATTTTATTCCCAACTTCCCGGACATGGCGACAATAAAATAGACTTCAATTAACCGGAAGCTGGATGGAAATCACTCAACATTTTCGATCCCAAGAATGCATTTTTCATGGACATGTTGGTCAAATTGGGCAGTAGGTCTACTGTTAGCGTGATTATGCCCAACTAAGCTAAAATGAATATTTACCTTCCCATTCGTTTTTTACCTCCGTTTTGATCCAGCCATCATCATTTAACTTAGCCTGCGTGATTCGCATGCAGTTAGAACGGACGCAAAAGCCCAACATATCGAGACCTGCTCATCACTGGCATTCAATGCCTACACCGTCGGCTTAGATGTTATCAAAGGTCATTCGTAATCTGCAAACATTTATAGAGAACTAAAATGTTAATTACCTTGTCCCGGATTTCACCAATAGACGTAAACAGGATGTTATATCAGAAGGAGTGAATGACCAATTTCACTGACAATGCCCATTCACACCTGATGCGGGGACGTTTTTCACATTCTGAAGTATGCACTTCCGTTACGCGGCTGTTGAACCACATCCTGCAGGTGCAATATACCTTTGTAGTTTTCTGTGTAACATAATTTTGATGTTTTTTTCGGCTGCGGAATTGTGCCACGTGCTATTCAGTTTGCCCTACAGGACTAGAACACAGTGTGTTTTGTTATGCTTTAGAAGAAGCAGGTTTCACGTCTCAATGAGGACAGTAAACAGAAGATCATGAGGAGGTACAACATTGGTCAGAGTGTGCGAAGGGGTGGGGTTAAATTTCATTTCTTGAAGTGTTGGGCAACATGACCCCAAACACAGTGGGCCAATTTGGAGAAGGACAGTCTAACTTTTGTCTGGGTGTTTCAGGGCTCTGGAAAGTATGGCCACCAATGCTTGGCATGAATGTAAGACAAGTTGTTTCTCATTACGAAGGGGAGGACGATAAAGAGATACAGGAAGCTATAACTCCCGGAGATACAATTAGAGCACTGAGGCTCTTGAATCGCTTTGCACTTAAACATGGAATATGCTCTGAAAGGGTGATTGAGCACATCATTGAACGCAGTTCCATTTTTGAAGGTCAGATGAAATAAAAAGCCGATGTATGCGATTGCACTGAATGAAAAGATAATTCGCCTGTTGTATTGGTTGCGCTTATGGGGTTGTGGGAACCACAGTCGTGTTCGTTGAGAGCCATTAATCATCCACACCATGCCGTTCATCCTAAGCTCCACCCTCGGATTCTGCAGCGATATTTGAGCTACGTTGTACAACAAATGGCATGTACGAAGTGATTCTGGATACTTGCGGTCGAGTAAGTATTGTGCAAACCCGTGGACGTATTAAAACAACTGGACATGTTCCATTCCCTGCTCAAAGTGCAGAATCCATCCTTTTGGTAAAATCTGGCAGTGCTCAAAAAGACGGTACCAGACAGGGGTGTACGTTTGAGTTATCCATAAGCGACTTGCTCCCCTGAGCAAGCTTCTAGCCACATTTTGCCAAAATAGGGCATATCAATATGTTTCGTCTGTTAACTTGTCCACTCACGTCAAGGAACTATTACTCAGCACGAAGAATGAAAATTCCTTTTCTTAGGTGTTACGTGTTCCATTAACCATGTATATTTCATTCAACTATGTAAAAATGACCAAGAAGAAAAATTCAGCACAGCTTATAAAGATCTGAACAGTTACTAAACCAATGAGTGTGCTAACAGATTCAAAGGAGAATTAGCATAGCCCTTCTAAGTGTTACTTTGGATATTCTAACCACTTCGTCAAGCTGTGGCATCCGAACTCTACCATTGTCTTCTGTATTTCGGTAAGCCGAGTTGGTCGATCTGGTGGCGCTGTTGGATCTGTTGTGGGAAGAAGTTAGTATGGCACTGGGATGTAAGACAGCAAGGTGTTAGGATTCGGCAGATAAATCAGCGCGATAAAATTCCAAGTATATTAGCTGTTACCATAAGCCAGTTTGCGCAAATTACCGAAAAAAGCTTAAACTTAGCTTTGACCTACCGTAGAAATGTGGTTGCGAATGATC
Source organism: Clonorchis sinensis (assembly GCA_003604175.2). Lineage (NCBI taxonomy): Eukaryota > Metazoa > Platyhelminthes > Trematoda > Opisthorchiida > Opisthorchiidae > Clonorchis > Clonorchis sinensis. The sequence continues at coordinate 103,510,779 of CM030370.1, read as the reverse complement.
CAAGTCTAGATGCAACAGTATCAGTGAACAGTACTCTTCACAAAAGTGAATATATATGCGGAACTGTGGCATTTCAGGAGGGTGATGTTTCACGAAGACCTGGAACCCAGCTGAATCTCCCGTTTGCGATGTTTTCAGGCAACTGAATGTGCTGCACCAGGCCGCCTCATGTTCCAGTTGCTACGATATTCGAGATATCGCGATACATGTATATTCGTAATGGACTACTCATAAGGTTGCTGAAAACTCTTCGAAAACTCTTCTGAAAACATCGCAAACGGGAGATTCAGCTGGGTTCCAGGTGAGTCTCTCGCAAAAACCAAATTGGTATGCAAATGAGTGTATTTCTCGAAGTCGGAATCTTGTTGGCTTATTCTTGTGTTATACAAACAATTGAATGTGCAGACCCGAGTGAGTAATTCTTTGTAGTACCAAGGTTTTGCTCATTCTTCTCAGTCTCTTCAAATGCGTGTTTTCTGGCTGATAAATCCAAGAACACTCAGCGAATACTTTTCTTCATTTTGACAGTCGGCGAGAAGTAGAGACTATTAGTTTTCACTCTAACTGGGCTAGAATTTACCTTGAGGTTTTGTGTAGTAGTTCCGGGGTCTACCAGCAGAACAACCTAGTAAGCAACGAAGAATTCAAAAAAATTGAGTGGCTTTCCGTAGTTTTTGGTGTTGAAGTTAACGACCGTTTTTCCCCACTGGTGGACAGTTGCTCGGTCATTTTCACAAACCAATGAATCAATGGCTGTTTGATAAAAGGACAAGCAGAGAGTGTTATGTTAATATACAGCTTGATAAGCGAGGGTCAGTCAGCGCCAAAAATGCTGCGGCTCAAACGATGGGTCGTTCCGAATCAGTTTTTTTAATTTCATTTAACACAATTTGTTACTGTTCGTTTTGCAGAAATCTTAAACATGCATTCGTCCTAACATTTACGCATTGCATACACTAAAATTTTTTCCAATAATTTACTACACAGTAGTTTGGTTCAATGAAACAAAGAGGTTACTTTTATCAACAAAGCATTTGTTACTCCAGTCATGAGACGAAAGTTAGAATTTCAGGTGTAGGGGGTGGAGTGTCGAAGCAGATAAGAAACCCTGTTATGGCCAACTTTAGCCTACAAATTACTACACGAATTAAACTGGACAAGCAATCAAATTTTGTGTCGGTAAACCTACTGCTTTACACGGAGGGCTAGTGCTCACAAAGAAAATGCAGTCAAACTGGAGGAGGAATGCGACATTGATCCAACATTTGAATTGTTTGTGACAATCTTTCGGGTGTAAGTCTCCTCAGAAAATAACTTTGAACTATTCTCTTCTGTTAAAGATCAACTAAAAGAGGTCAAATCAGCTCGTCCGAACAACATACGTTTCAGCAGTCTAGTTGCGTTGTTTGATTGCTTAGATACTAGTAAAAAATAATCCGATGTTTAAAGATCTGTGTGGATGAACCTCTGTTTTCAACTAGATTTAGGCTGATGGATACCGCGTTTGTTTATTTCTGTTTCTCGCAACGATTGTAAGGAAATATTCAAGGTGATACCCCGTACTCAACCGGGAAGTTGAGCCAACACCAGTTGGAGGGCATTGCAGAAATACAGGGCTATTTGTTTTTGAAAGGAATGGTTACTGGAACCCAGTGTTTTATCGGCAAACATTAACGGCCCACTGAATTCTCGAGTACTCATTTGTATACGAGTCAAATGTGGATGTTGGATGTATTTCGAAGCTTACTATTTGACTAGTCTCCTCAAAAGACACACCGTTAGGATAAACAGCTAGCGGTCGTGTGTGAATTATTCACACCCAACCCGATGCGAAACTTCGATCCATATTCAACGAGGAGATAGCAGCTGTTTTCCAAACACAGTTCTGGTGAAAACATGGGCATAGCTGCTTAGTTCAATTAACATTACTCAGCTTCGACTACCTCTAGTAAATGTGGCCAGTCAGCCGGTTATTTTCAGCATTCAGTGATCTGTGCAGGGCCAGCAAGCAGGAATCCAAAGTAAATCAGATCTGACAGCATCTAATCACTACAAAGAGAAAACATGGGCATAGCTGCTTAGTTCAATCAACATTACTCAGCTTCGACTATCTCTAGTAAATGTGGCCAGTCAGCCGATTATTTCCAGCATTCAGTGATCTGTGCGGGGCCAGCAAGCAGGAATCCAAAATAAATCAGATTTGACAGCATCTAGTCACTACAAAGGCAGTACTGAGTGAAGGCAAATGTTTCTGAACCGTTGTCACATTCACTACCATATGAACCATTACTGCCAGACAGCGAACAGGGCACAAAGATTTACTTGTTCGTTCTATAAAATAGAAAATGACTAATCTAAACATACTCATTGCTCGCTCTAAAAGCTTTCACAACTAGTTAGGTTCAAATAATGTTTACTCTAGTGGTGGTTTGAAAAAAACCTAAACATATTCCTGGGGGATTACAATCCCATTGGAGAATTCCAATAGCCTGCAATGCTATTTTGTTCCCTTTCCTGCTTAATCACTTTAAACTATTGATCTTGAGACCTGATTGTATCTCAAAAACCTCAGAGGATAGCGGGTTTTGACCGATTAACTGGTCATGGCAAGTCAATTCCCTATTCCTCTAGACCGCATGCGGGCTGAGGCTGCCCTCCACCCCTTCGATTCATTCCCGTTCTCATAATATAACCATCCATATTGACATTTGGAAAAGAGATTTTGTGGGTTATTCTATGCGTTTGTCATAAAAGAAACTAAATAGGCCTAGTCACGCAATTTCAACATGCTTTTCTGCTGTCACCGAATTATTTGACCGAACAAATTGCCAGTGTCATGGAGCAAGCTCCTGCTTAGAAAAAGATACTTCGGGAGTAGGATAAACAATTTTGAAGACGAGTTAACTTTTAGCGTCTTGAGGACCATTTACGCTAAATGGGAAACAATTATGTTGTACGTAGTTTCGTTGGTGGTCACAATTCATGTTATCATCGAATTCGAAGAAAAAGGACAATAAAGTGGGAACTTTATGAAGTTGGGTTACTTCCGATTTGGCTGGGAACTCAGTCGTCAGAATTCGTGCCTGGTCCGAAGCAAGCTCCGTAAGCGTTTTGATCATTCAACCTTGCGCTCTCTGAACGTGGTATTGGCGCAATATTGTGACCACACATGGACGATACATTTGTTGATTCTATCACCGTACTTGTAGCGTCACTCTTGTAAGAGACTGAAAAGCTGGTTCTAATTTTTCAAGGTGGACTTCGGAATCATAGTTTCTAGGACATTTTGGTGACTGTCCACAAAGTACATTTGCAATGATACATTCGTCGAAGAAACTCATTTACAAACGATGTGTTGAAATGAATTTAAACAGTAAAGCACAAACCCAGGATACCTTTGGTTCCCCAAGCCAGGTGGGTATTACTTCATAAATGTCCTACAAGGAGGGCTTGATCAAGCCAGGGTTAATTATAGCTTTTTTAAACTGCAAAAATACGAAGATGCATTTCGCAATATACTTGCTCCTTAGAAGGAATACGGAATCACTGTGGGGGCCTTTATGGAGTGTTATTAGACCACGTGTACTTATTTTGTGCTGTTCGCCGGGCTTGGAAGTTCATTTGCGAACGTTTCGTTATCACTGGAATAGGCCATTAATTCGGCAGTGTCATAACTGAAAACGTTGTGGTAAGTAGTGCGTAATGCAGCTTTGAAAATAGCCTTATCATCAATACTAATTCCATACTCAAGTCACTGTGATTCATCCGTATGCCATCCATATCTCCAGAAAACTGAAAGAAAATTTATCGGCAAACGCGACACAGACTCCCACTTTGTGAATTTATAACATAAAAAGCTGCATTAGATGTTACAACCTTTTAAAAAATAACTGCCAAGAAGAGGACTGGCACGTCATATGATGCTGAGTTTTCCCGTAGGTATCTTTCTGGTGGAAAGTGCCCCTCAGTACAGACAGTTTAAGAGAATTTGATTATAAAACAACGATAGGGTACTGTAAGAGACGACCCAAAAGACCCAAGCAGAAGGCCTGCCATGAAGCCACATATGAGTAACAAAAATAGGGCTATGATAACTTTTGTACTGCACTGAAGTCGCCTGCTAGCAGAGCTAGGACGCTAGTACATTGTGAGGCTTGGACCGGAGAAACCTTATTTCTATGTGGAATTAAAACCTTTTGTCAATTTTACCCAATTATCTCATCATCTTTGTAAATAGCATCAACTATTTAGGCCTAGAATATCGGCTAAACGATTCGACACGTCGACGTGGATCGACAAGTAATCAGCCGACAGTAACTTAGCCCCATTTCTCGAAGTCCACAATGTTCAACAGACCAAATACTCTGGAAAGGAGTTCCCATCAGATTAATGGCCAGCATAGACTAAGTAAAAGCAAAATATATTCGAGGAAGCCCAGTGTTTCGAGAATACGCTAGAAAAGCTCCTAAGCCAGGGTGTAGAAAGTTTTGCAGGCATGTATCGAGAAGAGACTAATACGTGGTTGAGGAATCTGGTCTGCTTAGCCTTAAAATTCAAGTTATGCGGGAAGTACACTACTTGAAGCTAAATATCTAATTTGGTCCCCAGCCATGCGGTATGCAAACCCTTAACCAAGACTTGCGTGTGAGCATCTGTGGAGAAGTGATAAAAGTCTGTAATTTTTTCCAGATAACTCTTGCCTTCATCGATAAAATATGGCGGCAATACATTTCACATTTTTTCTCGTACATTGTCCATTGGCAACCAGTAAGATGGATGAATCCCTTCCGTGCTTTGTAGTACTTCGGCCAAAACGATTTTTGAAAACGGACATCGCTTCCGCATGCAGTCTACCCATATGAGTGTTTAAATCTTCTAGTGTGGCACGCTCACTGTGAAGTTACTTCAAAGCAAGTGAATTTGTCGTTTAGGTCTAACAGAAATTAAGATCATATCTCACAAAGATACTGCATCATTGGGGCTCAAAAAGAGCATGGAAGTCGGTAGCAACACACAATCGAAGTTGGATTGTGCAACTGTGTTATAAATAAGCAGACCCATTGGAACTTGCCTTGAATTTATTGCTTCGGACACCTGTCCACAGAACTTGTGAGTCGTTTGAAAATTTGCATGGCTCTGGTGAAATCTACCAAGATGACACATATAGGTGATGGTGAACAGGTGCACTGGTGACTACGGTAGTTGCAAAACATGTGGCCGCATAGTTATTGTTGGCATTGCATCTGGGGCATCCAAGTAAGCGGATCAATTACATAGGCTTCTCGAAAGAATTTTAACCCCCTCCCCCGCACAAAAAAACCACGCCCAAAATGACCCACTAAATGCGGCGTAATATGAATTGAACTCAGTTAGCTCAAATGTATGCATGACTTCTGACCATTAATCACGCATGTTGGCTTATAGGCCCGGGTTTTAGTAAATTCCAGAAGACCAGTGGAACTTTTGTTGTAATATATCTTGTTTGGGTGGCAGATCGGTGGAATTACAAAGATACCAATAACAAGTTGACCGTAATTTGTTGCGTCAACCCAGTGAGCTGGGCAAAAGCGTCTTTCCTTTACTAAGCCAGATTCATCCAAATGTATCGTGGCTTTGCCTGGCAATGGTGGAGACATTGAAGCAACAAGGGTTTTTTTAGGTTTTTAGCTTTTTCGTAATTTGGTTGAAGTGTTCCCTCTCTATTGGTTGTATTCATAGTCTGAGGACACATCGATTTGCCAGTGTGGCCTCAATTTCGGTAGGCTGGTTTTTCCGGAAGCAGACACCTTTATTTACGCTTGCAATAATATTACGGCTAAGACCGTTTTTAGTACCAGAAGTCTTCAAAGCTGCCGCTGTTCTAAATGTGTGTTGAATGTGTGTTAAATGTGTTTTTATGTCAAACTTCTACCAGCCGGACTTCCTCTTTGGATAAAATGAACTTCCTGTTCTCTGTTGGGTAAATTCAGCTCTCACACGATAATAAATCTTATCTACCACTAATAGGAGGCTGTTAATTTTGGGAGTTCATTTATCGGTCTCCTGAAATATCTTCAGAAGATTGCTACCTAAGTCAACTAATACTGTTCAAAAGCTACGGACGGGGGCTTGAATAACCGTCATTTGTATCAAACAACCTGACAAAGAGTATGATGGTTACAATTGTTACCAACTTAAATATGTTTGCTAGTGGATCTTTTCTATGTAAAGTTACGCATCACTACAAAGAAGAATATCTGGCGTATAAAATACCAAATGTAAATTTCGACGAACGAGAACCAGTCGCACTGAATCGTATGCTGTCGCAAGCATTTGGTAAGTTGGAGAGTACAGTTCCAGTCTGTTCCTATATATCAGAAAACAATTAGTATATTTACCAAGGACAAGGTCAAGGAATCACATCCAGTTTCTCGACAGACCATGATGTTAGGAATTCAGAGCAATTCACCCAAATTTAAGCAGCTGATTTGTTGTTTTGCGTAGCGAATTGAGTTTGATTTATTTCACCTATATTTCTGCACCATCGAGAAAATTTCAGGTGGTACGGCATCGACTATTAATGGAAATGTATTTCTGGCATATGGACATAAAACTCATAGGTGTTTGTCTTTTGATGGAGAAGCAAACTAAAAACGTAACAAATAATTTAATGCAAACTATTCTGTGTTTCTCTGAGTAGGGATCTACCGAAGAGGCGACTCAGATCAGTAAAAAAATGCGCGGGGTGACATCACCTTGCATATAAAGATTTTGTTCCAAGATCAAACTTAGTAAGCCAATCTATCCCTGTTAGATTAGGTGAATAACGACATGAACAAACTAGGCTGCTGGAGGGTGGCTGAATCTAAGTTTTTGACAGACCCTGTAGTACGTTTCTGTTATATTATAGTTGGCAGCACCGGTACACATCAGCCTCCAGCGTTTGGTGTTCAAAACCCTGTTGTAGCTAACTTATCATTCACTCGTTGCAAAACCAGTCAGTTTTTGGCGCTATTTCTGGTGCAGTCTGAGCTTATTTAGATGCCTTTTTTGAGCTGTACTGATAATATTACTATATTATAAATGTTCAACCACTAACCTGAAGTTCGCAGGAGGAAAAACCTCTGCGTTTTGTGAGATTAGCACTGCTACTGATTCCCAGTAACGATGAAACAGCCGTACAGTGCTCCTCAGCTTTTCAGCATAGATGAACTTCACTGACGGGACGAAACATCGATTAAAGAATCTAAAACCTCCGCACACCACCATCAGTATTATAAGGGTTGGTGATTTTTCTCAGCTTCACTTCGTTCCAACAAGCCTTCGAATCTCCTGGGTGGACGGCATTTCTAGTGTATGGCTTTTCACAATACTTGGGCCGGTTTTTTAATGCTGATCCGCCCACATGGCTCATCCACTTGGGCTAGTTTAAGCAGCTTTCCTATGGGACAAGTGCATTTTACTCGAATACACTAGACAGCACGGTAAAAAAGGAATATTCCGCAAGGAAACATTACCCCGTATGGACATATGTCTTCCAGGTATATTCATTCTTTGCTATGATTACAAATGTCGTCAATTGTGTTTACAACCATACGTTACGAGAGACCCCCGAAAGAGGTCAGAACACCACTCAGAACAGTTCAAGACGGGCTTTCCCCATCATATTTCACAGGGTTTTTCACATTTTCGGAAACAACCCCTTAACTCACCTAGGTATGCGGTTATATGGGCAGTGTCCTCCTTCCCATTACGAAGGGTTATGAAGTCAACACCCTATTAAAAACTAGGGGAAATTAGTCAACCTGGTAACTCTGGACGATATTCGCCAGGAGGGCAAAACCAACGCCTGCGTGGCTTCCGCATTGTTCAAAAATCCTCTCTAATTCATATGATCTTGCCAAAAACAGTGACGAATTCAGACGAAAAGTATTGTCACTTCACCGCTGCCGGATAAGTTTGTTTCACAGTATAGTGAACATCACCGCCCTTAAAATGATCTTTTTCATTGATTCTTATCCGGTGCCACCCAGCATGTTCTTTATGGTACCACATTTACGTGTTTACCGAATGGTATACTGGACATCAGTAGGGGACACGTCAGGTCCAGATAGGTTTCCGCTTTTCATTGTGGGACCGGAGACTATTCCAGATTCTGTAATTGGAAAGGTATGTACTGGTTTGGTTGCAAAATATAGTGGTGGACATGTGAATATGGAATTCTCCTAAACTTTGACAAAGATCAGCATCTTAGTAACCATTGTTTGTTTGTTGTGGATGAGGGCTCTCGTCAGCAGGCGAAATCACTTGTGATTGGATAAATTTGTGTGTGAATACTTATTCTAGTGGGTTCGTTTAGAGCGATCAAGGAGTAAAACAAATAAAACTTCTGAACAACATGGCTCCAAGTGTTAAGGCCAAGAACTATAGATTAAAGTAGTATCCATCAATTCTGACGACGATCTGAGAAAATCAGTGTGTAATAAATTATACTGATATTGGAATATGAATTCCGTCAACCAACAAGGATCGACTATTCACGAATCCAATCCTATGGAGTGGTACAGTGGTCTATAACACTTTCAACGGATGAGAGGTAATAATTCCGATAGCGTTCACACCCAATAGAATAGTAAAATTGTCAGGAAGATCAGGTTCCTAAAAATAAACTCAGAATGCCCGAATCCAATCAAAACCCCCAAAAATCGCAGTAGTAAAGCCGTCAAGCATCCAGGCCAGAAAAGTCAGTTTCCGATCAAACGTTGAAGCAGAGAATCAATTCAGCAACAGTCGACGTGCTGGGACACAACAGAAGCATGGCCGAGGATAATGAGAATTTGGGCACTAAGGAATCACGACCGACCAAGATAAGTGATCAGGCATTCCGTAGAAGCACGGTCGATGATTATGGGTATTCACCAAACGCCAATCAGGCACCCTGGATCAATGTCGAAGGTGCTCTTTAAAGACAGCGAGGCCGCTTGAAACTTTTGCACTCGCTTCCTGCCATAAAGCTGTTGTACTCCTTGTTGGCGATTCTTTTTCCGGCACTTAGTCATTGAAGTGAGGACAGCAGTTATATACACCAAAAATTATTCGTCTTGTTACTCACTTTTCGAGGGTATCACAGTTTGTTGAACTATTCAAGACGTTACTTATTGCAAGTGTTGTTCAGCATAAACGATGTCTTTTCTATCCTTCTTGGTCAAGGATCACTGACGTAAAAAATTTATGCAGAGGGGTAAGGGAAGTCCTGAAGTGACTGACTGAGTTTGCAATTCAGTGTCTGAAATCCGTCTGTTTTCAGAAGTCACCTTGTCGCAGACTGATGTTAGTAGATTCAAACTGATTTAAAGCATCTGCGTCTGGTTGTTGAACAGCTTATCATCATTCTAGTAAATATATATCAGCCTGCTCATGATTATCTTAGTTTTTCACGCAGAGGATAAACAACGATGCTGAAAGCCGTACGTTCAAAACAGCGTACGGTAGTGCGTTCCAGTTAGACTTCATTTTAGGATTTAAACTATGTGCTTCCTAGTATACCTTGCTTTAGCCAATAACGTTTGGAAAAAATGCATGAAGCTTCTGGTTGAACATAATAAACAAGAACTTCAGACGGACACCCAGCACTATTCAAGTCGGGTATTCATAAGAAATCTCACGATTTGTTTCCCTGGCTACACTGAAGCCCGATCAACTTAGTTACTTACCCATTTGGCTTGACGAAGCTTTTGTCTCAAAAGCGAAACTTTGCCCAGCAATAAATCCACCGATTATTTACCAAACCCCTCTGAAACAATGACTACCCAATTGGTCCCAAACATTTTCCATTTGTACTGGTGTATAACTGAATATGCGCAATGCAACAAAAAACCACGTGGAAGCGCTTGCTCATTGAAATAACTTACGCACATTTTTCCCACCTGCTGCACCCCTTTTTAGTACCGGGCTAACAGAAAGCAACATTTAGATCACGTTTAGGTAATGGGCTGCGTGATGCAACTTTTCCGAGTTGTGTTTTTTGACAATACCGCATTCCCACCCTGGACCCGCAATTTGGAGGACTCTGATTACGATCACCATTTACAAGCCACCTAATAAAATGTTGCAAGTTGCATACTCGCAACACGCGGTTTAGCGAATAACACAAATCATCAGCTACTCATATAACTCATTCAGCGCTTGCTTTGCACAAGAAGGTCGATCAGAGCTCTGTAGAAATATACGAACTGATATACATGCAAATTATATGACGTATCATGAGAATGCTAACAATGGTCGTCTGTTATAAATACGACTGCTCCTGTTGCTGGGGAAGACGGGCTCTTGACAGACTTAATATCAACACAATTTATGTTTTTTTTTCTGTGCCAACTTATTCAACTGAAGCAATTATATTTCCCTAGAGGCAAAAGTGATTTCACCCGAAATAGGAAGTAGCAGTGCGCACTTCCAAACTTTAGATCTGTATTAATCGATAGTTTGAACATTTGTAGAAACCGAAATCGGATGGCCAGGAGTATCTAATAAATGTGCAAGTGAAAGGAGCCAACCAATCTATAATGATCCAGGGAAACCTGCCATCTCGAGGTTTTTTTGTTCATTTGACCGGTTTCCACGGTAATTGATTTGGTCAGATCTACTTAGATACGCCTTCAGTTCACCATAGTATTTCAAAATACAAGTTCTAACGTGCTATTACCAGTTTCTCCTGTAACGCAATAGTTGTGGTTACCAAATAAACCACTTATTCGCTAGACTGAAAATTTCAGCCCAGGCTCTTGCGGTTTTATCGAGTTAGTTGAGCGGATGCCCAAAGTTTGAACCAGCTGAATTGCAAATGCAGCCTACCAGATAACAAAGTCCTTTACAACAAACCCGCATGTCGGGTTTTGTCAAGGTGGAACTGGAATCTACAACATGGTTCGCCAGTCACGACAAATGTAGTTGTATTCTGTGATGGCAGACCATTAAACAACTTCTAGATGCCTTTATGTGCAGAAACTTAGCTAATTTTGGATTTATCCCCGTGCTGGCGAACCCAGGCAACCAGCCGATTTGTGCTTGGCTTTTAAACTAGCATACACGCGACTCAATCATGTAAGCATGGGGCTGTGGCAAACTTTACAAAAATGTGCAAAGAGGGTGTCGCTAGATAAAACCTTCATTACACCCTCAGGCTAGGGAAGAAAGTAAATTGTTACTCCATCTTCTGTTCTCTAACGAGCTGCCTGTTTTGCTCTTTGACAAATACATTTTTCGTTCGTTCCCCTCAGTGAATTCAAAACCCAATGTAAAAGCTTTGCTAAGATATCACCCTAATGAGCTGCGTCAAAAAGTGTAGCAAGGAAAATTTTATTGGACTTGCAGCGCAGTCTCGACATCAGAGTTGGCTGGATCATGTGCAATTGTTTGTTAGTCACTAGGGTAGCGAAATCTCCTCCCTCTTTCCTGGGGCAATAAACCAGGCATGTGAGTGTATATGATTACCTCTTGTCTGCGTCCTACAGGAATGCCACAGTCTGCTTTGCTTGACTGTTGATAGACTGACTATATAAATAACTGCTTGTTGTGACTGACAACGGTGTCTGAAAATTTCGTTGATGAACATGATTTGTTTGCTCGTGGCTGTGCCCAAAACGCGCCTATTGTCAAGGTGAACCATAACCATAGCTACTGGGTTGAAAAAGACCTGTCAGAATCATTGCGTACGATTTTTCTCTCAGCAAGTAGAAATGGCGTATGCTGTCCATGTGGATACCACAATAATCGCCAAACCCTAGTAGCTTATTGAGTTGCTGGGGTAAGGCTCACTTGGAGGAGTGATATGAACTACGAGTCGAACGCGTTGAGTTTTCGCTACACGTTTGAAGTAACAATCTCCATGAGTTAATCACCAGGAGTTTGAAATTTACGCACTTTTTCTTAGAGGAGGAAAGATGTAGAGATGCGGGTAAAGATTCAGGCATAGAATCAGTGTGTTCACACAAATAGCCATCCTTAGAATGAAGCAGTGAATTGCAGACTATATTTTTTCCCCAGTGAAATGTACTCAGTTTCATTGAAAAGAACAGTTGCCTTCCGTTTGGTTCCGGTAAAAAGATTTAGCTTTATCCAGCTTGTAACGATGAAGTATTGCCTCTCGATAGTGCCCCCCAGAATCAGTAACAGTTTTTGTATCAGTGAGTCAGAGCATGCTGTATAAAAAACGTTGGTTTTCAAATCATTTCGGTAGACTCTGCACCTGAAATCAAATTTTATGTTTGTCTGTGTTCACTTTAAAGACTCCACCGAGAACAAAAGGAAACCTTAATTTTTCCGTGATTAAACTCTTGGAGTGGAGAATTATGAAGATGGTTAAGAGAGCCAGACAGTATGCAGAGCTCATGCTGGGGATAATTTGACTCAATTCCTTGGGAACTGCAAAAGGAAGAATGGAGTCCTTCTTGTCGAACTATATTCAGTAATCTGAGCTGTCGAAAGCACAAGAAGTTATGCATTTAATTAGCCAAATATACTAATTTTCATCTTGTCAGTGTGTGTATTTAGCCGAACGTTACAAGTGTGTTCAAATGCAATGCAAAGTCGGTAGAAATTTAGGGTCCACACCTACCCTATGTGCCCTATGAGGAAAAACTATCGGGGCTGGGTTGCCTTTAAGTAGTGCTTAGTGAAAAAAGAATAATGCAGTCAGTTTCAGAATATATTAGGTCTTTACCCCCACCAGGTTTAAAAACAGGACATATACAAACACAAAGGGATACAAAGAAAACTGCTCATGAATTAGCCAGTCGTTATGCCCTAGATCGAGGATTTTTGTGTGTTAACATTAGACGTAGTGCAAAGAGTGGGGGTATCATGGTCAGCTGGGCTTTTGTGCCTTGGCCGGTCCCTGACTCCACCATTGTAACTACATCAAACCAGGTGATACTTATTTCGATGGTGCTGTGAAAGTTCGTCGCACCTGTTTGAAAGGACCCATAAATATCCATTCAGTTATTTCGAGGTACACACTGCTAGCCTTCAAGTGGATGAAGGTTTGTAAAAACTTAATCACAGTGCGTTAATGTTAGAATGTGGGAGTTAATTTTTCATCCTATCGTGTGCCACTTTTGAACACAATTCAAAAACAGTATGGTTGAGAAACTTTCATTGGACTAGATCGAATGGTGCGATCACAACAGGCGGTTTTACATGTCCAGCTCTGTGTGACGCACAGATTAGGGTATCCTGCCTTTATATAGAATAAATTTATTGGTTGCACCATGAAAACCAAATCAGGCTTTGGGTCATTGATGGTAGCATTAGCGTATCTGTTTTTAGGTGAAGGGGTACCCTTCTTGCACCGTGAGAACAGAATTAGAATGGATCTTCAGATTCCAGGAACCAGGTGGCATTGGCTATGCTTGGGGACAGTAAGCTGAGCAGAATACATATCCGCCAAAGTGCACCCTCATCTTCTCAATCGGAGGTTGAGAGAGTAGGTTTACGCAGTTCAAAACCGGGTAGATTATGGTAATAGACTGGCGTCATCTACCAGGACTACCGTATGATATCTGAGCTCAAAGTTAGTTAGTAGCTGTCAAGTGTGGTTTGCCAGTTTACGGTGTGGACTTGTAAATCCTAGTCCATTTTCTGATTTTGTTCAGTCCTTTGCAAAAAATCTGAGGTTAGATTTCTTTTAAGTTTGCATGAATGTTCTGTACAGTGTCGCTTGGGAAGAGAAAACGCCTTGATACCTTGGACAATAGCACTTTATAACAAGGAACATTGCAACCCTTATTATAAGATAACCAGCTTAAACCGTGGAAAGGCCCAGAAAACCTGGCTTACAAGAAGCAACAAGCAAGCAAGTTAACCATGTATCCAGAAATGATCTTAAGATCGTTGTGCCAAGCCTAAGTTTGTTGTGGCTAAACCGGAATCTTTGCCGGTGAGACTGTCAGGTCATTCACTGAATTCGGTCATACAGTCTGGAGATGCACTGAGAATTCAAGAGATAAAGTGGATTACAGCTGCCAGAATCTCCTCTATCACTAAATTTGACACCACGGTGTAAGGCGTGACAAGCACCAGCCCGGTATGGTAGATTTTTTGTGAGAACAGCCAAAATTTCAATCTAGGCCGTCATGTAAAAAGTCGCGTTTAGCTCTGGCGGGTGGCTGTCATTTGGACTGTTGCTAACGCTCGGTGCTTTTGTGGACACTTTTCCCACAAGGATATCTTTTTTTATTTGCGGGGCATCTCGTTTAGTTCGGAGCCTGTTCCAGTGTGATTTTCTTGAGCACTCCACACTAACAAGAAAGTATTATCCTCAACTGCCTGCACTACTGGAGATCACTAGTTCAACTGAGGAAGACGAAAACATATCATGATGTCTGTTTCAAATGGACACTGCGAAAAAATGGGAACTTTGTGTACAAAAATCGAACTCAGCTGTCATCACAAACAAAGTGATCTCAGTGAAATGCAAACAAATTTGGTTTCCCGAGAGACTTACATGGAACCCAGCTGGAACTCTCGTTTATGATGTTTTTAAGAGGGATCCAGCTGGGTTCAAGGTGAGTCTCACGAAAAACCCAATTCGTTTGCAAATGAGTGTACTTCGCCAATTTCACGCAATTTGGTCTCATGTAAAAAATACGTTTGACGGAAACTCGGGGACTGCGCCTACCTGATGAGCTTCAAGAAGAGCGAAGCCGGTCGTGGGCTGTCGAAGAATTCCCAGCAACCGTACGAGTAGTGTATTAAGTCCATATAATGACCTCACTTAAATTCGTCCATTTTGCTTAGTCTGAATGTCGTAAAATTACCTTTTAACGCACGAATTTTATCATTTAAGGCCTTAATTTCGTGGAAGTAATCGATTTATGTGGCCGTCCGTGTCCAGCATCCAGCACTTGTTTTATACGTGATTATTGATGCATGAAATGGCAGACAAAGGGATGGGTTCGGGTGTGTTGTAACGCGGATTTCTGAGGCGGTTCGTACCAAATTAACTGGCGCGTGGGATGTTATGCTTTTTGATGTGGTAACTATATGAATATGTCATGTATCAGCCTCAGCAAGGGCTCTCATCAACCTACTTTGGACTAGCTCAGATAGCAAAAGTCCGGCAGGTTGTAAGGTCCTTTTATTGCTGACAGACGTGTGATGTGACAAGTGTGAGTGGTAGAGACTGCTGAAGTGGACCAGTGGGGGAATAATTTAGTGGATTTGCAGCAACTGACGTTTAGTGATCCGAATCTCTGGACTAGATTTGCACTACCACAGTAGCACAAGATGTTTTGTTTCACTCGATAAAGTTAGCGTATGCGAACGAATATGTAGAGGTCTTCGAATGTCTCGCTAATCGGTTGCTACGCCACCAGTGAAGTAACCTTTAAAGGTGACCCATCTTCGCATCAAGACAAATTTTTTTTCAGTGAGTTGTTGACAAAGTGTCCACATTAGGCATTGGATTTGCTTTTTCCAGTTGTTTCAAAAATGCGAGATAGGACCAATATTTTTCAAAGGGCCCTGGAAGCGAACATCCATAGCATTTATCCGGATTTTCCTATATGCAAACAATCACACACGGTCAGTAAAACCAAGGGTTCTGCCTCTAAATGATCTCTTCCCGTCTGATAAGACCACTCAGTTTGTGGTTACTAGCAAAGTTAAAACAACTCGACCCCATGCTGTTTTGAAAAGACTTTTGCGGTTTGAAGCGAAAATAGGCAAAGTATACGGCGATCATCGATCCTCCCAAACTAATGAATCTCCGAACTTAAAAACAAATCAAAGCTTTCTCTGGTTTACTTCCTTTCGTCGCTCCGAACAAAGCGTTCTATTTTGCCGACAGTTTATGCGGCGAAGCTTAAATGAATGATGCAACATTTCCGTTCTCTTTGTCTGGTACACCCCTATTACTAATGGTTGGTCAAACAAATTCAGAGTGAAGTTTGTGTGATTGGGGTACAATTTATCAGTGAAGCTGTTCAAAACAAATCATTAGAGACCACTACACGGACACGTTGCACTTATCAGTCGTTTCGAACCGCGACAGCTGTCGACCAGACAGACAGAACCAAACGACGAAATCGGAATTGGACCCATGCGATTCTGTATGATTGACAGTTTATTCTAGCTAGTAGGGACAGACGGAAAGCTTTTCTGGGTTACAAATTGGAACCGCTCTAAACATATAGTGCAGAGAAATGACAACACAAAACACGACATTTTTGCCAACAGTGTGAAGGCTTTCGATAAATACACTCATTTGCAAATCAATTTGGTTTTTGCGAGAGACTCACCTGGATCCCAGCTGAATCTCCCGTTTGTGATGTTTTCAGGCCTACCTGATGAGCCCCAAGAAGGGCGAAACCGGTCGTGGGCTGTCGAAGAATTTTCAGCAACCTTATGAGTAGTGCATTACGTATATAGTGTGAAGGCTTGTTGCTGGACGTCTACACTGTAATGGTTAACGGCTTTCTATGAGCAATTTTGCGGACCTGGTGGAAGGTCAAAGGAGATCCTGGAAGATATTTCGCGTAATCGGCTTAGTCAAGTGTTGGCGATAAAGATGCTTGAAGTGAGATGACATGAGACTGACGGGATGGCGTCACCAGAAAGAACTGTTTGGGCGTATATGCTTTTTCCTCGGGAAGCGATTAGGAACCAAGAGCGATTTGGACAGAAAATTTGGATAAACAGTAGAAAAGTCAGAAATGGCTCGATTAAATAGGCAGTACAAATAACCCCTTAAGCTGGAATTAGAGTGAAGAGTTACAAAATAGACATAAGATTGACAGACAGTATTTGACTGGCAACTGTTGTGAACGTCATTATATTCTTCAACCATGTAGACGGCAAGCGTGCGTCGGTCCGTGTAGTACTTCTGTGCCATGAAAAGTCATACGCCAAAGGTATTTTCCGCTTTTTTTGGCAGCAAGGCAATTTTAGTGTCAGTTTTTGACGACAACATCCGAGCTACAACAGTAGACACAGCTGCATTGCACACAAGTTCTCAAGTCGAGTTACTCTACATGAAATGAACAGGCTGTTACCGTGCAGTAAATGCCTGTGTAACTCGCCTCATCAAGATGCTCCAGATTGAGCTGTTTATCAAAATCACTGCAAAGTCACTTCTAATTACTGAGCTGTCGCTTACTGAAGAAGTACTGCACCAACTGAGCCAGTGAGCAAGTGTGGTGTAGGTCACACTTATTCATCTGAAATTCACCCCCGATTCACTGGGTCTGGGACTAACAGAGTAATACTTATTTTGTCATTGCCGTTGGTTATGCAGACTAGGATTCCACAGTAAGCCAATCGTTGACATTTTCTAGGTACCCAGAAACAGTTTTAAAGCACTGGCCACCCGCTCAAAGCACGATTACCCTGCCTTTTTGATCTGCATGAAATTACACCGATACCTTTAGGCATCCGGGAAGTGTTCGCGTCTGGAGAACTTTCCTAATCTCTGCAGACGCAGCCATGAGTAATCATGTGTGGAGTTCAACTGAATTAGCTTCACGGGCAATAAGCCTTTTCGTTGGTTAATTTGGCAGAGGATTCTTTCGGTAAACTAGATATTAGCAGCTTGCGTGCACCCCCGATGCATACAATTTTGTTCATGTTACGATAACATCACACTTTTACTCTAGACTTTACCTAACACACTTCCATTTGTTATTACTGTATAAAAACATCGAATACTTCGCCCAGCATGTCATACTTGGGTCATCTATTTCAGGCATTGCTTCCTCCAACGGGGAGCTACACAAAAATTAGATGATACGACGTTCTACATGGCGAACACTCAATGTCGTTCGTATCTTATGGTCCAGAGACCTGTTGGGCTCTGGCTCCATCTTATTTAGTCGTTGACCTCAGAAATTAACGTCCGAAATCGAAGGATGGGAGAATGTGGTCATTAGATTTTACCTCGTTGTGTTTCTTTACCACGCATTAGCATACCCGACATTTCAGATCTCCCAAAACTACATACTTTATAAACTAGATCACCGGCAGTACTCCTTAACTTTGGACTGTCTTTTCAGTGTTCAGACATCCCAGACAGGCATTATTTCAGCATTATTTCAGTTAACGCTGGAAGAATTGCAATCCATGATTGTTTCAGCAGTTATATAGGGGCTGTTCATGGCTTTAGAAAAAAATAACTTGTGAAATTCTTGAAGACTAAAGTCAAAATATTAGCATTTAATGACGTTTAAGCAGCGTGGAAAAAACTCTAAATTGTGAATTGCACCAAAAATGGAGTTTGTGCATTCTCTGTAAATGGTAATTAGTCCACTCAAGTACGTCAGACTGGCTTATTTATATTATTCGTATCTGAAAAGAATCCATCTCATGTTTGGTTCTGCAATCTTAATCCAATATATCACGTTCTTCAACTAGCTTGCATTTTTCCCTCTTTTTTTGATAATAACTCATTATCCTCAAAAGAAGCAATTTGTTAGTTGGAGTGTGAACTTTGAAATCTCCAAGTGAAATACAGTTTTTGACACAGAAAGTATCGATGATTCTCTCAAACATGGTAACTGTCCACCTCAGAGGGATGATCCGCTGTGGATTTCTTTCGAAGAGTAATTCAGTTTCACCGGGGCATTTCAGCTGCGCCGCATGCTGGATTATTAAAGGAAGGTTAACTATGAAATTTCATTACTTTTGGGCTACTAAAAAAACTTAAATAAATTTATTTACGGTGGAAATGCTTTTAGTGAGAGTTGTGATATAGGTCCAACTATCACTCCCAACTGGTTGCTGAGTGAGATATCTTCATTGAAACTTTTAACTAGCGCAGTTTCAGTACGAAACAAAGAAAGATATAGATACTGTCTAGTCACAGGCCTGCAAGCAGTTTTCGTCAGACACACTACCTCCAAAAATGAAAACAAAAATACGGCTTAAATTACTTCCTTCAGTCGAGGATCGAAAGCCAGCATGCATGAGTGAGCACGGTCTAAACTTGAGAAAAACCAAAAGGCTGTGAGATAACGCCTCAACGTTTCAACATCCACAAAGATATTGAAATGAAACGCTGAATACAAACTGATGGTTTGAAACTGTTGCAAAGAAGATCAACTATGTGGCAGCAACTTTTATCATTATACGTCTATTTTATATCTTGCATATGTGCTGCTTCCTATCACTCTGCGAGATCTCCATTGGGCGAGCATTTTTTTAACATCCGTTGTCTTCGATTTTTAACCAAAATGTAAATTACAGCTAGGATGACGCAATTTCGCGTGCATATACCACTTGCGGATAAACCGTGGTAACTAATGCGTTTAAGCTAAAAATAAATGATAAAACTGTATTTACCCTGAAGCAGTCTGGGTGAAGCATGGTGTCTACGGGAGCCGGTGACACATCTCGAGATTGAACATGTGTAATGAATATGATGCTGGATTGTGGCATTGAGAGGAAGCTAAGGGTTTCATTTCACCTTGCACCTTGCAACCAAGTGCATGTTGCCCACAAGACCACCACATAAATTGATTTTCCAGAAGTCTGTTTTGCAGTAGAAGACCACATTTTTGTTTGGAAAGTCAAGAAACAACAACAAGTGGTTACGCAACAAATGCTCATTTCATCATGTTTTCTGGTAGGTGTACCCGATTATTTCTGTCGTATCTTCCGTTTACTTATTTTAAATTCTGTTCCTCTGTTCGAGTGTCCCCGGATGTCAGTTGCTATGCCTTCACCCTACACAGTGCGAGGCAGTATTGCGGCCGTTCATCTGCGAGGGACATTTTGGCTTATTTGCATTCCAAACCGGCCATAAATCTGGTTTTGCCTAAACAAGAACCGCGAAAAAAGCTATCGTTTAATGACATTTCTGGGTGTCTTGGCAAATGATTTCAAGCATTGCCGTTTTTCTTCCCATATTCAAAGTAAGGACGTACAGACTAAGGTATTACCTTTATCTTGCTGGTAAAAAACGGCGCTATTGTCAAAATACACGAGTTCGGGAGTTACCCTTTTGTCAGAGAGTGACATGATTTGATCTCTTGTTCATGGTATTCTTCGACTGAATGTTGTGCTGCATGAAGCCCGCCCTATGCTTTAGTTAGCACGGTATTTAAACTATTGCGTTGTATTTCTTGACAAACTCTACACACTACTTGGCTGAAGACACTATGAGAGCCCACCACCAGCCTTGTTCTTCTTTGGGCGTACGTGGTAGGTCTAGTTCCCGAGGAACCTTTAGGGTCCATAAGAAATTGGGCCTATCTGAAGAGCCTCAAATTAGACGAAGCTAATATTGCAATGTTGAAGCTTTTCCAGCAAACTCATAAATTCTGTGCTTTGTCAAGAAGAGACCAGTACAACGCCACTGGTGTGGAGAAATATTCTCACTTCACGCAAGTATTATATTTTTAATACGGTGATTTGGCAGATAAAATGTTTGCTGCAGCTTGTTTACGAAGTTAGAGCCCTACACCACGTTTATTGCGATGCTGAGTTGTATTTGACCTGATGAGGTTTTTCTTGCACGGTTGAATTAGTAAAATCATTTCGCCATTCAGAGTGGGATGAAACTATCAGTGAAAAGGGGGTTCCAGACAGCGTGTAAGAATGCCTATCTTAGTCATTCACTATCCGCTTCTCAGCCACCTCTTGAAGTTTCAAAACTGTATCAAATTTGCAATAGTCAGTGCGGCACTGCTAGTCATGGACATCAAATTTTTGCAGTTTGATTCGAATGAGGTGAAACATACCATGTTTCTCCTGGCTGGGAGTAATATTGAAGATTTGCGACAGTCACAGACAATCTGACTGAATAAATAGATAGAACAATGGATTTCGTGAAACAGTTTGAGGTGAATTTTTTCAGTTTCGACAAGAAAACATGGCAGGGAAAGTTGGTGTTTCCAGGTTTTCGTTTTGATGTCAGTACATATCAGATTGTCAAAATATGAACAAGGAAACAAACACCTAAGAGTGATTACTAGATTAAAAATGCGGTACTACAGATAACTATTCCAATAAAACTCAAGTCTCATCTAACTGGACTGCGTGATATGACGGTTGGGTCAATCGATTCATGTAGCGTGACGAAGGCAGACTCAGAGTTGGTGCGAATCGCTTTTGACAGCATAGTACCGGATTTCTCAATCGTATTTCAACTGCTTCAGGTGTAGTCAAACAACGCCGTTGGATCAATACTAGCAACCTATTAAGTGCTCGGTAGAGGGCGTGAAAAGTCTGGTTTGGATCCAGTGCGTTACAGGTGCCAGTAATACGTCGCGCAATCGAGTTTTTAGCTTAGCCTTGGTTCTAGTGATGTTCTGGTAAGAGGGATGTTCAAATATTTTCTTAGTAATTCACCGTATCGTGCGCAGTGTTGGTTGTAAACCAAGAAGTACGCCATGTGGATTGGAACAGACGGTGAGTAACTGTATCTGCCGACAAATTTTCTTTATCGGAAAGCCATTTTGTCAAGGTCGTAATAGCTGGTTAAATAAGACGTTCAAACGTCTTCTTGGCCAGAAATCCTTCCAAGCAACCACTGAAAACATTTGAAAATCACTTTATTCAAGATACAGAGGTGGTTCGGAGTTTCAAATCTGATGAGTAGGTGTAAGCACGGACATAATAGCTTCCATGAGTTAGGCGTAAGCAAAAGGGGAAAATACTCAAAATTTGGGCACATACTCAATTGTTTACATCAGTTCCACGAACTCCAAATTGTCAGCTGGACTATGTCGGCATAAACTTTGAAGCATATTATACTACAGAAAGACCGCTATTTCAGAAACTGCTAATAGCTTGCAGTACCTAAGACTATTTCCAGAGGATGATACTATTTTGATACCTCTGTATGACTACATACAGCTCCAAAATGCCCCCTGTACAGGAAATTATACAAGCCTTAAATTTATGCTTACGTTCTACATTATTCAAATGTACCAACGGTGGAATTGTCATGCGTCTCCCTGTTTACATTGTTATAGTCAAACTGCGCTTCGCATAGCTTTTAGCTCAAGCATCAAGCTCAAGCAGTTTTGACAACCTTTTGAGTGTGTAGGGTGCGGTATTGGTTCACCGGGCGAATAAGAACTGCGGTGATACTTTTGTATGAAATAGAGAGCAAACTGAGGAGCAATGTGTATCCGTGAGCGTTCATGAACAAGCTTCAGCCCCCCAAACCAGGTACAACCTCCAGACAGTTGAGACGGCGTATATCCGGCGACGACATGAACCTGGAAGCATCTGTTGAGTTCATTCCAGCTACAAGCTCCGCACCACTTTCCAAGTAAGCAGCACACTACAGGGACGATTGATCCCCCTAATCCCAGTGATGACTGTGTCTACCATGTCCACAAGACCGATTGTACACACCAACTCTGTTCTCAGTGACCAAACAAGCAGGTAGTTGAAGGTTGGAATCAATGGACCCGAACGACCTTGTTGGGCTATCCCAGGAAACATGAGCAAATTAAACCAACTGAAGCGTAATACAGCAAAGATATTCCTTAGATTAACTGAGGACCATCGCGTCAACATTGATAACGTGCACATACTGCAGCAAGATCTTGACGGGTGTGCACAGAGTTGCTTTGCTGAATTAGTGGTTGTTCGCATGACACTCATGTAGTAACAGGTTTGATAGTGTTTTCTACCATTTGGTCAGGCCTAATTCATCGTGAAGATCTCAGGCACGACAGATCGCAGGTGACAGGACAGTTCTGCCACAATGTCAGGTGTCAAACATGCGCATTGTGACGCGCACACCCAGGCGGAAGGACACGTATGACATACAACATTCACAGCCCACGACAGTAAATTGACTAATCTTTGGCTAGCGACAGTCATATTGTTTAAATGTCAGTCACTTTTCTCTAAAAACCACCCTTGCTGGTAGAAACCGCCCGCTGCGTAGCAACCGCTGTAGTAGATCCAACAACCCACAGTCATTTAACTACTTCAACTGCCCCGTAGGCAATCCTCACATTACCTACCACAGGGTAGAACGTCAATGTGAACAAATGCTGGCGATAAGAAAACCAAGGAAAAATCGCACAGATGCTGTCTTATCTTATCGAAGCGTAAATACGCACGCTTGGTTTATCAAATAAAGCAGTTATTAACTGCTTCGAGACTAACAGCGGTAGCCTGAACAAATCAAACATAAAATGATAATGCAAACTGCTTAAGCGAGTGATGGAATAGTATAAACACATGTATTCAGTTTGACTTAAGTTAAGGAAGACAATTTTGGATGTTTTTAGAAATGTTATGAAGCTCAAAATTATTAGGACAGAAGGAGCCAAGTCATCTGAGCTCGTATACAGCCAGTTGTTTGTAGGGGAACCAAACTAGTCCCCGTCAGTCACTACTTGTTTTTGAACAAGATGATCTTACACAAAATAATGCGATATATATAGAAGGGGGTGATCAGAATGGAAGCTTGGGTAAAGTTGAAGTTCGCGGAAAACAGGAAGTTTACCCATTTAAGCATTAAACTGCATCGGGCCACTAAGTTTATAATGCAAGATGTTGACGGTACTATGGTTAATGTCTTGTTTAAAAAATGGCTGAGTCAGCCACCATGTTAAATGTAGAGTTGTTTGGGTGCATCAGTAATTCGGTCACTGACAATTGACTTCAGCTCCAAAGCAACAAAATGCACGACGAGTTTGCAAAGGGAAACACAGTGCAGGTGTTGACGTGCAAGTACACGGTTGCAGATGGTTGGAAGGTTGCTAGAATACTCATTCACATATTGTTTGAAGGTTCCTTCGCCTGTTCTGGCGGATCATTCTGATAGTCCACAGCAATAATGGGAATCACTGCACTAACGTTTCGCTGTGGCTGCTCCAGGATTTAAACCTTAGGTATCTGACTTACTAGGAAGGCGTACTGTCAGCATTCGACGGACAAACTCCGGGACTCACCGTAATTATCGCATCTGAACTGTCGCACACATAAGCGAAATGCTTGGTTTGCCCAGAACATCTAATGAAGCCCTGATAACCGATATGTCATGTCGGCTCCTTAATCACGCTAGCAAGCCTACTAAGTAAGGTATCTCTATGTGTTACATTTAATAGAGACTAGTCGGATTAACAGAGCAAGGGCAGGTTGACTGGCACTAACATGAAAGTGATTCAGATGGAAATATGCGGCGTTAGTATTCGCCTTAGTCCTAAATGGGTTAAAAGTGTAATATTTGTTCAAGAATTGAAAGAACCTCATCTACACGTAATACTTACGCAAGCTTGCTTACTTCGCTAACATTTAGGGTGTATGATGTGGTAGACAACAGAAAGATTTCACGGGGCAGCTAAAAGTGAGATGACCTTTGGGGAGCAACCACACTAGTTCCTCCAGAACAAGACTTGTGCTGAACCTGCTGCCACATATTCTGTGGAATTTTTCTCATCTAGGTTACGAATAAAAGAAAACTTTAAATTCCAAACATTGAAAGCCTTAGGCTTGAATGAACACTTCACATCTCCGCAAAATTCATTGTTGAGATAAGTTCTGTTTGAATTCAAAGCTGAAGAAGATTGATAAGAACAAGTAATGTTGGCATAAACACGTGAATGAAAAAGTTCAGAAATTCCAGGGTAAGCTTGGGTTAGAATAAGGAGTTGCATTCAGTAGGTGCAACCAGTGTGGCTATCCATATCTATCCTATATGACATGGCTCCGTTTTATGGTGAATATACCTTGAGGGCTGGTAAGTTCATGTCTGCTTAAATTGACACATTTTGGAACACATTTGTGAATTGTAGTGAAGTGTGCAATGGGCATCAATGAAACCCGACTGGAAAATATTTTAGGGCGAATTCAGGATTATTTCAAAACCGACCACTACTGAGCATCAACAGAGCTAATAAATAAATACCGAGCTACTTTATGAAAAGAAATCGATAAGGGCGCTACATGCAAGATTGCCGAAAACACTTCCACAGCCCAAGATCTGTTTCCTTCTTCCTAAGACTCATCGAGTTTGGACGCAATTCCCGAGTTCCCGACAACCGTATGTTTTAATTGGACCCAAATTGTGCAGCACGTTAAACTGAAGAGCATTATAAACGAGAGATTCAGTTGAGTCTATCGTGAGTGCTAAATTGATAAGCAGATGAGTGTATTTGCCGAAAAGTAATCAATATTTTTAGGGATGACCTCTGGAGGAGAGCTCGAGGTAGCTCCGTGGTTAAGGCACGAACTTACTCACCAAAAGATCCGCGGTTCGAACCTAACATCGGCATCTCGACTGCTCCTGTCTGTGCTCGAGCAACCTGGATGTATCTCAGGTCTCATGCTTCCTTTGGATGGCATGGATGGTTAGCACTAAAAGGGTGCTACAGTTAGACAATTAGTTTCTTTAAGTTCACCTCTCGGATCGTAGAAAAAGTCAGTTTTGTAGATATGAACGAAAAGGTAAACCTTAGAGTGAAACTCCCAATTACTTCGTCTCACTTCTACGTAATTTATTAGTAACTGAAGACTGTCGTTCATTTTGGGAGCTTTGTGTACCTCTGTCCCTCCAGATTCGCCACATGCCACTCTAATTTGTATTAATTTGTGCATGTTTTTCCCGCTTATTTTAACGAGGAAGGGCTTCATGATGAGCGTTTATCAACTGGTACTCCCAGTATTTTGGCAAGGATCTGAAGAATCTGACGCGGTTCGTCACAAGTCAGAACCGGATCAAAATTACGGTACAGTTGTATTTACTGAAAAAAACACGCATATGCTCTGATTCACGAGATGTTCACTCTCCCATGTCCTACATATGGTTGTATAGACCACCATTATGTCCAGTAACGTTGTGGACATTTTTTTGGAACCAGCTGCAAAAAGATTTGCACACGCGGTTTGCTTTTCCCTTATTTGGGACATTTATTAATACGCTACGGGCTTACTTTTTCAAGGTTTTGTCTTTTATTTAAACCCGCACATTTCCTCAACTGAAGGAGCCTATTCATCTAACGACGCATAGGAAAACTTTTTATCCGTTAAAAGGGTTCAGATATGAATGCTGAGAGTTTTTTATTCACAGTCACTTTGTAATGGAAGAAAGTAGTGTGTTCTATAAACACAGCCAGCTAAACACGTAGTTGTTGTGAGGGTGTCTACAGAAAACAACAGGAACCTGGAGCAAAACATAGGCAGAGACGCATGGCTTGCTTCACACTCAAGTATTGATCTATTTAAGCTAGCCAATCTTGCTATTGTGTAAAGCAACAACGAATGAACTAATCCAAAAGCTCGGGTCCAATTAACGACGTAAAATCTACTGTTCAAAAGGGGAAACAGTGGCTGAAACAGCCGTTAACGATAAACGCTACTGTCAATCGCCTTTATGCAAATTACGGTGTGAAAAGTAAAACGCAGCAAACGACAATAAGATGTCTTACTTCGTGTCATTTTAGGGCGATTTCGGGTTTTACGTTAGAAGAGGACGGATGAATTAAAAATTGGTTTTTAAATTAGTATAATTATATTATGATCGAGAATCCTGTTTGAAAGGAAATATGTAGGAAGCGTGACATTAGCATTTATCAAGTCAACTCAGTTCATATTTAGTGCAGTATTAAAAGCTTTTTGCGTGAGCACAAACAAAAGACCATAAGAATGCCTCAGCTTCACGATAAGGGATTTCATCTAATTTTATTAATGTAGTTTAATTGACGCTAATAATGTTTCAGACGGGGTAAGTGCTCAGACCCTTTGGATTTGCATTGCTGGAAATTACTAAGATCAATGTCGAGAAATTCTCCTGAAAAAACGAAATACGTTGGACGTCATTTGATCATATATTGGGCCTGTGTATGATTCAGCCTTCGCTGAGTTTCATGAGTGATTGTCCTCTGGATTTATGCAAGGTAATACTTTGAAATAGTATTAGACATGGTGTACTTACGTGTGCGTGCACTGAAGAAGTCCTCTGATCTGATAGTGAAACATTTGTGAAACGGCTGACAAGATTAAGGAACATATCGGCAGCCACCTGGCTAACAAACACACACGTTTGGATTTCCAATAATAAAATATGTTCTTGAAATAAACTCATTTGTGCGCTGAATCCAACTGAATACCTAAAGGTGCTGCACAAAAGCATTTCTGGGTGTAGTTGGTAAGATATCTGAGATATTGCAGTGTATTTTCTTGAATGTACATACTACTCATAAGTTCGCAGAAGATTTCATGCCCATTTCCTACTTCTGGCATTTCATCCGGTAGGCACAATCTCCGATTTCCCGTCAATCTTATGTTCTAACGGAGCACAAATTGGAAGCAACTCGCAAAATACAGCAATTTGCAAAATTAATTAGTGATTCCTATATGAATTTGCCGACTTTGTTCTAGCAAGTATTACGTCAAGATGATGGGATTCTTAAGCACCATTTGGTGAGGCAACTGATGTTATATTTTCAGTTAAGCCCGTAAAAATTACCACATAACAAAACCTTACGGGAGGATATTTATGTGCACATTCAACATGCTGTATATGTGAACCATATATTTGTCATATCCAAACTCAGACTCACTCCAAGCACCGTCAAATCGATTATGGATGTTGAGATCTTTGTCAAGCAAGAGCGTGATTACATACAATCAGCTTTCCGCTTACCTTCTAAACTACCAATTATTATAAATTAGTTTTGTTCAAGCCACAAGGCCATCTTATAACTTTGTATATCACACGAAGAAACGTGACAAACAGTTGCTACTTCGCTTCGCAGTCTCAGATTTGGACTGGACTTCAACCGGCCCGAAAACAAGCATACAATCAGCAGGCGTACACAGAAAAAAATAGTGTGCTTTTCCGATTTTTCGCTTTCCTCACATATATAAAAACGTGTCTCTTTCAGCTTCAACCAGCATGCAAGCGAAAGCGCAAGTATGGCGCTCTTGTCTGCCAAGACAAACCGGCTAGTCAGTGGACGGACAAAACTGCTGCCAGTGTCACTGACAGTCACCTTGGGCCAATCAGGGAACAACATGGTGAATTGAAGGTCGAGCTGAAGCGCAATTGGCGCATGAACAAGTTAACCACTAGGGTGATGTGGTTGCATGTTGCCAGATCGTACAGAATAATCAGTGCGTGCGCAGTACACAGAAACAGCTTGAATGAACAGACATGTGCAAGATCCTCCACTAAGGAATACATCCCAGCAGAATTGAGCCCAATTACTCCCCAGCTAGTGCTCGACGGCGTTAATTATGCGTCATGCATTTTGTTATACCGCACATAACTGCAATTCACACGGATTTATTTTGTGTTTATAATATCCGACAAGTATTTGCACACTTCGCAGCTTATCCTCAAATAGTAATCCACAAAATCGTCCTTATGGTAGTGCTGCTGACGACCAAGATTTATTTGTCAGTTACCCTATCTGTGTTTCTGTTCATACTCCGAATTCCATTACTACGAGCAGTCCGTGGGTGTGTAACGTACGTGACCGGTGAAGACTATTCAAAACGACAGTCTATTTGTGACAAACCCGATACACATTTTACGACAATTCCCTCAGATCTACCCAGTCAAGTGGTCAAACTGACCATCAACCATCAAGATATTCCTATCCTGAATGCATCGCAATTCAGGCATCTCTTGAATCTGACAGACCTTGATCTGGATTCAAACAACTTACGAGTTATCCGACCCAGCACCTTTAAACAGCTCAGATTTTTGCAAACTCTGAGTTTACGGTTTAACCTTTTGACTTTCACACCAGAATCATTCCATCCGGAAGTGATACAGGGCCTTCCGAAATTAGAATATTTAAATTTATACCAAAACCCTATTGGATTTGTGCCCAGCCAATTCTTTTCATCAATGGGGTCTACACTCCGTTCGCTGGTGCTGGCAGGAGCCACTTCAGGTGATTTCCATCTAGATCCTGCTGCACTAAACGGGTTACACCAACTGCAAGTTCTGGATTTGAGCTCCAATAATATGAATACTTTGCCAGAAACGTTTGAAAATAGTTTTACCAGCATGAAGTTAAAAGAACTCTACTTATATGACAATCCACTCCGTTGTGACTGTCAATTGCGTTGGTTAAAAGTATGGTTTCTTAAACATGGAGCTAAATTGACGTATTCCAAGCGTATTCCAGAAGGTCTCCGCCAAAGTATTGCTGAACCAACAGTTCAAATCTGGTCTGGACCCGAGTTTTCCGCTACGGAGGAGAAAAATAAACTATTCGAACCAAAGTGCGTTGAACCCTATGAATTATTTGGTCGTCCAATATTCAACCAACTGAGTGACTCTGGCCCTAATTCAGTAAGAATTACTGACTTTCAGTGTTCACCACAGGCGTTGTCGTCAAATCAACCTGTACAGCTATCTCAAGGATATAATTCGACTTTGAGTTGTGAATTCTTTGCAGATCCTGCTGGCATCGTCGTCTGGTATCGTAATGGGACTCGAATTCAAAGCCATTGGCCTAGAATGTCTGTTCAGCAAACACAAGGACGTAAATTCCACTCTACCTTGATAATTGAAAACGTCCAACTTGAAGATGCTGGCATGTATGTGTGTTTTCTGGACACCGGACATGGACGTGCTAATACCACTTTTACTGTTCACGTAGAACCGGAAAAAAGTAATTTGGGTCATATGCTCTCAGGTTCCGTGTTCCAGTGGATGAATCAGCTGAATACGACATTGGTGCTCAAATACACTGGCATTGCGGCCTCCTGTTTAATTATCCTCTTGATGTTTACCGGTCTCATAATCTACTGCTTATATGGCAAACGCTCCTGCCGACATCATGAAGAACTACAGTCTAGCGGTAAAAATGATGGTCTACGTAAAAGCTCATACGATAGTCTTCGGGATGGTCATCTGACCGAAAAGCCCAACGGAAAACAGATTTATCCAGATAATGCTCCACTTGGATTAGATAAACAAGTGCGCATGCCTCGCTCAACTTTGGTAAGCAAGAGTGCAATTGGTTCCGTTGATGTGATGTACAGTGACAAATTTGACAAAACTAACCACGAAAATCATGATTTGATGGGCAAGCTTCATACATCCTTGGAGCTAAATGGACAAGAAATCCCGACCATCAGGTCATTTGCAGGTTATTTCAACTACAGAACCCGTTGACAACTATCTTGCTATCCAACTTGTTCCTACAGAGGGAAAGATTGAAGGGCCGAAAACATGTTCTATACATAATTATGCCATAATCCAATCCGTTAAACCAGATGGTCTTTTACTACACGGTGTGCCTAGTGCTTCCACCACGCACGCTGAAGGGACTTTGTTTGAATCGGATAGGCGTGTGGAAGATTTAACACAAAACAACGCCAGTCGCTTTCTCACTTCACCTCGAATGATTCGATCAACCGCAGAGGACTATAATTTTGGAAGCGTAAGGAGCAGTGTTGCCGGTATGCCTACACAACTAGCTTGCTCAGTAGACTACGTCCCTTGTCCACTCCACGGAAATATCTATGCAACCTTACAGTGTACTAAAAAGGATACCATAGCAGCTTCCAAAAAACACATAGCAACCATTCCGAAAGGCCTCGGAACGGTATCCGAACGACGCACAAACACTATACCTCATCGAGGAAAAGCAATTACTGGATTTACGAGTTCCGAATCCGGCGCCGTACAGGCGAACCCTGTGTCAAGTTTCATCTCTGCGCCTGAGATTGCAAAGTCCAAGACGGAGGATTAACGAACATTATTGTGAATTTTCCACTTCAACCACAGCAAAGCGCTACTCGTGGGAAAACTGTAAGCATAATCGCTTTCTTGTATCTTTCTGTTGGATTGTACTCATAGACATGATTATCTGAGCTGTAAAGCTGCATCTCATACGGGCATCTGAGTTCACATACGCGTTTACAAATGTACATTCTGATGAATTTACTCGGTTTCTTTAAATATCGATAATAAAAATTAATTCAGCCTGAAGGAAATAGGATTTCTAATCTTCGATGGATAAACATTTGTGCGGAACTCTGAAAAACCTATTTGTTCGAAAGACAACCTTGTAGGCTGGTTTAACAGTCCAATTCAGTAGAAAAGATCCTCCCCAATATCTGCTCATCGAATTTGGCCATCCGAGACTTAAAAGCTCATCGTCTTTAGAAGGTCATTGAGAACGATGGTTCCCAAATAGGGTGAAAACGTGGGTCTGGTGGCTGGAGCAGGCATGGATCAATGGAGTTCGTTGAGTTACGAGATGATTAAGGATCACTGAGAATTTCTATTTGCAACGGTCCTGGTTGTTGGCCTATAGTGAACTTAACTTTGTGGCTTGGCGACGACAAACGCGCAACCTGGATAGCGAATAACAACAGTTTCCGCTATCCGCCTCTTTGTCAGTCCTGTCGGGTTTGGACTAACCTCGTAAATGATTTCAAAGTAGGTATAGGTATCCAGTCACTGTTCTGCACCTACTGGTTGAGCCAAAACTGAGCTGTTTTGGCGTCACACTAGGTCTTTTGCCAGGCCAGAATGGACGCATCAGTAGCAGGTATGTAGTGATTTGTTCAACAGTTTTATTTACCTTAAAACCCTTCGACAGCCCGTATTAGGTCATTCGAGCAACCTAACATGGAAGTAAAAACCCCAAAGAATTGCCATGCGCTTTGCGCCAACAAATCATCTTTCGAGGATCATTCTAGTGCCTGGTCATATGAGCTTAGTTGCATGGCGAAAGATGAAAGGCACTATATTCGAGTGGGAATTCAAAATGTACTACCGAAAACTGAATAGTGGGGCTCCGTCTTTTAATCGGATTTCCACGGAAACTTCAAACTTCTTTAGAACGTTGTGAACTGCCTCAAGCTAGTTGTCCCGGACAGGAGTAGAAGTTGTGTACAGTGCTACTTTTTTTCCCAAAATAGGCTGATGTCACTTTCCGAATGCAATCTTGGTGAAAACGTAAAATGCCCCTCGTTTTCTACACTGTGGCCATAGTGTCTGACCATTGACTGAAGTAATAGCCGCTTCTGGAGATCACTGAACCACTTTCTTTGAGCTGTGTAGCACTGCAGATAATTCCTTATTTCAGAAATTGCCGTTTGGGTTTAGTTTCGGTGTTTAAGTTTGTTACTGAAGATGGGGGGCAGAAGTTGCAGCGTGGTGAACATGATGCAGGATGAACAGACTGGTCAGTCCCTAGAAAGAGTACACTAATAATGGAGTGGGGTAGGAGTGAATAAGGAATACGTGAATGTGTCAGGGTGGGGGAGTTAGTGGTAACATGTTTTTACTTGCCCCCCTGCTATTGGCAGCAAGTAACACAGGCCAGCTGATGGTGTCGTGGGACAGCCCATCTGTCCTAAGTATTTTTAGTTGTGAGGTTCATTTTTGTACGCATGCTGAGATAATGTCGGGAAGCCCACATCTGGACAGAAGGACGATAAAGGTCTTCAAACCAAGTATTTGGTTCAAAGCAGTGCAACGGTTGGGCACTTGCACATGATCCTAGTAGTAAATAAAGGAAGGAGTAGCCATGTGTTACAACCCCGACGTAAAGGACAATGGGACTGCGTTCGCCAGACGTTCAACCACTGACCATCTTGGTTAAAGGAACGCTGCAATTTTCAAATTGAAACATTTTTTATCGCTCGATGACTCATAGAGATAGGCATGGAACGCCACACCACGATAGGGTCCAGCTTCCTTGCAGCGGATTATCACATGATCAAGTGATCATGTTCCATCTAATACGTATCGAAATTACATGTGAATATTATGGTATTTGGTGAGCGCACAACAGATCTCAAAACATCAAAGCCCATCGAAGAAGCATTTAAAAACCAACATAAATCTCGAAGAGCTTAACTAAGGAAGGCATGCCAGTTTGTACCGCGATAGGGCAATGTTTGCAATGGGGTTGGATTTCTGTCCTTTAGACCACTAAGTCCGAATAGTCATTAAATTCCCCGTGGGTGTCGAATTCCTTCTGCAAACCATTTAATAGCATCCGTGGAGAAATTATTAGGTTCCCGGATACAAAACCAGCGAATATCACGTAATTTGTGGTGTTGCACATTTTTCCAAATCAGAAAAATTGCTAAAAATTCTAACAATAATAAGTCCCTGCATGTTTAAGGATCATGCTCCTAGACAGGACCAGGGTTGTTTGACTGAGGGCGCCTACAGCACCTTCCATTCATCTGATCCAGTTATAACAAAACCAAGTGAAAATCGACGGATAGTATTTTATTTGTTGCAGTATGTTGTGTCAATTGGGCTGCACCCTAGCCCGTTATACTGTGAACGAACTTACCTTAAAAACGTTCTAAAAACAGGCCTGCACAGTTTTTAATCTGATTTGATTCAAAAGCTGTTTGTAGGCTACCACTCTGAACGTTGGTGACGGCGTAATTGTTAGTCAGACACTTCACTCTAATTCTTCACCCTAGATTAGTTCATTCTTGCCTGAGCGAGAAGTTTAACAAGAATTAGTTCATTTAGTTTATTCAAAGATAATTATCCCATTAGGAACCGAGAGGTTACTAACAATGTTTTTTGTGCCTCACCGATAGCCATAAATTTGTATGAATGAATTCGTACAGGCCATTTCGGTGTCAACTACTAAAAATTCAAGTGTTTAACAGTGGTTTTCTTGCACTTATTCTGCCTGTTTCTTCTTCCTGTTGCGTTCTGTTTACGAACAGACCGTACTGTACATGAGATCCCAATACATTATGCATTCCAGTATGCTTAGAACAAAAGTGATTCTGGTAGCCATGCTCCACTGAGTTCTAAGCTGAACAGCACAACCGGAGCTTGGTTGGTCTTTCAGGAATTTACCTTCATAATCAAAGGATCCGGTTGCTTCTGTGTGAGTGAACTTTCCATTCGCACCACTCTTGGTTGAGCAGTCTTCCTCTGTTCTGTCGCTCCTATCCTGGTGATCCATGTCAAGTTGGGATAAGCATTGAACTCAATTTTTCGTCTATCGTGAACCGGCATTCTTATCCTTAGATGGGGGGTGGGGGGTGAAATTGCGGCAGCTTCCAAGAGCGTTGCACCTGAATTATCGAATCTGAGAGGGTAAACTTAATGATGCAAACTAACCGGACGAGTCAAGACCTAGCAGAGGAAGGGCCGTTTACACTAGATTGTTGTGAAAGGAAATCCCTTGAATTTCACCGGAAGCAACTAGTCAAAATGCTGCGTCCTTACTGTTCTTACGGTCCTTACTGTGACGTGATATTTTGTGCACCCTCTGACACAATGGAGTTGCACTGGAGTTGTCTGTTCAACACCGCAGAGTTCTTCATATTAGTTTGGCCAACGGAAAGTGGCCAAACTAACAGTTTCCCGGCTCTCCAGGTTGTGGGTCGGAATATGTAAGGCAATGTGTTCCTTGAAAGTTTAAATAGTCTAGTATTCTCACGTCAACCTCTTCTTTCTTGCGGTCTAGTATTTGCTATGTAAGCTCTGGTTGAGAGTCCTTATCTCCCTCCAGTCTATGTTTTGTGCTCCGAGAATGTGTTAAACCACACAAAAACCACGAGCTAAACGAACACCCACAATTCCCCTTAGCATCGACCATTGCGTGGTGCTAGCAATCCTACCTTCTGTATACAACATGGAAGGTAAGCAAAACCCGGCTACTGATGATCTCTCCAACCTTTTTTCAGCAGGATCCCTCACCTGCTTCCCGGTCCCATGTATTGGTCACTCTCCTGCGAATCCAAGTCATGCTGCTTCAACAGCATGCCACCTCTAACGGCTATCGCTTCACGTCAGCTGGCCGGAAACCGTTCTCCTGGCTTTATTTTAGTCTGCGGGCTACCACTTGTGAATGTCCGTTAACTCTTCAGAACACGAGAAATATCAGTACGAGTCTCAGCATCGCCTTGTGCTAAGGTGATCTCAATGCACAAGCAGTGCTGTTCTTTCGCCTATTTGGCCAAGACTCAGGACGTAAATACCACAGTTATCGTCTTCTATAACAGTGTACTAAGTGGTGGTGAATTCTGGAGCACCAGATGCCGTAGCGCCGCCTGGTGTCCTCTCCCTTGATGGGGAGTCATAGAGCCAGGTTAGCCACATGGCTATTAGCGTTCGGTGTCAAGGCCCCATTCTTGAACGTCGATCATTCTCGGTCCACGGTCATATCCGGCAAATATTTTCTACATGTCTCTCGGGGACAACGGAGGAACAAACTCTTCATCTGGCATAAAAATAACCTTATTAAAATAGCCTACGAAAAGCTTTAGAAGCCGCATTGTTCGGAGACCTCCGTCATACATGGAGGAAGATGAACACCGCAATTTTACATGGCAGACAGCTAAGTATGTGGTGTTTCTAACAAATTAGCACTGATTGGCACACTACCCGCTCGCACTACCATGCGAGCTGTCGTCTTCCTTCGAATGCTGCGCATTATTCAACCAGGAGTGCCGTTGGCTCTAGGATAGTCAGGGTGTGGACGAGAATAACCGGCGGAAACAGAGGCTTTTTCAACCAATGATCTTTCGTCAGTGAAACGGAGTATGTGTGTCACGGTAACAGGATTGTCGGCCATATAAACGTTGCGTGACAATTAATGTACAGAAAACGTTCACCTCAGTTGTCGGGGGTTGTCTTGCAGCATCGGCAAACTGAAACATCCGGCCACCATTTTGAATAGACTAAATTTCCCAAGCCTCTTACTTGAGCTCACACCCTAAAATTAAGTTTCGGTACGGTAAGAAGTAATATGAATACGCACTTCAGCCTTCATATTCCAGATGGTTCACTTTTTGCGAACACATTGTGTGGACGTAAGCTAGGTTGTTCTTTTGTCATATTAAGTCGTACGGTATAATGTCACTTGTACTGAACTCGAGCTTGCTCGGGTAGCTCAAATTTTTGCAGCGATAGGATGCAGATTGCAGTGATAGTAACGAGGAGATTAAAGGTATTTTTAGTCTCTAATCCCGTACAACTTACAGTGGAAAATAACTTCTCTACTTGGCTGTTCTCTCGCCCATTACAGCGGACAGATCGCTGTGACTGAGCTTCTCCTAATCTAACCACATTTTAAACATGGGCTGTTATTTCCCAGGTTCTATTTTAGGATCCATCTGTGATTGGAACAGGCAAAAGACATCTCCTGATCAATCGGCTTATCCTCACAAGCTTTAGCACAGATTTCCCAACTTCTTCAAAGAAGCACAAGTTCCTGTAATATACTTTGTGTAGATGCCTCGGGTGTGTGACCTGAATTGTAATAGCGTGTTTTAAACAAAAGCTACTCTGATGGATTTCAGCGGTGTGTTTAGAACAGAGTTAAAGATCGTGTGGTCAAGGCTGTCTACATATTGAATAATCAAATGTGCTTTCGAAAAATGAGATTATGATGCTGCACAAATTATTGTTCACCTCATGGATCTCCTGATTTCAGATTGGGTCGAAACAGAGACCCGTATTTGAAACGACGTATTGGTAGCTGTCTATTTTTTCGCCCGAAGTAGCATCAGTTAGCTACTTATTTTATACAAGCATTTCTTGTAATTCGAATCAATTTGTGCCGTGAAGCTGGAAAGCTGTACACAATTGCTTCGTTTCCAGTGAAAATCATCAGCCACTTACATCTCACGAATCTTTCGGATGATTCTAACCAGTGAACTTCCGGATAGTAGTTAAAATTGTTCGGCCACGAGCAACTGAGCAGCTGCTTGATTAACTGGCTCTTAGACAGACTCTGGAGCCATTCATTTTCTAGTGATGGCATTCCCAGCACGTTATCACGTGCTCGGTGTTTTTTGGAGTGACGACTTTTTCGATGGAAGGTTCACTCATCGTGTGGATTGGTCTTCCTCCTTAGCTTACCATAATCTGTTGTTAGTTTAGGGAGATCTATATGTTTCAGTTGAGATTTCGTCCCGTAAGTGAAGCGACTCAAATCCTGTGTAATTGCGAGTTGATGGCATTGTTTATCAGTTGCTCGTGGCTGAAATGTTTAGCTTTCAGCCAATAGCCTGAAGGATAAGGGTTCGGATCCTCAAGCAGCCATGAGATGATACCTAATAAGATTGAAGCAGCTGTAATATGTTCTCTCGTTTCTTGACGCAAAATGACTTCGCCCTTCGGACTGAGTCTAGGTTTAGTTAATTTTCCAAACTTCCCAAAGTAGCAACAATTTGTCTATTTGCATTGCAACAGTTTAATAAGTGAAGACCATGATACACGTGTACCTACCTACCAAATCAGCAATTTGCTGTTAGTAAGCTACTCCTCTTATCTAAGACCAATTTAGAAAGCCAGCAAGTTTCACTTCAGTTGTTTATTTAAAGGCCCACCAAGCCGGAACTCATGTGACCACAGTAAGTTTTGTCGTCGTTGACTCCAAGACGCTTTTCTCGAACCAACAGCGTAGCAGGAAATTGATGTTTCTCTGTTAAAATAGGGTAAGGGGTATCGGTAGATCCATGAGTATCTTACATACATAACCCACTTTTTTATGTGCATTTTTGTACAAATTCATCTGACTGCATCTTAAACACCATAGGTAATGGTAACTTAAATCAGTGATGAAGTAGTTTTTTTTGTTTTTGAAGTATACCTGCGGATGGTGTTTGTCAGGAAACGTCGCAGTATTATCTATATCGTCTGTAAACACCGTTGTGGGACATTTTGAATGTCCCAAGAAGGAAGTTTGGCTGATTTATTGTATCGCTTACACTGGCTCATTTCTGTTTGTGGGGTTGAATAATGTCAAAAACGGTGAATTCAGTTCCATTTTACAGAAACATTTTCTCGGATATATATAAGTGGTCATCCCAGAGTACACTGTTTACTTTTGATGTAGATTTGTATAGGTGAAGGATTTTGGTGTAAAGATTCATTTATAGGGTGTGTTTATGTTACATTTGATCATTTCGGCCCGCTTTGAAACTACCCATCTCCCATTTGACGCCTAACACACAAATGCAAACAAATGTCAGCCTAGTTGGACTGCGGCGCGCTACTTATGCTGCACTTTGGGTTGAGATTATCTTCCATTAGAATTTAGTTTGTGGTTGTTTGAATTGCTCGGTTGCATCCAAATGAAATTTTTTAAAATTTAATTACTCTGAGAGGAGAATCTAACCAACTGAAATTAATGATTCTGCAGGCGATCAAGGTGCATTTTCCAGTTTGTAAATACACTCTCTATTGAACCGCGTTAAACTCAGGAACACGTCTATCTTACACCCAGTGTTATGCACAGTATATCACGAACACATTATCCAGGTGGGATTCAGCCGAGCCACTCATCAAGAACAAACTGGTGTGCGAATGAGTGTACTTTGCGAATTTCATGCAACTTGGGCCCACGTAGAATGTGAAATCAACGGGGACTTGGAGACTGCACCTAAATGCTGAGCTCCAAGTAGAGTGACACCGGTCATGAGGTGTCTGTGGGTCTTCAGCAACCTCAAGAGTAGTGTTTCTTCAAGAAAATACTCGTTTCTAGTCGTGGTTACACATTTTCTACGACTTACGAAACTTGTACAGTAAGTCAATTCAACTGTTCTGATAGGTGCCAATTGGCCGTGTTGGCTGGCGTAATTAGGCATTTCACTGAAGTTGATCACGTGCCCAAAGAGTTCATTCGCACATAGTATGGCCATTTTGTAGCACAGGTGCTTTTAGAAGATACTGACTAACGAGTGAACCACGAGTCACCGTGTGGACATGGATGTACACTTTAGCACGCAAAGCATTACTTTATTCGTTTCGTTTTACTGTTTACGTTGTTTTACATTGTTTCAAGAAGGCCCCCACGCTGTCTGCCCACCTGGGGAAGAAATGACTGTTGTTACAGGATATACACGCCTTTTAGCCTGGTGTATTTTCTAAAACCATCGCCAAGGCATTTTCGGTATACACACGCATCTCGAAACATGTTCCCATCAATGGTTACCTGCATCACGACAATAACAACAAACAGATCAGCATTCCTATTGATGTTGGTTCGAAAAAGTTGGCATGCACACTCGTCCATGCGAATTTATATTTATTCACATTGCTGTCATTTGACAGCCTCCTCGACTCGCACCCGATACGAAGCGGGTTTGACAAGCGATCGCCTGTGGTTGTGCTTTCCTACCACAGCGTTCACCATGATGAACATACAAAACGTGCAGGAACAAACACGGAAATTTTGTAGATGAAACCGACACTGACGTGCACAAAAAGGGAGACAGTTCCACATTTCTATCGAAAAAGAGCTCGACAATGTTGTCCTTATTACACTTGGTTAACAACTCCATTCCGCATCTGCTGATGCCAAACGCTTCGGGCTACCGTGAGTGAGTTTCTCTGGATCGTTGGCACGCTCTCGATTGTAGTAAAATGTTGGCAGATTTTGATGATTCCAGCGGTTTTCAACGAGGAGGAACAACTATTCGATGCATCCTCTCGCAGAAATACGAATGTTATCCATGAGACCGTGACTTCACACGTACCTTAACCACATATGTAAGGTCTTTTGACAGTCTGTAATGATCTTGCGGACGGGTAAATGAGTCCATGATCTCAGCTCTTTGGTTTGCTGGACATTACTTAAGCAAATCTACTATATGCGTCATTCGAGTGATTGTCAGAGAGTACAAAGTGGTGTGATTTCTGAAATTTTCATGGAACTTTGAAACTAGATGAGCTATCGCTTTGGAAGATTTTGCTGTTTATTTTCTGGAGGCTAGTTTCTAGCACACAATGCGACTAGTAAAGTGACTCATTTTCAAGTTTCGGAGAGCAGCAACTAAGATTAATTTGGTGCGCAGTTCTACGTGAACCCTTTATTCGAAACCGTTCCTCTGTTTGGTACCAATCTCACTTTGCAACTATCTAGTTCGTTCCTGTGGTGTGTTCGTTTTTTAAGGGAAAAATCCCATGACGCTACTCGAACATAGAAAAAAACAACCACCGGTAAGGTGTACATCACCGACTGTTCCAAAAGTTGAATACAAAATTGGCGCTCTGACACGGTGAAATCTCTCGCCTTTGTGTCTAAAAATTGTAATAAATAATTGCCCTTAGGTTAATCTGTACTTTGTAACTCACTTCTTCTAACTTCTAACACTCTTTGCGCAACTCAGCTTGATGGCCAAAAGAAATGAGTAATCCCATCATTTATCAAGATTTGGATATTACAATTGAAATAACCCCATATTTTCAATAATTATGCCATGAAATGTATCGGCCGAGGAGTTGAGTATCTGAGTAACTTATGATTGGTCCACCATATTGACTTGCGCAACGCTACTGATTGAACCGGGGATTTGGCGAAATCAGTTTTTCTGCTATGCAAGTTTAGTCGGGTGGAGTATGTAATCCTCTTCTCTCAAGAGTCACTCAATCGCCAGCCGACTTAGTCCTCTTGACGTAGATAGCTCAATACCAGAACATATGATTCAATGCCTCGGTAGCGGCTTACTCGGTTAATCATTGTGCTTACCTTTCACTTAATTTCAGTTCTTAGGTGTAGTTGCAGGAGCATATTGATGTGTGGCAAGTAACTAATTAATCACGAGTAACCCATTAGAAAATTACGTTAAAAACAACTCGTCGTCTGCACGAACATGGATAAGCACTTCATTGTTAAGCTAATAAGGTTGGTTGTAAGACGTTTTTGCATAAATTAAGCTAACTGTAACGCTTATGCGAAGCTTACAACCGTCTGTACCTTAAAACCGATTTGTGGTTCAGGAATATTATGTAACCTTGCAACCTTATGGTCAGGGCAGAAAAACTGACAAATAATCTGATAGGGAAAAAGTCAAATTGGGCGAAAGCCAACAGACCCTGGATGAATTTGGATACTTGGGTTGTAAACCTGACTCACTGCCGTCATCACCAAGTCGAGTCTGGTCACAATTGTTTACTCGTCACTGCTTCACTGAAGCGTAATCGGCAGTTTGTATTATGGTAGTATGGGACTTTGAATCACTGTGTCGATTATTCGAACTCGTTGCATTGCAGCAAGTGGCAGACAACTGCGCTGCCGGCCGAAAGAAACTACTACTAAAAACCATAAAGTTTATGCTCGCATTACTCAGGTTTACAACTTTTGCACCAAATCTCCTCCAAAATTCCTCGCCGAACTCTTTAGGTTTGCGCTACAGCCTTAAGTGTCATATTCAACATATGACATATTGCATTCGGGCCGATTAGTGGTCGCTGAGGAAAGAACTTGACTGCCACATCTGGGCACGTACATATATATATATATATATATATTAGTTTACTTGCTCCCGTGGGCTTCGACTAGAGGCAGAATATTTTAGGGGTGAATGGCTGTATGTTTTAGCCTCTGAGGTGCACCAGTTGATCGCTACTGGACACCGTTCGAATTATGCCACTGCTCAGATTTAATCTTTAAGTTATCCCAAGCTGTGAGCCCGGATGATGAATAGATCATTATTCGTCAATGTCTGCTTGTGTCAGCGCGAGCTGTGCGTCTACAGACGTTTTGTCCGGACTCCCCGTTTAAACTACGCGCAAAAGCGCAAGTTCATTACGTGCTGTCAGACAGAACCGATGGCGTTCAACGTTCTGAGTCGTTCCATTTAAACGTGTGATTGACATATTTTCAGGTGATTCACCTCTTCCATGATCATACTACTCCGTTTTTCCTTTTTGATCATTTTCTCTTGGTAAAAATCGACGTTGATTAATCGGTTTAGTGCAACCTGTATGTACGTATATTTACTCCATCCCTCCCTATACATATATATGTATATATATTTTTACTGGCCTTCTTTGAAATACTCTTCCCTAAGAGAGAGTAGCTACCTTCGTTTAGGAGTAATTTCTTTGGAGAGATCTTGTTTCAGAATTAACATTTTTCCAGTGACCGATTCAAGTCTCATCAATGACCACGCGGGGACTAGCGTGGAAACCTAGTGCTACGAGTTTTGCTACTTGAACCCTCGAAGTACCCAAATGTCTGCTTTCGACCGGAAGGAGGTTTGTAAACATGAGGGTTTGCTATAAAAACTTTAAATACTTTAAATAAGCTGTGGTTCACGTGATAATCAAAAGCAAAATCTAAAGTGTGGAAGGCACTGAAGCTCGCAGATGAGACGTAGGACACACGCGTTTCATTCAGGGGGGGCTTTCCAGAGGTTTGCCTATACCACTTGTTCGTATAAATTACTAGCTCATTACCACTTGATGCAGATTACTGTAAACGACCAACCTCCGATTTTATATACAATATTTGATTAGTGAAAATACGATTACCAAAGCGCCTACCTTATGCAGTAATGGAAATTTTCACACAATACTCTCATGATTAGGGCCCTTGTGAGTGGAGACAAGCACCTGGAAAAC
The DNA here is from genome assembly GCA_003604175.2 of Clonorchis sinensis. Lineage (NCBI taxonomy): Eukaryota > Metazoa > Platyhelminthes > Trematoda > Opisthorchiida > Opisthorchiidae > Clonorchis > Clonorchis sinensis. Next base: position 103,468,526 of record CM030370.1, on the reverse strand, counting down.
ACAGAACGATTCTTCCAGAAACATGACCCAGTCCAGGCCTCTTCGGGAGGTCAACACTTCGACAGCTTCATTGCTTTATTCTAAACGAGTACTCTGGAAGTAACATGCACTGATTGAAATAAGTTATCCGGAAAAGGGTAAAAATTCTCACACATTGCGTTTGACATGTTTCTGCTTTGCTGGTATACCCTCAACAATTTTAGTAATTCCCATAAAATTTCCAATATATTATAAGGAAAAACAAACAATCCAGCTGGAAAAGTAGTTTATGATGTTAGTAAGCAACTGAACTTTTGCAAATGATTGTATTTTGCTAAAGCTTTACTGCATTTGGTGTTCTATGACGGCAAATTTCCACGGCCCTTCAAAAATGATCTTCTTTGGACTCCAGTTCTTGAATGAGACGCAGGTGGCTGCCAGTCCTTACTTGTGAATTCACTTCGTGGCTGGTCTAGTTCGTGAGTTGCCGTTCTGGGGGGAAGTACGTTTTTGAAATAGGCTTCTTAGACTAAGTAAAGTGTCTTTTTGAAAGCAAGCTTTTTAAGTGTGGTATCTGCAGATGTGGACAACCGAAGTTTCACAATCATGGCTCCAGCCTCTGGAGGTCAGTACAGCACAGAACTTTAAACTAGAATGTCGCCACACCATGCACATGGGCGCCATCACCTATCAAATAGCTGAAGAAATACTAAAGACTTAATACCGGATTAAACAGCATCGTTCATGGAGACGCACTGCACTGGACACAGCAGGTAGAGTGCACAATTGGATTGTGCACCTATTCAGGCTAGAACAAGAACCCACCCAACGGCGCACTGAAGATGTCTCCTCGAATGGTGACGAAACGTTTGCAAATCAATTGCCAAGCTCGGCAAACAGATCAACAGCCACCTGATCAAATACCAACCAGAACAAGATTCGTTGATGTAAGTCCACCCGTCTTTTGTAAAATGGAATTTCCTAATGCAGTGATCTTCGTGATCGGTAAAGGTGGCCTTATTTGGCAGGTGATATACATATAAATACATATATATGTATCGAATTCACCGTCTTATTATATTTTTATCGGAATTCGAGATACACATCATTGAATTCGCTCTTGCTAACCTTGCACTTGCCGACGCCGTTTTTGCCAGTCACACAACGGCTGGAGTTGTTGATCTGAAGGTCGTGAGACCTCATTGACTTATTTGATATTATTTGTGCACGAAGACCACATGAGGCTGCTGAAAAGTTGAGCAGTGAAACTTCTGCGTCTAATTTTGAGTTATTGCTGGCAATATTCAGTCAATTCTAGTTATCCTTTTCCAGTAGACATACATTTAGAATATCCTCTGACGTGATTCCAGACCTTGGCATTTATCAGCCGATTCTTTATTGCCTGCTTTTGCCTGATACACTACAAGGGTGTCTTCGAGGAGACACCGTCGCAGAATTCCAAAAGGTCTTAACGATGGCTGCAGAATCATTAATGCAAAACGCACTAAACACACTTCGTTTTGGAAAAATGTAATATCAACTGAATTCAGATGTTTGGTAGAGATATCGTCACGGCGGGACAGGCGAACGTTTCCAGATGTGTCCACGATGTGCACATGCACACGATGACCATGAAAACTGCCCTTATAAGATTACTACCTAATTTATTTTTACCTACGTGAACTCAGCCGAGGGATACTGGACCGTTTAACACACCTCGAAGTATTCTTAAAAACGACGAAACCAACTTTAACTGATGAACACTCGAAATATATTGAGTCGTTGCACATTGTTTCATCCAGTTTTTTTGGTCTTATAATGTTTGGTCATTCTTGCAAGTGAGAAATGCCGTGTGACACTCTCAAGCTTCTTTACACAAGGATGAATTAGCGGTCCGCATAGTTCACGAAGGCCATGAATTTGATGATCTTGTGGAATGCTGAGTCGGCTGTGCTGACCACACGAAATGTAGTTATTATCCACTAATGAATACGGGCCACCAGCGAGAGACATATTCACCATGGTGTACACTGCACGAGTGCAAATCACTCTTTAATGGAGGCGGGAGATTGCTTTGTCCGTTAACTTGCCAAAAAGAAAATGGTTAGATGGAAAAAATATGTGCCGTCGAAAAGGTTTCTCAATGGAGTTGTTTGCCCTTGTCAGAGACGTTTGTTTGAGGGGATATTTCGAAGAAAAATATAAACCGCCAAATTTATTAGAGTTCATAATTTTAAACCACTTTGTCATTTGCTATGTTTGAATACCGTGCAGAAATTATGGGATATCTAATGTTAACCGTAGTTGAGAAGAACAAAAGAATGTACTAAACAGTAAATATTTACGGCACAAATCTCAAAATAATTTCGCATTCCTAAAATGAGCACATAACCTAATTTGCATACTCTTTAACCGAATATGTTACCCCAAAGCCGAGTTATATTGTTTCAGTTTTGTAGATACTGACTTGTTGCAAAACGCGCCAACCTTGACTTTCTTTTTTACTTTAACAACGATATCAGGCTAACCGCTCTCTTACTTTTAACCGACTATGTTTGAAGCACCAAAACATGCAGAAAGTAAATGGACAGCTTTTAAATAATGATTAAAATAGCTTTCAAATGAATAGTCTTTTGTGATGTTTTTCAAACGAATGTCTTAACTACCTTGAATTTCCTCAAAACCTATGCATAAGTCCCTGAATGCACGCAACTTACTCGAAAATAATAATACAGAAGTTTCGTACTTTATAATCACGAAACTAAATATGGCGAGAGAGTCCGTCTGAATCACTTAACACGGAATCAATTTCTTTTGACACAGTCTTCCAAGTGGGATTTTAACTTTTATGCGAAAGCGGATCAGGCTGGTTCCAACGTAGAAATTTAGTCTCCGACGTAGTTTGTCCTTCCAACACCAGCAAACGCACTTAAAGTTTCAAAATAAATTATATGTATATACATATATACAAGTGCCGTACGCGCTAAAAGTGCATTTCAGAAAGCACCAGTGGACGCACATCAGAACAGCACTACGCGGAGTGTGCTAAGCATTAGGTTAGATTCAGACGCCGTTTTCTTGTTCTCCCGTCAACCTCAGTCTTGTGCCTAGTTTTCTTACAGTGGACAAAAAAGTACACGCTTGTTTTTTCAATCATATTGCCAGGAAACAAGCTTGTCTTTGACAGAATTCGTGATTTAGGTAGCCGGTCCTTTTGAGACATTAACCCTAAATTTGAGCATGAACAACTTAATATGTGAAAAGTGACTACACATACTACATCATACATAGACTTTGGTTAACCCCTTCACAAGCTAAGGAATCTTCCTCTGTGCGCACTCAGAAGGATTTTTCCCGCCCAAGCCGGAGTATAATAAGTGCACATGAACGGCCGATATTCCGACATATTTACACCGGAACTATCTGAACTGGAAAAATTTAAACATCACCATGTGCTTCTGAAAGCCTCAACCTGCAACAATGACCAGGCAGGTGATCAACGGCGTACTTGTGGAAAAGTGCGACTGGTCTTTGGGAAGGACTCTATGGCATCCTCACGAATGCAATCAAACAACGGGGTTGAGGCTGAAACAACTACCATAAACCATTGTGTAACAGCGTAACATGTGACATCTTAATTCCAAACGATATAATGTCCTCACTGCTCAAACAGTGTAGCAGGCCTTCTTAATGGCAGTTTACAATGAAAATAACAAAGAGATATCCCATGACCTGCATAAAGCAACTGATTTACAGATTTCTAGGGTAAACACAACTCTGCTTGGGTCGTTCAGGCGCAAAAATGAAACGGTTTGATCTTGAGGGAAATGCCATTTGATATGATAGAATTGTTGATTCCCTATCCTGAAAAGGCTCCATAGTTGGAACCCGAAAATAACGGATCGAGTTCCGAATATCAGTGGGTCTTTTGAAAAGCAGTAAAATGAGGGCAGCTTGTTGTATATTGTTGTTTTTTCAACTGACACACTATTTCTTCGATAAAGAGTGTACGATGACCTCATGTTTATTTTTCACGCAATTAATTTAGACGACATACTGTTAAAACAGATTTGAAGCTGATTACATTTTCTCGGTTTAACCACACAGATGCAGTGTTTGGGCGAGCAGGAAAGTGGAAACCGATTAAAATGTTTCCAGCAACCATATTTTCTGAACCAGTATGTCTTGTTATTTCACCTGAAGGTGTGGCCTATCAGCTTGTGGCTCATCATCTCTCGGAAACTTGGAAAAGAAGCTCCATTTGGCTTTAATTAGACCGTGCTGGATTCAGTACCAAAGACGTCCGGAATTATTAAAAGGTCTTGGATTGAGTGCAGGTTTGTGATTTCTACGCATATTCCTCAAAATATCGCGATATACCAACCTGACTAACGCTCAAGAGCTACCAAAATCCACCACTTAATGGTAGTTATATGGAAGTCATCCTATGCTTAACGACTTTATAAAAAACGCTTAAAACCCTACAAACAACAAGAAACATGCAAACTATAGGAAGATATTATTGTGTGCAGTTTTGAATACTTGTGATGAAAATGGACCTCGTAGTCTATATAGTGGATCAAATAAGTGTATGAAGTAAATCCCACTTTTATAGCTCATATTGTTATTCACGGGAAAGTAGACCTAAAATTAGCTGCTCCTCTGATTTATAACAATGTTTAACTCAGTATACTACATACAGGTAGACTAGATTATCAGTTGTAACAATGTATAAAATATGAGCGTGCAACAAGAACGTGCAGAAAGAAACGCACTTCCCCTCAGCTGAATACACTGCGCTTCGGTGCGATGAAAAATGGCTTGAAATCAATCACTTTTGGTGAAGCGCTGAAAGCCAAAAATGTTTACTCTAAATCTCCCGTTGCAGCGGGTTTCACTGCCAAGGGAAGCTATGATGCAACTTTTGGATTTTTGGTTTTCCCACAATAAAGCACCAGGAGGGTGCGTGGTGGAGCGCAAAACATACTCGTTTTCAAAATGGTTACCCATTGCAGACATTACATTAGCTGCACGAACATTTAGTACGGAATCCTTTGAATATATTCTCCTGTCCCGAGGAGTGCATAGCATTATTATCCATCATTCGCGGTTAAGCAGATCATCCAAATATTAGTTCGGTAGTCTAATGGAATATGAAAACCCTGCGGTGCAAGTGTCAACCAACAGCCGGGCTTAAAAATGGAAAGATGTGGTGGAGGGCGATATGCGATCCGTTCAGATTGAAATTTTTGATGTTTTGCTCAAATGCTTCACCGCGTCAACACATAGCCTTCAATTGCGACACCATCACTCTTCCTTTTATGTTTACAATATTAGCAACAGAAGCCTCGGAAAACACCCTGTACGTCAATCTAAACGGCTATCTCCTATTTCAGTTCGCCCGTATAGATTACGATGAGTTGCTCAGTGCAATCCAATGTCTGGGGCTGCTCAGTCTTAAATCTCCAGGCCAACATATGCCGTCATTCTTCCCCAACTGTCATTCAGATCTCCAGAATATCACGCAAGTATACCCGGGTACATTACGAGGGAATTAGGAGAATCTTTCACCCAATCAATGAGAGGTATTCCATTTTCAGGCAGGTTACTGTGTGAATTCAGTCTCAACACTAAGCATAATCTAAAACATTCTAACAGTTCAAGTGTGGTACAACAACGACTTTTCTCAGATTTCAGGCCACTTTTACTCACGTTCATTTTCCGAGTGTTCAATCCATTGTTAAGGATGATTGCGATGTGAACGACAGTGGTTCACTTTTTAGAAGAATTGAGATGGAAAATGCATGACAAGTAACCAACATTTCAACTCGGTTTAGCGAGAGGTAGCTGCTTAACTGCACATCGCTAATGGTGTTACTTACATAACGGTGAAATCTGAGGAGGATCACGTAATTCATCAGATAAGACTGTGTATGACGGAAACAGCATATTGATTACAAGAATGTAGAACATGTCTTGTGAACCCGTTCTAATCAATAAGATTACCTACGGGCAACTGTAACTCCTGGTGTTAAAGGTCTGGGTGTTTTGCAGTTGAGACTTATTTGCATCCCGGGCTGTCGCATTTTCCATACGCATTGCTCTTGCGTGACAAAGTTGTATATGAATTTCAAGGATAGCTTCAGGGCAGCTAGGAGGTCATTTGACTGTAGGTGCCTTTGAAAAGGCTGTGATAGCGTCTGGTGCAGTCTTATTGTGAAAGACAAGTGATCTTCGTCACTATTTGCACCCCTTAAGACGTAGTAGTAGTCTAGCAGTCTTCCACTTCGCGACATAAAACACTTTGCTTTTATATGACGTTGGCAACTGGAGATTTGACGCATAGGTTGAGAAACATGTTAAGAATATCGCCTCGGGAAACGATTTATGAAAACTGGCCAGGTATCACTCTGACTGGTCAAAATGTGTTTGGATTTCGGATCGTTGTCAAGGGATCCTTTGGTGTCTGTATTCGATCTTGCTATACCAGTGATATTGCTTGTTGATTTTCACATAAACGATCTTTTTTAACAATGTAGTTAAGTTAAAAAAACTTGAATCTTATTCTAACGATCGGGATTATTGCCATAAACATGCTGACATATTTGACGGGCCCGGGAATCATCCACGCTCCGGATGCATTGCAAAATAACAAACAGATTAACGAAAAACGCAGCCTTGTAAGATAAGGATTATTTATTATGTTTTCGGTCACAAAAATGCTACCTTGTCTGGTGAAACGCAAGCAGATTTGTCAACGAATCTGCGGCTTATTAATGGAATTCATAAAGGATACTGACCAACGGGATGAAAAGCTAACCCACATAAGTGTTGCAATCAAACGGTTACTGTAGCTTTCAAGGAAAATTTGCACATGGACAAGCATGGGTGAGTGCCTTAAAACGCAGAGTACGTAGCTAGATATTGAACTTCCCTGGAGAGCAGGAAAAAACCAAAAGGGGTGTATGAATCCTCACTGAACAGTTTCGGTGAACAGAAAATATGGAACGGTCCGGCATATATGAGAGCGAACCTAGTGTCTTAGAGGATAAGTTGAGTTCGTTTCAGTTAGAACCATTCAGTTTTGTCGTCGGTCTTACTGAACCATGAATTAACCACAACGTCTTGTCCAGCATACTCTTCCCACGGATAATGCTTTAGAGGCTCAAAAAAGCACGCCTTGCTTATTGGCAGTATGCACTGTATTATTTTGGACTCACCCAGGTTAGACAAGTGATGTCAGTTGTGAGCCGCTGCGACGTTTTCAGCGTAGGACCGACTGACTACTGGTGTCTGCTAAGCTGTTGCCCGGTTGATGAAACTACTTTTAGTAATATTGTACCAGAAGCATCCCACAAAACTGTATTATTGACATTACCGGTGCCTGAAAACGAAGAAGAATGTCTAACATATCGGAAATTGTGGTCTCATTTACATATAGCGTGACCGACCACAATACATACCATACCATACCATACCATAACTGACTACCATAAATGCCGCAGCAAAATTATGGGAGCAAGTCCAATTCCTCATAAGTACTCCCGTGTTTAACAAACAAGCAGCTCACAACTGGAGGAGCTAAGCTACTACGTTAAAACTTATTATAAAAATCTCTTGCTTTTACAGTTCAGTGAAAGATGAACTAGCGCACAAAAACTGAAAACTACCGGCTAAACTTCATTGCCCCCTCATTCGAAGGGACTGTTGACATGGCAAATTACAGAGTCCGTTTAACCCTTCAGCATGGTTCTACAAATTTTATACAGAATAAATACAGCAGAAGACGGCTCCAAAGAACACCACCTCTGATCGGGGAAGTAACCTGAGTATCTAGTTGGGCCCCGAACTAACGTAACTGTACAATAAATCCAAAACCAAATTGGGGCACAAGAGTTGTATATTTTGGGGACCTACAACTGCCTAACAGAGGAAAAGATTAGGACGCCGTGAAAATGCATCTTTGCGTGTATGGAATTACAAGGTGACTGAAACAATGCACGAAGGACGTAAGACCCTATCTCTAGGTAGAAGGATGGATAGTTTTTGGGGAAAAAGACCTTCCTGTAGTCCTTTTGAAACAGGTTCCAATATAGGACGATATGTCTTGCGTCACACGAAGTTAAAAGCAAGGAGAGTTGCCATCCTATCCAGCAGAAGAATGGGAAAAGATCAACGGCTGCACCATTTCTGAGTTTTGAGGAGATGAATAAGAGTAAGGGATCATACCGTCTCAGATTGAAAAACTGCTTATTCCGAGCTGTGACTTATCACACATGTTAGGATGTCTATGACTAGTCTGTTCACCTTCTTGGTTTTTTCGCAGAATTGCGGGATTTGACAGCTCAAAAAAGAGAATGAATATCAAGCGCATTCTGTATTTTATAGGAGGAAATGGTCCTGAATGAACTAGTCGGCCAAAATGGGAGCGAAACAGACTAACTTTCTCCCTGAAATTCGGACGCAATTTGGCCCCACCGATCAGGAGTGCTGCATATTTGTCCGGATGAAAGCACTGATTAATTGTCGCATAAAATTCTAGCAGTAGACAAGGTGTCTGCTTTGCTGAAACAAATCAATCAACTATATTGATTTACCTAGTCCCAACGAAACAACTGGCAGTAGTTCCCTCATGCCGGTTGCTTTTAGCCTTGTGTTTGAATCCACCCACAGTTTCACACGGTGCGTTTCCCTTATTAGGCTACTTGTTTGTAGTGTAGGATCTATGCATCCTGGATTGAAACCATGCGGGTTGTTTTCCCAATCTTCAGTCCAGGTGGAAAAAACCCTGTCATCCTGCATACCACATTCGAGTTATTTCTCCGTCACGCATTCCCCAATTTGTTGTTCTGCAAAGCTCCTACTTTCGTCCATTTATCATGCAGATTTAATCCAATTACGGAGGGAGAAAACAACATCAACCACTCAGACTTTCCGTATATACATAATAGTCATGTTTTGATTCACAATGTCCCTTATATTGACCAAAAAAGAAGGTCAAGGCCACGGTGTGTGGCCAACATGGCCGACAACTCGTGCAGAAATGGCATGCATTTAATGCGCACAAGATAGCTAGGCAAGTCGGTTGAATATGTCAAATCAAGGGGCATTCACTGAATTTAGGTTGTTGCTCGAAGTTTGGTAATAAGCTTTCACCATTTCTCGGTAAACAAGTGTTTGTTTCCAAGGTGACCTTTCCATCCTTTTTAAGTCCCAAACCTTGGCTGGTGTCTTTTTCCGAAATCGCATTAACACAGCAGCGTAATGTAAACTCAGGACTTCGGAGCAGCGGAACGGGTGCGTCCGTCAACGGAGTTCGGACCACTGGACACTTGCGCACGACTGTGGTAACACAAACAATATGCAAGGAGCCGAGTGTGCAACTAAGTGTAAATCCGTGAATCCGTCGTAATCCCGAAGGAAAACGTCGACAGGGGATTCCATGGAAGCCGGCTGAGAGTCATCACTCGGCTTGAGACTTACAGTATGCACTAGCGCCAAGGCACACCAGAGTCACCTGTCAATCCCTCCACTCTTCCGTAAAATACCTTACTGCACCCGCGCAATTTCACGCAATCAAATTCAACGAAGACCGCCTAAGATGACCAGATTTGATTGTAATGAGTAAGCAGGTGGTATGCAGCAGTAGGCACATCCTTTTGCCATTGAAAATTATTACGATTTACTCTGAATTACCCTTTAGTGCTTGGCAAATGACATGGGGGCAGCAGGTGCGTCCACTGGCTAAAGCGCTTCACTGGGTCTTTTGTGTTGGTAATCATCTTATAAACTGCATATGAATGTGTAGGCTGCTTTCGACTTTGGAACAATGTCAGACATCGGGGTAAAATGCCTTTGTTCACAGCACTTCATGGGTTGTCTTCAACCTCTTTTTTATAAAACCATTTAAATCTTTTTCCATGCAGTGAATTTGATCTCACCCGGCTTTGTGCAACATTTTAGTAGTTTAGAAATGCGATCCTGTGCTACGCGTTTCACGTGATCTAGCCGAAGCAGTTGGCTGTGGTTTTCAGTTTCACGAAACTTGGCGGCCGGAAAAATGGGTAATTCGAAGTCGGCCAGAACGCGAAATGGGTCCACTCTTCCGCGGACCTCATAAATAAATCGGGAGTGATACTGCTATACCAACCACACCTTGCTGTCATATAAATATATCGACATTACAAAATCAGGGTTGGCTACGATTTTTCAGGACGCGTCTCCGAAATTCTTTCCACTTGGATAAAAGCCTTCATATTCACGAACTGGCCGTTTGTCAACCCATTTGTCATCCCTGCTCTCTACATAGCAAACTTCTGAGCAGTATGCTATTCTGCCACAACTCAGCCCTGGGTGACATGTCGGTGTTCCGTCATATCAACCAGAAGATTTCGAAATATTTATGTCCAAGTTGCCAAAAGATGATTCACATTGGAATGTTATCGAACGACACGGCGCTTCCACCGCAGAACGTAAAGAAAAATAGAATGTTTGGTGGAAGGCTGCACACAGACTTTTTAGTCATGCTTCGCTCATTCTGATAGAGTGTAAGCAACCATCCAGCCATCATTGAATAGCCGAAACATATCCCGAATTTTGGAACGCTACCAAGTTTTTTGTGGTCAGGTTTAAGTTTTGTTTTACCCCGGCTCCAACATTGAAATCTGTGTGAGATTAAAAACCGTTCTTCATCCCACACTTGAATGGTTAGCGAGTTGGTTCAGGCGACCCCACCTTCAAAGGACGATCGATACTACATCCATATTCATTGTGCCAAAGGCTTCTGCGAAGACGCAGAAGGTGACGTACAGTTTCTGGTTGCTTTCCTGACACTATTAGGTTCACACACAATACACATATTTGGTTGATTACCATCATATGTTTTGGTTTGAAAGTGTAAATGCTGAAGTATTAATGCATGAAACGTACCCGGAAACCGCAAAAATCCATCGCGATTTCAGCCAAGCCAAATTAAGTCAAGATATTTTTCGTGCACAAAACCTCAGTGTATTCTTGTATAGCTGGCATTAAATTCCTACTTTTAGGGAACTTTATATCATAACCTTTAATAAGTTAGACGCAGGTGTCCATCCCTAACCATACCATCTGATCATTTCCCTATAATCACCAACTCAGCAGCAAGCAAGGCTTTGTGATCAGTCCTATTTAGTACGTACGGAGTTTCCTAATTCAGCAAACAAATTTGGATTTTGAAGGCACACTTAAGTGAAAATAGGAGTGGTTTCTAATAAGATTTTTTTTCAAATGAGGAGATACTCATGCCTCTTTCATAGGAACCAAATTTATCAAATTATCCAACTACAAAATTTCTCTCATCTTTAGATAAAAAGCAAAACTAAAAATAAATTAAACAGCACGCAAAACAGCAATCCTCGAAAATTATATCGCCACTCCCCACCAATGTCACTGGTCATCCATGACCTCTCATAAAAATAGAGTGACTGCAAATTAATCTCGCTGCTGCTCAGCCTCTCGTGTTCAAACTCTAGGGGTACTGGTTCAAACCCCTCCGAAGTGCTTGAGAAGAGAGCTGCTGATGGCTCCCAATAATCGGGAAACAACTGTGCAGTGCTCTTCCGCTTTTCAGCATAGACTGGCCTCACTGGTAGGATGAAATCACATTTGGACAGTCTTCTCATGTGTAAGGTGGGCGTTATTTGTGTACCACCAACCTATTCATATCGATTGCTTCGATCCGGTTATTTCGAGTGCAACTCAACGCTTCTGTTTTCATTACAGTCTACCGTTTAATTACTGCCGATCGTGTTGTTCTCTGGCATCTCCTAGCCATTATTGCGAATTGTTTCCAAAACTATAGATTGTTGCTACTGTCAAAGAATAATCTGTCAGAATCGTTAACATGGATCATCCCAGTAGGGAGATCATATATGAAATCTTTCGACCGGACACTTATGTAGACAGCACTATATCCGCATTCAACACACCTGAGTTACTGCGACGTCTGAGATTTTTCACGGTCAGAATACGTGCTATAAATTTGTTGGTCCACATGTGCCTTCAAAAGAAGCTGGCCCCTGACGTTCAGTGATCGAATCCTAAAAGATCTTAATAAATGCTTTCACTTCTCCCAGACGTGACCAACATGTGCATGAAAATCTCCCTTTGGTGCTTACTTGACATTCGTCAGTTGAACTCCAAAATAGCACTTTTCCCCTTTAACGAGGAGAAACCTAACGGAACTCTCGTTTGAGAGCTCAGTTTAAATCGCCTCCATTGTTGGGCTTACGCGGTATGGTTTTTTGGAGTGACCAAAGTTCAGAAGTTCACCACCTCATTGATTGTAATGGCTGCTTGTTAATATCGTTTCACTGTTGCGGCACAGAAAACACCTATCAGTTTCTTATCTCATACGATCTTGTGCCTTAAATGTGTACGTATCAATGACTGACATTCTATGTGTACTTTTAAAAGATTGGTATAATTTCGAAGTAGAATGGCGTAACTCTCCATCTGACGGATGTCCCAAGAAATGAAATCGAAATGAAATGAAATTTCGCTATCTATTTATAGTCCTATGTTCAACCCGTGATGCTCAGGAAGATCTTTACAACATTTATTGAGATCTCAGGTAAACTGTTATGATTTAGGTATGCATAGACTGACACAAGTGGACACAGCCCCCCAAAATGAGTTGAGTCAGTTAAGTACTTACATATTGAATGACTACACAAGCCCTCAGCGTGAAGTCCACATAAGGGACTGTAATGTTTTTACGTTTGGGGACCTCTAAAGTGAGTTGGCGTCATCATGAACTTTGATTCCTCCTTAGGAAAGTTAATGCAGTTAGATTATTCATTAGATCGTCCTGAACTTCATCTAACGGATACAATACCAATAGTTGATCACGTGGAGAAAAAGGTGACATAAAGAAATTCGCGGATGCAGTTGGAATCGTTGGCATAGCCAATTAAGAATGCTCTATAGCGAAGGTAGGCAACCACTAAAACTGCGAGCCCTTCATTAAACCACGAACCGAAACGATTGGTTTGCAGAGACTGGAGGTATTCACAAAGATTTTATTATCCCCCTCTTCTCGAGGCTTTGGTTAATCAAGGAAACGTGCAAAGAACTGGAGATTGTAGATAGTGTCGCGATTCCGAGTCCAGACGGTACAAAAACGATTGTGAGCGAGATCTAGAGTTTGCGTGCGAATAAACACTAGCCGAATGCTCGACTTCATTCTACAATGGAACAAAATTTGTGGTATGCAAGGAAGCCTAAAATATCCGAAGTGTGACTTTTCTGCCGTAATCGATCGACCACTACTTTCCGGCTCAAGAAGAATAAGGGTGTTTTGAAATCCTAAAACCGGAAAACCTCACGCTCGTAGCCTAACGCTATCGCAAGCTGCATAGAACGTTTCATATCTACTATACTACTCAGCGTAGCGTCCTAACGTCAACGTAACGTCAATGTCCAACGTCAAAACGTGATGGGTCAGGAGCAGAGGAATGAGATTAATTAATCTCAACGAGCGAGATGGTCTCACATGTTCATTTCCGAATATACTTCGCCGACCAGTCGTTTCCGTGTTCTAATGTAAATTATAAAGGACTGAACGTCCAATCTTTGATCCCCTTTTGCGAGGTTTTTTGTATAATACAAACATGTATTTCAGGTTCTGAATGAATGACCAAGTATGGATGTTACTCGTAACAGATATGATTAGAGGACGTCGACAGTTCCGGACAGATGGTTGTTTGTTTGTTGTCTGAGACGAGCAATTTGGTTGCAAGAAGTCCACCACCAACTGAGGTGACAATCAACTGTCGATGTGCAGCGCAGCGCAAGAATGCCTCACTTCCACAAAACGGTGCAGTGATGGGCTTATTTTGGCTGGAGATGATATATTTGCAACCATACTGGCTACTTTAGGCTGCACGCGCACATACGTCGAATCCAAATCTAGGATCTTGTCCCAAACAAACTTGATTTCTTAGCTTACACTCAAGGGTATGACTGCATCAGTCGAGATATTTAAAAAGTAAACGCTTAGGGCTCACAGCAAAAAAGCGAGAATATAAAGAAACGGTTTCCCTTGTCAACATATAATAATGTTCACCCTCTTAACTAGTGGCGGAATCTTTCGAAGGCTGTTGAGCAGGATGGTGTGTGTCACTGAAGAGAACTGCACTTTGACGCAATTCAAACTGTGCAATTTAAGTACGGTAAAATCGGTGGTAAAACAGCATGTCACGTCCACTAACTTCTGCGAGGAGTCTGTTAGCGATTGCACTAACTGACAGATTTATGCTCAGTGATATTCAGCAGTTCATGATGAGTAGTTATATACTGGGATTTTCAAAAGGAGTTTCTCCCAGCTTCAGTAACTGCACACTAAAGACTCAGCGTGGTATGAAACTTTTCACGGAACCCTGCGTATCATGAAAAGGCGTCCACAGGCTCAGATTAAAAAAACACTATGTGAATTCTTTTTGCATGGACTGGCACAACTCTCCGTTATCACTAGTTTTACGTCCCGATTTTCATAAGGTCACGTCATTTAGTTGGATGTTTGATGAAGTATCTTGACGTACACAAATATTAATGGATTGAACCAGCCACAAATTATCATACCACATCTGTTCAGCTCTCCGGTTTTCTTTGGAGGCCAGCACATCTCAAACAGGTGAACAACGTTCAGCGTTCGTCATGAATATATGGACATTAAATTTATGGTCAGTGTGTCATCGTCAGTTTTCCTTTTTGATGTTATTTGACATCCATGGCGCTTTCTGTTCATAGCGACAACATGGAGGGAAACAACTTGAGAATGAAATTTTCAGTGGGTATCTGTCGGCCAAAGTCTAGTGTCAAGTGAGTGGATCCTTCCATGATTAGTAGAATACTCGAAAATAAATCGAATAATTCAGCAGCGCTCTGAAGTTCATCTCCATGTTTCTGGGGGTCTTCTCTGTCATTTTACTTTAGTCCGTTTTAGTTAAGCAAATTTGGGGAAACGTTCCAAGGTGGCAATTTCAAGAAAGCGCAATTTTTAGAGGAATTTTTCTTTATGGCGAAGATGATCGCGGAACGTCTGGACTCGTTTGATGTTTAAAAATACCACTCAGGCCAAAAAGCAGCGTACTGACTTTATGTCCTACTTTCTAGATGGTGTATGACGAAGTGTCCCACAAGAATTCCTGTGAGTGATCAGTGAATTCAAGGACACACTCAAATCCCTTCAGTCGACTAATGTCCATTTTGGACTGCGGCTTTTTGACCCAAACTTTTCAGTCCCATTACTATTTCTGACGAGCATACCTCTCAAATTTATCGGCTTACTTGTTGTCACTGGTTCCGCTGTTGTGTATGTACACTCGAAGCTCTCGCTACCGAACGAACCAAACATTAGAGCCGCGTCTATTCATTTTGTAAATCTGTTGTTCTCTAAAGACGAATCAGCAACTAAACCACCATTTTGTGGTGGTACCGGTTGAGTGGTTGTCACAAATGTCGTATTCAATTTGTGAATATCCTGATGGCATTTCGAGATTGGGAGAATTTCATTGTCTAAATTTGGTGATTTGGTAATTGAGTTTTTGATTCTATCGCTGGTAAGCATACCCCCATGACAAATAGGGAAGAATTTGCCCAAGGCTGATATTTTTCGAGGCTAGACATATGCTGTTTCCATCTAGGGTGCAAGCCGATTGCTGCAGTCCATGATTTAGGAGGAAAATCCGGACGAGACAAGGACATGTCCCCTGGGGGTTTGGTTGCAAGAGTTTCTGGAAAAAAAGCATACGTTAACCCAAACTCCTTTAAATCATAAGTGTCAACCAAAAGATGCGCGTCTGCTCTCGGGACTTTAATACTAACAATCTGCACAAAAAATTCTAAAGAACAGTGGGAAATAAAAAACCAGATTGCATGGTTATCGGTTGGAATTCAGGGTTCCGGATTCAACTCCATAATTGAAGCTAAATTGTGATTTAGAGTCTGGACTTTTCCAGCGGAGGAAACTTTAATGTGACTACCTGAGCATAGCCAAATTAAGCATCGTTCTAAAAAATCTTTGGCTTACGAATTCGTTACGTGTGATAGCATACAGCTACGCGTGTGTCTTGCGACCAGTGTGATAATCCCTGTTTCGCCTTTTCGCAATCTTAGGTTGACCAACCTCGTGCAGATCTTCAATATACAGGTGCGTCCAACTTGTGCTACAACCACAAAACTAGAACCAAGCCAGACTGTGAAAAAATATGCTTGGTTTTCCGCATAATAATATTTCTGTCGAACTTTACTACTTGAGAAAACTGCGTGATTTGCATTACTGTTGCCCTGCTTTGCATGTTACATTCTGCAGGAACTTTCCTTTAAATTAAACCCATCGACTTCATGTTAACCCAAATGGCACTCCACATATATGCGTAATCTTTCAGTGAGTACTTCTTTTGGAAGTCATGTTGAAAAAATACCAATCCCCCTCAGCTCCATCCATGAGGTCGAATACTTTTTTTACCTCAAGCTGCAGTTTGGCTGAAGTCTTTTACGGATTCACGGACAATATCACCAAACCCATCAATAAAAGACTCACAAATAGAGAAGGCTCGATCCCCGAGAATCTTTCCTAATTCTCCACGGACTTACCACTGAGACTCATGCGAGTTATTTGGTAATCTTCTCTTGCTAAGGGATTCTAATCAGGCATCGCCTCGAAGGAGCTGTAAATCGCGCTACAAGCTGCAGTGCGTCAACATTTGGCGGACGTTTTCCTGCCCATCATCATTCACACTTTCGTCTACCTCTTACGCTTGAAAGATCAAATTCAGCTTGCCAAATTTTAATCCGTATCGTATTTCAACAACACAGGTAAAGAGGCGGTCAAATTCATTTTGGATATGTGTTTTCAAGATCTTATCCTCAAGCCTGGTTCGGAACATCGGACTTGCTGGAAAACACTGCGTGCATATATGTTTGCAGAGTGATTCAACAATCGAGTTTTATTCGGGTAATATTGTTTCGCTCCTCACCATGACGTTTCTTGGTGGATTTGCATCTCATTAAAGTAGATGTCAATTTTATCTGAGGAAAATAAATATATAAGATCAATGTGGAGTAGAGCGTTTACGGATGAGGGTTTCTCATCGAATCGGAAAGTGGGTCCCATATTTCCAGTAGCAGAACAACTTACAAAGACTGTATATACCTTGACTTCACTCACAGGACAAAATCCCATTTGAAAACGCACAAATCTTCCCATAATACCGGTAATTTGTAAACTTATTTCATCGTCTTTATGAAACATGATCTGTGTGTTGGTATATTTAGACCGAGATTCAAAATAACATCGACGGAATCAATGAAACGGCATTACAGAGCTAATGCGAACTGAATATCGTAAGATAAATCTTTCAGAAGCATGTTCATTTGTGTGGTGCGTTGAAAAATATCACCTTTATTTTTTCCTCTGGTCATTGCAAGGCCACATTAACTGCTAACTATTTGAGCGTGTTTCAAGCCCATACCAGATAGGTACCAGTTTGAATGAAGTGACTACGCTTTAGAATTCTCCCTGATGTTTCATCGCGATTGGGGATGGTTTTGGAGGAAACTTCTTATTGCTAATTAGCAATCTCATTTTATTGCCCTAGTGCTTCAACTAAGTGTCATCACCCTTCTTTCCTTGTAAGAAATTTGAATTGCCAACGTGGATGGAAAGCAGCAATTGATGTTCCCATCTAGCGAAAGCGCTCTGTGAACATATAGCCCTGTGGAAAGACTGACTGCTTCTGGCCATTCTGGCGACAAGTATAATTGTCAAGGAGCCATAAGGGACTTACAGACTTCGAGTCCTGGTGCTCTGGAGGTAGACATACAAATGTTTAATGTGGAAAAACTGAGAACCATGAGTAGCTTCCCACTGCCTCCTCACTGTGGTAACAGAATTATAGTCTGTTCACTAAACAATAAGGTCACTTAGATGTGATCTATTTACCGTTTTACTCCCAAAGAAGTTGGTTACTCGAGCCTTATAAAAGATGTCAGTTAACTGCCTAATAAATGGGGCTCAATAAGAGGCCATAAAACTTTTCCTCACAATCGTGTTTCCTTGAACCGCACAGCGGTTCTCTTCGTTTGGTGACGGGATGCTTGGAAGTCAAGATCCAAGTTCAGCAAACAAATAAACAGCTACCTGATCAACAACCAATAAACAATGAAGAATTTCGGGAAGTTAACGTATATCGAGTGATCACCCATGGTTCTACCCATCAACCTGTTTCTTCACCCTCAGACTGTATTGACGTTGTGGATGGTCCCAATTTATGAAGTCATGCAATCGACAAGTGTTGATTTATCGGTCAAGACAGATTCACTGTTAGGTATCAGGATGAATTGGCTGATAATTGTGAATCTAGTCAACATGTCATCGTCCCTTCCAAAGTGGAACAAAGAAAAGTCAGCATAAATAAACCATGAAGCGTCTGTTTGAAACCAGCTGTCCACCTGAAGTTGGGACGTTAGTGGATTGGAACCGGTGTGGCCATCTCTCAGTGCTCAAACGACAGCTGTATACATTTAGTCCCTTGAGATTCGCCGAGTTGTTCACATTTGGTCCAGTATCAGGAGAACGTTGGTAGCTCTAGATGTGCACCTGGTAGCTGAAAGAAATGCTGTTTTTGAATGCTGTGATTGATTTTCTTGGGAGGTTTATTTCGATTTCATATTGCTGGTAATGTGATACCATCGTTCGAGACGCTGTTTTGGTTTTTAATGCACACGGCCCGCTCGAATTTGTTTTGGTACAAACTGGTCTCTTCTCAGAATGAATGGACTTGTGAAGAATAAAATGTCATAGCACCTTTGAAACTCTCGTTTTCTGGAAAAAGTAAATGGCCAGCATAATGTGTAGAAATGGCATTTTATAACAGAATACCTGTTTTAGCTCTTGGAACGACCTGCTCATCAGATCCGGTAGTACCAACTATTTATCGGTAATAAAAGCCGTTGGGTAGACAAGATAAACAAGAATGTGAAGTAAATTACGGGTTGAAAACGTCACAAAACTACCCGTCACATCGTATCTGCCTCACTGGATGCGTGTATGTACAGTTTACTCACTGAAACAGAGCTGATAATTTTCCAAACAGGAATATTTATTGACTGCGCTCCCTAACGACGCGCTCATGATGTCACCTCGATTGGTGGTGGAAAGTTTGCAATCAATTTACTCAGCTGAGAGAGCAAGCCAACGACCATATTTATTGACGAAACCTATTCACACATGCATTTTTCAAATTGACTGCGTTTGCCTGAAGCTTATTCATACAAGCAACTAAATGACAACAATGCTGTTTTGGAAAGCCTTTTATACAGCTTAGCCATCGTAGTCACACTTATCCCACAGGAATAGTGACTTTCCTCGTGTAAGTTGGAAGGTGAATTCCAACGTGTCTGGTGTGAGCGAATTCGGAAATTACTCAGCGTGGTTAGGAAATTAAAGCGTCCGCCACATATAGGCAAAGCTACAGGCTCCCTTCTGGCTACTACGGTGAATTCAAGAGAGTTTGTATCCTTTATGCTAATTCAGTTACACCCAAAAACTATAAACCTGGTTTCACATCATTTACCCGGAACAACACTAGTGTGTACGTAATGAGCTAGTGAGGCTTTGATGTTGTTCACCCAGCAGCCTATCCATTTCCCCGAATATTAGTTAACGTGCCAATTATATCTTCCTCGCTCGTTCAATTTACCTCTCTGCGCTGTAGGACGGGGCAGAGTATCGAACCCAACATATTCGGAATTATACATGGGTTCAGTACGACATATGACCGTTTTCACATTTTCCCCTCCCACTGACACACTTGTGTGTACATGTGTCCCATTTATCACTGTTAACGTAGATCTTGGAGCACAGGAACATCACCGATGCGTACAACCGATAAAACAGCCATCTGTTTTGAATTCAGGATTGCCGCTCCTCGCATTTTCCATCGGACATTGTTTACAGTAAAATCCGTAAATTAAACGAAGCAGGCGATGTCAATTTCTGGCCTGTATTTGGGGCATGCACTGGACAGTTACACGCACGGCCCAGAAAAGATGTCGACCTGTCCTGAAAGACAGTTTTGTGGTTGTGAAATGTGTAGGTCAAAACACAGTTGACATCTTCCACCTAATCAGCATGGTTACAATTACTTTTTGAATGTGATGAGTTATTTCCCATTGAAAATTACCAACTCAGATATTCGGTGAGGCGAAATTCAAACGGAAAGTCACGAGCTCAGTGGTCAGGTAAATTCAGGAACAGATTAGATTTGCACATTTTGACTCACTATTCATTCAGATAGCAGGTTACCTTTAGTGGAGAGGGCTTATATGTCGATGTGCCACATTTTTATGATGTTTATGTCGTTCCCATTCCTAACTTCTAGTTCAAAATCGTCCGCTTAAAGTTGAATATTAATCAGGATGATGTTGATTCTTCAGCACAAGCTGGCAACAGTGATTCCGGAATTTACATTTCATTGCCCAACCTGTCAGGAAAACCGAAAAGTGGCGAAAAATCTCAGTATCCGTTCGTTTGGCCTAAATCTTCAAAGTTGTATCAAGGACATACCAACTCTCAGACTTGTTTTAGATATATTTTAGTAGGCAGAAAGTTATAGAGGTAAAAATGCCCGAAATTATTACTTAGCGTAATAAGTCAGCAAAACAGACAACGAGGATGTCGCACCTTTGCTGAAGAGTGACTGATGAAAACAAATTCAAACGAGTACTTACACAGCGATTTGTCCAGAATGGCTCAAAACTCATCTCGGATAAATGTTCAAAAAGCTGAAACATTTTAGCAGGCCTTGAATGATCATATGTTATCTGTGAAGGGCAATTTTAGTGCGAACTCCGTAGAGGAGTTCTCCGAATGCCTCTCCAAAAGTGGAGTGGTCACAAATAACTAAAGCGACCCATTTAAGAGGCATATGATTTGATAGTAATTTATCTCAAAGGACCGTCGCCAGCTCCACACAAAAATCTGACCATGTGTCTTTCAGGATGAAACCACTCCACAGCAAGATGCAAAGGTATCCATGTATTCAATCATTTAGGGGCTGCTCCACCCGAAAAGTTCGTCCCAGCGCACTTGTAAGTTACAGTTAGTTAGATCTAAACGTTTGAATTTCTCATTATCTTGAGTGTTTATTTTGCCTATAAGTTTCTAACAGATTGTCCCAACCCACCATTCTACTACGTAACTTTCAAGGTCTAGCTCATCAAGGTATCCAGGATTCCCATGGTTTCTCGCCCTTTTAAAGAACAGAACCAATCACCATTTAGGATATAAATAAAGTTGCGCGTTCCTTATTTTTGTCAAACGAAATAAAATATTTTGATTAAATGTCGTTTGCTTGTGTTAGCCACCAAAAAGAACCATATGGTGCCTACCTGAAAATTGGTTTCGTAAAACAGTCGAACAATGAAGTTCTAGAGCTCCAGGAAACCTTGCTGAAATTACACAGGATAGCGGTGCAATTCAACTCGTACTTTACCGGCACTCCCATGCTGCCCATCCTGTCAGAACTCGTACCGGGGGGGAATGGCGTAATGTAACAAAATGTTCCAAGGAACGTCTTATTCGGGCTACTTCTATCATATTCTCCATCCTGAGGCTCATTCAGTACGTAGCAAGCGGTCATTCTCTGTTCGGATAGGGTAATTTAAATCGCTCAGGCTGGAGACAAGTGAGAACACTTTTGTGAATTTTTTTATAGCTTCAAGAGGTAGCTAGCAGAAGAGAAGGGATACCGAGAATAACAGGATGGTGCCCTTCGTTGCCAAGTAAATTATGAGGCTTTCCTTCTGCTCACATGTTGCCCAGCATTATTCTACGTCTGTTTTTCCAGTGCTGGCGACATAGTAGAAATAACTGAAAGACCCTGTCCCATTGGAACGCCGTCTTTATTGAGAGAAATGAAATAAAAAACATTAAACATACGTTTCATCCGGAAAGATAGGCCGGAATTCTGCCTGACCTTATGCTACAATTATTTGGGACCGTCGGTTGCTGCTCCGTCAGCCCTTAACTTTTTCGTTTGAATTATTATTGTCCTATAGGTATATCTATACTGCGTAGATTGGCAACATATAAACAGAAGAATTGTGGTGTTTATACATGTTCTGGCTTATGGCTAATATAGACCAGTATACATAACTTGAGTCGAAATGGTGTTTGGTCCTCAGGTGTTTCAGCATCTATACAACCTCGAAGTGAACAAACTGACGGTGCAGGCAAAAGTACACGGAATGAGACTGGTCATTTTTGCATCATGTATACCTGTATACCTGCATTAGTGTTTACTGGTGAGTTCATCAGAAAAAAGGCCACAACATAGCTTTGCTGAGTCCTTTCTGAACCATCAAAGTCCCCTCGGTGGGACCCCCTGGATAAAAACCACCACCCAATTTGCCAATCTCTGGAATGTACTACCCACTATTTAGTCAGGATGGTCGATGATCGTTTCTACAACTTTACGTACGTTAAAATCCTTCGGAGTTTTTGGGATCATTTTTGGGATTCTTCAATGACATGTGGCTGAGGTCACCCGAATTATTAGGGAGGTGCCGCACAAAGGAGATTAGAAGCGGTCCAAGAAGAAATGAAAACCATTTTGAATATGCCGTGTTCTTAAATGGAGTATTTCTCTCACCGAAGTTACCCATCATTCTATCTTACTGTTGAAGTGATAACACTATCGTACATAGACGTCAAAAGTTAAAGCGGATCACCGAAAACGCGCCAAACTTATTTCAGGACGGTGTGTACTTTCTAGGATCCACAAATTTTTTCACCTTACTAAGGCAGGAACAGGACCACTTATGGCACACTGTCAGGAAAAGTTATCCAATTAGCACATAAAGCTAAGAAGTTGTTCCAAAGCCGGTTAATCCTGGCTGGGATTCAATTTGTGTTTGAAGTCTTATTAGGGGATACACAAACGTATTTGTGGGAAAAGTAAGCTCCTGAAAGAAACCTGTGTGCGTGTGGATTTCCCACGCAGAGTTCGGGAGGTGTCCAGTTATCATACTAGACGCTGGTGCTACCTGGAGAAAACTTCAACCCTTAATCATCGTAAAATTTTAAGAGCTTAAAAAATATCTTCATTCTAGATCAGAGGATAGCCAGATGACCTTACGGGAGGAGAGAATCTCACTACTTATTACACTTTCGGTGCAGTATTCCTCTTGATAGCGTGAAACTGGTCTGCCCCTGCGAATATCGCCTGTGAGACTGAGTCACCTAATAACGGGACACTCATGTTTCAGAATTGCACATGGGAGGGAGCTGATGCGCCCGTAGTTACAGAATATCAACGCCACAATGTCTTAAAGAGACACTGAAAGTAAACCGTTTTATTTTCTACGTTCGCTAAGTAAGTACACCGAACACACCGGATCATGTCGAGAACATGTGCGAAAAATTTGACTGTCCTAGTGTAAGTGCTGTGGATCCCCCAGTTCATAATCCAGTACCGCTGAAAAACAAGGAAACTGTTGCTGCCAAGGATAGACTAATATCTGGCACTTTTAGCGTGATAAAGAATTTGATGCGTTTGTTGGAGTGCATAAGATAGAGCTGATTTCTACATCTTTATGTCCCATTAACTGGATGCTTTTTGAGTGAAGAATTGAAAAAATATTATATCAACAATGAAGGTTTGTGACGTGATGTCGACCTATCAGGGCCTCCAACATCTGGTAAGGTCGAGCGATTCGCCGAAGGAAAGGGAAATGCATGATTATAGACAATTTAGCGAATTTGTGGCAAATATCACGCTATTTACGTATCATCCCTCCAAATGGAAAATTCAAACATTGTTGCTTGACTGTCAAAATACCAATGAATTCACTCCAGATGACTTTGGATTCTATTGTATCAACTATCATTTAGAAGAAATACCAGTTAATCTTGTACATATGTATTTTTTGAAGTCACTCTTCAAGAAACATCAGTGCCGCTATTGAGGTGTGCTATTTTTTTTCAACTGACGACCAGGTTTCAGAGTTGCGAAGAATAAAGGATTCATTTATGAAAGCTATATGGCAGACCCTGTTGAAGATTCAATATTGTTTTACCACTTTACGATATCCAAACATGGTGACCAAAACTCTTGGTCTATGTCTGAGCTGCTTTTCGAAATGGTGCCACGTTAACTTCTCTGCTACCGGCTATTTTCGTCGTCTAAATTTGCCACGAAATAGGTTATCATTAAACTGTTCACCAGATACCTCCTACGTAAGATTCACTTGCCAGGTTTTACACGACTCCATATGTCGAGGTTCACTGCGATGTGCACAGGTCATGCGATTACACAGGCATTCCGGATCATTGCAGCCAAAAAGAAACCAGCCGTTTGGCCTATTGGTAACCGCACTTCCTGATTGCTTCCAATGACTGGTGCACCTTGGTCCCCCAGTACAGTTTGCTTCGGTTCGTGTCCTTCACATTAGGGTGTGAAGTTCCACCGATAATAATGCTGATAATGTATTCTGCTTGTTCCCTTGAATCTACGCTATCCGATGCCAAGAATTGCACTCACCCACTAGTGTATACATGAACGTTGGGTACATGTCACCGAGGTCTTCAGGAACATATCGGGGACTAATTCTTTGAACGCATACTTCGATTCTGCTGCTCCACAAGACATGCAGTTCCAAAAGATTGGATTTGAAGCCTTCCAGAAGCTGTAATTGTGTTTACAATCTACATAACCCACCCAAATTCTTTTTGGTTCCGAGATATTTAAAATTTAATGAGGTCATCCGATGTAGTTGTTTTTGATTTCTCGCTGAAACTCACGAACCAGTTCGCTGTACAAAAAATCCTGCAAATTTTATGTGCATTTAGAGGGAAAAGTGTCTCATTTTTTATTTTATTTTGATTACATGGGTAATTTTTTCAGCCAAAATTTGCTGAATAGAGTTCGCTCTCAAACGTATCCTGCAAATTTTATGTGCATTTAGAGGGAAAAGTGTCTCATTTTTTATTTTATTTTGATTACATGGGTAATTTTTTCAGCCAAAATTTGCTGAATAGAGTTCGCTGTCAAACGTGCGTCTCCCCATTGGGCTCGCAAGGACCAGATGTTTGGAAGAACAACAATCTATCGGGCCTCCGGAGTCAACTTCTTGTCAATCAGATAGAAAAAACATGCGTAAGGGACTGTGCAGCCCGGGTAACCAGATCATTTTTTTCCTTGAAAGCGTCTGACCGTGGAATTTCGCTTATAATATATAAAAACGTGGGACGGACCATTTTCCACTCTTTCGACGGTTAGACTTTGAGGTCATAATTTGGTGAGAGGCCAATACAGTAATTCACGTCAGTATTTAGAATCAAATACCAGCAAAATATGACATATGCTTACTCTCTGAGATGGAAGCTATCATAGAGGAATAAGATGTCTGAATCTGGCATCTTGTATTTCAAAACTTTGCATTTTTTTCTAGCAGTTTGGAGCTGCTGTCTCTTGTATTTAAAAACGTGCCTTTTTGGAGTGAAGAGAACCTGAATTAGCACAGAGAAGCAATCATTTCTTACTGAAAACTAGCATTTACACCCGTTTTCATAAAAATGCGTTTCCAGGAACGCCTAAACCTTCCTGAAAATTTTAGACGTAGGTTGTTAGGTGACTGTAGTCTCGTAGTTCCTACAAGATGTACTAGCAAACTGGGGTAAAGCGCTGAAACAAAGGAAGAGGGAAATCCATGTCACTTTGGTCAGAATTATTCTGAATGACTTTAATTTGTTACAAGTTAAGTGACAATGGGTGTGTTATAGCTTGCCGATTTAGACAAATTTCTATTGGCCGCACCTTCCTTTGTATTTGATGCTAAATTTGCTTCAGTTAACTTACATGGTTGTTGAATTAGGGTTGTTTTTCTACTGAAAAAAGCAAGTAGGCTAGTTAAAACTACTTAAGACCGTTTCACAGCAAACTGTAGTATTTGATTTTATCGGAACACTCTTCAAATGATCGCAACTTCGACTTCTCATTGCTGCATACCAAACCCTCTTTCAAACAAACCTCCATGTGACGTCTTCTTCTTCAGACTGACAATAAGGCTGTGCGCTGCAGTAAACCCCAGGCTATTCTCCCCTACACACCATGACTACGTTTGCGTTACAATAAAACTCGCTTGGCTTGTCCAAGTTCACACCAGAATTAAGCCACAGTAATCCGTCAATAAGCTGGCTATGTGGGCGAGATGGCTCAAGTGGTTAGAGTGCGCATTTACTGACCGGAACTTTCGTGGTTCGAACCAGACCTCTGCCTATCGACTTCGCCCGTCTAGGCTTGGGCAACCTGGCCGTATCCCAGCCCTAGTGCTTCTTCCGGGTGGCATGGCAGCTAGGCACCGGAAGGGTGTTACAGTTGGCTATGTTGAACGGTGTTTAGTCGACTGTGTTGACTCACACTACCTTAAACCAGTGGAAGTCGATTATTGAGAGTGAGGTTTAGTATATTTGTGCGCTGTGGGTCTGGTTATCGGTGGAATGGAGCTTTGTAATTAACATTTTGTCTGACGTGTGCGTAGACTTTATCAGGGGCAAATTAAGCCAAGTCGTAGAGGGACTAGAACCCACTTAAGCATCGAACATAGCATTTGTAGAGTGAATGAACGCGAAATCATGGACGTACGATTAAGTAACCATATTCTGTAAAGTAACACACTCATGAATATGGATCTAGTATGGGTCACAGTGTAAAGCAGGAACTAGTATCTTTCAGGCGTAGCTATTGCTTCCTGTACTTTGAAGCTCTCGAACATAGGGATTTCCTAAAACAAAGCCTACAGCAAATTCAGGCTTTATTATCCTTTAGCACCTAAGTGAATGCCTACAGAATTGCCTTTGGAAATTGCAACAAAGAACGCAAAATGACGTGAATTAATTTAACGGTTACCGTTTATAATTGTTCATCTGCGCTTGCAACATTATTTACATCGTCTTTTTGAGCTCTTGCTGAAAATCCAGCTGGTCTAGGAGTATTCTTCTGTATAAGAACCACCTCACTGGAATATCAGAAAGTAGGTTTTGACATGAGATGACCTTTCTTGATAGGATTTTTAATATTAAGGGACCTTTTGCCCTCCAGAGTGTCGAAGTTATTACGAGGCGTTTAGCCTTGTTGTCAAGAGTTAAACAAAGGTTTTGTTATCAGTCAGTACTCTAATAGTAAATTTTTCGACAAGTCTTCCGTCCCTTATTGTTTCATAAAAAGCAAACGTCGTCTGTAGTGGAATTTCAGTTCAAACTGTTGGCCTGCACTGGATGGGACTAATTTTGGCTAAAGTTATGACAAATGAATCAAAATAGTTTGGGGTAATCTCTGTTTTCCGGCAGGTTTAATCAGAAGATGGCCGATGAGTGATTTGCGTACTGCACTGTAAACTATTTATGTGGCGCATATATACAACCTGTAATGAAATTATTTAATTTTCAGCATCCGAAGTTACTGCTACCAAGCATAAACATGCTCCAGTAAACTAACCCAAGAAAAACAATACACCTATTCAAATTTTGTTTCCATAAAAGCATAACCTTACCAAATCCTAGAAAAAACCAAAAGCTATAAAAAATTATACGTATAGCTAACATTTGGCGGCACAGGGTTAGGTTTTGTATGAAATTCCCACATCTTCAAAATCAGAATATTTAGCTTTTTTGACACAAAAATAACCAACTCTCACAATTTGTTCTACCAGATGTATGTACGAAACTTCTCATCATATCACTACGAGTCCTTTGATTCGGCTGGCGATTGACTGGCAGTTGGCAAGAAGTAGTGGCTTGCCAGCCGGCTTTCAAGCATATCATCAACGTCTGAAGGGTAGGTATGTGTCTGGGTGGATAAATCCTGTTTTCATGCTTGTTTTTGTAAGGCCTCTAAAATATCTGCCACTATGGTGTGATTGGTCAATTGAGAGCCATTTTCCTTGTGGAGTGATCCATATTGTGCTGTAGTCAGATTCTCTCGCCTCTGACCAGTGCGTTACCTTAAATTTTTATTCATCTTGATTGGTCTATTTGCAGGTATTGGTTCATTTGAACTTATATTCATCTGGTGTCCATTTGGCTCTCTATTTCCATTTTTCAGATTTGACTCATTCTGACTGGTCCATCCACCACTCCATCCAGTTTGGTCACGTGTGAATGCCTGACTCATGCAACTCCCTTCTAGATAGCTTCCGTAGGTTTGCTGCTTGTTGGTCTCCGTTTTTTCAATGGTAATTATTCACATTTGTCGATTTGTTTTAGGTGTTTTCATTTATTCCAGGTATTATCCTAATGTTTTCTCGAGCTCATTACGTGGCTCTTGTTCTGATGGCTCTGAGTGTATTTTCGTCAAAGTCTGGCAGTGTAGCTCTGCGTTTATTTACCAATTACTATTTCCTGGCAGCCCATGTGTTTAGGAACCCGCGTTCCTTACCTCTTCTTTATCGGTCCATTATGCGAACCCTAGTTGGAATTTATTCACGCGTTCCCAGGTCATCATAAATGAAAGCCACTGAAGATCATTTATGTCATTTAGTTCCGAATTTTATCCGTTTACTCTGATTTGTAATCTCCTTGCCATCTTCACATTACGTGTGTCACAACTGCTGCACTGAATATTGTAAACTTTGCTAGTCTTCTCTCTCGTGTAGGAATTTTAGCTCTTTTTAACCACAAAGTTCACAATTTCCTTTTAAGGTCCGGTACCGCGTTGAAGTATCAACTGCGCAAGTAATCAGAGGTCAGACGTCAGTATAGCCTCGCATGGGTGCGGAGTGACTGTATGGAATGAGAAAAAGCAGAAGTATGCTGCTGATGAATTTTCCCTCGCCATAATCTCAGCCCTACGGGCAATTGATTGTGATGTCGACTTATTAGTCCACCAACCGATGATCATCTCTTATCGAGGGATCTGCCTTCCTCAACCCGCCAAAACTGTTATTGGACTGGGACCTCCTAAGGTCACAGTCAGTGACTTGTGTTTGCTCGCCATTGTGGGCTCTCTGCGTACGTACGACACTTTTATGCGTGGCACATGGCGTTGAGTGTACATTCTTGCCAACACCAGACCCAGTATGACGGACACTTTGTGCCTGATGCGCGAGTCTTCACTGTGCTAGCGCTTACCGCGCCTTGAAGAGCATTCAGCATTGTTTGTCCTTTCTTCGGTTGTTAGACTTTACACGCATGGTTCCTTACCAAAATTCTTACGTACGTTGAGATTCATCCTATCTGACTGGAACTGTTGGTGGCATGATTTCGAATGAGACATTTCTTTCTTTTATCTCATATTCTCCTGTAACCCTTTCGCATTCATCGCTTGCATTCACTTTTTATGTCTGACCATGCTCCTCAAAAATAAACGATAATATGGATGTAGGAGCGCATAACTTGTTAACTCGGTCATTGGATCGTCGAGCTTTTTGAACGAATTTTCTCAGAGATGCTCTCAGTGTACCCGGCTTTTCTTCGAAGAATTTATATGGACCTCCATGTTTCTTTGCCTGAATTCCAATGTATTATAGTGTGTCTCAGTTCGCCTGAACAATTTTAGGAAGCACATCTCGGCTTGTTGCTATTTGGAGGATTCCTTTGGTAATTCAGCATCTGGTCCGTGTCCCCTGTATTTTCATAGACTTTCAGTGCACTTGTAGATTTGGTATTCCATGAAGGAATAAACTTGAGCCGTACTTTTTTGCAGTTTTCTGCTTCCATTGTGGACTGCTAGCAAGCGAGTATGACGAGAACCAGCCAGTCACTAAACGAAGAAGGCCATTCCATGGGGACCATTTAGAACACAATGGGGCGAATCGACATTCAGACGAAAGAATACGGAACACAAAGGACAAGCCGACAAAAGGGACTGGAAAAAAAGTAAAATCAAAACGGAAGACGAGTATCCAGGTAGCCCGTCAACAGAAAGTTGGACCACAAACAAACAGAGCGCACACACATCATGAATAAAGGAAAAAATAACAAAAAATAAATCTAGTGGTTCATTACAATACAAAAATGCAGATCATAGCTCAAAAATGATCGGAGAAGGATTGACGAATTTACGAGCAATATCAGGTTAAGTTCGCCAATCTCAGTTATAATTATATAAATTCAGCCAGGTAAGGATGAAATTCCCTGCCCACAGATGATATCTTACCTACAGGTGCTGAAGTCTATGCAAACCAACTGCCAAGCTCAGTAAAAAACCAACACCAACCTGGCCCACTGTTAAAAACGCACCGAAACTACCAGTAATTCCTTTCATCCCAAAGACACATCGCTTGCTTCATTAGCGGAAACAGTAGCTCTCAAGGAAGTACAGTAGGCGTCTTAGTGCATTGTTATACTCCTGATCCGTAAGACCGACTGCAAAGCCACCCTGCTGCCACAAGCGACGCAGAGTGACCGCTGGAATTTGGACTTCAAATATATATTTATGTCTGATATATGCCTTGATCTTGACTAGTACAGCTCCCATTTTAAGCAGGTTACTGCACTATTACCAGGGTCTCCCAGAATCTGCATGAAAGATGCAGACGGCCTAGGAAATTTCGTAGTGTGCCACTAAACGTTGTCAGCATGAGCTCATGTCATAAATTTTCTGACCAGGTTTGACTTTTTTAGAATGCTTGCATCACAACCTCTTCAAAAATCAGCCCAGTACAATATGCTTAATCCATATTCACGATGTTTTATCCGCTACCACGTGAGCTAGTGTCCGCAGTACTATATTAGCGGCAAGAGAATGGTGTCCCTAGGGTGGATTCTGAAACGCTCCTATAAAAGCTTAACTTCGTGCAGTTATTAAATAGACCGAGCATAAGTTTTGCTCGTGTATTAGACCTTGAATTCAAGCTTAGTGGAGATGGTTACGACGTCTATGTTAACGTCAGGAGAGAGTTGAATAAACCAATTTCAAGCCAACATTAAGAACAACAGATATATAGGGCAATAATAAGTGGAAATAAGCGCGATTCCTGAATGTGACTTCAGTAGTAGGCGAAAGAGAATACAGACATTACATATACTTGACAAGGCAGCTGCAGGTACTCAGTCTGGTACTAAGTAAATATAAGCAGGGCAATTGATCGGGCCCATGATTTTGTGTGAGAAAGCTCAAGGCAAAAAAGTGCAAGAGTAGATAGATAAATGAAGCAACATGCTTTTCAAGAGAGTGTCCACACACACCATAGGCGCTAAATCCAAACACACAGGTTTTAGTCAGATTATTATGTCTACAAATTCAAGTCATGCTTAAAAGTTATCAGTCCATATAGTTTAATTTACCTTTGATATAAAAAGTGCTTTGACCTGGGGTCTCTCATACGAGATGGGCTGCTCTGGTAGTCAGCGAGAGAAAGGAAGTTGCAATATCATTTATATAGCGAGTTTAGCGATGCTTCTAAAAGGCAAAACAGAATTAGCAAGACGTCGCACCCAAAAAAACGCAGCAATAAATAAATCTCTGTGTACTGTTTGAAGTTCAGCTACTTGGCGTTTTAAGTTTCAACACATGACTTGCGCGGAAAGCATCCGATGGTTTCGCGATTCCTGGTCGAACCACCCACTGAAGAATGTAGAACATCTTCCGTCTACTGGCGACTAGTCAGTATGTCTTCGTCAAATGGTTGGTAGTCCTCAAGCACGTCACGGGATCACTGTGGTGATTGCTCGGTCAAATATTAAAGGTGTGAGCTATGCGAGCGCTTTTATCCTAGTTAGAATCTTTGCGGTAAACCTGAATTGAAATATTTCAATAAATGTATAGGGAGGTTGTCCATATGGCAAGATTAAAAACCACTCTAATATCACAGGAACAACAGAATAGATTCATTGCTCTCCTATATTTTGTTTGCCACTGCTGGATTGCGTACACGATTTAATAGCGTTTCGTAGAGTATAAGCCGTATGACATTCTGATGACACTTAATACCAAAGAAGTAAAAGTTGCCTTCAGGATAGTATAGTATTTTCCCGGCCGAACTCTGAGGCTGAACGACGAACTGAACATACTATGTGGGTTGTGTTATCGGTTGCAATCCACATTTTGTCATTTTTATCCATTTCTACTGCTCGATGTAATTCTTGTTTGAAGCTAGAAGTTCAGTTTTTACACGGTGCTCATTGGAGTGCTAGGTGAATGCACTGGTGAATGCTTTGCGCACCACTAAGCGTTGTACTTTGTAGGACGCGAAATTTGACTTGAAGTTTGCGTTAAGTAGCGGGGTAGGGTTGTTGTTAATTCGAAGTACATATGGTTCCTGTAATAAATAATTATTCCTTTCCGGCTGCGGTTCCTTTTTCCTCCTCTGAACGAAAACCTTTTGATCTACTAATCACGATGATGCTTATGTATCAAAATATGTTTTGGAAGTAAACCTATAAACTGTGCTAAGTACGTTGCATTCAAAAGCCCCAATCTATTCACACAACCATTCTCCTATGAGTAACCCAGTGGACGACTGAATTCTCAAACCTGGCGAAACTTTCATCTGAACAACAAGTCAACACATGACCAAATGAAGTGGATTCAGTGATGGAAGGATGAATAATGCTATATCCTGTTCAGGGGCGAGTTAATCGTACTGTTGATCAGTCGCTCGTGGCCGAAAGGGTACGTGTTCAGACTACTGGCAGAGAGGTCGCGGGATCGAAACCCACACACTGCCCACTACTTCCAATATAAGTGAAAGAACTCTACAGTGCGTTGCAGCTTTTTGGGGTAGACTGGCTCCACATACAGAAGAAAATTTCCGTTGAAAACTCCCAAGTCCCTCCACAATATCGTTCAAAGCTTATCTGCCTTCATTAAACTAGACGTGTCCCCTAAAAACCGGATAGAATGTAGAGGCAAAGGCTGCACCGCAGTCCTCAAAGCATATCTTGGTATATTGAAATCCAGTTTGTCCGACTTAAACAAAGATCATGCACTCATAATCGTTTGGAGTTCAGGTACTGCAAGTCAAAACTGCGCTGGGCTCACCTAAATGGTGGCCAGCATTTTCAGTTCAAATGTTAGGAAATTTTCTCAATTTAGTCTCCAGATAACAAAACGCTCAACTGCGTAGGATGTAGGAACACATGAGATTTTGTTCTCATCAGTCTTGTATTAATAGTCTGTTTCCTAGCTTAGTTTAATTTCTTGGTTGGCTTACTAAAAAGCATTCGACTTCTCTTCCCAGTAAGGCTAAGCAGAGACATTCTAAATCTGGCTTTCTGGGCCATGTTTTTACCGCCAGTCGACTTGCCGAATTATCACGTCTAAACTGGCAAAGTGACTGCTTCATCAATCAAATGTCTCGAACACAGCTGCTGTCGATCGGCCGACCTGCACAACAAGTCTCATTTGTTTTCGGGGCTTGTAGCATTATTTATACAGGACGTTCTAACTCGCTTGACGCAGTCAACACGTTTCTATGTGCCCCCTAGTTGTGTCAAAACAGTAAAGGGTAAAACTTCATTTTTTTCATAAGGGGGAAGTATACTGCTAAATTCAGCAGGAAATAAAAACGGTTGAATCATAAGTAATAATGACGCAATAATATATTCTGTTCGCACACATGCTCACAGGACAAATCGATGCGTTTTCCCCTAAGAACAAGTAACAAGGATTAACAAGTAATTAGCGAAAGTGTCTGAACATCATACATAACTAACAGACAGGAAATCCAAAAAAGTTAGGCTAACTGCGAGTGAAGCGAGTCAGCAAATTAAAAGATATCACAACCGTAAAATTGCCAATATCAAACCAAATTAAACAAATAGGCGAGGTGGCAAACTCGGAGAAGTCGGTGCACCCGTTCCGTTACAGAGTAACTATTATTGTGTTCTAATTTCGCACAAACAGTATATAAGCAGCGTATAAACAGTGCAAAAACAGTGTAAAACCTCTGAAGTAAGAAATGGTTAGTAATTAATATCCTTGTCTGGGATCTTTTTGCAGACAGACTAAAATTTCTGGTGTATCTGAATAGCTGGAACACATTTCTGAGTGTTGGACGAATATTTAATACATTTGGAGTAAAGATCTCAGATTGCAAGTAAGCTTACTCATCGGTAGCCAAGAAATGCTAGCAAGATATTGTTGACGCCTTCAGTCCACTTCACATAAAACACCATGAATGTTTACGTTCCGATCGCATAGCCTAACGCCTTTGGGAACCACAGGTAAAAATTGTTTATAACAGGGTTCACTTTGCTTATTTCAGAAAAGACGGTAACCATAGAGTGCTTCGTTCTACACATCCTCTTTATTAAGTAAATTCTAGTTAGCGCTTGCGTGCGTGCACCCTAAACTGAAACATCGCCTAATCCAAGATCCTTCCAAACCACATTACCCACTCTTACAGTCGGAAGGCATTGCGGTAATGCTTATGACAGTCGTCCAGTGTGGCAGACAAACATTAATTAGATAAAAAAATTGGAGGCTTTTCTGTTGAGGTTTTTTCTCTTGAAAAGTGGATAAGAACAAAGTGGGACCTAAGACCGTCTTTTCCTTGTAAACGGTTGGTTATTTCAAGGGGGGTTATTATAAAAAATTGATTTTCGGCTGCGGGCCGAGATTTCAGGGTTTTGGAGGCATCTGTGCATAGATTACCATATGGTCATCTTAAGTGCAGATCTTGGCCGCCAACCGTGAAACCACCTTGTCTTATGATTTTTTTATAAATGAAGGGTGAAATCAGTTTGCCTGAACATGTACATTCGAAAAATGGTCTTTGAGTTGATCAATTAAAAACAATTGTCCAACACCCACGTGGGTGTTTCCCTCTTCTACTCTTATTATAAATGAATAACTGATCAACTTTGACTTTGATCAAGTAGTGGAAGACGTCGACAATAATATATATCCTTTTTTGGGTTACTTCATTGAAATAGTATCCGTAAGTTTTAACTAATTTGGTATAAACACATATGCGTGTTTGGGTCATGTACGGTGTTTCGAAGACTACGGCATCGTGTTTTTTCAGTGCTTACACAGTTGATTGTTGAATACCATTCGTCGCCTGTATAATCACCATAAGCATTAGGATTACACAAATCCGTTCCTTCGACTGAGAGTCCCGTTCATCCAGTAACTGGTGATTTATGTAAGATGGTGTAGAACAAACTCCGTTATATACTACCAGTTTTCTATTAACGCCAGTGGGACTATTGAAAAATTGTTCGTTCTGGGATGGTAGCATTCAGACTGTCGTGGCGTCGAAACTTCGGTGCATTTTATCTAACTTACTGGAGTAGTGTTAGACAATGCATTCAATAAACTTTAATTTGTACGAATTTTGGCCTGCTTGGTTTGATTTAATTTTAAAAGTGGTTACCAGGATGCCAGTGAGAATATGACGTACTAGCCAAGTTGAGTCAGCACACTACTGCAATACTACGATCAGTACTGGTTAACTGGTTGAAGCTGTTCACTTTTAATGGTAGTCTTGCACTATCAGTTAGGTTGGCTCCAATAGGCTTGCACCACAGAATTCTTTCTACTTCAAGTCAATGAGCGCGCGACATGGACATGCATAAGCGGCAGCTCATGGTTAAACGGCTTATTTCCAAATACTTCATGTGAGGTTTCGGGTTCGAGCCTTCCCTAGGATTTGTGAGTTGCAAACAGCTGACGACTTGCGGCAAGAATGTAACAACATATAATGCCTCGCGACTTTTTAAAAGACTGGTTTCGCTTCCAGACGAACTTCTAACTGCAGTTTATCAGGTCCGCCAGTCACAGTGATTTCCTAAGCATACAGTTCTTACAGTACTAACAAGCAAAATTCATACAGACAGAAATGACTTGATAAAGATGTCAACGTAAGTTTACGGTACATAAAAAGACCTGAGGACTGGGCGGATGAGTCACATTTGGAATAGGCCTTTTGTATGCACTGCAATAGTTGCGCCCACATTTGAACCAGTGCAAATGTTCGTGCCGTACTCAATGAATGATAATATTTCCGGTGTTTGAGTGCTTGATGGGAAGCGAAGTTAAACGAGCCAGCAAGTGAGCCAGCCTTGCCAAACGGAGTTTACTGACAACATTGAAGAACAATAGTTAGAGTAGCAGCTACAGGAATGGGCTTATCAATAAAAGGAGAAGCGATAAAACTTGTCAGATATGAGGGAAGTCTGAACAAAAATAGCTTCGTCCTGGCTGAATAAATTTGAACTGAAGCGCTATCGCCAGAACGCCTATAATATTCCCGAAATATTCAAAAACATCGCTATTTACAATAAATGACTGTGTTAACGTTTGCACATTCGTAATTTTTACATTGTGACACCTACTTATAGAATCTGTCCGGCCTTGGCACCCGACAGATACACCTTTACTGGCTTAACTATTGCTGTCGTTAGATAATTGACCGGAAAGGGTTTTCTGGCCTCTTGAGCACTGCCCTTAAGCGGCATTTTAAAAAAATTTTTAGGTGTCATCGAATGTCGTGAGATTTGCCAGGTGACACGGTGCAGCCCACAGCATCCATCTGTCGTATGAGAAAACACATTTTGAAACAAGTTTTCGACGCTATATGGAATTTTAGAAACGGCCGCTATTATTTAAATGTGCGTTTGCGCAATACACATGACTGAACGTTTGACTTTCTGGGTAGTTTCAAAATATTATTGATCGCGTTTTCGTGTCTTCAGGGACTCCCGTGACACGTTATACTGCAAGAACCCATTGCAATGAACCCGACATAATCAGAAACAGTGTGGCGGTAGCTGACGGTTTGCAGTAACAAAATGTCCATTTTTTCAGGAACATGATGGAACCAAAGTCGATATGCAGCACCTCAGCAGAAAGTTACCAATTTTCGCTCGCGCGAAAACACCAAGTTCCTACTCGTTGACTGATAATTTTAGGAAATTATGACATCTAGGGTTTCCATAGAACATAAAAGGCAATGTTGGTAGATCGAATGATATGTTTAAATAACCACATTTAATTGTTATTCGCTAAAAAACCATTACAGCTGACTGCGAATATTCAAGCAGATTAACAGACACTAAAACATTCTTCATAACAGGACCCCGTGGTTTGTTTGAAACAAGAAAACTATCAGAATTCCAATTAAACTCTCGTCCCAAAAGCTTCCTTGTTAAGGCCCTTGTGGTCACATGTTTACAAGTCCCGCAATTTCTATGGAAGAGGCTCCTCAGGAAAGAGCAACTTCAATAAATAGACCACACTAAATTCCCTTGCCAGCTATTGATTATTAGAGACTTCCCCTAACAAGGTAACGAATCCCTCAAGGTAGGAAAATATTTTGAGTAACAAATTCAGTATATTATGGCAAACAAATGGCCAAATAACTATAACGATATACATGTGAGCTGATGTTGTAAAGAAGCAGTACCAGGAAACACTTTCAGAAGTTAGCGGCATATTTGACGAGCTTTATCCCGATCATCAATACAACATCAACTTATTGTCTTTTTTCGGAAAAAAAACAAATGTATCATGCATGAAAGATTTTGTTATAACATTAAACTTTACCCCGTGGCGTGTCATCCCCCAGAGTTAGGCGAATCGGAAATGAGACCTCCCAATTCACCCATCAAGTGTGCTCACTCTTTCCTCCACTGACATTTGTCTCGCATTACTGAAATTCAATCGAAATTCCCCCGAGAGATGGCTTGAATGACATACAAGTGATTTAATTGGACCTGACGGCAAAACGCAAAAATGAAGACCGAATAGCAAATATGGTTACTCATTCGGCTTTCGAACACATTTAAGATAAAACTCTTTGGACTAGTGCCACAAGAAAGCCCGTGTCCATTTGCTTTAAAATCCTCTAATTTGAAGAGTGGTCTTATAAATACGTAACTTAAAGAAAGTTGGAACAGTATCGTTCAGGTGCTGCTAGCCGAATAGTCGAAGATGACTGAAACACACAGGACTCAGTTGGGATGAAACAAATGCGGAGTGCCCTTATTTCTTGTCCGCAGAACATTCTAGAGATAATGGGGTGAAAAATTTTGGTTTTTCTTAAGCTCAAATATCTGGTTGCTGTGGGAAAAAGTGCGAAAAAGGATTACTTGACGTGTTTTAATTAACACAAAGTTTTTAGCACCATCTCGCTCGCTGTTCCAAGTTTCATCAGGTGGATTGGTGTAAATCGGAAAACCACCTGCCAGAAATGACGTATTGCTAGTTTTCCAATTTTTCATCAATATCTGCAATAAACACGCATAAATCAGACTAGGTCTGACCAAAAAAGTTTTTATGGCCCAACATTAAGAGTTTTGCATGTTTTGATGCGTGTGCCCAGGTTTATTGAAAACAGTCGGCATATAATCGTTTTACTTCACAACTTGAGGCTGTATCAAGTCGTTTGCCTTCCAAAACGAAGTGTTTTATTAACTTGATATGTTTGTATTTAGACCCAGGCCCATACTGTGATGACACTACCCATACGCTGATCAAGCTATTCTTTCTCTCAAGTAATGGTCCGCTGGATCACGTTTTAAAGTCACCTCACGCAAATTTTGCCATATTGAGCTTGACTTACTCTTGGATCGATTCTTTGTGAGAAGGAAAAAGTCACAATTTGCCTAGATCTTATCATTTTAGAACCCAAAAATGAATAAAAAAATCAGCCATTCACCGTTAAAAAAACAAAATGTGATTTCCTATTCTGGGCTGTCGTTTGCCGAGAGATCGAAAAGAAATAAAACTTGTCGTCTGCCGGGCTGCTGTAGAACATCAGATAGTAATTTAATTTCTTGTCTTTTCCAAGCCGTAGAGACAAAACCCACCTATAACTTGCCCATAACCTGGCCAAGATGTGTCCGAGCTCGTCCAATAATATGCCGTTTGATTATTTTTTCCAGTGAGGGTGAGTTTTCATGAGCTCACTCAACTTGGACAACGGCATAAAAAATAGTACAACAATTACTTTTCAGAATAAAAGCCTAATAACCAATCAAAACACTTCACTCGTTCAGGAGTGCAATCTAAGTGGGCTTCGACCTCCACTATGTTAACTACATTTGAGAAGCATCAAAAATTTAGGCACAGCTGTTTGTTTTGGCGGTATTAACAGCAATTTTTTCCAGTCCAGTTTGTCAGAAGCGTCAACAAATGCTCAAATAGAGACCATTTTGTGGAGATTCCCAGATTTTTGTCACTCCAAATTAGCTGAATTAGAGCTTACATACGTTACTTTTTGTAGTGTTCTGATGTCGTTTCTTTGTTGACCGGATATTTTTTCAAATATCTTGTGTCTTCTATAGATCTATCTTTAAGGAAACAGTGTGTTTTATTTCCTCTTGTTGCCTTAGTTACTTGAACAACTGCTTTCATGTGTGATGATAATGATTGGATTTATGTATTGCCTTCCTTTTAATATTTCCCGAGTGGTACTAGAAGCATGCAAAACATTACTGCAATCAGATATAATGAGGCTTGTATTTTGATTTCCAGCTTTTGTGTTTGTTATCAGTCCCGCCATTAAGTCGACAGGTGTAGGCGAGCTGAAATTACGCAAGTAGTGGAGGTTTGATGTTGCGGCTATCTGACTTCTTGCTGACATTCATATGACGCAAAGTAGAGCAATTTTTCAATCCAGCCTAGACTGAATGAGAGCTCTTGGCAAGAGTACGGTCCACTTCTGAGCAAAACACGTCGTCATAGAATGGAAACCGCTGAGTATTCTAATTTGTCTGTTACTGATGAAGGTAGTTCATTTGTTGTTGCGTGCACTTGAGCAGTTGAGTATGATGTTTTTATTACATCCAGGCCAGATTTTCTATTTGAAACAGCTGAGTGACGTATACCGTATTTCAAGAGTTGATTTCAGATAAATCCTGCCGTCGTATGAGACATTCTC
Source organism: Clonorchis sinensis (assembly GCA_003604175.2). Classification (NCBI taxonomy): domain Eukaryota; kingdom Metazoa; phylum Platyhelminthes; class Trematoda; order Opisthorchiida; family Opisthorchiidae; genus Clonorchis; species Clonorchis sinensis. Next base: position 103,428,677 of record CM030370.1, on the reverse strand, counting down.
TAGAGCTTATTTAACATAAGAGTCGAGACCGAAGCAAACCGTTCTGCTGATACATAATGTGACTATAGATTTCCCCCAAGATGCGGAATTCAACTCTGAATGAATAAGGTCGGATGATTAAAGCTAAAAAAAGTCATGAATGTAGAACACATTCGGTTTAGATAAGATAGTCTGCTTAAAAATCTGCGAAACAAATTAGTTTTTCGTACGTTCCACCCAACCGAACACATTATTTGACAAATCATTTGGTTTTTGGATTTTCTGCAATCTGTCTTTGGTTGAAATCTACAAATTACGCAACTAGAAGGACAGGTTTATCACTATGGACTGCGTCCCTTGGAGTTATGTTAATTTGTGCCGAGATATCTCAAAGGCAGCTGCACATGCCTTAGCAAAGAGGCTTATCCCGCGAAAAAATGACCGCCAGTGTGACCCGTCTGAATACGTCCCCATTGAAAAGACTTCAGATGGAGTACGAATGTACCGCACGATTTCGACAATGATTTTGTGGTCTTTGAATAGTATGCGCTTTTAGGTATTTCTGGCGTGATCCGAAGCAAGTTTACGCACGGTTTCTCAGAGCTGGTAGTAAAATAGGGTTACCGCCAGCAAGTCTATTGATTCGACCACATTTCATGCTAACTTTTTTCTTGCTTTCGGAAGCAGTCTTTTGTAGTCTTTTGCTTTTCTGCTTCATGTTCTTCCTCGTTGATTAATTAGTTGTTTCTAGTTTGTTCAACCCCTGAAGAGGCCTCCTCTAATAAATTCTTTGCAACACAAGCAGTGGTCAGAATCATGTCTATTTGAACTAGGTGCAGACAACCAACCGGAGGCCTTTTGCAGTACGCAAAGGTACGCTCTGATCAAACCGACAGTCCGTACACTGATATAAGTAAAAACCAATGGGAGTATCGATGTTATGCTACATTCCCATGTCCAGTTAATCCAAAGAACAGCGTTGCACCTATAAAAATACATCTTTTGTCCAGTTACAGTCCTGAACATACGGTCGTTTGATCGCACCGCGGCAGAATAAAGCAACATCTGTAAGACTGTTTGTTGGTGAGTGCAAATGTGTAGCTGATGTCGAGTTTGGTAGCATCAAATCCACCCTACACCTGACATACGGCCCAAAAGTGCAGGTCACACAAACTATGAGAATTCGAATTAACTAAAGTTAAGAAGCCTCAGAAACCATGTTCTCAACGTAGCACTTGTCATTTAAACATTCCTTAATGAAAGGTTTGCATTGTTGTAATTGTTGTAGTTTTCTAAGGCACTGCGCCCACAGCCCCACGCTATTCGTAGAGGCAACACATCAGTTTACTACGGAACGAGATGGTTCATTCCGAATACTCATTGTCACAGGATAAACTTCATTTTGGATGTCAGAAATTCATAAAACGTATTTTGGGACCCATGAAGCGATGTACGCTTTCTATTCTCTGACCAAATTGAAAACAGCAACCTTATGAGTAGTGCATTACGTATATACATGTATCGCGATATCTCGAATATCGTAGCAATTGGAACATGAGGCGGCCTGGTGCAGCACACTCAGTTGCCTGGAAACATCAAAAACGGGCGATTCAGCTGGGTTCTAGGTGATTCTCTCGCAAAAATCAAATTGATTTGCAAATTAGTGTATAACTCGAAAAACAGCTTTCTTTCTTTTTAAATCCAAGCGGAAAGTTTCACTTGCCTCAAAGTTTTGTTGCTCATTCAGCAGATAGTATGTAACAACAATCATTTGCCTTCTTTCAAAAGCTCCTTTGTTTTAAGCCGGCCGAATTACCACGCAGCTTCATCATTTTCTAATGACAGTGTCACCTACCCTGAATATGTTCACGGTTATTGGTCAAATTTCCCTGATTGCTTTTCAGTTTAACTGGGCTGAAAAGTCGCTTTTTACCGTTTGGAGATAGAACCGATCATTCACCATAACACGACCATCGGAAGACGTAGGCTAATACATTCAAATTAAAAACTACACACCACTGAATACTGAGGCATCCAATAATTCAGTGGTTCACTATGTTAGGGTGTCACAAGTTATTGCTTCAAAGTGGGGGCATAAACCACTTTACGGAGGATGTGCTTACTGTTGAGTGTATTCCAGAGAACATGGACAGGGCACGGCTAGCAGATTGTCCTGAGCGAATACCAAAATACTTCTTTCTCATCCCCGTTAAAACCTATCTCATCCAAAACACAGCGGTATTTCCCTTTTCCAAGGACAGAATCACCTAACGTGAACTAAGTGACAAAAAACAAGCAGGAAATAATTCCATCTAAATGTACACCGATCAGACTGCTGGGAATTAACTCACTGCTGAAATTCATACCGTTCAAACGACATGTGATAGATCAGTGAAAGATATTACTTTCACTTCAATGAATCACTAAATACCGCTCTATGCGCTCGTACGTAAGAGGCCATGAATGGGAAATTTTGTGAACAGTATTTGATTGCAATGCGACGGAAGTAACTTGCGCATTCGTTTGCGGCAGCAAAACAACACTATGTTATATCGACGATCATGTTTGCAGGTGAAATAGCTGTACAACTATTGCCGAAATAGTATTGTGACATGGACAAATTTTATTGAGATGTCTGAAGAAATCTTGACGGTAGAAATCCGTAATTTCCTCAAAACAACCTTCCTATTTGTATATTCCTCCACTCTGATGTGCATGTCATCGTGTTCTTTCACTTATTTCCTTTTGTATCCCTTGTGGGAAAAGTAATACGTACACGCGTTTAGGATATACCCAGAGGCAGTAATAATATAACTTAGAGGAATTTTATTATTGCCTAGTGATTCTGCGGTTTTGAGGCATATTTTCTGCTTTGTTGGGCTGATAATGGTTGATTATTGTAAATGTATTTAGAGAAAGTTAGGACTTAGTGGTTATGCTTCCAACCGCTTTTTCTTTGTTAAACCGTTCATCAGGCTTCCGACTCTGTACCGTAGGAGTCGCTGAAGTGGCCGACCAAGTTTCTCAAAAGAAATACTGGAGTAGAGCGAAATTTGCGAGCGTTTTCAGTTCTCCCACACGTACAGCCACACTTTGCCATTGATAAACGGTTGTTCATGGAGGAATAAGTGGCTGAGACACAAACCTTGTAAAGCCAGAAGCCACCTTACAGAGCCTCCATACATTTGAAGATTTCGCACATTTGATATGATTTGAAGCCTTTGTGCCGTTTGTCGAAAATATCACCAAAACAAAACTTCCAGAATTGCTGGTCAAATCACTTGAAAACAAATCACTAATTTACGTCCCCAATTAAAAGCTTTTTGGGCATTCCACCCGGCTTGTTGCCTACTGAGACGTTACATCCTCTTTGAGCTGAGGCCGTAGTGTATGGCATTTATGCCCCCAAATAATATATTTTTTTGTATTGGCAAGGTCTCTGTGCCCAATACTCATGAGGAAACGTTCTGTTCCCCACTCCGATCACTGAATCTCAGTATGGTATCCATCGGGCTGGCAGAAAGAAAGTCAGTCTGAGAAGCACGGTGGCCGTCATTCAAATAGCACAAAAGCAGAAGCTAAGCCTCCAGTTAGAATGCACATTGGTTACTATGAATCTAAGTCGATAAGTTGTCCTAGATTACACTGGCCAACAATATGACGAGTAACGTCACCTGCCTACATGGGCATTTGAGTCGCCTGCTTTTAATATCGCAGCTAGTGTAAGTCGCCCATTGGTCACGCCTTTCAGCTCGTAGTGTTAGTTTTCCTAAAAATTGAAACACGTTGCGGAAATCAGTAGTTGAACAGCAACTTTAAATCACTGTACTTATGTTACATTCATTGCGCTGCTTCCATAGCTGCGGCCTAGTATCGTGTAAAAAAATGGTTCCAAGAAATGATCATGCTATGGCCTTATTTACTCAAAACAAGAGCGCTCCTTAACTTATTGAATTTTTAGCTTAACCGGCACAATCGGGTCGGTATGAAATGTTCACTGCATGCACTAGAATCATCTGTTTTTTAGCGGTTTAATTACTAATAACCGCACACTACTCAGCAGGTACATTTGAAAACCAGGTAAGATTAGCCCCACAAAAGTCACCACTGAACACAGGTTGAACATTCCAGCGGCTAATTTGTAGTGGCCTTCCTCTGTTGAGATCCTTGGCTTGCTTTCTGGCAACCCCTGTAGCTGAGCTAGCCCAGGATGCGTCTTCCGTTGGTCTTTGTTTCGGTTTACCTCTCACCTTTTGCCATAATCTGCGACTTTTAAGGAAGCAGTAGTTTTTTTGAGAACGGAGGACTAGCACTGTCATAGAGGTCGCTAGATTACAAACGTGGTCTCATTTAAGACGACTACTGAACTGGCTCGTTTCTTCACCTGTATCAAATTGAGCTCTCTATCTTCGCAGAAAAAACTAAGCTAAGATTCATCGCCCAAAACCCATTGTGAGCTTTTACCATTGTAAATGCTTCCATCAAGCACAAACTTTCAGCGATACGAATCTTATTATTTACCTGCGGGTCTATTATGCTTCTTTTATGGGGTACAAAACATCATCATATTAGTTTTTGAGGACCGTACTGGAAAGTTGGAGACAAGTCGCGCCATGGAAGTCGCAAATATGCGATTGAACACCTGATTTTCAAGCTCAATCCCATTGATGGTAGGGAGTTGTTGGACTGTAAATTTGACATTATTTGATGGAATAAACCATTGCGGATATGCGTTAAAGGTGCCGTTAAACAAGTTGTGTGTTTCATTGTTTGTTGCTTTGTGTGCAACCAAATGAGTAGAGGATAAACCCAGTGAAAAAGCTTCATTTTTTCCGAACTTCAGCAAATGATGTTTGGTGACATCATACTTACCTTAAAGGTTTCCTCACCCTACGAAAACTATACCTAACTTCTTGTGTGTCCTTTTGGGGACTATTCTCCCTTCGAACATAGGGTTTTACTGGGTTCCACAAGACTTGCCCAAATCCCTAAATTGTCGGTATCTTCTTGAGCCAATCAGATCTGCCTGTTAGAACGTGGTTTAATTTTTACATCTAAACAGTGTAGCAGTGGTAAACGCACACACAGATAGGAAGACACGCGAATAGTGGACAGAGCATTGCTGTGAACCCTGGTAATCTGGTGTTCGATTTTAGGGACTAACGTTTTCATGAATCTTGCTTTACCAGTCACTAATAATCTGAATGGCACTCAGAAAATTACCTTTGTTGCTTAGTGCTGACTGATACCGGCTTATGTTCGGAAAACGTAGTAGTTTCACATGTATGAGGCAACAAGGGTAAAATGATGTCTTCACAAGGGTCACTATTTAGGACGAGTGTACACTGCGCAATTCCCATCCAGTCAAAAGCCAATTATCATCCCGTAAGTATTTTTTAAACACTTCGGTATATATTCCAACTTGCTCTCATAGGACCACTTCTGCCTTGTTTTTTCAGGGAAGATTTCAAAAGCCAGCTGAAAATAATCGCTTTTGAATATGATCATCCCGGAAGGGGATGGCTATTTTGAATGAAATATGCTCGCAAAGCTGATTGTCAATCGGTAATATTTACCCGACCACTGGCACGCATTAGTGAAGCCATCTTTTGTTCTTTTACCAAGTAAACCGACCGGGATGATAATGTTAACCAAACTATTAGGCTTAGGCGCCTAAGCCCACTGTAAGTAAATCTTCGTGACACCCAGGGACCTTTTCGACACACTGGAAATTATGATGATCGAAAGGCAGCGGAAACAATTTACCTGTGATTCACTTGGCCAGAAGAGTTTCGGAGAAAACTGAATACAAAATGCACGCAGTAGCTGCTACTAACAGTGCGATTGATCGGTCAGGATATAACTGGACAACATCATAAATAACCAAAAGACCATCGGGATTATCCGTTATTGTTGTAAAACTATGTAGGTTCATTGGATTCGTCTAGTTTTTTGTCCGCTTAATTTGACTCACTGGAGTAGTAAGGGTTAACGGAACTGAAAATCTAGAGCACTTCCCTGAAGCAACCTAGTGGAACAAACAGGAAAATAAACGACGACTGAATTTTCGGAAAGCAACCCAATCAGCCGCCTGGATTCCAGAGGTGATAGTTTAAAATGGTGAATACGAATCCATTCATCTCAAACTATTCTGCAGTTGTAGTTTACTTCCAAGTCAACTCTGTCATTATTTCCTCACGTTTTGGTTGCTTTGCATGCTGCTATGATTTGGATGCGACCTCGCGTCATTTTCTCCCAAAATTAAGAGAGATTTTTTACTTGAGGTGCGCGCTGTCCATGCTGGTGGATCAAACTCACTGCCCTATGGGAAAAGCAACCGATAAAACGGTCCATTGGTTAGTGCACGTCCAAATAACTAGTGTTCATGGTTGATGCTCATTCGCATGAATGCGCCTAGGCTACTTTATTTCGTAAAGCCAGACATTATATTGTTGATGCCTCAGCATACTTATCTAGTGTGCTAATCGAAAAAGGTATTACTGATTAGCTTTTCATTCGCCTTAAGAAACGAACCAACCTAGTTATCAAACTTAACTGGACTGAGGAAGCTTGTTTATCGAAAGCAAAACGTTATCTAGCTGTCATTCCACCGAATGCTCACCAAACCCTTCCGAAAGTCTGCAGTATTTATACCGAGAAACAAAACTGACGTTGGTCATTGAGAATTCCCCAGTGATTGCCCCCAGTATTTCCAATGAAAATATGGGGATGAGTCTTCTTTGTGTTCAGCGAAGATGTGATGAAGCACGCCAAGAAATTTTAAGTGGATGTTTCTCCCTATCTACGGCAACTCATAGGTTTCTATTGTGCTTCAATTTGAGGCTTGACTGCAACAAAAACCGCCTGGAATTCAAGTGTTTTCGTAATGCCTTTGCTTTGCTTTAGTTTAAATAATGTGGAGTCCATCAAAGTCCATTTAGATTTCACTTAAGCTGGCATTATAATGTGGTTTGATCTATGTTGTTCATTGATACTAATGAACCGAAGACGATTTGACATTCGTTTTTTACTCAGGATAAGGATGCAAGTACGGGCCCATAGTCAATTCGGTCAAGTGGACACTCGTGTTAAGAACAGCCAGTCGTCAGTTAAAAAGCATTTGGTCACCCATCAGCAAGTTTTCCTGCACTGACCAGGTAGATATCGATAGCGTAGTATACAAAACGACAAAACACGTCGTAGAACTAATGACTCACATGATACTATGTGAAAAGTAATCCCGCACCCTAAAAGACGGCGACTCAAGTGGTTTAGTTCTCTATGGTTGAACTTGAAACTATTTTTAATGTGAGTTGGTACACTTTATGTTCAGCCTATTAGCCGACTCAAATGTTGAGCAACTTGTCTGGTAGACGTTAAACAAACCGTACACCCGATAGTTAAGATTACGTGTGAGATACAGACAGACATTTCCAGAGTTGGGTGTGGCTAAATCCGTTTGTTAACGTATTCCTTTCGGTCCTACTAGTTTTTTTAAATCAACACCGCATATAGTCGTTGATTTCAGGGATTCGGTGTTAGCTGATATTTTCATTATTTGTAGTCATCCCTTGAAAGTATAGAATTCCATATCTCATGTCAATGCCGTGTACTTAGCCAAGAAATATAGAAGACTCCATTTGGGGAATACGACATTGAAGACGGTTAGGTTGAATTTAAACCTCGCTTTATTGGGTCCATTTCTGGGTGAAATCTAGAACGTTAGAAGGAGAGAACGACTGTTCCCAGTCCTGAAATCCTCTTCATTACGAGCGATGAAGTACTCCTCAAAACAGGTGCATGAAAGAAAACGCCGTTTGCTTGTTATGACAGGACGGTATTTGTCTTATTAAGAAGAATGGGATTTGATTGCTAGGAGAGACAATTTGGCCGTCAGGTCACTGTAGCAGTCTGGTAGTTGTCGTGTCCACTCATCAGTAGGGTTGCGTAGCGCTATATATCTGTCGAAATGACCGCTATCCCAGCAATGGTAGTTGTGGTCCGCGTTAGCCATATTCTTCCATATCCGTTAAACGTAACTGAACTTCCGAGAATGAAACGACCACGAATCTGTCCTAGAAATTACAATATAAAGGCGAGCGTACTGCGCTTTTACTCACAGCTGGTCGTTGCTCATCGTTTTTGCTGATTGTGGGACCTCACGTAAAACTGTCGACAGCTTTTCTCTAATCCATGTGGACCGCGTTCGGATGGTAAATGTGATACAAGTAGAGTTTCCTTAGACTGCGCACATTAAACAAACGACCGATCATGTCGCCGACAGGATTGGCGGAAGGAATACCTAGGTACCGATCATTTCAAAAACAAGTTGTGTGAAGTCAACCTTTGAAACCAAGGATTTTCTAGCAGAGGAAAAATTTTAGACAGAAGAAAAAACAAAAAGTAAAAGTAGGGCGGAGCCAGCATTTGGTCGTACGATATTTTAACAATTGTCAGCTCTTGTTTGACCCGATATTCCTATTGCGATGAACGTTATTTTGATGCAATCATCATCACGGATGTAAAGAATTCGGACGTATTTACCTTTCCATCCTGTTTTTATTGAATCTGCTCCAAATTAACTCGGTCGGAACTTCAGCTTGTTTGATTTTCGTCTCCTCTGTTGCTGTACGAAGAAAACTTAGAACCATGGGGTAAAATCTTTCTCCTTGAAAAATTGGTTGTTTCCAACGTAGATGCCATTTCAAACGATTTCGAGATGTGCACTCGTCGGAGAGGAGTAAAATTTTGCACTTATAATTCAGCTATATTGTAGAATAGTGTAAACCACTCCTAACTAATTACCTATCACAAATCAACTTAAAATCGGAATGGGTTATAAATGCAATGAAGTTGTTGATCAGTGTTCCATTGGATTGAAGAACTGCACTACACCTACTTCGTGTGCATCAAACGGCGTGAGACTGGCGGTTGGCGTGTTCTGTCAATCTCCCATTGCCACTAGCACACGAGAAGGATACTATCCTTATTTTCTCAAAGAACAATAGTAATTTTTATGCACAACCAGTGTAGTAGCATGTGGCTGTAATAAGAGAAAACCAGGTGTGTGAGAACCTGAAATAAAACATTTCATAAAACTTTGCACTCGGGATCGTTTTTATTAATAAAAAAATTAAATTATGTTTCTCCAATCAGAAAACAGATTGACCTCGTGCGACATGAGCCGTTCTGAATTAACTTCTGTTCATTTGCATGTAAGTGATCATTACAATAGGATGAAGGTATGTGATCGTCGGTGAATTGTCGATGAACACCAGTGATAAATGTACTCACGATTTTAGCCACCAATAAAAACTTACTTAAACACATACAGCTAAACGTTGTCGTTAGCTGGTAAAATCCATACTTTACAGCAAAGTGCCCAGGAGAAAATGGTGGAAGCAGCCAATATTGGAACTCTGTAGCAGAGAAAATACGCCGGATGTCCTAGGGTACTGGACAAATGAGATGGTTTCGAGTGATATGATTCACCCATTTCGACTCAACATCTCAGCAATTTGGTTTGCGGTGCTTGATGTAGGTGACCTGTTGACGTTAGCAATTTTTACTGCTCTATCTTTGTAGGAACCACTCATTTGGTTTCAGCATCTTAAACATGTTTATTTTGGTACACTGTTCTCCATTTTGACACAGTTCTGCTTAACCGGAATGACAGTAGGAATTTAAATTTGCCGGTGCAGTTAAGTTTTCTGAAAGGGCAGGAGCTTTATTGTGGCTCTCCATAATATTCCATCCTCCATCTTAAGCGAGGCGACTAGTGCCCCTAATAAAATCTGCGATAGAAAAGGTTTTGTGTCACCACCCTGTATCCCAATTAAAAGTGCTGTTCAGTTTGCTATTCACCTTTAGTGTGCTTCATCCTTATTTGGGAGCGAATCAGGTCTATTTTAGCGGGAATCCAAGGAACTAAATAGGCATTTATCCTCACATATAACATAGCCCTTACATATGACAGTTTATATACCAAATAGACTCGGAGCCACCCGTCATCACCCGTTTGTCACAGGCGTTTGCTTAATTGACTGTGAGGGCAAATCAGCAAGAAATATCGGCAGTGAAGACTTGGAATAGCATACGTAGACATCATTCGTCGCGGTGCTTCCAATTTTTGTCGCATTTATGCCACCTCCTCTGAGGTGCATTTCCCTGAATGTTACCCATCAACCAACAGCTCACCACATCCATCCATCCTCTGTCATTACATGTGGAATTTCTGACAGAAGAGGACCTGTTTACTTCCTTACGAGCTGTAGACTTTTACTCAAGGTTAGCTTGATCTCATTAGCTTCGAGGAAGCTAAGCTTCTACAGGATGTTATTATGTGGCAAAGGTGGTTAGGATCACTCTAGCTGGTGTCCATCCTCACAATAAAATGCCACAGCTAACAGCGAAATAACTGTGGACACATCGGAATTGTGGTCAACATTTTGAGGTACGTACTCACGAAAGATTCACTATATCTGTTTCACTCCCTTTTTCGGCAGTGCAATGCTTGCAGAAATTGAAGCACACAAGAAACAACTTAACCGGCCCATGGAATTTGTTAGCTTTATGGGCTGTTCACAATCAGACGGTCAAATCTTCCCTTTGGGTAAACAACTATTAAAATCAGTGGAGTTGGCTGGACTAATCATAGGTAATGAAGCGGGATGAAACGATCTTTCATTTGCAACCCCAGTAACCAACCTCTGGCTCCCTCGCAGTCCTTCCCCGAAGGGATGGATTTTGTACTGTATTTTATCCTGGCTACTGACCATAATTTCAAGCGATTTGTTTGAATTTTAGTAGAGGAGCCAGATGAGCTTCAACCTCGGTGCAAATAGGCTCCACCTGGACACTAGTTGGGTTCCAAATAATCGATCATAGACGGCCTGTTAATACTAACCGCTGAGTCCAAATCTGTTTGCAGTGGTCATTGATCAGCCAAAAAGACTGAAATGTCACTCAGTCGACCACCGCATAACGGGTACCACTCTTAACACTCGGGTGTCACTTATTCTCTTATTTATTTATCTATTTTTCTATTTATTTATTTATTTATTTATTTACAAACTACTCCTCTCTCATTCCATTCTTGTTCATCTATTTGTTTGCAACTGCAGAAGTTAAGACTCACCGAAGATGTGCACATTCGATGAACCTTGTGTTTCCAGTTTTCAGTTTATATCTTACTACCATGAACGAGAGATTCAGTTTATGGGCGTCCTTTAGCAATTTCACCGGAATAATAAGTACCTCGCTTTGCTTCATTAGTCGCTTGGCAAATGAATGGGACCTACTTATACTGCTGAGTGTCATTTAATCATAGCGACGCCAAGAATTTTTGGGTCAGTTGGCCTTTTACTCAGTAGTCAACAGAAGTATGCTGATAGTTCCCCTATCCGTCAGCAAAACACTCTAAGGGACACTTTGGGAGTTTTGTTGCTTGTTTCTGCTAGAAATTAATCAACGTTTTGATGCACGTGGACCTCAAAAAGAGTCGTTGTCACGTGTAAGGGCTGCTTTGGGGCATGCTCATGCGGTTCAAACAAAATGAGTTTTGGCATGGTGCGCTCTCATTAGCACATCCCAACTGCTTCAGCTCAACAGTCATACCGTTTTCGGAGCAGAGAAACCAAACTACAAAGTAGCACTCACGGGAAGTTTGTTACTCGTCAACTCATATGATTTCCTTGATGTACGCAGACCTCCGACTACAAAGATAATGGGCTTTGCTATAGAGGAGAATGTTGGCCACAAGTTCAATATGGAAAACGTGAAAATTTTGGCATACGGAGATACGAAGCACGGAAGGGAATTTCTGGAGGCATGGTACTCCACGGCTGATTCGATCAACCGATGCATTGAACTGGACCCAGTTTACGCACCACTACGTGCAAAGGACCAACCTCTCCACCGGAATACTCGAGAGGAGCCAAATATCGGATTCACAAACCAAGAAGCAAGGAACTTCTGGGAGTCGGATCAACAAAGGTCACAGGCCGGAACCCAGAGAGGTCAACGACAGAGGTCACCCCAGCATCGATCAGAACACGAGGGCACGGGAGGCCAGGCCGACAACTCACGTGGTCATCGATCAATCAGGACACGGGATAACAGAACAACCAATGGAACCGACCGACCGAACAACCAATCGTGACCGAAGGTCAATCCCGGCTAATAACATGCATATTAACACACACGCAACACTACTGAACGCACAACCACCAACACATCGCTACGCTCCACCACGCTTCCTACCAACGCACTGATGATGTCACCTCGATTGATGATGAAACGTTTGCAATCAAATTGCCCGGCTCAGCGAACAAACCAACGACCATAATGGGTTTTGTTGGGCCACCAAAAGCTCTTGGTATCCTATAGCACATATTCATGTTGTGTTAATCGCGTCTCATGTCAGATCCAGAGAATGGATGTAATCAAGTTACAGGTGCTCTCTCCTCGTGAGTCGATTTGTTGTAGCTAACAAAACAATATTCGGGAAGACAGATGTTCGTGCATTGGTAGAGTTCACGCTTTTCTTTGCGAATTATGTAACGTAAAGTGACTTTTGGTACTCAGGTTCCTTGTAAGTGATAGACAAAACAGCAGCTATGTTGACGGACGATGTTTAGCTTATGGCACCTGGGTTGCTTGTCTTTCAAGTTAGTTTGGCCGTACAGTTCATGGACAGCTCCATCTAAAATACAAAAACAAGGGGAACAGCTGCCAATCATCTCGATTTCTTTCATACGTCACTGAAAGACGCCCTAGTCCTCAAATTGCCCACGTGACGCGGACCTTTATCACTCACTTATGGGTATCAGCCTACTTATCTCTACTCGGCTTCATCTTTCCTTCCAAGCTTGACGCCATTAGGTTATATGATTGGTCAGCTTAAACGCAGGTGACTTTTAGGTGGAAAAGGAGACTCAAGTAAAGTTAACTGTATTCAGCAAGGAGATCACAACAATGACAAATGGCGCACTCAAAATGCGGAAATGGTAGTTCAATTACCAATACAATCCAGCGACCGAATTTTCTGCCTGGCCCGTTGTTATGTGTGTGGTTTATGAGAAGCCACACAGGCCTATGCTATGTTTAATCTCAAGGTTGTTTTCGTGGGTGCTGCTTAAGGGCATGTTGTTTGGGAGTACTTCTTGGAGAGTCTTATATAAAATAATGGACATCGTGGCCCAGAAAAAAATTGTCGTGCCTGAAAACGCACCGGACATTTGAAATCCAGTTTTGAGAAAGATAAAGCGCCTGACTTCCTGAACTAGTACATAAAATTGCACTTTGGACGGTCGGAGAAGGAAAAACACATACAGAAAGCAAAAAAAGTTTTCAGCCGGTATGGAGAGAAGTTTATTAGAAAGAACTATCTACTGAAATTTGCGCACGCAATTAGGTTTGACAGACGTTCTTGTTCTTTGGACACAGCTGAATCAGACAAAATATTCAGAAGACTGCTTCTTACAGTAGAAAGTAACTAGGACTTGCCGTGAAACCACAGAGAAAAGTCACCACGGAATAACTAGCAATCATTTATGTTGTTTATTAGTGTATTAGACATGATAATGTTGTCATAAGGAGTATTACAGATGTGTTTCAGCCTTATTGCGAACCATCAGCTGTATAGGAAACACTGGCAGATTTAGAAGCATAAGGATTCCAGACAATATCCGAATTACTGTTCACTCATTCGGATTGCTTTTAATTGTTTAGATTTTTGGCTTAAGAGTGAGAGTGCCATAACATTTGGCCAGAAGTACTTTTGGACCCCATTTGTTTCTCTTCAAAGGCATCACCACCCAGAGTAGCCAGGAATCTGAGGCGAAATAAGAAGTGGTTTTCTCAAATGGATAGGCCAAACTTGGAATTAGACTCCCTTGAATAAAACTCAATAAGGCTTTCTCAACCTTTTTCGTCCCTCAAACTTCTTCGAAAGGTGATGATAAAGCTAGTAAGTTATAAATTCACACTTTATTAGATGAAAGTTTACCAGCAGAGAAGGAAGCATTGTGTACGGCTTTCTTGCTGCATTTTCTAGCTCGGGGCCTAATCACTCAGAAAAACAATAAGCTTGCTTACGTCCCAACTAAACAAATTATTTTCCTGCAAAAAGCGTTACATTTTTTCTCGAAATTGTGCCATTGGTAATGCGAGAAAACAACTTCCTGTGAGAGAGGTTACAATTTGCAGGAGACAGTAGTAGTTAATGCAATTCTCAATTTATATGATACCCAAATAGTCGATGCACTTTTGTACTACAAATGCCATATGAAAGCAACGCCGTATGAGTGAAACTCTGTCCATTGCTTTCGCGGTTATACCCGATGTGCCCCTAACCAAGGCCTAACTTCAGGACTAAAGTATATCTATGTCCAAAAGAATACAACTACTTCTTAACCCTCACGCAGGGTACTACTCAGCAGTTAGAAAGTGTTCGAAGTAACTGCACTCCGCACGTCGACTGCATTCCGCTCTACAAAAATATAATTATCACTCCGCCTCTGATGTAGTCTACCATTCTGCTGATGTACACCAGTCACGCAAAGTCATCATTTCTGCATAACATAACCAGTGAATCGATATCCGTGTTGAAAAATGGCTAACGCAGTTCTAATAACACGGTCTTGTCAATAGTTTTGGGTTTGTATCCGGAGCTAGGACAGTGATATATTAGCAAGTGGAAACGAGTCGTTTCGAAGATTGCAGACAACTAATACGCTTGTTACGTGCAGGATAGACTTTAACAGTTGTGGTGACAATTGATGACCAAAATATCCTTGGAAACATAATGATTAGCAGCCAGAACTGAATGTCTTTTGACTTCTAGCAAAAATATTTTATAAAATAGGTGGACGCTTGCGGAATGTGAAACCAAAATATAAAAACTATCTGCAAAATTCTTTGTCAAGTGAAAACTTACGCGGCTGCAAGTAGTTCATCGGAATCCATGAGGTAAACTGTGTATACTTCTGCCATTGTGACAGTGATAGTATTAATACCATTTGCTCTATCTTAATTCATTCCAAAGCGCAGTTTCACTCCCTACATGTTTCCCTCCAAACAGTATTATTTGTAGACGTCCCGGTAGAAGTTGTCGGTCCTGCTGTGGACCTCAGACATTGACTTTGATAAACGCTTATCTCTCAAAAAGTGTATGAGGTTGCGAGTTCGAGTAAACTAGATTCCCGGTAAAAAAAATCACTCATAGACAAACTGGAACTGGCGCTTACTCACCGCAGTGGTCACAAAACACACTAATACCGGTAACTGCGTCGTTAAACCGTACGTGGTCGCGGAAGAAAAGATTGCGAGAGTGGGGCTGCCCGAAATTACCACCCTGTTTGCGTAAACGTCGGACTTGGACTTCAGCCGTCCCAAGTTCTCTCCAAACTAGAACAGGTTGTTGGTAATTGGATATGCAGATTGCATCTGAATTATGTAGATGAGAAACTATAGCTAATTAACCGACTCGTGGATATGTGCCTCCAATGCGAAGTTTAAATATGTCCATAAAACAAGATGCAGCAGACAACTGTATTGGGGCTTTTGTCAACCAGGTGGAACAATTCGACGCAAACATTCAACCACTTTAACAGAATACAAGTATGGTGGCATGTTGGACAAACTGATTGAGACCAATTACCCTAACCGTGTGAATTGCGAATAAATGCTTATATGATTGAATGCACAAGCCTAAGCCTACGCACGACTGGCGTAATATTATTTTCAGGTTTGTACCGTTTGGAAGTTCATTTTCGTGCTTGCTGTAACGCTCCTCCGGTTCAAAACGGGTTCAACTTTGGCCAGCAATCCTGTTTATTTCTGGAACATGATTTTTCAGATGTTAGGGCTGATTTCACACGCAGGCTGTGGAATTTCTATTTCGCCCATTTATGTTTGTGAAATCAATAGCTCTTTTGGCCTACTTCCTTTCTCTTGATTGCGAAGCAAGTCTGCGCTGGACGGAAGTTGCAAGTGAATGATTTTATCTTTGTGTTTGATAATGACTGCATTGTCTCATGATTCGCATTACTTTTAATCGGCTCTTTAAATGACATTGCTTTTGAGATGTGTTATAAATTTGATCGTAGACTGGTATATCAGTTTTAGCGGTGGCAAAACCCATTGAGGGCTCGTTGATGTGACTAGACATTGTGTTATCATTGGTCAAACAAAACGTGTTTACTTAGAGGCTAAATTACTGCCAAGACGTAACATATTATCCTAACTATGAGCAGCCTAATTTTTGTTACGCGATAATACTCGAGGCACTTACCCGAGCAGAAATGTTTTATCCAATATGCTCAAGCACGCGTCAACTGACAGTGGCCTATTTTAGGTAATTAGCCGTTAGATGGACCGGAAGGATCACACTCTAAATCAACCATTCTAGGTTACCCTATGACAGCTCGCAGAATATTTCATTATTCGTGTGTCCAAAAGAAACGATTGATGACAGTATGTTTGCGCTTGTGCTTCATTTGCTTGATGTAGCCACTTGTGCATTTTAGCGGAATTAGTTACGTAAGTTGATAAAGCACGATTCCGCTATGTGCTTCTTCCGCAAGGTGGATCATCAAAATAATAACCGTGTTCTCCATTCAAAATAGAATAGGGATTTTAAAAACAAACTACTATCCTAATAATTTACTCACACCTTGGTCTGAGGTTATGGGACGGCATTTGTGATATAGCAAGATGTTACTTCACACGATAAGTTCATATTGGTGTTAGAGTGATTAACTTCGTATACACTCAAAAGAGCACATTGACCATTAATCTTTAGTAAGCCGTAACAGGTGGTTTCATCCTGGAAGTTAGACATGCATCTCGGCGTTCATGATCTTCTGCAATCCTCTAACCCCATGTTACATGCATGCTTAAATGGGGGCCACATGCTATACCAGAGCACACTTCAGTTTGTCACTTCAAATCAAATTGTTGAGGGGTTGTGCGAGAATCCTAGATGAGCCTTTCTGTTCATGGCAATATTGTTGCTTAATAAGTAAGAGACTCAGTGTAAGTTGATGCATCCGTCTACATTTGTGGAGCTAAAAACCCTCTAGCTTTGGTATGGACCAAACCCAAACATTGAGTCACCCTGGTTAGATCCAAGAATTATTTAAGTCAGTCCAACTTAAGTGGAATTTCACTGCCGTCAAGAAGATTACTGCATTCAAACTACTTTTTGATCGTACATATTTAGTAGAAAATGCTGCATATACATCCGAGACATTCACTACTTTTCTGTTTACTTCAGTGCATTTCCAAAAATTGTCAATGAAACCCGGTAACATGGCGTATGGCCATGTAGTTGGCCGCGTGTGCTTGGAGCGTATCGGGTTGGCACGCAGCATACTGGCACTGAACATTCGATTGAAATATTATCACTAGCGGCAATACTAAATACTGACGGTTAACTGATGTCTGACCATGCAGAAAAACTCCCCAATAAGTTGTATAAAGAAGAGGGATAGGTGCAGAACAGGTATTCTTAAACCGTTATGTAAAGCGGTCGAAAACGGCGATTTTGCGCCTTCAACCGGCACTAAACTAAGCTCACCGAATCACGTTGGAATGGTTCTGTAGCTGAATGATTGGTCCAGAATTATTTGTGTACACTACCTAACACGAGTTCAGCACAAAACGAGTGACATACACCAACTAGACAGTATGGATAAGCAGTAACAGTGTGCCTGCAACTGAGGTCGATTTTGTCGCATAAGGGGGCTTTACCGTTCCCGAAATGGACGAAGTATGAGCCCCATCCGGAATGGCGGTAAGATTCTACGGAAACAACAGCCTTAATTTTGCATTGTCATTTCATGGACTGCCTCGTGTACTTTCCCCCATCTGCGATTATGAAAGGGAAGCGAAACTTCTGTTGGTAGAAGACGTGTGCGGCAGACGGGCCTGCCACCTTAAACTTATGAAATTTACCTGTTTCTGTAGGTTCTGTTTCTTCTGGTTCGTTACCAATTATCTGCCTGCACATCACTATGTCGTAAACGCGTTACACGCAGCTGATTTCTGCTATAAACAGGAACCTTAATGATAAAGCTTTTTGGTACTTTTAGAAAAGTGAATTCTATAAACTGATGCAACATGATGCGCCGTTAATTTGCTACACACTGATCAAGTCACATCAGTTGATAACACCTCATTTTGAAGGCAGAATGTCTAGTGAGTAAAACAAAAATCATGACCCTGTTTAGTATGTCTCTTATCCGACATATAATTTTCACACAATGGACAATAAATACTGAATTTATTTAAGCAGATTAAGGCTAAATATGTACGCGGAATTTCACTGACTGAAATAGCTTCCGTTCCACGTTTCTTCTGTTCTTCTTTTACTAGTCATTCGGTGTTCACCTTTGCTTGTGATAATAGTTTGGTCAGCCACAGATTTGTTATCACGTAAGAAACAGAGTCTACGGTAAATTAGCAAACGTGTATTAGCTTATAAATCACTGTGAGCATACTGACGGCCTCTTTAGTCAATCAATACCTCTGATAGTAGGAAGATGAACCTTCGCCTTATCTTCATCCATGCACATAAAATGCATAGTCGATGTTTCACGCTGGTTAAATTTGGACAAAATTCTCGACATCTAGGTGCTATTTCACACTTGAGTCGCCACAACAACCGATTTGCATTTACTTACCTAGCGACTTGCATTAGTCTAACTCCTGACCGGTCTTAATATGTAACTACTCATTTACGGCAGGACTTGATTAGGTCAAAGTTGTCTAAACTACGCTTTGCAATTTGGAGCAAAGTGTTCCACCCAACTACATCCAGTGTAATTTTGCTGTGTGCGGTCTATGAAAGTGTATACAAGAAACAGTAAGTGATAACGCCTGTGGTTTCGAGGATACTGTAACCATTTCAATGATAACGTTTGACAGCTTAATTTTAGCCAAGCAATGTCCCGTGGCCTATTTTCAACCGAACCGAACGGCCTTCAATTGACCTTCCAAGAACACACCTAAGGATGTGGGCTATTCAGTTAAACTTCTCCCTACACGGCTGATCTTTATCCCTTGACAGTGACCAGCCTGAGTGTTTATTAGCTAAAAAACAACTATGCTCAAACTCTACGTTACATCTGACGCCTTGTTGCACTAGCCATAGGACAAAATCTCTCTGTGGAAACTTCACTTGTCAAGCTCGTTAGAAATTTTCAGAAATGCACACCGGAGGTAACTAGTAATACAAACTTAACTTTAAAACAGCCCTGTTGCTTTTGGCTAGAAATAATCTGACTTCTCTGCCAAAAGTTTTTGATATTTTTTGTTTTGTGAAACAGATGGTAGGGCCGAAATAGTCTATATTTCTGACCCATTTTCGGGTTCCGTTTTTTTGCCCTCCATTTCAAAGGTTACTTCAGGGGACTTAGATAAAAGAACTCACCGGATAGAATGGACCACTTTTCACTCGATTCATTGTATTTACGCCTCCTAATGAGGAAACTTCTTTTAAGATAAGGAAGGCGTAGTTATGAAATGTTTGAAGTGTAGATGCAGAGAAATTTATTTGTTGAATCCAAATCGAATCGGAAAGTTTTGTTCACTGACACATCAAGCGTACTATCAAAAACTGCCGTAGTCTCAAGTATATGCTGGAATTATATTATCCAAAAGATGGTGAAAGCCGCTGCTTTAAGAAGCGGTTTCCGACTCTTTCGTTTGTGCAGGTATGTCTAACGGAAGTATTGACGGGACAACTCATTCCGATTTGACAGGGAATCCGACTTTTCAATACTTCACATTGAAGTGATGCACGTTTTTTTCAGACGATCTGTGTTCCTCCAGGTCTGCAAAGCACAAAAGGACTTCAGTGCGACGTTGAAGTCAATGTTGTTGACATTTTTTAATGTCGTGCGGGCAAACAGTTATATTAATAACACTACTGTCACCTTTGTTGGGCAACTCATTCATCTTCCAGTTCATTTTCATGCTTGGATGTTCTCTATTGATATGCGAGACCAGTTGTACCTAGTATCGCTGAATTCGATAAAATAGCAAGTGTATGGTTATATTACGTCTGTACCATGCCCGTGAGTCTCGTTTTTATTCTCGACTGGAGTACAAACAGCTCTGTTGCTTTAACCTTGTTAAGCCTCATTTCAAGTGCCGAAAAACTTAACTGAAGTATCAAACGAGTGGCAAAGTAGCTATTTCTGGTCGGGTAGTGTCGTAACTTTGGACGATGAACGACCCAAATTTTTGTGAGCCTACTAAGGTCAATTTAGTAAAGCGCCATGCGCAGCAGTTATATTCCGGTGGCTGCATTATAAGCCATAAAGGTTTTAGGACAGTTCTCCTACTGTTCGCTTGGTGTGTTTCACCAACGCTCTAAAACAACCTGAGTAAAAATTACTGATGAAGCAGCTTAACAGAATTACGAAAATTTCCTTGAGCACGTTCCACTAGAAAAAATGCCCTGGTTTTTCAGTAGTGGGACAAAATTTATTTCGTCATACTGGATTAGGCCATTACATCCGGATAACTGAAGCCTTTAAATCTAGAATCAATCAATTTTTAGCCACCAAGGTCGACTAATTTCCCTAACGTTATTTGGAATCTAAGTCATACTAAGCTCATAGGTTCTCAGAAGATTAGTCGCAAACCAGGCTATGAGAAGAATGATTGTGGTGTGTAGTAGGACAACGGAAACCGTTGAGGCACTTCGTATCTCTGGAGGGTTGAGTAGGAGGATGCACACTGTGGATTGTCACACTTCACTGTCTGCACGACGGAACGAAAAATTCACCAAAAGTTTGTAAGTTTGAAAGGCGGGTCAGTAAATGGGGCGTGACATTAACTGGGCGAGCATGAGATAGGTACGCAGCCGCCGATGAGATGAACTGATCAAGCTTACCTAAAGATTGCACACATGGTCATGGTTTGTTTTTGGTTTGCTTCACTGCTTTGTATGCATTTCAGGCGAGGCAATTTTCTGCCGTTTTATTTAGATTCCTTTTGTACGTCACGCAAGAAAGATAATTTATTCTTTTTGCTTAGCAGAAGCCAAGCTGTTGCCAAACGAACGAAGAAAAACGGACGAAGCTTTAGCTCACCACGGTATGACACAAAACCCATTTTTCCTGACCACCGAGATTCCTTGTGACTGATAATCGTGAGCGAAACGCCAGATATTGTCTAGATGCCTATTCTTATGGAAGACGCGGCAGAGTTGGCCACACAAATGCAATACAGCAAAACACAAAAACATGAACAGCAAGTGTAGTAGCAAAAATTTCGTTTTTTCCACCAATCAGGTGAAACGCCAGATGCTTACGTCATACACTTATTTCGAGTGGTCAAGGCTCATTTTTCTTCGTTTTCTGGTACCATTCTGCAAGTGAGGCAACCTTGCCAAGAATATTTGCCTGTAAGGCGACTGGTTTACAGAACACATGGTTTTATCATTTCAAACGATGTGATACACAAAGGAAGAGGCTATCTACCGATTAAACCCGACAAAATGCATCTGGCCAAAATTTCCAATTATTTGTCCATCGTTGATATGGTATAAAGTCTCGAGTTCCAAATGATGGGCTCATCAAACTGTGAGAAAGATTAACCACCGCGTTTGACGTTCCGGTGAGTGAGTAAAAATCACCAGCAATGAATCGGTGCACAATAGTTGTTGCGATTAAAAGTGTTCGAAAATGTAGCTTATGCTTAAAACTAGAGCAGGTGCCAACTGAACATATGTCACTCTTGACTGTTGCTTAGCCTCTGGTTTCACTCTACTGACATCAATGGAGATACCAACCCTCTAAGCGAATACAGCAGCCAACCGGCCGATCGGTACTTGTGCCACGTACTTCTAACGGATATTATCGTAGACAGTGGAATCGTTTACCCAGGTAAACCCACGAAGCCGGCTGAATTTGTGGTCGGCTAGTTGTTATGAGGTGTTAGTGAGGACATTACAAACAGCATCTTGTATCAAGTGCACAGTTTGGACATTCTATATATATACTTATATATATCCGGAGTTATCGAAACATTGTGCATGAAACGACCTCGGGAAATACATACCAAATTAGTTTTTTTTAATGCTACGTATTTAAGTAAAAGTATTAACAGAGTACCGGAAAGCTCCTATTAGCCAGTCAAAGTTGATTTTAGATAGCAGTGTTCAGTTAACTAGCACTTTCCAAAGAGAGAACGGTAGTTGAATGACAATGAACACTTACAAGTTATAAGATGTAAGTTATCTTTCTCAGCCTACGGTGGTAGGCACTTGTGGCACCAAGTTGCTCCGTGTCCAAATTAGCTTCTAAGGTTTGGTCACTGTTTGTATCAAACTGAGATTGTTACTGGTCGTTGGCTTGTTCGCTGAGCTGGGCAATTTGATTGCAAACGCTTCATTACCACTCGAGGTGACATCATCAGTGCGTTATTGGGGAGCGTAGTGGTGCATAGCGAATGGTTGGTGGTTGTGCTATTGCAATTCGGTGAACTGACGATCCACTACATAGTTGGGTGTAACACGCAGAAAACTTAAAAGCCTTATGACATTGAATTTCTGCCTGCAGAAGCCCACGTTTTAATCCTTGACTTGTAGATTTAGTAAAATCGACCCCGAAATAAGACAAAAATTAAGCTGAGCAAGCCAATTCCATCCAAACTCCTCCAAAAGTTAGGCATGGATATACAGTCATTCCAATAATAAAAATGCTTCTTTTATACTAACAGTTCTTGTGGTTCATCTTTGCCAGTCCTAACCAAGTTTGATACTGTAGCTTATCTTCATGGAAGGGATTGCTAAAATCTGCTAGATTGTCGAAGTTAACGGCATTACTACACACAGTGTGTACTACATATGGATGAACGTGCTTCGAACCTGTGATTGGCATCAGTAAACCCCATTTACACGAGGCCTTTTTTTTATTCTATTCGTGATCTTCAGGTTGGACTGGATGGATCGATTATATCAACACTTGGACTAGTACTTTCAGGCTGCTGACAAGATGATTGCATGTTCACCAGTCGGCTTGAGCAGCACCGGATATGGTTAAATAACTTGACTTTTGGACAGCTGCCACATATATGGGTAATTCGGCAGCTAGTGTGATAAGCATTTCATTCAAGTCCATACATGTTTTTTTCTGACGCACCCTTAGTCCTTGAGCGTTTTTACAATAGTCTGCTTAACATCGAAAAATACTCGAATTTGTACCCAGACAAATTTGAAGTGAAAGAATGATTCCCAGTAGTTAGTATAGAATGAGCTAAGGTCTTACGCGCGGACATTTGGATCTCAGCTCATCGGGTATTCCCGCTATGGTACGTGTAATCATTTACTGATGGTGCGGGTTTGCATTTGTTCCAAGAGTCACACCAAATGAGTGGGCTGGCTCATTAGGTTAACTTTATCAAAGTAGACGGTTCAGCAACTACCGTAATCACATCAGAGATTGAGGAAAAACGAACTTCTCATCAGCATGGTGCTGGTGGTCAGTTTTAAACTGAATAAATGGGTCATGCAACCGGGGAACATATAAAAAGAGTATAAATAATACTGAAATTATGAGACTATATACTTGAGTGAAGTGCTTTGATTTTGCGAGTCAGTTCAGCGTCAATCATAAGCCGCTCCTGAGTGCATACATGGGCGGTTGACAATAGTCCTCACAATCTTTGGCTGAGTTTGTCTTTTCAGACTGTAAGGACAGAGTTAACAACACGAGAGTGAGCAGAATGTGGCTAGGCATAGTGGTCAGTGATTTTTGAGACTGATTTTGAATGTACTCTTTCACTCCGTTCTGTTGTCCTATAGTGGTCTGGTGATATCGATTTACTCCGTTCCGAAGATTTACTCCAATCCGTAGAATAAAAGTTCGATTTCTGCATCAGGAAATTTTGAATAGGAACATGCAAACACTTTATACTGTCTTGTTAGTACCAAGGCTGGTACACGAAATGAACGTGCCTTATAATGATTTACACAACATAGGTATTCATGTGAGTATAAGTTCATCGTGTCAATCACTTACACAGAAAATATGGCCTGTCACATCACTAAGTCCAAGATAGCTTGGGGATCACGTCGAACTGTCTTTCAGCACACAACAAATGCTTTGCTAGATTTAGTGCAGAAACCAAAAAATCCCAGGATAGTCGGGCTTCTGTAGTACCTGCCGTCATCTATCGTACCTGAAGAGTGCTGAGCACACCAGAATATCATCACTCTCAGAGGGACCAGGATAAGCATGTCCGTAATATTATTTAGGTGTCCGTAACTTCTTCAAAACCCAGAACAATTTCCTTAGGTCTGAAATCTAATATCGCTTTTCAGACTTGGAAACTACCGTACCAGTAAATTTCCAAACGTAGTTGGGTATGACACAGAGACGCCTGAAACCACGTAAGTGCATGATAACTAGGCTATATGGACTCCTAAGTACTCTAAGCTAGTTGTGCGGTTCCGTCAGATCTTTACCATGTCAAGTCGATTTCTCAAACAACTTGATTTGGCGGGAAAATTTCTGTCCCCTCATTTTTACAGAGCTCCTCAAAATACTACTACCATAGATCGTAGAACTTAACCTGTTACTGAATAGGCCTTATTCATAAGCTGAACGCTTTACGATATGCGGCCCGCTAGTGCCAGTCCTTGCTCAGTTTTTCTGAATGAGAGTGGAAATGCAGCTCACTGAATGTATTTCAAAATTAATCTAATATTGCCCTTACATAGACGATGCTCCGGTGAGAGCCAAACCTAAGTCCGATTTTTCATAATGTGGGCAGTATTTACTTAGATTTTGTCTCACCAAGTTAGGACGAAGCCAGCGACTCCCCGCGTGATTTAGTTACAATGATCATACGTAGAGCTGATAAGTCTCTTAGACACAAAGTCTATGCCAGGTCAGAGGAAATGCGCACTATCCTAGTTTAAGCCAGTCTAATTTCTAACGTATTATTCTGAAATACATTTTTGAGACCACTTTGGATTTCTTTGCAAGTTTATTTCAACGATTACTTGGAATCGCAAAATCACCTCAGGGAAAATGGGTGCGCTTCAGTTTCCCAACACACATGTTAAGGAGGGAGCTACGCATAGCAAGCGTTATCCTGTATCCAAGATACCGATCTACATGAAGCATACGTTAAAAGGAGAACTCAGTGCTTACCTCCGGTATTGAAGTGAATATAAAATGCGGCAGAACCACAAGTTCTCGACCGGCATCAGATGTTACCAGTGTGTGTGATAAAAACTATTGAGTCGAAATCACACAGTGTACATCATTTTGTGGGTAAATGTGGAGCAAGCTATATTAGTAGAACAGAGAGTGCCTCCTTGATTTCAGAGTGAATTTTTTTCAAAATAGCTAAAAGAATTTCAGGCTAAACGTACCACAATCTTCATTAGCCAGATATTTCTTTGCCACGGACCACCAAGTTGGTCTCGCCTTAGCACTTATTGTCTCTGTCACAGATACGCACTTGTTTTGTGAATTGTTGAGCCCCACGTAGTGGGTCGATCAAAATCTTTCAAAAGCAGTTTGATGTAACACTTAATCTGGTACAAGAAGCCGTGTTTTCTGTCCATTCGGCTGATACGTTTAACGTGCAACCAAACTATAATCACTTGATTAATTTTATTTTTTAAGTTGCTATCACAGTGCAGTAGCACATGGGAAAATTAGCATAAATTGCATCACATGACCCAACGAGTACAACTGGGGTTTACAAAAACCGTATGATGTTCATATCGGTCAGCGAAATTCACTGAATCTGACTCGGTCCAATTCGGTTTTAGATATGAATAAGGTTGTTTCAGCAATGGTCATCCGGAAGAGAGTTACAAAAACAGCAAACGAATAGCGAACAAGGATATTCCGGCTGTGCTAAAGTGGTTCTTTGAAGGGACTGCTTCGGGAATGTTGTGTTTCTGAGAGCACAAGTAGCGAATGATGTGGGTCTTTAGTAGGCCGTAATTCTGACAAAATCGACAAAATCGTCCTTGAGTACTTTTCTTAAGAAAGTTAAAATATGCATCCACGAGCACCCGCTGATTAGTACTGTTAATTAAGCCCAAGAGTAAATGCTAACCGAAACAGCTTTACTCGTTGATACAGAAACGTCATCAACAAGGCGTATTATGTGCGCTAAGTATGTTTGGCATTTACCTTACTCAAGGTGGATCCATTGAAGAGTCAGGCGAAAAAGGCTTTACAGTGTCTAAAATGTGAGTGCATTCGTGGAAACTGTGGGTCTGATGAACAAAATCAAGAAGTCCCTCTTACTTAGAAGTAGAAGCTTTGAGATTATTCGCAATTATAATTCCCCCTACAACTTGTGACCTCGCTAATCAGTAAACTGTATGATTGAGGGTCAAACACATAGTATTTGTGGTGTTCAGTACCTGCGCAAAGTTCAAGCTTTGGCTTGACTGTTGTGGACGAAGTTTCACAGTGATTACATGTTACCGTCCATCACATGAACTTTCAGTGCGATTAGGCAACCCTATGAAACAACTCTGCCTGCTGCGTTGTAGTATAGTCACATTGGCATATTTAGCTGAAGTTCCGCATGACTTCTGGTAGGAATATTTATACTACAACTGGAGCTAGACAGAAATTTGTCAACCAACTAACCGTATGTTTATTAGTCGAATGAAAGCTGGCCGGGTCGAGAGCTAAAACGATCGTCGGATTTATCGATCGTCTGCTTGTGAAATTTGCATACATAATTGTCTTTGTCGCTTCCAGTCTCGGAGCTAAATCCGCACTATCCGAGTGAAGAGCTCATCCTATGCTGATCGACATATTTCATCCCTCATTAAGATTGTGACTGCTTTTGGGACGACACTTAGCCGGGTGATTAGAATTGCTGGGATATGATGTAGCAAGGAAATATAGATAAAATCACCATGAGATAACTAGGACCACTCGGGTTTCACGGTGAAACCCGGAAGGATGTTTTTACCCAGTTGACTGGTTTACTTTGGGCTTGCGAACAGTGACTAATCTGAATGTACTATCATCCGAGTACATGATATGTGGGAATTGTACCAGTGGAAGAATTTGCTGATACATATGTGTACCGTCCGTCTGGGAAAGTTAGGATGGGAGCAGCAGATTACCGACGCATGGAGGTTGCATATCACTTATCGTGTCCGAGCAGGTATGTGGTTGGCTTTATTAATCAAACAACGACCCGTAATTGTCCCGTTTGTACCAAACGATTACCAGTCTCTCAGATCTTTCCTCTGATGTAAAACAACGAAAGCTTTGTACTTACCTAGCAATTTACGTCGTTGACGAGTGGTTTTCGGTTAATTTTTAATTTCTGATCAAATCAGACTTGATATTTTAGCTGCACCCCCCTGAGCAGTGAGATGATGCACGAATGCGTGTGTAAATCGACGTACGATAAATGTTCAAATACTTATATGACCACAAAAATCTTTTGGGTAGCTGTTCTGAACAAGGCATTGTGGTCTAAGATTCTCAAGAATATTATTGCAACAGTTGTCGCAAGCCCTAAAACTAGCAAAATAGGCTGGGTGCCTCAGTGGGCTCAAATAATACATGTGTCGCGAAAATTTCTCACAGTGTCCCAACAAATAATGTATCAAGGAGAACAAGTTGAACATTTCTACGGGAATTTTATTCGCTTACTGTATACTTATTCTATATAATAAACATGGGTATCCATCGGCCTACGAGTAAAATCACTAGGCCATTTCGCAAATAAAGATACTCCGGCGACTTCAATTGCTTAATCCGGCAGATAATCTTAAAGTCATATCACGCAGCTTAGCCAGCTACACTTACAATTTGCGTTTCTCTGAGGAACGAGTGATCTGGCTATGCCATTCAATGATCCTGGTAGCCACAACTTGCTCTATGCCTTATCTTTTTGAGTTTCAGGCATGATATGAAGAAGTTGTACGGGCTGTAAGACAACAAGCACACATTAACCTAGCCAAATTTTGTATTCATTTCTTGTCTGTTTCCATGTCGCTTGGTCACATCCGCATCGTATGGAATGCGACAGAGAAGATCCATGTCGTCACCATACTTCAAGTCAAACGAGAGAAAATCATAAACGAGAGTCAGGTGTGTTCCAGGAGAGCCTTCTGTCAAAATAAAATTGGTATGCAGACGAGTATATTATTCGAATAGACATTCGGATAACACATTTTGCCAGGAACCTCAAAACACAATGCAGAAGCTTGGACGTACCTGCACAAGTACTATAAAACCATACAAAAGTACTGCCCTGTTGAGTGGTCCGCGGGCAAATTTCCATTACTTAATAAAGTCGCGAACTTGAATTCCAGTCCACTTCTGAAATTTTGAGTGATGAACTAATGAAGCTGAATTTCGAAAATGCTCTGGCCTGAATTCAACTTCAAGGCATCAGCGTGATGCCATCTAGATACAAGTCCACAATTTCATCCGTTTCTCCTACGTAGACCACATTTATTGGGGTATTAAAACAACTACCAACATAGTTTGGAGGCATGTGATATAACACGACCACACGGTAAGTGATCCAAAGTAGTTTAATATCTTTAAAGGGCGGAAGGCAGAACAGTTATTTATGAAGCAATGCAGTGCTTGGCCTGATTATCTTCTGTTAATCCGCACCGAGTGACAATAATAAGTACACTAAGAGTCGAATTTCTCATCAACTCTTGGATACCATCCAGTAATTCAAACTCACTTATCGGTTAGCTATTAGGATACCAGAAACTGTGATTTGGCAACCAACCCAAATGTATGGAGGTTAAATACGCCTCCGAAGATGTAATTTCACAAGATTCAGTCGGACGGATGAGAGTAAGTGATATTTTGTCCTGTTGATATGTTCATTTTACCTGAATCAATGTCACTCTTAGCAACCACCACTGGGAAAAATAATCCATGCCTAGCGAACACCTTAGGACATTACACTAAAAACGCACAGAGCTTTGTTTACCTCAATATCAGGAACATAAAATAAATGCCATAATGAATGCACCCGATAGTATTCTGTGCGAAACTACCAAAGTTACCTATTATGGGATGTTGACAGGTTGTCGGGAGCATTTTAAATTTTGCTCCAGTTCATCCACTGCCTTATTTTATATTTACTGGCCAAGTGTAGTTCAAGTACTGGGGGCTGGGTGATGGCCGATAAGACTGAGTCGGCAGCCTCCAAATTGAGGTGATGGGAAATATGGTACAATAAGAGATACAGACTGTGTATGTGCTTTAACAAAGTGAGCATTTTTTTCGCTGTTCACTAGGCTCATCACCTTTTACTGACAAATCTACGGTCAAGTGTCGCAGAAGCTCAGTAACGTGGTCACAGAGATGCATAGTACAATAAGGTTTTTCGACCAATAAGTCCGAATTGGACTAGATTTTTTAGGTGGAATTAGATAACTTCAAAACACCGGTTTTTGGTCATTGTTCTTATAGAAGCCTACCAATTTTGATTCCGATACTGATAGCGTCCACCGAAATTTGTGGTTAGAAGTGAAGAAACCATTGTGGAGTGAACATCCTGAAATTACCTCATACCCATCCCCACCCAACGCTCAATTTTCGCTGTCCTAATGGAGAAAAACTAGATGGCACACTGTCACGTCGCTTAGATTCGCAGACACTAAGTTTATCCTTTCCGGATAACAGTTGTTCCTCCACATTTATCACAGTTTGTCTAAATCTCTGTGTCCGTCCCATTGGCAGAAAAACGAGAGACGAACATACTTCCTACCTTGTCTACTGTTTCCTTGACTTCAAATTTACCCCGATTGTTCAAGCTGTCTGACGGTTGCCAGCCACCCGAAATGGATGAAAAACAAAACGGATAGCGGTTGAAGCAGTTGTTTTGTTCAGAGATACTTTCGGCCTTGTGGTAAGTGCACATTCCCAGCTGTGATAGATTTGCCGTGAACTGATGGTTTCGGCTGGACAAATCGATAAGCAATTAAGCATAGGTTTAAACACAGCAAATGACCTTGCTCTTTTGTTTGGAAAAAATGCGCAGAGATTGAATACAAACTTAACTGTTGACTATGAACCAAGAGGATATACACAAAGAGTGAGAAGCGTGAAGTAAAAACAAACTTCCACTCGGTTGGTCTACAAGGGATATGTACGACTTTCTCAAAAATACACTGACTTCTAAAAGAAAACTTGGTAACTGTCAAGTTATCACGTATGTTTGTATCCGAATTCTCAAAAAAGATATGCGCAAACTGCCTCATTTTAGTTAGCTGTTGATTATACCAACACACGCTTAAGTTTGAAATCCAGTGGGTTCAGCTGACGCGACTCAGTTGGCAGTTGGCTTCTGTAGTTTTCGAGAATATATCTGCCCTTCAAATATGCCCCATGTTCTCTATCACTACACTTCTTATCCTGTGGGATTTTACAATAAATTACCACTAGTAGGGTATGGCAAGGCTACCGTGTCTCCCTTCTGCTTGGTTTCGTGGTGGACCTGAATTACATGGATGGCCTTTTCCTGCTATTTGACGATAGTCGGTCCGAAAAGTCGACCTTGAGAGAATTTCGGATGTAATCTCTTGTTGCCGTCTGGGTTCCTCAACCTAGAAGTGCAAAGTATTGCTTCATGATGTTCAGTAACTTGTGTACCTCTAAAAGTTTACGAGGGCAAAACTAAGTTTCCTGACATATTTATTTTTCCGGGCAGTTTCATGGTCCTTGATTTTACTGTGTGGAAGAATTCGATCAAGAACTGCAAACTTACTTATGGCATTAGAAATACAATTCATTGTAACTGAAGGACTTCGTATACAAAAAAATCTTTGAGGATATCATAAACGAAAACTTAAGTTGGGATTCAGCAGATCCCCTCAATAACACCAAATTAGTTTGGGAATTTGCTTCCACAAATTTTGAGGGCAGTTTTACTTCATGGTTTTGAAGTTTGTCCTTTGTGCTCGCAGAAACTTAGTTTGATTCGCGCGTTTTCATCGTTATCTTCAAAATGCAGTAGGGATTAGTTACTCTTTTTGATGAACGTGTGCTGGAAACGAACCAGTTTCATGAAAACAGCAAGTAGGGTTCATCTGGGTAAGGCGGTCTGGAACTGCGCTGGCGTTTCCAAACATCATTCACCAAAGAAGGCATTGTGTTCTACTCAGAACTCCTGTTGGCGCACTGCAACGCAAAATGAAGGTGGTTAGCCTCAAACTAAAAGCTGTGAAATTTGTGCACTTTTCTAGTTGTGGTCCACGTGATTCACCTTGCACTTGCTCAAAACTCTGTTCTGGGCATGGCGCGAGCGTGATTTTACCCCCTGCGCAGCTAAAGTTTGTCTGCCTTTATATACCTAGCTCTTGTCGGGTAAGGTTCGTCAGTAACATTGGGTCAACACCACTGACGTCTTGCTTCAATGTGATGCACAGACATGTTACCCTAGTTGTTGTTTTGAGATGCGGAAAATTGGTTTTGGTTGTTTTCCATAGGGCCATAAGGTTGTCTTTATTAAGCCCGCACCTTCCGTATTCTTCTCATTCTCCTCACTGTTTTATGACTACCAAACACCAGTATTCACTGCGGGTGTATTTCTGATAACAGTAATGACACCCCCCGAATGAAATATATTTTATTTATTTTTCATTTTATTTTTTAGTTTATTATTCATTTATTATTTAATACTTGTTTATTTTTCTACAAACCCCTGTTGCGTTCTCGAGCAAGAAAGGAGAATTTTAAAACTTTGTTATGAAATTTCCATTTTTTCTTGGAAAAAGCAAACATTGTTCCGCGAAGTATTGGAGGGGCTTGCTTCGAATTTTCGCTGCCCATGAATCTTTCATAGTAAAAACTGCGGACACGCTTGTGGTGTAGCTAATGTGGTTCGCGCTGCCTCGTGAATGAATATAACCCCATTCTATTAGAGAGTTCAGTAAAAAGAGGAAGTTGTATGTTGGTGAAACGTTAGTGGAGTGTGTCTATTATACATCCTAACAAGACGTAAAATACGAGTCTTTTCTATGCTTTTGACGAACACGCGCTTCAAACGCCGGTTGGATGGAAGCATTATGAATTGTTCACAAGACGTTTGTTTAGCCGAATTAAGGGAACTAAATTAAGACGAACCGAGCCAGTTTAATGGACCGTTATGCTGGCAATCGTTTTCATTTCTCAGACCCCGTGACCCACCCAGTGAGACGAAAAAAGCCAACAACTAAAATCGTCCACCTGCAGATAAATTTAATCCATCCCGAATATCAGATGGGTATTTTATAGCAGCTTCAAGCTTGTTGGGAATCGCCAGCAATGCTAATGTCACGAATCTCCAAGGAGATTCGGACTCTTCATCTCCCGGCCATTAACAAACGACGATACTGTTTGGCCGCGAGCGGCTTATTAGCATTGTGATTAGCTCAAAATTAGCTGGAAAGTAACGCCACTCACACTTCATCCACGGGATTCACATCATGCGTCTCTCGAGTGACGATTTCTCAGATGGTTGTGTTTGCTCTTCATGCAAGTTATTCTTCCTCCTGGATTGCTCATAGTCGGTCGACGGTATAAGTCTTGGAAATTCAACCAAGACCTCCTGCTGTCACCAAGGTCACTTCCACACTTTTAGCAGTGAAACAGGGGATACCTTTATACAATCTCCTTTTATAGATAATCATTTGGAAGTTTAATATTGCGGACTACCGAGTTGAATTGTAAACCCAAACTTCAGAATTCCTAACAAATGAACAGATAGGAGACGATCAGGGACAATTCCATTGCTTCATCTACTGCATCCTCCATTACTTTTAACGAAACTTTAGGAATACGAAAAGATAAAAACTGTTATCTTGGGAGAAACGTGGGCCAACTCTAATACCCCAGTCATTTTTCGGTTTTTTGCAAATGGACAGTCATTTCATCCAAACTGGTCAGTGACTCCTACGGATAGTTCCCTACAATTGGCTCCATCTATGATAATGCTCAGTTTTAATGTGTTGCTTCTAACGAACTAGCTCCGGTCGGCAGACGTGCTTCAAAACCCGACAGTAGCTGCTGTTTCTATCACACAAAGTTGAATTGGTCCCGACAACTCAAGACAGCGAATTCCAAATTACTCTATAATAAGTTAAAAGGGACGAAATAACCAAACACTTTACAACGGGTAAATGATCATATGTTAATTGAGATGGCACCTACGCCCCGCGTTATACTGCGTTGGTTTCACTGCTGAATTGCACTTGTTTGCCGCAGCCTGTGAACACAGATACATTATGATGTAAACCCCGAAAGTTGCTTCTGCACTATTCTACAGCGCCTGTGGAATTAAAGTTCAACAATGCGTTCTACAAGGACTCAAAGCATTCTAAGAAATACCGTCAAACGTGTCTAGATTTTGCACAAGTTGATCAGTTTTGGAAACAGCTATACACTAATGGGCGATGTTGGGAAAGTGATCCATTTACTTGCATAATCAAATGGTCTTTGGGGTACCTCAGATCCAGCCCGGCAGATGGTGTTGCTCATTTTCTAATGAGCCCAGAAGATGTTCACTCTCAGGCAGCAACGTATAAAGATATCCGGGGTGTCACGTATGGTGACAACGAGAGAGGCAGCATGAGGGACACCGATAATAGTTCCTTGAACTTCGGTCCAGTTTCCCTGTAGATTGCAAAAATACCTCCGCATTTTGAACTCCCACGCTCTTTACTGGTGTGCAAAACGGCGAGCCCCTGTGATATTTTGTAATTATATTCAACCGTTTGTTTTCTTCAGAAAAAGCTCTATGGGAACCGAAAAGCAGTTTGAAATGTAGTGCTTTTTCATGGAGACATTACTGTTTCGTTGCAAGAGAAACGTTTCGGAAAGGTTTGGTCGAGTGTGGCAGTAATATACCAAAATGAATGGCCGCTAGTTTAAAACTATTCCCAGAATTGTCAACTGCCTGTAACAAATGGACTAGAATTTTAAGGTACAATATTCTCATAGTGCAAATTGTGGCGGTGGACATACTATGATCAAGAAAATAGGTCTAAGATTGCATCGTTGCGTTTCAGCTGTCAAAGAAAGACAAGTGAATGACTAAGGGAAATACCACTTAACGAACAGTTGCTACGTCCTCCAAAATCCTCAATCACCCACGATAACTGGAGATGACTGCTGGATGCGCTCAAATTTTTGTAAACGTGCTTTTTTGGAAAAACATGACGCTTTTTTACCTAATTTCGTCCATTACCGTCTGCTCATCTTGACAATGCTGACTTTCGGAATATGTGCCAAAATCATAGTGGCCCATAAATTCCGGCTTTTTTCTTTTTATTGCCGCCTCCAAGCCAAGTACGTGGCTGTTTAAAATCATTGAGTTTATCGGAGATCACCCCCCACACATTTAGTATTAAGAAATACAGTGGCTCACAGTGATGCTAAGGATTCTTGTGATTTTGGATGCTGCACATTCACTCACACCATATTCTTGCATGAGTATAAAACTACTGATGTGCGTCAGTGTGTTCATTTAGCGGCAATTTCTCCAAATGCCAATGGATTCATAGAAGCTCGGTGATGACCATAAAATTAGTGAGGCGGCTGCTCTTGACTAAAAGATGATCATTAAATCCCTGGTAACACTTCAACAGCCCACTAGTGATTCAATCTTTCTTAAGGTTCATCTAGCAAACGTAGTCCACTCTTTCTACTTCGTTACATGGATTGGTAAAACCATTCAGGCTTCCCAGTGTCATTTCTGCAGAACAGGGTTTTTACACCCTGTTGATAAAGGGGTAATTGAAAATGGTCCTTGTAAATCTCGTTCGTGGACATCAGTCTCCATGATGCCTTTCCTGTTGCAATCACAGAAAGATCTTTTGAGTAGATGCTTTCCCATGGTAAACAGGGCATTTTTTTCCTTTTAGGGGCTCTCTTTTAGAGCGGTCAATGTAAGCGTCACACGAATTCCTACCGTTGAGACTATCTGTCCAAATAACTTATTTGACCTTAAGTCCCACTCGAAATGTGCTTACTAGCCGCGTCTAAGAGCGCCTGAAAAAGTACAGTTTACTGTCTCACGATAATTGAACATCATTCAAAATTACCATTTTGGACATAGACAGTGGCATAAAAAGTGGTTGCGGGGGGGCAAAAATTCACATACTCTAAACACCTTATTTAAAATTTCTTATAATCGATGCAGTATGTTCTGATTTTTATCAATTTGGGCATAGTTAAGGAATGGTAATGAGACCGCCTATGTGATATTAGCCTCATATTTTAAACAGACTGACGTTCAAGTACTGTGTTGATTTCCTACGGGTTGGATTTGAGATTCCTGCGAAAAAGAAGTTTTCTGACAAGCCCTCCCCCACCAAAAAATTCAAAGCTTCCATGATGATGTTTGGCGCCATTTAGTCGTACTTGATGAAGGTCGAACGACGCCAATTTCCTTCTATTTATTACTATTTGCCTAATGACTGCTCTCTGGTAGGTCAGAATTTTACTGTCATTTCAGTGGCATCTTTATTTTGTGTGCTCTTGAAACAAATTACGCTGATTACTTAAAACAAGTGAAGAGCATTTCTGTCCATGCCACGCAATCCACCATTTCGTCGACAGTTTAAATATGACCGCCTGCACCACACATGAATGACATAATTTAGAAACTATGGGAATTCTGACGGGAGCAGAATGAAAGCATTCGACCAGTGTTCTCGGTTGCACACTACTTTGGTTCAAACAGTGGAATCCAGCTGAATCCAGATGGATCCAGTTGAGGTTTTCATTTATGATGGTCTTCACTATGAACCGGAGATTTAGCTAAATTCAACCCAACTGGTGAGTACAATGTGAGTTGAGTAAAAACATAGAGTTGACGGAAACTCAGGGACTGAGCCTGCTTGATGAGCCCCAAGAAAGACGAAAACAGTTGTCGGCTGTCATAGAGTCTTCAGAACCCTTTTAAGTAGTGTGTTACGCGTAGAACGGAAGCATATGCAAATTCCGTCACACTCCAAGCGAGAGTGTACAGCATGAAACGGGTGGATATCTGCTAACTCAATTCCTGCTAACCATTTCTTTGGTTTCTGTACCTGGCATTTCTAAGCATAGAATAGCACAACACCTATAAGATGGCTTAACTTTTTTGGCAGCGATCTCAGCGATCTCACGAATATCGTGCCAAATGAAACATGAGGCGTCTTTGTGCAGCAAGCTCAGTCGAAGAGCACCGTAAACAAGAGCCTCATCTGAGATGTGCAAAAACCAGTGACCGTACTTCGCCGCGTATCGAGGCATACACAGGCTCAAAAACCAGACCTGATTCAGATGTTGTGACAGCATCAAGGGAACGTATCTCTTGCTGACAGCATATATTGTAAAACATTTAACTGTGTCTATTGGTTGTTGTCTCCTGGTGTGTCTGAAGCATTTTAGAGGGAAATGTTTCATCCTCGTCTGTCGAGGTAAATAAGTTTCAAGACATCAGCAACCATTGCAGCGTTTTGCTCTAGCTTGCAGGTTTGCCTATTCACACAGATTCTGGACAGAGCGGTTGCAAGTAACGATCCCTGTGAAATTCCGGTTATGACCAGAGGTCATTCAGAAATCCATCCAGTCATCTTAAACTTGCAGTGACGACCTCGTTGAAAATCGGCTTTCCAGTGTATAAAGGGTGGCAGAAATTTGACTTCTGTGGCAGGACTAGCTGTGTTGTGTTGTACACTTTTTAGGTTCAATACGACGTTTATCTAATGGTCTTGTTATGTTGGCGTACCTCAGATTTGGTTCTCAGTAAGTTCGTAATTCCGGATCCATCAGACACAAATACCTACCACTC
Organism: Clonorchis sinensis; assembly: GCA_003604175.2. NCBI lineage: Eukaryota > Metazoa > Platyhelminthes > Trematoda > Opisthorchiida > Opisthorchiidae > Clonorchis > Clonorchis sinensis. Next base: position 103,391,894 of record CM030370.1, on the reverse strand, counting down.
TGATGCTCACAGGGCGCTTGCAAAACCCCTTAGAACTATACCAGATCTTGCGAAAAATCGTCATTTTTCATCAGCTTGGTCTGGTTATATTGAGTATCACCACTGCCAGAAGCTCTCAATTTCCTCGTCTTACAGGAAATTTCGAAAACAAATTGTTACACACACTGCTGAGGACTCCATCAGTAGCGAGTTTCCACTAAACAGATGAGCTGGTTCTCACATTCAGTTCGTTGTTCTGGCTTCCCTAATTGGCGGCATTTCCAGATGCGACAAATCCCACGGCCACCCAGACCTCCTAAGCACTCGTTGAAGCTGCCCCTGACTCTGTCACAGCTGAGGGATACACGGTCAGTCTTGCCGCCTTGTTCGTAAAGAACGTAAGAAGCAGCCTAAATTGCGACGCCTAGAACTCACGTCAAACGATTCGAGGGAATTCAGACTACAAACTTCGAAAGCTCATGCGTCCGGTTAGGGAAGCTTCATGAAGTACCAGTGCCAACCGAAAGGTTTGCCCGCCATCCATTCCAAAGAAAGCCACACCGTGATTGGTTATGCCATGTGGCGTACTTCAAAGTGGACAGACCGGAAAATGCGTTTCGAATAACCATGTTCCACAATGTGGACAACCACGATCTTCTAGGTGACGATGGTATCATCAGGTTTGTCTTCTGGAGCTCCTAGTTGTAGCGATATTCAAATATCTTTTTGTGAACAAACATTTGACTAAGGTCTCAAGTGCTGGTCTCGCGTATGTTAGCCATTTATGCTAAACGTTGGTGGATATTGTGTGCTTTTTCATTCAGCTCAGTCCCGACTGTGCGCTGTTTATATTTACGCCTGTTAAAAGTATGTGCAAATCACGTGCCTTAAATATTTGATAAACTTTTCATTTTTCTGAGTTTACCTTTGTGACTTCTGTTGTGACGTTCACCAAGTTTTTTTTCTTTTTATGTTCACCTCATAAACACAACATCTGACCAACGTGGCCTGCTGGTGTAACCAGGTCACACTGTGCTGACGGAGCTTCGGTGCCTACGTTTTTGCATAGACATTGTATGGCCGAATTTTCCTTCAACTGTGCCCCGCACAGTAAATTCTTTGCTGATTTTTTTAGTAGCCATAAATAGGCGCACTAGAGCTGTTTCAGTATCAGCCACCTCCTGTACATGCGATAAACATATAGATCGCTGTAGATTAAAGGAAGTCATGCGGTAATGTAACTTACTACAAAGTAACGAATGTCAGTTCCCATGAGAAGTAAACACTCGCCGGTCTTTTTACGCACAGTCACTCCTAGGGGTCGAAGTTGGGTTGAGATCAATGGCTTAGCAACTGTACGAGAACTTCAGTCGACATTCAGCCAAGTTCAAAGTAATGAGTCGAAGTTGGGTTGAGATCAATGGCTTAGCAAATGTACGAGAACTTCAGTCGACATTCAGTCAAGTTCAAAGTAATGAGTGTACAGGCCAGTAACAGAGCAAGAAACGTCACCGAATTAACCACTGAAGAGCACAGCATAAGACAACTAGCTCCGACGTCCTCGGCAGCTTTCGGCTTTTCTTGCCAAACGGAACAAGTTGTCAACACGTTTCTGCCAACTGGTATGGACAGTGTTCCGTAGCGCAGGATCACCACATGATCGGACTCTTGATTTCAGCGTCTTTGATGAAGTGCAGAAAAATTCCATGATGTATTAAAGCTGAAGCATTAATTTGAAGTAAGGTTTTATGACAGGAATTAGAACAATCCAAAATGGAGTGCATCAGATATGGGTTGGTAAGGTTTCAGGTTGGGTAAACGGCTGATTTTTCGCGAGCAAGAGGGCGCTTGGATACCGGAAAAATTTAAAATTTCGTATGTTCCATCTGTTATCAATGGAAAACGTACCGTTGTATTTCATAAGAATGGTTCGCTTGTGATAAAGACGAGAGCACACTAGTTTCAGAAGAAATGGAAACTGTCTTACTTACGATAATGTGCACTTGCATAATTACTCGCTCGCACGCAAACTTTCCTGCATATTTAGTGGATCAAAGCTTCACTTGGGTCTCCCGTGAAAATCAAACTGGTACGCAAATGAATGTATATTGATAAACCGAATGCTACTATTCTAGTAGGTTTGTAGGGTACTTATAATGGGCATTCCGTATGACACGCAAATTACCTTGAAATCTCCTCGAATGTGTCCTGAAAATTGCGCCGGATAGTTTTCCGGGTGTTTTAATTGTCAAAATGTCCTTTTTCTAAACTTAATGTGTCTGAATCGTTGCTGGTTTGGTCTGGAGTTAGACTCAACTTCCTTTCCGGATTGTTGGCGAATTATACGAACCAAATGCCGGCTTGCGTGTAAATCACATGCCAGCAGCGTAAGTGTCAAGATTAGGAGTTTGTTCTTATTTGCAAGTAAGGATTTGATAAGGAATAATCGAGAGTATGAAGAGAACAGTTGCGAGCGTGCCATCAGCCTAGGCATGATAGCGCCGTGCGATCATTGCACGGACAAGCTTCGGTTCCTGGAGAGCCCAGTAACTGAGATAATTAGACGAGGAGTGTGCATTTCTGTGGCCAGCGGGCGTAGAGTAAGTCGACGAAATAAACATAAGGGGAATCGGGTATTTTTAGTCCAGTTGGAGATGCATACCGACGCAAATCGTTGTGGATAAGGGTCAGATGGGTTGTTGGGAACAGCTACCACTAAAGATGGGAATGTCAAAAGAAGAAAAAGTTCGATGAGATGTATGGTTTATTGGCAAAAAATATATACTAGTTTAGTTTGTTAGGGCTCTGGTTGTAACGCAATTAGGTTGATTATCAGAAGGCGACAAGCAATAACAAATATGTTTTTACTAGAATAATGATGAACACAATAGTTAGGTGCACTTTGATAAATATAGCTATAACGTGCGAAAAGTGGAATAAGCCAAAGTGACTTATCGTTTGAGGAGACGTGTTGAGAGTTCCTAAGTGAAATTCCGGAAGCGGGACTTGTCTTCATTACAGTATAATTGCTACACGTGTTTCGTAGTTAGCCGTGGAGACTTGTGGAGCTCGGTTGACTTCCGGTCCTGTGCGCGCGCGTGCATGTTCGAGGTGGGCCGAGTTGTATGCCTATTTGTTGTGTGCAATGTGAAGAGAGGGGTGTCCCTTCGTGCTTGATACTTGCACGTACATGAAGTTCGTAAGCCTGGCGCGTGACGCAGGTGGTAGCCGCATAAACAAAAATGGATGGGAACTTGTAGTGTACCTGTTGTCGGCCAAGGTTGCAAGTGGGACAGGAATCGTCACGTTGTTTGAGTGTTTGTGATGCATGATCCAGTGATTACTGCTACAAGTTCAACCATAGAAATGAGTGGGGGTGTCTAAGTGAGCCTAAGTAGAAGTTACGTTGACTAACCAAGGAACCACGGACTGGCTTAGATTAACAATATATTGCCAATATAGTACACGCAGGCCCAGGAAAAACCCATATAACTGAAATCTGCTAAGTGAGTATGGAGCACACTCTGATAGCGACGCAATAGGCCAGCAGTGCTGGAGTTCCTCGTGGTTTCCATCGGGTGTCGGTTGACGAGCAATCGCAAAGCCAAAGCGATATAGTAGGTACTTCGCCTGCCAAAGGTGAAGACTAGTAGATGCGGTGATTAACTAGACGTCCAGCAGTAGGATAGCTCGGTGAGGTTGCAATTTCTAGCTCTTGTACAGCGCCCTATTAGGGAAGCGCCGTCGTGCAGACGACTGGTTCTAAGTAATTTCGATTTACCATTTATACGCCATGTACCATGAAACCAGCTGCTGCAGTTTCGACCACCAGATAAAATTCTTTGATCTCCACTCCCATTTTCGCTTCTTGTGACCCTAGCCATTTACTCGACCGCCCAAGGTCACTCATGGTCAGCAACGGTTTTCAGTTTTAGTTCATGTCAGCTGGCGCCACCTTTGAACTAGTCGTACCACATGCCCACTGTCCTCGTTTTTTTCGGTTCCCATAACTGCGGTGATACTTCACATAATAACCATGCCTCTTTGGTTGTAAACTCCTCTGCATTATGTATTTGCCTGCCGCGTTCAAGTTGTAACAACCTGATGATGCTTTAATCGGTATGCTCCCTACAGGTTGGGAAATAACCCTATTATTATTGTTATAAAATTCTGGTAATTTTGTTTCATTTCCCATGCCGGTTTAGGCGTGACTAAGTCTATTGCCCACTCTTTATGATCGCCCTCTTCTTCGCGCAATCCCCAGTTCCCGCCAATCCCATCCAGTCGTGCTTTATTCTGACTGCAATTGTGTGATCATGCCTCACGGTATGCCACCCACTAGTTGGGAATAAACATTATTATGATTGTCATACGGCCAAGCATTCGAAACGATGGTGTGTTAATTTGGTTCTGCAATTGGGTGATTATGCATTACAGTCGGTAGCTTCGATGTACAAGCGCCACCGAGTGCGCGATTGGATCGTTTCTCTCAGTTTCATTAGCCGTTTGTGAGTCGAGTCCCGGCTTTCTTATTCAGGGAGGCACTATCTGTCTACCCAACTCAGTTTACTAGAGAGTGTTCCCATCATCCTTCCTAGGTCATACACCGTCCACCGTTCAGTCGCTTCCAGACAACACAGACCTGGGAAAAAATAGCTCTGCGGCAGATAGTCCTTTGACGCGCGGAGCATTGCACGTCCTATACAGGTCAATCTATAAAGCGTAAGTAATTCACCCGTCGCGAGAGAGTTCCTTTTCCCTAAAGCCATGTGGCTTACTGTAGCATTGCCAATCTGATGTTCCCACCAAACCCAACCAATAACTCGGAGATATCGGAACGGATTTCATATCTTCTTTGTGCATAGCAGGCACGTTTGGGATCCACAAAGCAGTAGGGGTCGCAATGCTGCAGTAATAACTCTGTGCTTAACAGGAACTGACCTCACACCAGCGCCACAGGTGACGGAAAGTGGCAAAAGCTGCTCCGACTAAGAAGTAGTCTCACTTCAGCCAGCCCACAAGAACCTAAACAACGGATCAGGTAAATAAGCTTCTCCACCACATTGATTCGCTTATCTGCAAGTATAAGGTATAGGTTTGATTCCCCCAGTCCTATGTCAGCAGTTTTTTTACTTTCCAGCCGGTAAGAGCATGTTAAACGGGTGTTGGATTGTTTGAAGTTATTTAACTGCTTTGAAGTTTTGGACGACTGAGACCAATAAGAGCAATATCGTCCGCATAGCTAATGTCTGTAACTAAATTTTTCGGGAGCACTTCAAACACTCCGAGTTCTCGTAGGCAGGAGAACAGACTTCAGGCGGCACATCAAAAACGAAGTTGAAGGAGAAAAGCTAGAGGAGGCTAGCATGTCTGACCCTATTAGACGTGATGAACTCAGGTAGAAGCTTGCTGTACCCGTCCGCATGAATTCGCATGCTGTGCTCTCATAAGCGGTATAGATTCAAAAGAGACGTCCTAACCGCCGGACACCCCCAAAGTTCCTAAAGGTGGACAGAATCAAAGGCAACTCTCAGATCAAGAAGAACGATCAAAGAAGGACGTTTGCAAGAGCAGTCTTATGGTAAAGTTAGGGCCGATAAATCCTCTGCCAGGGCAAAACTCAGCTTGATTCTCATGAAGCCGCGTCTCAAAAATCGATCATCCTACACAGAATAATGCCGGGGAGCATCTTGGATGCCATGGTTATCAGGCTGATGCCGCTCCTGAAGACTGGGCTGACGGCCGAGGTACTTTACTACACTGAGGTTCTGTTTTCGTCCCGATCAGTTGAGGTACGGTCGCAAAACTGTTCACGAGCCTCTCCACCTTCTTTAAGTGTGCGATGTGGAAGCCATCCGGGCCAGGGGCATTGCCCCGTTGAATGAGCGATATCTCACACTGATTTCCGTTGTTAACAGTAGGCCAGAGTCGGTTTCATCCAGGCTCACTTGGTTTTTCCAACGGTTGTTTTGCAGGAGATCAACTGGACTGACCTTTGAAGTGTTAGGTCCATCGCTCAAGAAAACTGTCTTTGTGAGCGATTTTCCGCTCCCTTTCCGCACATTGTCCCACGGATGCCTGTCTCCATTTTGCTGGTTGGTTGAGTCAGCTGAAGTATGCGACGGCTGCTACCAGCAGCGAAAGACTTCACCATTTCCTTCGCAGTCCACCGGCGTCTTTTGTCATCCTTAAAGCTCCCAATTATCTTGTGTTTGAAGGATCTGCATGTTACATCCTAGTCGCTGGTTGCTGGTATGGTCTACTGGGAGCAATAATATCTGCTGACCTGCTGACAATATCCAGTGGTCATTTAGTTGAATCGGATGGCGCGGACAGGCAGTTCTAAATGTTGAGACCATAGCCTCGTTAATTCACTTACATTCAACGTCCAAGAAATCTACGTCATCCGCATGACTTTTCCAGTAGCTTTCTAGCCAGATCAGCTCAATACGCCCGAGTTGGTAAAACTTGTCGAAGTTGATGGATGGATTTGCACTTATTTGGCACAACTGAGGGTGAAGAACAGTGAATCGATGACCGGGTTCCACACGTGCACGACCAGAATAATGGCATGTGCCCCAGAAGGAATTAAACTTCTTAATTTATGCTGTCTAACGGAAACTGATAACCCCATGGTCAGAGTGACTCTATAACTGCCTTGTGTTTACCGCCGTGTGCTTACCGTTGACCCAGCAAACACACGGCGGGGACATGGTAAGAAGATTTTTAAGCTCAGAGCGCACACCTTCGTTAGGTAAACTTTTTTCTCATTTCGGGTAGTTGCTGCGTGGAATAACCTTCCTGAGACGGTTGTCCACGCTCCCTCTAGAACTCAGTTCAAAACACTATTAGACACTTATTTACGCGAGTCCTCGCGCTGGCAAACATACTGCCCCGCGCTGAGAACTTAAAAAGCAGTGCTACACCCTTTTTTCACTTGTGCCTTTCAGGTGAACGACAGCTGCTGAACGACAAGAACAAAACCAACCCGGGAAACTTGGGCAAAAGCCTCGCTCCTGTGTATCAATCCGTGAATCCATGAATCCGTGAATGACCTCCAGATGGGTATAAGTGGGAGTTTGTACTGGAATTTTGTAATGGTTAGGAACAGACGATAATCAGCCTACATCCGAAACATTTGCTCCCCATCATCGGTACGCTGAGTATGAATTCCGTATCTTCCACCTTATTGTGCTTCTTCCGGCCTATCCGTCAAAAGTTAGCTTCTATCTGCCGCCAACCTTACATTTTCCGTCCTCCCTGCTGACCAAGGAACCCGTGACGGACCTCAATACAACCTGCCCTCCATCTCAGAACTGCAGTCTGTCAGGCGTACGCCAATACGAAGAATAAGCACCAATTACCGCAAAGAACATCAATGATTTTAATTAAGCCAGACAACCGCGAAGCGCAGAGCTGACTGCTTACTAGGATCCATATCGGTAAAGCGCCTTCAGCCATGGAGCTGAGTGCAACTTCCACACCGCAGATACCTTGAGCCACTACCTCAGACTCACCGGGTAGCCTATGAGTGGAACGTGGAAAATTTGAGTTCAACCTAAGCGACCTGAGGTGCACGACCGTGGTGGCCCACAGGTGTGGTCCGGAAACAAAACATTCGTCGACAGGTTAGGAAAGCAAATTTTCAGCTAGAGCTACCTTTTGCGCTATTTGACAGAGACTACGGACATTAAAGGCCAAGAGGTGGATCAAATTTTTTGGGTGTCCCTGATCATAAAATTAACTGCCCAAGCTCGCGGAGCCTCAGCAAGCCGCTCGGTATTCACATAATGAAAGTGATTTCGTGAAAGCTACGACATTTTCGGGGTTGCCACTTTATAGTGTAGAATATGTATATATAATGAATTATTCTACAACTTATCCACATGGGCGATTTGTTTATGTGAGCAAATCTACAGGGGTATAAAACACCACAGACGGTGAATATTTTGCTTAATGTAATAGGATATCGCGAATCACGGAAAAAGGTGAATCACTTAAGATACATGGAAGTTGCAGATATTTCTGCAGCTGAAATAATTCGTTGGACTTTCTAGTGACTACATGGCTCCTGTGGGTGAAAATAAGCGGAACTGCCACCCCTTCAAATATCGTTTGCTATTTATATCTGCGTGACTGCTCGACTACCGAAGTATGTGTTCGGATACCTCCATAATTGATATTCCAATTTAAAATCGCAGAAACCGCATTCATTAGTACAGGATAACTTGTTGTTAAACAGAAGAGTGCTTCATTATAACCTGCGAAATATGCCAGGACAACCATGATGTTGACCTTAGCTGATTACTGAAGAAACCTGGCTGACGCAAATGACTAACATGGGGCTAAAGGGTCATGGAAACTAAGTCGATTATAACGGACAGCTGAATGAACCCAGCGCCTAACCATCTACACCGAAAAACGTCGAAGGTCAAAATTACCACATAAACAATTGAATTTTCTTAATCGTTGTGATCGTTACACATGTATTACCGGGAATCGCAAGGCCTTCTTGGTGCGCAGTGCTCACTGGGCCATCAACGTCCTGAAATGAGGGGAAGATACAAGCTGGGTTATCGAAATATCCCCATAGAGGGGGCACTTCGGTGGCGACAATCTCGTATAGCCATGTTTAAAAGACACCATCTCTAACGGCTGATTCGCATTGCGCGATTTCCTGTAGCTTCTTGCCTGCTGACTATAACCCTCAAAAAATACAAGGCTTACGTGAAATGCATGAGGTCTGGAGCTGCTGGAACATTTATGAGTCACATATAATCATCTTCGTCTCTTTCCTCTAGTTGGCGCTCCGCAACATTAGTCTCAGTAGGCAGACATTTACTCACGGCTGTCGATTGGCGCCTTGTTGAGGCCAGAAAGACGGACACAAACAGAATTCCTGAAAACACCGTGCTGGGCTTCTGTGCTGTAGTCAAGGTCAACACCATAAAAAGCCTTCTTTGTGGACCGGTTAGCAAGCACATGCCTCACCTTTCTGGACGAGCCGGAGGCTAAAAACCGAAAACAAATTGTTCATTTATGTACTCGCCTTTATGCGTTCTCCAGCACAGGTAGCAACCGTCTGAGAGCACCTAAGTGTTTGCACCAAATTAGTTAACTTAGGATGAACTCACCCTCTTTGTTCAAACACTATGAAGATGCAGCTTTGGGGGTCGCGTCACGAAGTGTCTCAAAACGAGGGAATATGCAGACGTAGTCATTTGTCAGACAACGTTAAGAACGTAGCCGTCGCCTCCAGGTTTTCCCCTCGGTTGCAGTGATATGGTGTGTGCGTTTAAAATTCCCGCATGAACCACTTGTCGCCCCGGGACACCTTTTGTATGGCGTGCTCCAATGTGTCTCGATGGTTCACCCGGTTTCTCAGGCGACCGGTTGCATTCTCCAGACGGTTGTTGGCTACGTTGCAAAAGTGGACCAACTTAATTGTGCATGTGCAACCATTTGAGGGTGAAGTAGAGCCATCGGGCCGTGAGATAAGCGACAAATCGCGGGTCCGTGCGGCACAATATTTGCAGACCTTGCCGGAATCTGTGAGGTCGCATTATGATAAGCAAAATCCCACTGTACGGCACTGTCCAAGTGGGCCATACGGTGGAATATGTACCGGCTGGTCGCAGAATATGTCTGTGACGAAAACTACATGGACTTCGTGTGATAAATACGTGCTTCCTGGTAGCTTTTTCGACATGGAAGTAACACAACATGACGTCGCAGCCAAAAACGAGCCCTGCAGCTCGCCATCGTGCCACCAACCTGTCCATGACAAAAGTTTTCACTGGATGCTGCTCCCCCACCATTTTCTGGATAAGCCGAACAGTTTACACATGGGAACAAACTGTCCGCTTTCCAAGAAGACGTGCATAACCGGATGCCCGATACCCACGACATCCATGACCAAGAAAGTATAAGGGTTGTATCTACAGGCCGGATATTGGTTGCTTTAAAAACGTACCCAAAGTCGTTTGTCGCTTGCGTTTCTTCGACACCCTCTACATCTAGAAAGCGTTTAAACAATGCTACCTGCTTCCATCTGGAGAAGAATACGTAGTTTTAGTGACCCTCTCCTGACTGCAGCCCAAGCATGAGTCCAGCCTCCCCAAGATTCGCCAGGACGGGAGGCATATCACATGCCACAACTTAGCTATGCGGTGCTTACTCAACAGAGCTAGTTTACACTTCCGGCGGCAGTTGTATATGTCCTGAGTGTTAAGGATTTTGCCGAATTTATCGGCCACAAACTGTTGCGGTTCACACGACGGCGTTCCGTAATTCAGCAGAGCCCTGCAGGGGCTCAAATCCTCTTTCGTTAGCTGTCGATTTACCGGAAACCGATTGTTATGGTTTTATTCAAGATAATAAGAGGTGACCGAGGTATGGTTCCCTGGCCTCCTTAAGCAAAAGCTCACCGGGCATCCGGTGCTTCGCGCAATGTCTGTTAATGGTAAATACGCTCATCTTACCAGCTTCTTCCGGCTCTTTCCCTTTTCGTTTATCTTGCTGGCCGCACGCTGCATTTAAAGTACACCCAGTCGAAGAGCAAAACAGCGTTGATGCTTTGATCACTGGATGTCCGCACAGATAACACATAGTTATCCTTCAGGTATTCATTCAACGCCTTATCAAACGCCGTGAAGAATGAAAAAGGGTACAGTCTTCAAGTTGTCAACATATATATATAAAGCCACTTTTGAAACCATATCGAAGTCAAATACGCGCCAAAAATTTGGACGAAAGATTAATTAGAACAGATGGCGACAAAATAAAAGTAGGTTGGTGTGATATTTGGTTTGAGCACATGTGCAACAGCACGCAACATTTTGGCGCAAAACGTTTTATTCCAATCGCGAACATTATGTAAATAAGAGCATTGTTCACCCAAGGTACGACCTTCAGCGATGGGTTTCAGTTTCAGTTCAAACTAACCGGTCGGATCGCTGTAGCACTGCTCCTGCACCAGACCCGTTTTTCTGGTCCTCACTTCTCGAAATTTGCCATTTTCCTCTCACGTGCCAGGCGGAATGTCTTAATTTGCCCCTCCGGCGCGTTGTTGCCCGTTATCTTCAAATTGAGTCTTTCTGATCTTGTTCCAAGTGTCGCTCACTGGAAGCACACCCAAAGTATGTTCGCCGAAACTATAGGGTCTTCGAGGTTGTGACTTTTACAGGGAGTTGATCTGATCCATTCGCACTTGTAGGTGATATGTTGCCCATGGCATTTTGTTTAAGTGAACGGACTTTAAAGGTCACAGACCATCGCCGATTCACATTTTGTCATCGGTTGACGGGAGGTAAAACACGAAATCGCACATTACCATATTTTAGCGTCCTTTGAGAATGAAAATAACATATACAGAATATACAAAGCAAATTCCACCCAGGAAAATCGGTCGTTGACAATTGTTTGCATTATAATCCCTAGATTTAACAAGCGGGGTAATTTTGTTCAGCGAACTTCGTCACAGCACTTTTTTATTTGGCTCAGTTTCCGTTAGGTACAACATTGTCCGAAAGCAGCATAAATTTTGCAGTGGAGATGCGTGGGGCAGATATGCATAACTAACCAGTGGACAATACAGCGTTAGGAGGTAGCCTCAGGTAAATTACCAGAATATCAGTACCATTTCTATTGGGAACATGACTCACCATAGGTGGAATACGTCATAAAGCGGTCCTACTGATAACACTAGCCGTCGTCACTCACATCGACTACTTATCGTAACTGGAAAAGCCATGTACATGTGTGACGCTGATTATGAAACTTCATCTATACACAGCAACCTAATTCAGTGGCCAATGACGGCCTTTCATACTCATAACTGTGCGCGTTTTCAATCATCTCGAATGTTTATTGTAACTGCTAGACCCGCGTGACGCTGCTTATGAGGCCTCACCCATGCACAGTAACTTAATCCAATGACCAACAACTGTCTCATACTCATGACCATACGCGATGCCGCTTATCTTTGCAACCTATAATAAACACCAGGCCGGTATCCATGCGGGCCGGTGAAAATAAGGCCTCCACTATGGGTAATAGCCTAATCCAACGGCCCGACATAAAAAAAGTTTAGCTGTAACATTCTTTGGTGCCTAGCTGCCATGCAACCAGAAGGAAGCACGAGTGCTAGGATACTGCCAGGTTGCCCAAGCCTAGACAGGGGAAGTCGAGAGGCAGAGGTCGCATACGAACGAGGCCCATGTCCATGTGCGGCATCGCCTATGAAGCATTGGTTATGCGTCCGTCATACTCATAACTGTACGCGTCGTCGCATATCTCTGCTACTTAAACACCAGGCCGGTATTTATGCGAACCGAAGGATACGATGCCCCAGCTACGCACGCAAACCTAACCTAAAGGCGAATGACGGACGCCGTATTCATAACTGTGCGTAATATCGCCTATCTTGACTTCCTTTTGTAACCGCTAGGCCAGTGCCTATATGCGACGCTGACTGTCCGACCCCATTTATGATCCCTTAATCTAACAGCCAACGACGGCCCATCATACCCACAAAAGTGTGCGCTGTTGCTTGCTCCTGCTACCTATAGTAAACATCATGCCAGTATTTATGCGGGCCGATAAAAATGGGGCCTCAACTGCACGTGTTATCCTAATCTAACGACCAAAGTGTGTCCGTCACACTCACAACTGTAGTCGATATCGCCTACCTTGACTGCTCAAAGTAATAGCTAGCCCTGTGTCTATGTGCAACGCTGAATATGAGACCTCAAATGAGCTCAGCAGCCTAACCCAATGGCAAACGACGGCCCGTCATGCTCATGACCGTCCTCGATGTCTCCTACCGTGGCTACTTATAGTAACTGAGGGGTCCATACACATGCTGGTAACTGAATACTGCCCCAACTATACATAATAGACTAATCCAACGGCCAACGGCGGTCCTCCATATCCATACGTGGCATCCGTATGCCAATCCGAAGCCTAAAAATACACAACCACCTTCAACAAACCGCTTTTCCAGTTATTGGTTGCATCGGTACAAACGTAATGTGTGGTGAATCCAGTTCCCAATTTCAGGTATCCGCTTTTACTCGACAGGGTTTCTGAAAGGAAGAATGTGCAATCAAGTATGACTGGTAAACATCTTTCGCGATATCACTTAAAACACGTAATTAAACAAAGTTACAGTGACTAACTCACCAAATGCTTAAAAATACCTTTGTCCACAATTCCAAATCGGTGTCCACATTGAAACTGAAATCTTACTGTTATAAAGGTAAACTCACTAATTGCTCAATCATTCCGATTAGCGATAATGAGGGAGCCGTGTGTACATCGATTGTGCAATAGCGGAGCGTACATTTGAGCCCTAGGATCCAAGGACCACATGCGTCATCAAACGTATCCCATGGATGCAGCAGTAACAAAGACCTAGTGTGTGGGTCGGTACTTGGTATAAAGCCTGCTCAGTTAGAGCACTAAACCCCAGCTTCACTCCACTTCTGCTTCCCGAGACCAATACCACGTAGCTTAATAGAGTCGACTCGTAGCCATCCTATACTCAGCTGCTGTAGCAGTCTCATAAGCTAGGGGCTACTTTCTCAGAAAGCGCTCAGCAAACATGCTTGCGTTTATAATTTTCAGCATTCCATTTTACATAAATAAGCTTCCATATGGCAAGTGCGTAGGTTGGAAGCTGCTCGCTAGTTCAGACTATTCTGAGGCTCTGTTCCGTGTCTGCCGTGTAGGTTTCGGCCTCATTCAAATGATGCCCAACTATTGCAACCCATCTTCACTTCCAAACTCATGTCTTTATATTGCCGAGCTACGGTTTAGACAACGATCGTCAAACACCTAAGGACGTCTTAGTTCCACTGCTCGGACAGGACGAGTATCCCAGCCATACAACAAAACAACCCGTACTGCAGCGTTTCTTGATGTTAATAGATAGACCACTTTGACGTCATAGGTGTTTCAAATTGGCATTGCAGATTCGCGCATCGACCTTATCTGTCACACTACAATCAGCACTAATACAGCTTCGAATGTACATATAACGCTTCACAAATTCGTATGCCTCTCCGTTGACTGTAAGTAGTGCGTTCATTGTCAAACTCACATAAGAAATTCCAGATAAACTGGTCCATCCTCCCGGAGGTCTTATTCCCGTCAGTAGGTATATGTTTGATTTCCCTAACCACACCACCTCTGCGTGCCTATACCGGTTCGCTCAAGATCTCTTGTACCATAATAGCATTTATTGGCAAACACAACCCGTACTTGATCGCTAGTCTAATAAGTACAAATTTACTCCTATCCTGTCTCATTTAGTCACTTGTCGTCACCACCATGATTGTGGCAGACGTTCAGTTTTTTCTGTATTACCAAACTTTATCCTATCAGATATCTCCTTAAACTCACCGGGCTTTACTGAATTCATCCCCTTTCCTCGTAGTACCATGCTTCAAACTTGGGCAATACCCGGTTTGGAGGCCCTGTTTGCTGTTATCCACTCCATCTAGCGAGTGATTTACCTCCCCAGAGACCCCCAAGCGGACCAGAAGAATTCCTCCGATCTTAAAATGGCTTCGTCCCACCTCTGCAAGTTCTCTTGGCCAACTCAAAAAACCCCGCTGCTCACAGAATTGCAAGTCTTAGCCCAAACATCTCAAGCATGATGTCCATCACAGGGCTGTCCAGAAACCGAATTACCTCAGTGCAATGATGGCACGGCACCGCCATACTCAGTTTGATAGCACACCCGCGACTATTTCCTTCCTACTCTTGACTGTACCCTTTCGCCCACTCGGTCCACTACCTGCAACTACGAACAAGCTCATGCTTAGTTCTGAATGTACTCTTATGATCATGCCTGCCCGATCATGCTACCCGCCAGTTGTGAATAAACGTAATTATTACCTTACACTTTGTGAGTGCAGGGTGCAAAGAACTTTGGTCAGTTCATTCAAAAACACCCGCGTCTTCTTCTCCTATTTGAATATGAGAACGATGTCTGCACACTCCATATCTACAAGGTTTTCGTCAGATATTTGGAAACTGGGGTCCAGAAGACATTAGTTATTTAGGAATTGTGACCACATTTGGTTTGTTATTTCGGGCTACAGTCTAACTCACATCATAGTGCTTTCCAGTAGACTTTCTGAGACTTTCCATTCTGAGTCCCCGATGTAGGCACGCCTGTCTTATCTCCTCGCCCGAATGACAGCAATGAAACGCCCACAATGGACCCAAGGATATGCTTGATCCATGCTGGCCTTAATTTGGGACGAATCCTTGGCCAATCCTAACTACAATGACAGCCCTAAACGACTCACCCGAGCTTTCCATGTACGTGGCTGTCCGCAGACCCTCGGTATCGCGACCACCATACCCAGTCTGATGACTTGCCCGTAGTTCAGTATATCCATAATACTTAGCGGATGAGTGTGTTACGTGCACCCACAAGACCGACTCAATCAGTTTTATTTGTGCCAGGACTTAAAAGCACTGGCCACCTTATTGTGCTGTCTGCTTGTTCTGGCCATAAACACATCAATTCTCCCAATGTAACCATAGATGGTTAGAAATAGCCTTGCGCCCGATGTAGCGTGTACTGACCACCATGAAAAAACAACTTACTAGCTGTGAAAAATTCCTTGACTTGGTTGATCAGGACACCTGCTGAAACGATAGGAGACTTTTTTACATACGCATCGTGAGATACTGCTCAATTTTGAGTTTGTGCCGACATAGAGAGAGAAATTATTGCTCTTGTCGCTTCGAGATTATTTCCAAATGCAATACAAAAGAAAACACGAGAAGAAACCACAAATTTCCCACTCCCATCAAGGAGACATCACGCGAAGCAGCTGGCAGCCATTAAAATACGAATTCCACGCCCATGGTGGGCCTCGAGTGCGTTTAAACAACTTTTGAAAAAACTGAGGCCGCGTGGGGAGATCTCAAGGGACCGAATAAATACCATCAAATGCTAAAAATTTATGTTAAATTTTTCTTCCTCCAAACTATGGTTTCGGAGAACTTTTGGGTGTGCATCTAAGGCTCGGCGCTTCAAATTGATATGTTCCCCAAAAGATATGAAAACCCCTTAAAGACTGCGTTTCTTTGCCCAGAACGCCCACCACGTTCAGATCCTAACAACTCACACAGCCGCTTCTGTGCCGGATTATGCCCATCATTTTCTCGAATACCCCGTTGCCGTGCTATCCTTTGTACACACGATGCCGATCAGTCATCCTTTGAGTTGACTGTACCATTGTGAGCACGCCTTATGGTATGCCACCCACCAGCTGGGAACACACCATATTATTATTATTATTATTACTATTATTATTATTTTGGTTTACTTCAAGGGCAGCAGTTCAGACAGGGAAAACTGGCCAGAGGACCGACAGATGGATGACGAGATAGGCAACGAGATACCGTGGGGAGGGGCCAGTTGGGGAATAGCTGCAAGGTCGCGTAATACTCCTCAGCCGCCCGAGTAGGAGAACGTTGTTTGCGTGAGGTACTCCACCTTGAGCCCCTGACGCAAAAGCCTGACTCAAATGGCAGTGGGAGGATGTAGAGCTTTGTTCGAAGACCCTGCACCCGACCTCTAACTTAAAAGATGGAACCGCGAAGCGGTGGTTTTTATGGTTGCCTAGGAAGAGGGCCCTGGAGCCAATGTGTCAGTATTCCGACCCACTTGGCTGCTGGGGGTCGGCCTGGCCTGAAGAAGCACGGAGTATGGCATTACTGTCTCGCTGCTAATGCGGCTGCGCACAGCAGGTGCATTTTGATCAACACTGGATCCTTTGGTTCTGAAATATTTCAGCCGCAGTGGCCAATGCACTAGTGGTCACTGCCAACCATTGGGCTATGGGATTGTGCGGATTTTAGGGCCGCCCTTTTATAGCCTTCCACTCTTCGAGAAAGGGCACATTGCTGTTTCCGTAAACATGAATACGCTGGTCACCTAGAGAAACCACAATACCGCCTTCAATGCCCACTGCAGAGGACAGTACAAATTTACCTCTTGATCGTCTCGTACTACAATTTATTGCGGTACGCGATCCCGCTGTTCTTCATCATGGTGCTCACCGTTTGTCTTTCTGG
The DNA here is from genome assembly GCA_003604175.2 of Clonorchis sinensis. Classification (NCBI taxonomy): domain Eukaryota; kingdom Metazoa; phylum Platyhelminthes; class Trematoda; order Opisthorchiida; family Opisthorchiidae; genus Clonorchis; species Clonorchis sinensis. Next base: position 103,374,815 of record CM030370.1, on the reverse strand, counting down.
GATGGTTGGACATTAGAAAACCCGCAGGGTCACTGCAATCCTGAACTCTGATCACCACACTAAGGTGACAGCTTTAGTTGGGGCTTGTTTAGAAGGAGCACAAGGCTTTTATGGGATGATAGAATTTGAAAAGCGGAGATGGCAAACAATGGACACAAGACAGTAGGGGACGCTGCGTTAGCTGACCAACACCGGACAACCGCACCTGTTTTTCATCCCACTTCTAAGCTACCAGATACGCAATATTGCAAGATATCGGGCAATAGTGATTGCCAATCTGGTAAGATCAAGGTCCTCAGCGCAACACACCAGCCGGAACGCGAACTGTGTAGAAAGTTAGCGAATTTGGTGGGAAGCACAGAAACACAGAGGTGGTTAAATTCGAACCAGCAATTCAGCAGGTTGGTATGAATATGTCGTGGAACAAGCTGGGGTCAGTCAGGGAGTTTGTCGTATTTGCAGCTGATGGAACGCGTGGGCGAGAGGGCACGGTCGAGAGAAGGAATAGAATAGTTGCGGGTGTGCTATCAAACTGGGTATGGTAGTGCCGTGCCATCATTGGCCTGGCATGCTTCAGTTTTAGCCGTAACGGACGTCACATTTTAAGGTGAGTGGGCTGGGGTGTGTAGTTCTTTGGGCAGGGGGGTTCATTTCGGGCTGGCCAAGGAAACAAGGTGGAACAAAGCCGATATGGGATCGCAGGGTTTTTTGGTCCGTTTGGGGATCCTGTGGTTGTGGATCACAAGCCAGATGGAGTGGATAACAGCCAACCAGATCCTCCAAACCGGGCATTGCCGAAGTTCAAAGCTTGGGAAGATGAGGGAGTGGGATTAATCACCAACCGGGCTCCGACTCATTGTTAGCACTGATTTGTACTTTCCTAAAATGGGCTAGCTGCCCGCCAGTCGGCGGCAACGCGGCTTAGTTCCCCTGCTTAAATTTATCAGATACTCAGTAGGCCTTCACAGGCTTGCTTGGAAAATAGTATTCTGATGTGCTCATTATAGACAAACCCTCGCTTAGTACGGTTTTCCTGTTGCCTGACCGGACTTTCAATACATAGTAACAGGTCGACATAACCACGCATCGAGCATGAAAATCGTGATGCCGACGGTCACTAACTACCAGTGTGCACAAAAATCTCGACTAGCCTACGGCTTGCAAAATCACCTTCCAGTTCTGACAGGCTAGAACAGTCAAGGCATATAGACTGTTTCCAGCAATCTGTTGGACCACGTTGAGTTACGCGCAAAACCCCAAAAGCCAAAGCGTTCAAATGGAGGTTTATCTACAAATGCGGTACTGTAAATACAACAATAAAAATAACAAAGCTTTACAAACCTCAAATCGTGGGACTACGCCGGCTTCTATACACCGGTTTAGGAACTGCTAATTCCTAAAGGATCCCAAAGTCCACACCGATTCAAAAGCACGTGTCAACAAGACAACGAAACCACGTGATGACTTAAAAAACACGTGCAATGACAAGGTCAAAGAACGGTTTACGTTCAGGTCAAAAACAAGAAAGTTGGTATAGGCGCAAAGGCGGAATAACAAAAACTGGGAATAACGTTGTACAAAATAAGGATAGGAGAAAAGAATCAACACCGCCCCCCAAAGCCAGCATGGCTTTCCCTAATCTACCAACTCAATCCACCGCATGCAAGAAAGAGATCAACGAGAATGGTACAATTGCTCTAGCCACAAACGCTTCCCTCAATCTGCAGCATGCGCCTAGGGTGGGCGAGCATCTAGCTGTCTTCTACTCCTTCCAGCAGGCAGATGCGACGTATATCCCGCCTAACCGTACCCGATGTAGTCTTTACTAATACTTCCCGAATATGGCCATCACTTCCGGGCCTGGCATCCACTATGACGCCTTTCTCCCAATGTCCGCGACTTGGACTTTCGCCGCTGAATAATACGAAGTCTCCAACTCGGAAATCTCGACGGTTTCGCATCCACTTGTGTCGTAACTGTAATAGCGGAATGTATTCCTTCAACCATCGACGCCAAAACGTATCCGCCAACACTTGCCCCTGTCTCCAACATCGGGTATATCGATCGCGTATATTGACCATATTACCTGGCAGTTCAATCTGTCCCCGCAACAATAACAGGTGACTTGGGGTCAGCACTTCTAAGTCTGGATCATCGTAGACAGGCACAAGTGGTCGGTTATTTAAAATACGCTCCACATCAGTTAGGAAGGTAGACAAAGATTCGTCGGTCAACACCTGTTCGCGAGAGACCGCACTCAGTACTCGGCGAATAGATCGTATCTGACGCTCCCAAACTCCTCCGCGGTGACTGCTATAGGGTGGGTTGAAGTGCCACTCAATCCCGTGGGCTATCATTCTCTTATTAACGGGATCGGAATCTAGCGATTTCAGAAATTGACGAAGTTCTAGTTCGGCTCCAACGAAGTTACTTCCTCGGTCACTGAACATTTCCTTTGGAGAACCACGGCGGTTAACAAAACGGGAAAGTGCCATAAGAAAGGAGTCAATCGATAAGGAATGAGCTACTTTGATGTGAAGTGCACGCGTCCTCAAACACGAGGAGATACACCCGTATCGTTTCCTCGACTGTCGTCCGTCGCGCACAAAAAAGGGACCGAAATAGTCCACACCAGTGGCGGCAAAGGCGTAATCGGGATCAACTCTGCATGGTGGTAACGGCGCCATCAGCTGTTCCGCGGGCTTCATCGACCTTGCCTTGCATGACAAACACCTATGCACAAGCCTTTTGACTGCGGCTGTCGCCTTGACAACCCAAAATTTCTGACGCATTGTAGCTAGGACGTGCGACGTGCCCATATGTCCTTCCAACTCATGGTAGTATCTAATCAAGCAATGCGTCACGGGATGTCGACTCGGAAGTATGATGGGATGCTTGCGGGATTGGGACAAACCACTATTCTACAGTCTTCCTCCGACACATATCAGTCCTTCAAGGAGTATCGGAGAGAGTTTCCGCAAGGAGTTAGTCGAGTTCACATTCTGAGACTCAACAGGACGTGATTTTCCAGCGAGAGAATTATATAAATGCGGAAAGGCGTGCTGTTGCACATATTGCAACAGTGAATATTCTGCTGCCCTTAGTTCAGCAAGCTGCAGAGATCCAAGTGAGAGTACACACTTCTCTTCTTTATTTGACTTTACGCGAAGGTACAATTTGAATCGCGTCATCCATGCTATGGCTCGTTTCAGCCTAGTCCATGAAGAATAGTAAGAGAGCAGTTTGTCAAATGCTAATTCCCCCAAGACGGTAGTGCTCAGAACGTTGGACTCTTTAACTTCGAGGCCCGGTATATCTTCGGCAAGGCATTTAACGTTCATTTTTGGCCACATGTGCTCTGGACTTTGTAGAAAGGCTGGACCATGCAACCAAATTTCTAGATCGTCCATGCGGCTACCAGCAACTCCCCTTGATGCGTGATCTGCTGGATTGTCTTGCGTTGGCACATGCCTCCACTGAGATACTTCGGTATTCTCGTGAATGTATCCCAGCCTATTCGCGACGAACGTCTTATATTTAGATTTTCTGTTATTGATGTAATGAAGTACGATCATAGAGTCAGTCCATAAGTATGTGCTGTCTATTTTCAAACGCAATTCCCTCAGGACGAGGCTCTTTAACCTTACGGACAAGACAGCAGCTTGTAATTCCAGTCGCGGTATAGTGACAGGCTTCATTGGGGCAACACGGGATTTGCCAATCAGAAAGTTACAGCAAACCATCCCGGAACTGCATATACAACGTAAATAAACAACGGATCCGTATCCAACTTCTGAGGCATCAGAGAATATATGCAGTTCAGTGTAACGTACATCAAACCTAGTAGGCATGATGCATCGAGGGATTTCCAACGTCTCAACTCTCTGTATGTCGCACTGCCAACTGTCCCACAAAGTTTCCATGGCCGTATCAATGCGTTCGTCCCAACCGAGTTTCTTCTCGCACAGTCGCTGTAGTAATCGTTTGGGTTGAAGTAGAAGCGGGGCCACGAATCCGAGGGGGTCGTAAAGTGAGGCGATGCAAGAAAGTATACCGCGTTTGGTCGCTGGGCGTGTTGGCAAGTCAACCTTGAATCGGAAGCAATCAGTTTTGATAGACCAGCACAGACCAAGCGTCTTGTGCAAAGTCGAATCTGAAATGTCGAGGTCAACCAGCTCGGATGCTCGCTCGCTAATAGGGATGACATTCAAGACTTCCGGATTGTTGCTTACCCACTTATGTATACGAAATCCGCCCAAATTCAACATCGAAGTGAGTTCGCAAACTAGTTTTTTAGCTATATCGACAGAATCCACAGATACAAGACAATCATCTACGTAAAAGTTTTCCTTCACCGTGGAAACTGTCAGTTCGTCGAAATCATTTCCGTTGTCATCAGCAACCCTACGCAGAGCAAAGGCAGCGCAAAACGGGGACGAGGTGGCTCCAAACGGGTGCACGTTAAGATGATAGACGTCTGGGGACTTATTCAGATTGCCGCCAGTATACCACAGAAAACTGAATGCTGCCCTATCCTCCGGTGGCAAGCGTACTTGTAAGAACATCTCTTCTATATCTGCGGACAAGGCAGTTTCATGGAGTCGGAAACGCAGTAAAACGCCGATGATGTCATTTGTAAGGTCAGGTCCAGAAGATAGGCAGTCGTTGAGGGAAACACCCTGACTTTTCGCAGCGCAGTCGAAAACTATACGGAACTTCCCAGGCTTTCGATGGTTGAAGACGGGATGATGTGGGATGAAGCGCAAGCCTTCCGTCGAACCAACTAACGACCGACTTACATACCCCTTTCTTTCGTAAGTAGCTAGGGTCTCGGTGTAGTATCTAAGGAGGTCATCATCCTTCAACAAGCGACCCTTCAAATAACTGAGGCGTTTCTCCGCTACACTCAGGTTACTAGGCAGGTTCTTCCAGTTGACCTTCCAAGGCAGCGGCACATGATAGTGACCATCGAACAAGCAAACAGACTGCTCTGTGTCTTTCATGATCTCTTTGTTCTCAGGGGACAGTGAATTATCTGTACCCTTACTTTCGTTGAAATCCGATTCAAACATCGTCAGTATGTGATCCTCAACACTAGGTTCCGTACTGAGGCAATTCACTGATATTCTTTTGGGTCCTGCAGGGGGAGCTGGTCCGAAAATTGCCCACCCCAAGGCCGTTAGATATGCGCAGGGATGTTTCGGAGAACCCATACGTTGCTCGATAACCCAGTGGGCCTCTGGGACATTAGTTCCTATCAAACTCGAGACGTTATTTCCTGGAATTCTTGCTGGTTGAACATCCGCAAGGTGCGTCCACTTACTCAGCAGCAATTCATCCGGAATCGAAGCCTTGGCGATGGGAAGTGACTCGATAGTGTAGGCACAGTCGACGTCCACAACATATCCGTCATGCAACGACTGAATGGCAAAGCTGACTGCCATAGTATCCTTGATATCGGGGCCATTTACCGATGAAACTTCTACTCGCGTCGCTTCCCCTTCTATTCCAAGTTGCTTTGCCACGTCTGCCGTTAGTAGAGTGGTATCAGAACCATTGTCCAACAAAGCATGAGTTAGTACAGTCCCCTTTGGTCCAATCAGCTTAACTGCTACGAACCCAAGGTAGCTCCGGGGTCCCTCAACTACCGTTGAGTTGACGTTGGCACCTTTCGTAGCCTCATTGACCACTCGCTGTCTGCTGTGAAGCAGACGGTGATGTCGCTGGTTGCAATTTGAGATGTCGCAACGTGTAGGGACGCGACACTCAAATGCTCTATGGTTAGGCTCTAGGCAATTGAAACATAACTTGAGGCCTTTCAGTCTACTGAGTTTCTCGACTTGAGATAGAGTGCGAAATACTTCACATTCTGAAAGGCTATGAGTCTGGGAACAGTGAGGACAGGCCATACTTGCTTTCGTAGCTACGACGTTGATGCGGGCCTTTCTAGGTGGACGTTCTAAGACTACTTTGTCCACTTGATTACCATATCTTCTTGGACTGGCGATAACACCATAGCAATTTGAGGCAATCGATACACTTCTGTCAAGGAAGGATACAAGGTGATCGAATTCCGGCTCTGATCCCGAACGCAGTATATCGTCTGCCGCTTCAGCCCACCTTTGTTGCAAATGCCGAGGTAGACGTTCTACTATGCGCTTGAGATTTGTTGAGCAGTTTAAGTCAGCTGTGTAATGCATCTGTTTCAACGCCAGATCACAGTTAACCATTTTCCTAATCAACCTTCGTAAGGCATCGACGTCTCCAGGAGCAATGGGCCCTCCAACCAGTAGCTCGTTCATGAACGACTGTGCAATGTCGTGTGGCCTGCCGAACTGCGTCCTGAGGATATCCATGGCCCTTTGATAGCCTGCCTTTCCAGGAAGGAAAACGCAGTGTTCAATTGCCTCTTTTGCTTCCCCACGGCAATAATGGAGAAGGTACATCAATTTATTGCTATCATCAAAGAGCCGATCAGCTATGCTCATTTGGAATGCTTTAATAAATTTCCAAAATTCCATTGGATTTCCGCTGAACTTATCTATCTCTATTTTCGGCAAGCTGAATGTTGGTGCGGTAGCATAGTGGTTAACATGTCCGCCGTCCATTTCGTGCGCCGCGGTTCGAGTCCCGGCGGTGTCACCTTTTCTAGGCCGATTCATAGATGGCTGCGCGCATCCTATTTCCTCTGAGTTCACCTTCGCTACAAATTTCTCGATCTTCTGTTTACTGGGTGAAAACCCACGTTCACAGTAGCCGGATATTGAGCTTTCATCATCAGAGGACTCATACGACAACAGCATCTGCCTCCGGGACGCCAACTTCAGCTTTCTGATCTCTAGCTCCTTCAGCCCTATCGCTATTTCTTCCTCCAATATCTCCTTCTCCAGCCTACTTTTGGCATAACCTCTACCCGTCTGCCTGCTGGACCTTACACTACCAGCTACGCTTGGCTTAGGGGGAGAATGTCGACATAATAAAGGAGGCTGAGAAATACAAATGTCACGCTCAACAATAATATCAGAACTATCGTTCAAGTTAGCAAGTTCTGGGTTCGATAAGGTTTCGAGTAACTTGCCGCTTCTTGTCCTTGTCATGTTGGTTCCAAAGTTCCAATATTCCAATTCGGGTGAACGTCCGAGATCCACGGGATAATTGAGTTCTAAGATTTGAGTACTATAGATTGTTTCCAGCAATCTGTTGGACCACGTTGAGTTACGCGCAAAACCCCAAAAGCCAAAGCGTTCAAATGGAGGTTTATCTACAAATGCGGTACTGTAAATACAATAATAAAAATAACAAAGCTTTACAAACCTCAAATCGTGGGACTACGCCGGCTTCTATACACCGGTTTAGGAACTGCTAATTCCTAAAGGATCCCAAAGTCCACACCGATTCAAAAGCACGTGTCAACAAGACAACAAACCACGTGTTGACTTAAACAACACGTGCAATGACAAGGTCAAAGAACGGTTTACGTTCAGGTCAAAAACAAGAAAGTTGGTATAGGCGCAAAGGCGGAATAACAAAAACTGGGAATAACGTTGTACAAAATAAGGATAGGAGAAAAGAATCAACAAGGCATACCATAATATATACTTTGTTTATGTGAACGTAACTATCAAGTTGGAAAATACTCTGGAGACCCGTTCGAGTTTGAAGACATCGGGATACGGAAAAACTACTCTAAAGCGATGGCCCTAGTAGCCGCTTCCTTGCGGCTTATCAATACACTATCCGTCTATGGCACAACTACCTCAGTGCTGTTGGCTAAGCCAAGACCTCCCCATCAAAGAAATACACACCTCTTGCTCAATTGTCCCCACAAGGAAGTCGGTTACGGAGCTGTCCGGAAGCCAAAATATGTCACTGCAATCACAGCAAGCCACCGCAATGCCCGGTCTGATGGCATACTCGCAACTGTTCTCTCCGTGACCGAATATTCGTCCCACCCTGTCAGACCTACTTGAAAACGCTAAAAAACTTCATGCTGAGCGAATAGAAATTTTCCTTGAACTTGATATTGTTGGTGTTTCAACAGACTTTTAGCTTACTCTGTCAATGAGTTCAGCGGTTTTTTTATTTGCAGTAACCGTTCTGCCCAGCGCTTTAGCATTCACCGATTTACAGACTGATACGCGGGGTCCAAGTTTCACCAACCTTCCAGAGTTGCTTCTGGTCTTTCGGTCAAGTGGTTCCCCCTTTTGTGTGGGCTCACCAGAATAAGTACAAGAGGTCGCTTTCAACCATCCACACACACGTTTGCAAACACCCACAACAAAATCACATGTAATCCGGTGGGTTCCAACGTCCGCGGTGCTAGCTCACTGGGAATGCCCGATAGACGGTTCAGTCGATCATCGGAACCAAGATAGTTACTGAGTCGTCTTTTGGGGAGTACGGCGTACCACATACCACTCAAGCGTGAACACGTTCGTCTAAATGTGAGCATTCAGGGGCGTTCAACGTGGCAACACGCGCAGCTAGCAAGTCACGTGCGGAGTTGAACCTCGGAACGGTCAATGATATTCAGTGTTGACGGTTCTCAGTGAGAGCGAAACTCTAGTCCAGTGCTTTACTCTTTGATGCGGACTCATCAGAATGACTACACCGGCACAGGAGGACGACTGTTCAGAAGGGAGCACAATGAATATGAATGCATATATATATATATATTAATGTGTACACTTGAAGATCTTTCTACCGTGCTCTCCCCGTGCGTTCATTGAATCTACGGTGGAATATTTGCCGGGCGATCCTTGGTCAGATAGGGTGTAGGTAAATATTAGGTCGGCTGAGACGTGCTGATACTCCAGGAAAAAACAGTGTAAGCACAGCTGGCGGCTTTGAGACCAGCAACCATCTTCGGCGCAGCTCATCGTACGCACTTACTAAAGGTTGCACCCCTCTTTCGGCAAACTGGTTGGCGTATTTAAAAAGTCCATATGAATAATGTGGAGAAAGTGAACCGGATCTCTTGTAAGTCGACAGAGGCCTTACTAAGTGATTTTTCATGGTCGATGGAGGACATTTGTAACAAAAGCCGTCTCATCCCTAAACAAAATATGGAAACAATTTTAGTCATTCAGTGGTAGGTGCCAGTTCAGTGACCACTGATTTTCGCTGTCAACATCCATTAAGAGGGCGCTGGCTTTGGAGCCTCAGGAATTTAGGTCGTCCAAAAAAAGTACACACGGAACTGAAAGCACATCCTGATCAAAAACAAGAGCGCTCCCGAAACCGAGGCCTGAGCAACATCAATGGGCAGTGATTCAGAAGAACAGTAGGTTGAGCCGACTTTCATTCGGAATGCGTTGTCTGACGTGAAAGCCTTACTCTAGAGTAAAACTCCCTCTTAAATCCTATAAAACTTAGGTCTGCAGAGCGGTGAGATGTGTGAAACCCGACTCGGAATTTTTTACTGGTCGAGGAATGCACCATCTGATGTGCGTCCCTCGTCTTCGACTTGGGTTGCGTTGTTCATAATTACAAACATATTCGTCACGCAAAAGTGGTTTGAGCGATGTTCGTCTTGCGTTGGGGATATCAAATTGTTGCTGTGAGATGATTTAAAGTGGTCTATCACAGAATGCGTTTCCTTACCTTGCACGGTATGCTGGTGAGGCTAATGAGCTTGTAGCCGAGGGAGGATAAACAGTTGCCAGATTTGTATATTGTCGTAAGCCCTCTCCCTTCGAAGCAAGGTAGGATTGTTTTTGTGGCGTAACCGACGAAGCATTAAGTGTGAACACTCCGTCTAGGTAAGCAAGGTTTCTGTAAAATCCCTGAATGCGTCTCATCTGGCCCCAAGCGGTGCAAGAGTTGACAAAACTTCTCGTTGAAGTTCAATGTTGTTAAAAACAGGTTGTGGTTGCGCCTTGACATGGTGAATGTGATGTGTTCGCTGGGGCAGAATATGGGCCTACATAGCGTTCCATAAAGACTTCATATACTACAATTTGGTCACCCGTGGGTTTTCCGTTTTGTCCCTTGCTTATTTCTTCGATTGTCTCATGCACTTAGCACACTTTTGTTTTACCAAGTAAGGCCTAGCACCGTGGCCTGTTGTCATATGTTCCGTTGGCGGATATCTGATTTGCAGCGTTTGCGTAGCTTATGAAACGCCAGCTCGTTCTTAGTCTCTCGCTATTCCGTTTTTGAAGAATAGCTGGTACCTCGTTTCCAAAAGACGCTATTGTTTTGGGTAGCTTTTGGTCCGTTTAGGTGCAAGCTCGATACTCTGGGAGGGGCACTCCATCAGCTACGCGAATTTTCTAGACAATGGTTTTGCAATAAAGTTGGTCTCAGATTGAACTGGTCAAGAAAAATACACATCCCTGAAAAGCCTGCTCGGTAGAAGTTTCGCATCCATGTTTTGGGTTTCGGGTTCTTGGCCCAATAGCGGATAAAGTCAACAGCCAGCACACGGTAGTCCCTATGTTTCAGTGGAGTTCAAGCAACGACCGATCAGAAAAATGCCCCTAATAGTAATAAGTAGATCCAGTGGGGATGGTAGTTGTTATGTGAAATACATGGTGAGTGCGACGGCATGCTAAGTTTAAGCACTCTGTTGATGAAAGATGTATGAGACCCGATGCGCTAAAACTCTATCCAGGAGGCATTGGGAGCGCTAAATTCAATCACCAGCAAAAGATTATCATGACGGTAGCCCAAGAAGATTCGCTCGAGTGTTCGTAGGAGAGGCAGATCGTCCTCCGGTGGACATGAGTGTAAATATTAGATGATGCCGAGAAGAAGAGAAGCGGTCTGTCGCATAAGAACCCACAGTGAATCAAAAAAGAGCGTCAAGCGAACAATCGAAACGGGTGAGGACGCATAAAAGTAAAGAGCAACCACACCTGCCTCCCGCCTCTCCAGTAGGCTCGGAATATGGGGTAACCCCCAGTAGGGATCTCTGCGTCAGTAGCATCTGTTGTGTACATTTATGGACGGTTATTCAATCCCAGCCGACTGTTGAGTAAGGAGAAGTTTGTTGAAAAGACTGAGAGTTTGTGGAAAAGCAATTCAACACTAGTATTGCTGGTTCATGAGGAGGACGGCGGAGAGGTGTCATACCGACAGAGAGGTTGACAGATTTATTAGTTTTGTGCCGGGTGTGATTCTAATGCTTTCAAAGGGCATCTGCGGTATGCTTCCCTGCTTCCTGCTATAGTATCCACTGCCTGCTTGTGGGGCAGGTTTGGCCCCGCTGGAGTCTAGTTAGCGCAGCTTTTTTGGGATGCAGTTTTTTCATCGCGGGCAAAAATTTAGAAGTTTGTTGCACGTAGCTCCTGCACTGTCGCATTTTGGACACCCGGATTCGCTCTTGTTCAAATGCTTGCGGTGAGCACACTTTTGCTCTTTTTTTTGAGCTTTCGGACGCGGCTTGGCCTCCAAGGTGTCTCACTGAGAATCTGTCGATTCACCCGTGCGTTGAATACGACGAGCAGGGAGTATTTTTATTTTTGCAGGGGATTTAAACTCGGACCCAGCTATTATCGCTCCGGTTGGGCAAAGCTTACCTGATCCAAAGAGACCGTAGTTGCTTTCCTTTTGCGTTTTTAGGGATTTCTGGGTCATTTTATAATCGACACAGTAAACTCGGTGTTTACGTGATTTCCAGGCACGGTTTCGGATACGCGGCTTTTGTCCCGAGGATCATGAGTGACGACTGGGTTCATAACCGGGCCGACTGCGTTTGACGAAGTGGAGCTGGAGGCCGGAAATCTAGCATGTTTTTGATGAGAAGGCGTCAACACTAGTTTCGTCGTTGTTGACTAGCCTGTGATTGTGGGGCTCCTTGAGCAGTCTTGAACATTTGGGGCAACACTTGCGGCTGATCTGTACGGCTGATCTGCGGCTGATCTCCACAGGTGATTCAGTCCAGCCTACTGCTAATGACCTGAGGGTGGATTTCACTGCTGTGCCCTTATCGTCCGGTAAGAAAATAAGCGGTTGGATGTTCTGTTCACTCAAGGATTGCCTCACCCCGAGCATCACTATAGTTGGTGGCTGAGATTTCTGTGACTATTGAGTAAAAGCTGCAGTCACGACGCAAGAATCCAAATGTTGGAGTGGTTGATCTATCGCAAAGCAGAAGCCTGTTGTGCGCTTCCACCCCAGAACCACTGTAACCCAGTTTCTGCGCCCCTACTGGACAATCCATCGGCACACACTCGACCTTCGGGAAGATTTTTTGAATACTGATAACCCTCTCCAAATTCTTGTGTACGGGACAGAAAAGGAGTGAAAAGAGCGCCTGAGGGCCCAGAGGTTTACTTACCTCTCTTTTCATGTAACCATTTTTTTGAAGGAATACGTACTGATACTTTGTAAGAGCACCACCAAAGAGCGGTTTTGCCAGTTTTTTGGCGTGCTCGTTCTAAAAAGTTGTCTCCAGACGATCATCCTGGACTCGTTCTTTAGCCTGTCTAACGAAAACACCCTTTGCGGCCATTATTGCCACGTCAGATAGCTTGACGACCTGCTTCCCAGCAAACGAACCCGGGAAGAAAAGCGCAAGGTACTCGTTCAGGGAGGAATGTTTGTCGTTAACTTTCGTCTGTGCCACTGCATTCCTTGTATTTGCATTATCCAAGGCACCCGAAAAAGGCACCAGATTTTACTTGAGCGTCCCAACCGAAATAGAACAGTGGCACTGGTCTTTCTAAATCAAATGTGAGGGTTTTGTCTGGCTGTTGAAACGTATCTTACAGTTTGCGAAATTTACAACACCCCTATGTTAGGCAAAATCGGCGCAGACGAATTTCGGGTTCCGTCTTAGGCGTTATCACCAACTCCCTCCCTCAAGGAACTTTTACACCCGACTCCGCTCCAACAGTTTCCTGTACACCGTGGTTCTGGGATTCCTCCTACCAATTACCCGGATTGCAAATTCCTCAACTTTATCATCCATACTTGAGCTTTTCGTGACTCTGGTCGTAAGCACAACAGTCCAAGGTCTCAGCGATCGGTTTGGGATTTGGTTCAAATTGGCCGGAGAGATCGTGGTAATTCTGCTGCTTCACTAGATCTGTTGTTCTGGTCTCTCATTTTCTGCAGTTTGAAGTTTTCAGGTGTTAGGTAAGGTGCCTGTTGTTTTTCCTCCGTCGTTTGTTTTTTCCGCCTGACTAAATGCTGCCTGTCATCCCACTAGAACCTGGCCCACGAACTACAAACTCAGATACCATTCTCAAGTGCGCCATAAAATGTTACTAAAGGAGCCTAGGAATCCTCGGTGTTATTTCTGAACTGAGAGACAGTGCTCTTCTGAATCTGGGAAGACGAATCAGCTCCCCACCAACTAATGAGTGCAGTGGACCAGGACGACAGAAGCAGCCTTTCCTAATTATTTACATAAGGGTAAGCGAATTTGTACAACAAACCTCAATTGTTCACGTTCGTAGCGTCAACAGGCTCACAGGTCTGTCACTGACCTGCACAGTGCAGTGTCAACGTCCGCACACCGAACAACGGCGAGCGGAATGATGACTCAGTAGCGTGGGTTGCGGTCGGCCCTTTCGACGATAGTCTCGTGATTCTCATTGGACGAGCGATCACACAGAACTCATGAGAAAACAAGTCAAGGCATGCTCAGCAAACTGGACATGAACGCGCATGGGTCAAATGCGCCAGCTGCGCACACACACACATGCTAATACACAAGGTCGGACGCCTCTGCGGCAAGGTGAGTGACGGGTACGAATAAGCAAAACAACTGGAGATCAAAAGTACGTAGGCGGAGTAAGCAAATGAATGGGGGAATTATCATGAGGTCAAGTTGGATTCAACACTGTTCCTTTTCCGCATAATCCTTAGTGCCCACAAATCCTGCCAGCCTTGCTTTTTTCCGTCTGTTTCACTATGCTCAGGCCTGGTGGCATGTCACTCACTAGTTGAGAATAGACAGTATTATTATTACCTAGTCATTCTGCAAACCTGTACACCTAAAAAGCCACCATGAATAGCAAGTATGACATTACATTCTACGTGGTACCCTCGATGGACATCCGTTTTGTCCACACCCGAGATGGTTCACCGACAGCTTTAACGGAGAGCATCCTGTCATAATTAGGCCTCTTATTGTGAACAAGTGGCTGCACCACAGAAATGTGACGCATTCTGGCGGTTTCTCACGCACCGATAATGTCAGAGTGAAGAATTTAAAAAACTATTATTATTATTAGCGGTCGCATGACAGTGAAGTCAAGGCTCACAGGCCTGCTTGCGCCCAACCGCGGCAAACCAACCACACTGGGTAGTGTGCATTTGGACCTTTTAGAGCAAGGGCTCATGATAGTGAGACCACGCTTGTACTTCCGTACAGCCAGGTAATAAGTGGATGAAAGCCACTTAAGACTGAAAACTTTTGGATGTTACGGTTGTCCAAAGGCTGCAGAATAATCAGCGCCGCAGGACTATGGGCCAGTTAACACACCGTACATGCACCTGAAGGTTAAATTACTCGTGATTCAATTCTCGGATGTTTATCCGAAGCTGACCTCATGACACGCTGCCGGCGCAGCTTTCATAGAAGCACTGCTGTCTCACAAAAACTCCAGTTTTCAGGTCGGTCCGAACTAGGCGAAAATTTATCTCCACCAGCCATTGTTTTCGGTGGATCGGATTTTTGCCTATGGGCCAGATCTCATCATCTGCTGAGCGGAAGGCTTTTTGAGGGGTTCCTTAGTGCTCTTTCGTGGTCCTTTCACTATTTACTTGGTGGATAAAAGATGTATTCACGGCCTGCATACCCAGCGATTTAGCTTCGTCGCCACTGGGATCCAGACGGATTAGCTCAACGAGTGGAATGCTGGGATTTCCCAATAGGACAGACTAAATGCTGCCTGTCATCCCACTAGAACCTGGCCCACGAACTACAAACTCAGATACCATTCTCAAGTGCGCCATAAAATGTTACTAAAGGAGCCTAGGAATCCTCGGTGTTATTTCTGAACTGAGAGACAGTGCTCTTCTGAATCTGGGAAGACGAATCAGCTCCCCACCAACTAATGAGTGCAGTGGACCAGGACGACAGAAGCAGCCTTTCCTACGTCAAAAGCTTTCGTGCTTACTCGGCTAGACAGCTCTACGCGGGATTGGTCTCAGTTTTTCAAAATACATGTTGCATTATTGAAACGGAAATCGAGAAACCAGGTGAGTGGCAGGGACAACTTTGTGGTGTCAATCAGGATAAGTTGCAAGTCTTTTACCTTCACGCAGTGAAACTACCAAGAAGAATTAATACCTTTATGTAAACAATAAATTTCTTTGTGTGTTATAAAGGGTTAACGTTGAGTCATATATGTTTCCTTCAGCAATCCAACGTGCCAAGGTGGCATCAAAGAACCCCCAGCAAAGAATAAGCTGGCAGAACCGAGAGGGCAAACGCGCCACATTAGTGAGTGTTTACCTGTTACAACGGGCGCCATGGCGTTTGGTGTTCGACTTCCAAGGGGCAGGAGCCTAACCCCTTAAGTCTGGCGCATGTAGTATAAAGTTTCCACGTTAAAGTCCGCCCGCGTGTCCTCAGTGGTAAGTATAAGGTTTCTGTAAGCTAACCACGCACAATGCGTCAGAGTTTGGAGGGATGCGGTGTCAAGCAAAATAACCCATGGTGGCTTAAACTGCACAACAAGGAATGTAAAAAACAGGACTAGGAGTAGAGCTGTCAAAATTACAGACAGAGTGAAGGCCACATAAGTAATTCCCGACTGCGATGGATTGAGAACAAAACAAAGGCTGTTCTAAAAATCGGATCTCCACAAGCTTTCAAACATTTGGTTGTCAGGAGAACCAACAAGGCCATACGGATCAACGGGGATCAGTTATTTCTTCGCCGCGTGAGTTGGTCAATCCAAGCCGGATTTATTCCAGACACAGGCTAAGTGCGACGCCTTTGCTATAGATAAAAACATGCAGCCATCTGAAGCGGCTACTTTACACAGATTTCATTCCGGGTTGAATCCTTCTCACACCATGGCGTTTGACTCAACGAATCGCTACCGATGGCTCCTCGAAAACTCTGTTCAAATGCTATCCCGCTACAGTTTCTGCGATGAAGTTATTGGTATTAGACCAACGAATATGGTCCGGTCGTTTCTCTACATTATATTAATGGAGATGACAGCTACAGACTAGCATCGGGCGTCATCTTCTCCTACACTTCTCACCACCGAATTAGTCGATGCACAAACCACTGTGGCCAGCTACTCAAAGTTTCGAAAGCAACAACCAAAATGAATGGGCGAGGTAGCTGCTTGGTCATGAAATGTGCTGTTTGCGAGCAGTTTTCTAGTGACCAGCTGGGAATAAATATTATTATTATTCTGTGTGTCAGCCGGGTACTTGAATCCCGAATACTATCTGATTTGAGCTTCGATAGTCGGCTCGCCTTACCATACATCAAGGAATTTGCTTGCAGGCATTCCAGCGCTTGACACTGGCGCGTTCTTCAGCTACGAGATTGATGAAAACCTGAAGCTCAAACTTCCCAAGAATTTGTACAAATGTGTAGCTTGATGCAAGATAAATTGCAGGATACGGGATTGTTGGCCAGAGGCGCTTAACACACCGAAGCGGGCAGAAGATTGTCGTAAACGGAGGAATTGAGACAAACCCAAAGGACAACTTTGAGGACTCCCTACTTTCATCAGCGACGAAGTGTACTTTATTATTGCACTGTTACAAAAGATGCTTTGGCGTAAGGTTTCTCAAGTTAACGCGGTATTTCCACCTAAATTGAGATTAGTATGTGGGAGGGTGTCCCTTGAATGGTGCAGTGGGAGAACAATGCGGAACTGATATTTACAGCGTAGGAGACGAGTTATCATCTCTAGTCCTCACCAGACCGTTTGCACAACGGCCATACTCAAAACGCAAGTGTTAATTTGTTGGTCTCTTTCGCGTGTTGAATACTAACTTTTGTGATAAGTTGAGTACACATGAGCCTGCTTATGATTTCTCAAGTGTTTAATGATTAGGCGGGTAGTGCTCTGGCTGGTCTGTGGGGGGGGGCATCGGGTTTTGATATAAGATTGTTGTCAGTTTCATTCAAAGTTGCCGATACTACCGTCGAGAGAGTGACAGCCATTCATGTGCAATCTAAATCTATATGCAGTCTAGAATGTGCCCTCTACTTCAGTATCTGGAAGTAAACGTCACCCTGTCATCGCCACTTGGAAGTGGCTGGTATCCATTGCGGAAGACTGGATAAATAGTAGCAATTAGGTTAGAAAATAATCTTCCAGGTTCGCCAGTTGTCCGCTTTCACAGCAAACACGCTAAAGTTCTGTGGATTTGCGGATTACTAAACAGGATAGAGGCCTTCGACTAAGCTTTCCGGGTCGGACTTTCTTTGTTTTTCAGCGGCTTCCGCTCACGTGGAAGGAAAGGCCGGAAAGGATGTAGCACTGCTCTTTAAGTCCTCGGCGCGGTGCCATAATCTTGCCAGCCTGAGGATTCAAATAGAAAGCCGTCTAAGAATTGCTTTGAATGGAGGTGGTAGTTGCAGCGTGAACAGCCGTCGGAGGAAGGTAATTTTACGCACCAACTACCGGAAATGCGAAATAATGTTGCCCAGTGATTGTGTAGGCCCTTGGTTTGAAAATCCTCCCATGTCATCGCCGCGTGTTAGTTAAGTCAACGGTGAGAAATCCGTTGGCCGAATTTTGTTTAAGCGTGGCGTAAGCAAGTAATAGGTCTCTTCAAAGGCAACGATATTCCAGTGGAAATAGGCCAAGCACTCCGAGACGCATTTCGTGGTCCACGGATTTAAGGCCGGCAACCATTTTCATAGCAGCTCTTTGGACACGCTCAGTAGGGATTTCGTCTTTCGTGCATCCTGAGTAGACAGCTTGGTTGGTGAATTCAAGAATCGGTCAGACGTAGGCCCAATAGAATATCTGGCAGTCCGTGCGAGTAATACGAAAGAAGGCTCGTCGAATCATCCTTAGAACGGGGGTGTCCTTTGAGCCGACTTTCCGTGGTTGATGAGTGGAACAAATTTAAAGAGAGCCAAAGATCTAAACCTTTTTTGGTGTGTAATGTTTTCTGGTCCATTCTCACAATGCACGTCAGAGGCGTTCGCTGAGTATCCTCCGAATGACATGTGGACGTAATTTTCGTCATCAAGGGGAAGATGCCAGTTCAACGACCACTACTTTTTAGCACTAGATCCATTTGGAGGGCAGTGGCATTTGAACCCCAAGATTTCAGGTCGTCCGCGGAAACTTAACGCGAATTTGATGGAACACCCGGAAGTTCACTGACGTAGATCAGAAACAGAAGTCATCTCAAAACAGAGGCTTGAGGAATTCCGGTGGAGGCCGACACCGAGGAGGAGTAAGTCGAGCCTATTTTCACACGGAATGTTCTGTCCGATATGAGTGCCTTAATCCAACGTAGAATTGTCCGTTAAATCCCGTAAATTCGAGTTTCTGGAGCAGCTGAACGTGTGAAACTCAAGCGAATGCCTCCAAGTAGTCGGAAAACATTGCATCTGCTATGAATCATTCGTCCTGAGCTTCAGTTAAGCTGTCCATAAACAAGAGCATGTTTGATATGCAGAAACGGTTTGAGAGGAATCTGTGGAGTATCAAGTTATTGGTATTGAAGTGATTCAAGATAGCCCGCTTCAATATGCGTTCCATCACCTTGCATGGCACGCTAAGGAGGCTAATATGCCTGCAGCTTCAGGGCGATGGTCGGTTACCAGTTTTGTAACTTGGCGTGACAAGACTTTCCCTTCGTCAAACGACTGACGAGACATCATGTAGGAATGCTTTACCAGTGTAGGCGACGCCTCCTTCAGGATCATTGGATGGACCCCGTCTGGCCCCAACGCACTCAGGATGCTTGTCTGGTGCAAGAGTGGACGAACGTCCCTTTCAGTGAGGACCACGTTGGTTGTCGTAGTTACGGCTTGAAAAGATTAGATGTAACGAGGTTGCTCGGGCAGAATACAGGCTTCATATACCACTATTGGGTTGCTCTTGGGACCCCCGTTTCTGTCCCTCAAGGAGCAGGATTATTTCTCCGGAGGTGTGTTCTGTACTCAAACAGCATATTTTTGCTTTTCCGGGCGAGTTTTTGTATCTTCGCCCGTTTCCATATTCTCCTTTGGCGGATATTCTGTTCACAGCTCTTCTGCGTTTTACGAAATATCAGGTCGTGCCCCCTGTGTCCCATGTAGTTATCTTTTATATAAATAGTTTTTACTGTGTTTCAGAAGACACCAAATTATTTTCAGGTAAAAAATGGTCCATCTGAATGCGGACTGTTCTATGAGGTTCGAACATTGCGTCCGCCCCAATAATTTCCACACTGGTCCTGTATATCTCTTCCACTGAAGCTGGACCCTGTTTAATGTACTCACGAAAGGTAATCATTTCTGGGAAGTCTGTGTGGCAGAAGTTTTCAATCCACGTCTGAGGTTCAGAATTTCTGACCCAGTGGCAGGTGAAATCAAACGTCAAACCACAGTGATCACTAGTTTCTTGTGGGGATTTAATAACACTTGATCAACGAAGTGTCCTCCGTTGGTAATAACTAAATTCAGCAGGGATTGTAATTGACCTGAACGGTATCTAGTGGGTGCGACGGCATGCTGAGTCCAAGCGTTCTGTTAACCGACTTCGGCCAACGCCGATTCAAACTGCCCGGTAAACCCGATGCGCTGAAACTCCCTTCTGGAAACATTCGGAGTGTTGAAATCACTTATTAGCAACAGGTGTGTGAAGTGGTAGCTAGAGGAGAGTTCTTCAAGCTTTTGCGTGAGGAACTGGTTATCTTGCAATGGAGTGTGATGGTAACGGTAGGCCACGCCGAGAAGAAGAAAATCGGTTGCACGCAGTAGGATTTGAACCACAAAAAGATGTAGTCGTGGTGTTGGAGTGAACGATCGAGATGGGCGGGGCCGCTTGTAAGTAAGAAGAAATTTCATCCACCCTCCCCTGGTTCGTGTCAGCTCGGATAACGGAGCGGCCGTTTATCAGAATCTCCGCTTCAGGGACATCTGGTGTGGGCCGGGTCTCTGTAAGTGTCACAAAGGACAGCTGTCCACATCAAGCTGATTGCTGCATATCGCGAGGTTTGTTGAGAAGACTGGAGCAGTTTGTAGGTGAGCACTCCAACACTATCTCTGCTGCGTCTGAAGCTGAGAACCTGAGAGATGTGCTTCCAGGAGGTCGGTAGATTTAATAGCTGTAGGTCAGATTTGAGTCCGATGTTCCAAGGGGCCTGTGAAGCGTGCTTGCCTGCTTCCTGTATTGTTGTTTCCGGGAACTGCTCTTTGTTGCAGGGTGGGTGTCTTCCCCCAAGAGTTCGGTTGGCGCGGGGTTTTGCCTCTGGAGTACGCAGTTTCCCCTCGTGGTTTAAAATTCCTATATTTGCGTTCCCTTCCGCTTAGCCACTCTGAATGTAGAGATTCATTTTCAGGCTGTGTGATGAACCCACCAAGGGGCGACCGTGCCAGTTTTATTGGCTAGCTTGTTCTGAAGAACCGTCCCCGGATGACCAATCTGCACTCCTTCATGCGTCTGTCCACTAGAGACGCCGTGGCGGTTTTGCTTGCGGCATCAGGGAGGTGGACAGCATTCTTTGCAGCCAACAGACCCGGAATGGATAGCACTAGGTGCCTGTTGAAAGGGGAGAGTTTGTTGTCGACTTTCGTTCAGGCCGCTCTGTTCTGTTTGTCTTCCAGAGCTCTGGAAAGAGGTATCAGCTTTTAGAGCATTCGGATTAAAACGGAATATTTGCACTGGTCTTTCCTACTCAGAACTGGAAGCTTGGTCTCGTTTTTGGCAGATGTCCTGCTCGTTGGGGGAGACATCGCACCCATAATGTAGGCACAGCTGGTGCAGATAAATGGATTAGGATAATTGGATAAATGGCTTATCTGTTCGTCCTGTGGGCCCATACAATAAAAATACCACCAGGTCTGACAGGCGTGGCATTGCATTCCTTTTCTGGTATTTGATGGGCATCCATTTCATCCGCATCTGTTGTGGTCCACCGATAGCTGCAGAGGAGACCAGCTTGCAATGAATGAAAGTGGGGGCACCGCATAAATGAAGTGCAATCTGACACAGGTTTACACACCAGGGTAATGTTAGGGTGGACACTTTATTAAAATGACACATGTTATTTCCCCTAAATATATTAAATAGCGAAATAATTCTTTTACAAATTTGCCGTTCTGTGAAAATCGTTTCCTTACTTTAACAACAGAAGCGGAAGCATGTAAGGTGGCGATTGCAGTTAATGATACAAATCCATGTGCAGCGGCTTCCTTATTGTGGGCAAACTTGTTGCGTGAGATTGCCAATACTGTCTGCATCATTGGTGCGAATATGCGACTACGACTACCTAGAGTCTCTATTTCTGTGATTCGTCTAGCCATTCGTCTATACAGTTCACCCAATGCCACAGCGTCAGCATGAAGTACTGCTTCAGAGTCCTGGTATTTCAATTTCATCCGAAGCGTGTCCGTCGCAGACACAGATGGCAATCCATTATTTTGATTGGCAAATCCTCTCCTAATTGTGCATCGAACACGGAATCACTTATTCAACGTGCGGTTCTGGTTCTGCAGGAGTGTTTTGCAACGAATATGGATCTTGATTAGCTGTATTTCCTGAATTCTTATAAGGGCGCCTTTCGTATATGCTGAACAGAAGCTGGTGAGGAAGTGTGATTCTGTTGGATTCAGCCCGGCTGACTGACCTTGTACTTGTTTGAATTCCTAAATTTTTCGTCTACATAGTTGCACCGCGTGGGTCGGTTTCAATACTCAGCTTTGTGGAGCCCACAAACCGTAACGCAGCAAAGTGAACGAACGTTCCTCTTGTAAGGTGATCAGATGTATCTCATGGAAAGTAAAGACAATGCACTTGAACGCACCCTTAAACTCTCGCTTGACTGTAAGATTTAAATTTTTCTGAAGAAATAGTGGTGTAAAATAGGAAAGTAATTCGGAAAATAGCACGGCGCGATTTCGGGAATATCGCTGTCAGAATGTGTGTCAGCTGTCCCAATCGAGAATGTGTTGAGAAGTGACTTACCGGTGGTGCGAATCACCGAAAGAGCTCTGAATTAGGTGAGCCACTTAAATGGCTCATAAATTTATGGGTAACTGCGATCATCGGGATGCGTGAGCACGTGGTGGCATACGATTTAGTGAGGTGAATGTCGAACTCGTGGGGGAAACGAAGTTATTGAGGCCGAGCACAGTTGCGGTGCTGAGAGACGGAGGAACAGGATGAACGAAATCCGAGCAGTTGAACATCAAGAAGGTACCATTGACGTTCGACACAATGTGGACGACAGATAGCCAAGGAGAATTGCCGATAACAAAATGGGTAGTGGAAATCCTTACAGAGAATTGGAACAGCTACTGAGCACATTCTCGTTTAAATTTCCACATGGTCGTTTTACTCAGGCTATTTTTTATGTCAATGGGTGTAAATTACAGAAGTATTTTGTACGGATTTTCGCAAAGGCTGCGATGACGAAAAATGCGTTAGCCGTTCGAAGCTGCAATCACATGCCTCGTAAACTGTGTCTTCTGCCGATGACTGAAACACATGGGACGCTTCCGCACCTGGGGCGGAAATACTGCAGACGTTTTTGCACCCGGATGCGGAGATTCCGAAGTCATTACCGGAATTTCTGCACCCGGTCCGGACGTAGCAAAAATCCTCCGGCGTGCGAATCTAGTCGGAGGCCACTATAGGCGTTTTTTCTCCCCCTGATACAATTCGCTAAATTCCTAAACTTCATGCTCCCGTGGCGTGATGATCCAACTACCACCACACTTTTCCACGGCATATTACCTCCCTGTATGTAAATAGGGGGTTTCGACTACAAATTTATATGAATGAAGTGGAATAAATCTACAGAAACTCTTTTCATATGTCATTCTTGGTAGCCATCTGCAGAGGTTTCCAAACTTTCTGTGGTTTGTTTTCTAGCCTGCGACCAACAATCCCTTGTTTTTTCTTACAGTTGTGTTGGAAAACTTTTTGGTTGACAAGTCCGGAATGAGGCAAAATTAGTTATGAATGCTTATCCAGCCGCTTTTTTAATTAAAGAGGATAAAATAACAATTAAATGCTTACAAATAAAACCACTGGCCAGCCTGGTTGACCCAAAGGCTCATTTTTCATGTATTCCTCACTAATTAGGAAAGATAACGAATCTCGACGCCGATGTGCGTGTATGTTCGTTATATGCCATTGTACCCCGCTGGCATCCTATACGAGCCACATTTCGACCTTTGTGAAATCAATTATCATGACTCACACCAACACTTACCAAGTGTGCATACCGAGGACCACCCCTGAGAACGTCTTCGTAACTGTCCAGTTCATCCTTTGATGACAATGGTAAGAGGGGTCATTGTTGGGTTCCAAACTGCTCGCACGTATTAATGCATCAAATTTCATATGCGGCTTCTGCAGCAATGAGTCATTCCGCTGAAAATTCTTTATAATGTAGTTAGGACAAATTATAACTAACTCACTAAGAATGAAGCCGGCAATTTCTCGTGATAGGGTGCCCCTCAAAAAGTTTGCATATAAAATACTAGTAGTGCACAAAGGCCAAATTATCAGAGCCGGTGGTACAAACCAGGGCTTATGCTCTGTGTCGACGGAACTGTCCTCAAAAACGGTCCAGGCAACTATAGAGCTTGATGAAATGAAACAAATGCGAAAACAAGTGTATGTTATGAACTAAATGGTGCGGTCCAAAAACTACCAGCAAATTTTGAAACACCAACCTTAGAACATCCATAAAAATGAGCATGTTGCTGTAAAAAAGGCGGAAATGGCCTGTAAAAGTAGGTACAGAAGGAAAATATGAAGCATTGCCAAACTTCACGATGTAAAACATCTTGTAATACAACGGATTACATGTACGAAAGAAACTGTGATAACTCAGATGCCTTCCGCGGCTCCATGTCTACCACACTTCGGCATTTTTGGAGAAAATCTGCACTAAGGACCACACTCTATTGCTCAGTGGCACCATTCAGTAGGTTCGAGGACTCCCAAGAATATCTATCTTTGTGTCCAACTGGCGTCAGACAAACTGCGCGTGTACTTTGGTGGAAGCCGTCAGTCATAGAAAAAATCAACTCCTCCACCAGACTGGGACCTGTATGATGCTTCTCTTGCTTTCGAGTCCGGATATCGGAGTTATGATATAAGGAGGCTGTTAACGAGGAAAGTAGTTTGTGCGCCAATGTGCACACCCTTCTGTGTTCAATACTCACAGCCATAATATCCTGTATGCCCCTTCAGTTGCTTCAGAAATGTCCTATCAGGACTGTCACAAACATTACATGAAAGAAGGACGGTGTAAATGTGTTAAACTCCGAAGAAACCGTTCGCCAAGGCATCCGTCAAGTCAGTAACTGTGTCGGACATTAGGCGTTGAACATCGTTTGGCTTCTTCTTACTACAGTATGTACCAATGACAAAAGGATGACCGAGGAAAGGGGAGATTATGTGGGAGAGTATAAGCCGTAGCTGGTTACGCGAGTTTTAGGCCCGAATACCACTAACGTTCATTTGAATGTCGGTTTGTTACCCCACCATGAATCTCTCGGAGCTACAGCAGCGAAATTGCTTTCAGTTCAAGGTAGATGCACGTCCTACCGACTGTTTCACGCAGAACTGACGGGGGAATCTCATTACGGTCCGTGGATCCTCCGGGAAGGGAAAAATATCTCAGTTCCTCCCACACAAATACTAAACCGGATAGAGGTACGTTCAAACTTTGCGCCATTTGACAAACAGCGGTTAAGATACTCCTACACGGCTGTGGATGGTTACAACAAGAGACTGGTGACACGCAGTATAAGTGTAAACGGAACATACGAATTGATCTCTAAGTGACTAGGAGTGAGCTCTTCTCTTGCCACGAATAGCTGTTATCTGGAGTGAAGGGTCGTCCAGGGAGTGGTGGTTTGCCTTCTAGTCACAAAATTTTAATGTCATGGATTTGTAAGACCGCCAGCTGTTTCCAGGGGTCGAATGCACAGCCAACTCTGGCATATCTGGAACTTGTCGCCTGATTAATTATGAAACTTACACGCAGAGGTTCGACCCAAAACATTGTGAATGCATTCATCTACAGAGCAACGAAAACAGCCGGTTGTTGCGACCGCCTCGCATGCTTTAATACATACAATTGTATTTGACGAGCATCTACCCGCATTACGAATAAATTTTGATGGCAATAACGATTACTTGAAATATAAGAAACTCGTTTGCAACTTTTGTACACGTAAACACAAGACATAAAACATATCACAGTACAACAAAACTCACTCAGTCGGCCACACGTGGGCTTTCCGCGAATAATGGCGTAGTACACTAAACCCAAATGATTTAAATCGGAAATGCAGTGTATTGTGGTTTTTCACTACTACGAGACAAATATAGAAGTTTTGGTGCCTCTTAAATGTCTCGATCTCCCTCGACTTAAAAGCCCTCCATTAGTGCAGAAGTTTTCCACAGATTCCGCACAAGTTCTGCACTCAAGAGCGGACGCCTGCTAACTGGGTAAGAAGCTGCAAGAATGAAAAAAGTAATGATGACAAAAGTCCATATCTGAGTGTACAAAACTATTGTGTTTAAAGATAAAAGCCCGAAGACTGGCCAATCCGTTGGCTGCGAGCATGAGTATATCTGCCTGGTACCGGACGAACGAGCACGTAACGACTGAAGACTCTCAGTGGGTTGCTTTGGAAACAGGAGCAAAGAATCAGAATAGACCAGAAGACAGACGAGCGAACCCCTAGTGAGCAAAGGAAAATGACGAGGCCGATCAGTCGCAGACCAGGGGTGCTGGAAGGGTTTACCAACGTTCAGTGCTTGATAGGGGGACGCTAGACGAAAAATAGAATTGAGAAGCTCTCTCAAAAGCATTAGAAGTACAACAAATAAGAGTGACATAGAGAAACTCTTCTCGGGCTTCAGATCGCCCATTCAATTGCGGTTTCGCGAACTCTCATAAGGTATTACGTAATGGGACGATATGGCTTAGAGTGCGAACGTACTGGTTGGAAGGTTCGTGGTTTGAATCCGACACCTGCCTCTCGACTGTTCCTATCTATACTTGAGCTATTTGGCAGTATCCCAGCCCTCGTGCTTTCTTCTGGTGACATGGCAGTTAGGCACCGAAGGATAAACGAATTATTTTCAGGCTGGTAGATACATAGTCAGAAATTGCAACTAACACAGCGATTATGTAAAAGCGGCAGGTAGCATGGACCAGTTTAGCAAAATGGTCAATTTTGTTAGTTTCAAACCGTTCAAAACCATACTTCATGGGTTTTGTTCACTAATTCCGACAAGACGAAGTGGAGTCTAAGGAGAGGTGGCCACAGCATGAAATTGTTTATATGGGGACGGTCTTCGGCGTATAACTCTTTTCAGGTGCAACAGATAAGCATTCGGAGGAGAAAAGTCATGCTTTATTTTATATCAAGGCTAGGGTGCAGAATCACCCCGTCAGTGAGGACTATCAAAAAAGCTGCCTAACTTAAGGATTCGAGCGGGAAGTGGGGATGGTACCCCGTTTGTCGTATTTTATCAAGTAGAAACACGGTTGGCGGTGGTTAAGAAAAAGATTTGTAGGAAATAAAATGAACTATACACTATTGCTTGCAGGTTGGTTCAGTGGCCTAACACCAAATACCAACCGACCACACAGGTGAAATGAGTATCGTACTAGTCATAAAAATGTGCTGGACAAACACCTCATCCATGAGAAAAAGAAACCGGAGACTAAAAAGTCTAGCTGATTTATCGGACCAAAACTAAACTGGGATATAATCTCATAAAATACAGGCTAAGGAGCTCTAAAGACCTACATATTTTCATAGCCAGAGCAAAAGGATCATTGCGATAGATATTCCTCTAAATTGGATGTTCCTTCCCCAGAAACCTGAGAAACCGATAGGACAGGTGAGACACAATGCTGATGAATTGTTAACCACTCTAGTTTGTAAGGAAGGACGTGTGCAGTGTTGCCTCAAAGGTTTGACAAACAGAAGGCGTCCAGACGCTACACACCCTCTGATACTTCATCATTTTGGTTTCAGTACCGGCCACGGAGAGATGAATAAAAACAGTTTTCATTGACAGATGGAGGCCAAAGCAATTTCCGTCCTCTGGAATGTGGGTTCACCAACAACATACCGTGTGCCATGAACCTGCTGAAGACTAAAGAAGAGTAGAGTAGAAGGTTTGAGTATGGGGACCAAACGAATGTTGTTCACGTAGACTTCAGCAAGAATTTTGACTGACCCAAACACACTACTTTAGTGTACTTTGAACTGTCCCTGTCTAGGCTTGGGCCACTCATCAGCATTTCGGCCCTCGTGCTTTCATCGGGTAAAATAGCAGCTAGGCACCAAAAGAGTGTTATTCTGAACGATTATTTTGCTTTTTATTTACACTGGAAAACTCCCAATACATTTTTCTTTGAACCGTAATCTTAGTTATTTTTTCACACCGTGCTCTAAGCTTCTGACTTTTCGGGACCGTTGAGCTCCTGAGCGTGTACCCAGTGGCCGTTGCTGGCATTTGCTTGATTAAACAGGAAACATGGGTCATTTCACCTGCCTGTTTGTTGCTTTCTGATAAGAGGGTGATTGTTTTTTGGAATGTGTATCGTCTCTGATAATCACACTCCACCATGTGGAGCACAGGTGAGCCTGTTTTTTAAGCTTATAAATATTCTCCTATATATTAACTGAACACAGTTCATCATCCGAGTTTGAGAACTAGAATGAACGTCTCCCTTGTACCACTTCACTCCTCTCTTGTGTAGCCTCATTCTTTCTTCTCATTATATCTTCAAAGTTTCGTATCGCCACCTCTTACTTGCTCTCCAGTGTGGAACTTTCCAGGAGAGTTCGTCCGCGGTAAATGCCTAGAATATCTGCTCTCATCCACATGCATCTGCGAAGTGATTCAATTTACGTGGCACATAAGTGAAGACTGTAGCCAGGTTATTTCCGGTAGACAACAATAGTTTTACATTTCGCACAAGCCGGAAATTATCTATTTTTTTGTAAGCAGACATAAGATGTAACGGAACACCTATGTACCTATTGTAACTGATTTTTATTAAATCATATGGAAACTAAACCACCATTATTGTTGGCACAATGGACTTGGCAAAATGAATGTCATCATTGGCGTTGTCAGCACTGTCATTATGATAAGGTGATGTTTCAATGATTGCAGGTTGATTATACTTGAAAAGCTAGCTATCCTGGAGGAATTCCTTAAGATTTTATGTCGTGCAGTTGTCTTCGCAAGCTCGAAACAATTTAGTCCCTGTTAGCTTGGTATGAGCTTGTTTGTATTAGGAGACTTCGTTTAACTATAGGTGATTTCACTTCCGGGAGCGTTTTTGCGGTGGATAGAACTGGACAAACTTCAGGTTTATATTTCAGAACTATTTTGTTTCCTATGACATACCACCCCGTCGCTTTTCATCTGACGGGTCTTCCTCTACTAATACGTCACCAGCATTTTGAAAGACGTACCATACAAAGTTGTCGCTCAAACCGATCATTATTATTATCCCAACTGAAATGGTCCAGTAGTATTCAGGAAGTCATCCATCGAGAGAGGCTGTTTGGATATCTTATAGAATGGTCTTTCACTGATTTCTTATCGATACGTCAACTAAATGAACTTAGAGCGAAATTACGACTAAAAATGTGTTTCACACTTGTCGACACCCCTTCAAGTAAGACACTACGAAAAGATTCCTGACTTGTTCTTACAAGAGCTTTTAGGAACGGAGACCCATTTAGATCTAGCTTGTTAAACCTTCCATACAACACAGCATCTAATCATAACGGGAGTTTTCGTTACCTGTGCACGCCTGACTCTCAAACGCCATCAATAGGATATCTTGTCCTCTATGCATCCACCAGGCAGATTTCTATTTCTTCCGAAGACGCAGTAGTCCAGCTTAAAAATGATATGTTCTACGCGACTCTCACACTTTAGTTTAGTGAAGCACACCTTCATGTTTCTGATGGACACTATATAGCATACTGCTTAGACAAGGCAAAGATATCATGGAAGAGCATAATTTTGATAAGGATCTGCGATTATGGGCAACAGTTCAACTGGTGCTGTGTGCATGTATTATATGTTTGAATCATAGAAATTGTGGATGAACGCAAATACCTATGTACCTGACAGTGGTATAAACTAACCAACCTGTTAGTGTGTCACCTAGAAGTCGGGCGGAATCACCAACGGTAGACAACTATCGTTCTGGAAAGTTGAATATAACCAGAAACCCGATACTATTACCTCTGTATAATAATAACTTACCAAACTTTGATAATTTCTATGGTAAATTTAGAACCAATTGGAGGCAGCATATGTTTCACAGGGGTGTATTTGTGGCATGAAACGCTCAAACACTAAGCTGCAGAGCAGACCGTGCAATAAAGAAACTCACTGTGGTACAATTACCAATATTCGGGTGTGCTTACAGCATATCAAATGAAAAATTGATCTAGCCACAGATATCAAGCCACACAAGTACGTACTACTCAAAAGATGAGCTTTCTGTGCAACTGTTTACTTTTTGCAATTGCAGGTTTGTCGCTGAAGCATATTTCAATACAAGAAAAATGGGCGACTTGAGCCACATATATGACGTTTGTCTTTCAACAACAATCCCAAACGCAAGTACCTGGACTGTGGACGATGTGTGCCAATGGATTACAGACCTGGGATTCCCGTACTACAAAGTAAATTTCATATCACCAGGTCGGTTTACATCACCGCAATTTCCAGGACTGCATGTCACAAAACTTTGTTGATGGAAAAAGGCTTATTCAGCTACAGGCCTCAGCGCTGCCCCAAATGGGAATAACGAAGTTCGAACACATTCAGGTAGGACTTAGGTATTCAATGTTACTCCCCCGCAGATTATCACGAAAAGCATAAGAGATTTATTACAGCTGGAAGAGCCCAACCATAGAAGGACCATTCGGCTGCCGCCACGCAATTTTCTTGGCATGTTTTTAGAAAGCAAAAGTAACACTGGATCAGATCTCGCCAAACTTTCCTTTCCTCGGTTTGTATATCACACCTGCGATAGGACGTGGAAGCCCCCACTGACAAATGAAGGCCTCATATATGAACACGAGTCATACTATCTAAAGGACTAGAAAAAATGGATATTTTACATCCCAACTGGTTTCTGTTTTCATATGTTCCAACAGAGTCATTTATTTTCAAGTTTCACTTGTTTTATTGCTTATTTGGGCATTGACCAACGGTTACCTGTTTTAATCATCATCATGGGCAGCATGACATCAGTATTCAACATTGATGCTACCTGCTGTCCAACCATGATTTATTTGAAAGCCTAATTTTGAAGAAAATAATAAAGATGGACAGGGAACGGAATTAGTATACCTTACTATAATCATTCCGAGGTGCCTACATCTCCAAGCATTCATTCAGGCAATCTGGATAGGTGACAATACAAACGCCATCGACATCGATTAGTGGCCATATCTTGCAGCGTCTCCAACCAGGCACAGTGGGTTTCACACGGTCCCCATCCTGGTAAGCGAGTAGCAGCAACAACACCCAAACGTTTCGTAATATCTTCCACATCCTTCTGCCAGGTCAAGGGTTTGCCACATCGCTGCTTCCATTACTCTGAACTTGGAACAAAAAACAGCACTCTCTTCGGCAACTGATGGTTCGGCATGCACAATACATGGCCTAACCAATGCAACTTCTGGTTCTGAACACAATCTTCAATGGAAGTTCCTGTTGCACAACCGAAATCTCACTTTCTAATTGCCTCGTTGCGGATTCTCCGACACCGACCCATACAAGCTATGGTCCTGAGACGACGATTGTGGAACACCTAAAGACGTCGCATTTCCGCTACTTGGACAGGCTAAGTATCAGCTATACAACAAAACGGCTCGCACTGTAGCTTGATAGCTAGAGATTAAGGAATACACCACATTGACGCCACAGGTGCCTCAAATTAGCAAACGCGATCCATACATATTGATGCATTGATTTCATCTGTCAAACTACAATCAGAATCAATAAACCTTTTGACATGCCCATTCTACCATTTTTCTGAAATATTTGTTACGCAGGATACTATCGCTGGTATCCGTTGATGTTTCAGGTTTCCAGTAGAAGCGCATGCACAGTATTTCGTTTCAGAAGGGCTTGATAAACAGTCGGTAGTTTTTTATTTGGGCAACGTTTCGCGTGCATATTAGTTGGTTGTAACGGTCGTTACATTGCTGAGATAGACGGAGTCATACCACCCCGTAGAAGGACAGAAATTTTAATCTGTATCGAATGATAAGGCATGAATAAGCTTTATGTATTTTGCGCCTGATTAAATTTCAAAATGATCGCCTGTCTTCTAAATGAACGCATAAAATACAGGTTTTCCTCGGTCTGCTCAGCGCAATTACTCAGCTTAACATTAGCTTATTGGAGAGCCTAAGATTTGGCTCAAACCTTATCAACCCTGGGACAGGACTGGAGCTTGCAAAAACAGCAGTGCAAGCATCGCTAAGAAGCACATCATCCTCTCAACAGAAATCATGAGATATTATTTCCTCGCTGATTTTTTCACTGCAGTAACTGCGTATTCTTCAGCTCTCATCATAGGTGCGTGCATTTTCGGAGTGGCTCTGATGTTCGGAGTAAGTCTTCTGTATGAGTTGCTCCTAACAACTCCTAAGAACCAGTGAATCGCACATAACAATTTGTTAATTCCACGGAGACAGTTAACAAGGAGCACATGAGAAGCACCTTAAAAGCGCTTTGTAATTCAGACCTTTACAAAGACAAGCTATTCGGATTCCATATTGGAATACAGTTTTGTGAAGTATTGGTAATGGTGGAACGCCGGTCAGGTCAATAAGTTTAATCCTTTGTTACTTCTTGTTAGAGTATAGTAAGTGGAATAGTTAAAGATTGCTATACAACGGAAATATCACGCTGATTTTGAACACCACTTTGTACAGTCTGTGGAAATAGGCAACTTGTTAGGAACCGATTTTTCATCTTTCTTCAGATGTAGCCTCTAGACACTGGCATATCATGCACCATTAATATGAGAGACTTCTTAAAGTTACGGTCTTAATGTCAAAACCCATTAGGGGATGAATAAATTATCACCAGGTTATGAACAGGCTGCTTGAGTGAGCAAGTTTCATTCGTTGCTCCATATGTGGCCTCCAAATTACCAAAGAGATAGGAGCCGTCAAGCAGAAAGTTGGTAAGTAGACGCTCACGTCTCTGTATTACGACACGGAGTTCGAAAGAAGCGCATAACTTGCTATCCTTCATCGGTTTTAACTTGATGTTATCTTCCGAGGACAGGAAAAAACTATCTTTCTCCAAAATTACACCTACATTACAAGAGATGGATGTTTTAGAAATGATTATTGGAATAGCAGTGTATTTCTCGCGCACTTTCAAAGCTGCTAATTTAGATAAATGGATGAAATCGATTGGGCATATGCTTTTCAAGACGTGCACGACGAACGAGACAGTAAAACCCAAATAATCCCTTTCACTATGCAGTGCACAGAGGGTTTGTATGCCTGAAACAACTGTCGATCAACACCGCCTGACAGTTGCTCTCTGTCCACAGCTCAAAAACATTAGAATTCTTAAACGCTTAAAGTTGTCTCAATAGGTTGGAGGCTGGTCGAATGAAGTATACCCAAAAAAGAAGCCTTTGGAAGTTGGTCAAGCGTCATTCCTTTTGTCGCGTTTTTAGGAATCCTCCTCTGTTGCTAAACTCTGAATTTAGACTTTGGTGAAGTACGACATCCTCTTGAGTAAATGTAACCAAATAAGTCGTTTTCTGTTTAAAAAAAGCAGTGAAATTATCAAAAACGGAGGTTAGAAGCGGTAGTTTGGATTTTAACGTACTACGGCTGTGCCATATGATCACCCGCTGCACTGCAAAAACCCATCGTGTGTACATATTCGACGTCATTGTGACAGCTGACTGGAAATGTAATGGCAAAAGTTGCTGCACCCATTTGGCAAAGGTGCATATTGAACAAGGTGTATTTCGGCAGGTTTTGAGGTGCATAAAAGTGGAAGATATTCTTGAACGCCATATATCTCCATCGGTTTAATAGCGTGCCATAACTTAAGAAAATGCTGTGTAATAAGAATAGAATGAGTGTGTGCGTCTGCAGTTTAACCAGCTGCAGTATGCAGATGGCGAGGCTGCATTGCATGCAAAGCACCTTGAAACATTCGCTCATGGATAAAATGTCCTTTCTTGGCATGTCATTAACAAAAGTCGGATTATGTATGTAAAGCTATTTGCCATTTTTATTGGACGATAATCGTAAAATTCAAACACTCAGGACCAATTGACCGTCAGAAATTTACCCAACACAGACATGGCCCACTCAGTTAATGTTTGTACGCGGATCACGCTTACGAAATTATCCTGCCATCATCGATAACCAAGAGGGCGCCTGGTCGACCTAGAGTTAACCAAATTTCTTTCTTCAGCACATATAAACTAATTAATGGCTCAGAACCAAATTTGGAGAAGGTGTAAGACCAACAATCCTTAAAACTACGAGATTCCACCGACAGTGACTAGTACGGGAATGTAGTGCCAAAGTAGTGCACCTGGCTTTCAGATTGTCCCAATTTCCATTGCTCCGTTTTTTGGCGAGGCGACGAAGTTACTAGAGCATCTTTCAGTTTAGCACTCCGCATAGCGTCTGTAGGATGTGGTGTTGACTAACAACCGAAACCTGTTCGCTACCACCCATTTATCTTTTCTGTTCTACTCCTTTCACCAATTTTGACGTCTTACTTAATAATTTGTAAGTAGTAAAAATGTTTGGACTTTAATTCCATTTTGCTGGTTAGGGAAAATGACAACCAGCAGTTTTTCCGGTGCAAATTTGCTTGTGCAAAAGGATAGAACAGAATACTGTTACCCGACAGTATACCATAGTTCATTTCGACGCTCAAGACTTTGAAACCTTGGATACCCCTAAGACAGTTTATGAACTGGTCGATAGATTTCCTTTCATA
This sequence comes from Clonorchis sinensis, assembly GCA_003604175.2. Classification (NCBI taxonomy): domain Eukaryota; kingdom Metazoa; phylum Platyhelminthes; class Trematoda; order Opisthorchiida; family Opisthorchiidae; genus Clonorchis; species Clonorchis sinensis. The sequence continues at coordinate 103,340,697 of CM030370.1, read as the reverse complement.
CTCTATCCATGAGGTTGGCGGACACCTCTTGAACCATAACAATTAAGTTAGTGAATGTCATTCTAAATGAAACATGAACTAACCTTCACACAGCACGTTCAGATGAAGAATATATTGAGCCTGAAATGCAGTTCACTGTCAGACGAGTCTTCCGTTAACAGCTTTGTAAATCACATGTGGGGATTACCTCTATATGATGCCTATTTGATTTGTTGAATTCGGACTGCTCTTTGCAGTAAAGACTAACAGTCTAAAAAATCGTTTTTTAACAATGCCTTTATTTATAAACATGCACTGAATGTATATTCACCTGTTTACTCAAATGCTTTATTGATTTCTAACCAGTAAGACCAGAATCTTATGGATAAACGTGCAGAGTGGAATAACATGCAATTTCCAAAAATTCAGGAAGATAAAGTGGAAGATAGTTGCAAAAATTACGTGGTCAATCAGAAATTCTTCCTTTATTAAACATCTGTTTGACTAAAGTAGATTGACTTATGTAGCTAATCAATCGATTAGATTGAAAGACTAAAAATCATTCAAAATATTTGCTTGTTACCGATTGCCTGGCCATGTGTTTTCAAAACGACGGTGGGTGACCTACGGGTGACATAATGGAGTAAAGAAAACGACCCCTCACGAAATTGTGTTAATAGTAATGGAAAGAATGCGCCAGACGAACTGAAGGTGGAAGTCATATACATCAAAATAGACTGAAGTACATTGCCTGATCTGAACTAGATGAATTAATTCAATATGCTGTCGCCTAAAGCCCTTTCAGAATGCTTACACATTTGTGATTCACAGCACCTGTGTGACATTCAAGCTCTTCTCTTGTTTACCTGAACAGCTTTGATGAGCAATCAGCACACTGACGGTGTTGATTGTTTTACTGATTATGTCCGTAGAAAGAGAGTCTCAGTAACGAAAACGGACTAGGAGACCACTTCAGTATGATTTTTGTTTAGGACAACTCCTTTGACTTCATCCCTGAGGTGGATGGTGGACGGAGAAGCTTACATTTTCGTCCTAAGTTTTTCCTTGATGCAAACTGCAAGAAGACGCTAGTACTAGCAATACATGTATGAAGACTGCAGACCCCTATGAAGGAATTTCAGCCTCTTCTGTGTTTTCTTGCTGCAAAATGTGCAATTTCTACAAACAGTTTAGTCGGTTTGTCTTTCCGGGAGACCGTCACAGGGAAATAATGAAGAAATGTCGCAAAATTTCCATTTTTCCCTTTGATTGCGCGTTTTATGGAGGTTCTTAACGGCTGAAAAATGGGATAAACCTGTACACCTTCTACACGGTTTCATGAAAAAAATATTTTCATTGTTTAAACTAACGGTAGACGCACTTGGAAAAGTGATTGGTTACGGGATGTACTTGGATTAATATGTCAGTAGCTTATATTAATAGGCTTATGCATTCTTCCACTACTTTTTCTCTTCAAACTCACCGGGTTTTTAACTTGAGACTGAGCTTTGTAACAGTTAGCTAGAACACAACAGTTGTTAAATAGAAAGTTGTTTGCTGAACAATTTGGGGATGATTACACTTACCTGGTGCAGTTCAAAACTGTTTCTCAGTTGGCTTAAAATACTTACAATATTTTGTCGGGTATGCAAATTTGTTAGATGAAGCACGAGAGTCTCGCCGAAAGGTGTAACAACACAAAGCAAGTCTTACTTGGGATGCAGGTAAATATGAAGCACTAGTCATCATTCCAACTACCGAATTATCGCCAATAAGCCCAATTACTGTGTGTTTAACTAATGCGGACGCTACCTTATACTATACCTGTCAACCTGAAGTGCACACTGATTCTCGAAATTCGAAAACAAACGACTTTTTCCGTGGCAAAATGTGCACCAAAAGTATGAATATCGATTACTGCATACACGTTTTGCTCTGCCCACATGGAGACAGAGTTCTGCAGTTAAAAAAGTCCGAGTTTCCGCTACGTTTTGTAGTGATTATAATCACTCTCAACGTTCTCAAAGTGAAGTTTAACCAGAGCAGGGAAATCGATCTATAAATTAGGATATCACAATGAAAGAAATTAATTGGACTTGAGGTACAGTTTCTCGGTAAACCAGCCCAATGCCCCTAATAGTTAAAGTCGCCCTTTGCTTTACTACAGTTTCCACCATAAACTGAGCCATGATGTACTGGTAATCCGAGGAAGGATGGTGTAGCTGGTCATATAACGAGTTTTCAGACAAAGACGGTCATTACGTTATGAAGTATACCCAGCATCAAATTCATGAGGTTACAAGTTTTGCACTGTGCATCCACCCTTTGTGAACGAGGTGGCTAGCAGACAATAGACCACATCGGTAAAATCCTACAGTCTACGACACTAAAACTTGACAGTCCTGATTTGAAAACACAAGTAGGTGCAGAATGGAGGAAAAGGATCGAACTTCTCCTTTTGGTTCCTACTTGGTTCGCTTCAACATACTTTTAATGACCATGTGCAAGATACTTTAAATTGTATTTTTCCTTCGGATTTCAAAACAGTCACGAAATGGTGGCCTTATCTACATATACTGGTTAGTTGCTTCCCCTTACACGAACGAGGTGTACCAGATCAGATACGATGTGGCAGCTTTCAGCCAGAGTGCGGCACCTGAAGTTTCGGTTCATAGTATAATCAGCTACGTTACAAACCGAAGGGTTCTCAGTCTCCTACAGCCCCAAGAGCGCAGTTTTTAGGCTTCGGTTGGTAGGAACGCGTTTTGGGCTACGAGTCTCATCGTGCGCCAAACGAGTGCTCGTACTCTCGTATTATGAAGTGTGCTCAGTGGGTTGCAACCGCACATTAAACGTTTTCGGCCTAATTGTCATACATGATTGTAAACGGTTGTGTAATTTACACATCTGAGGTTTATGTTCATGGTCCAATGGTCCTTTGGTAGAAGTATCCAGTTCTTTTGTTCGGGAGGTAGCAGATGCGTCGCTTGGAGTGACCAGTGTCACACTCCTGGCATTTAAAACAGCTAACATAACATGCTTTTTAATTAAACGAATCAAGACAATGACTGTTGCAAGCTACCCCTCGGTCGCACTCATGGACTATCAAGCGAGGAATTTCATAGATAACGTTCTCTTTCCAAAGCTCTGTCATTGATCTGGAACCTCCAGTTACGCTGCAGCTTAGATGCTGACCTTGAAGTTTTCCACCGTGGCATTATGTCTAGCTTTAATTAGTAAAATATGCATTTTGGGACATCAGATCACAAGCGATTCTCAACCCTCAGGGCAAATGACCATTTCTGTCGAACCGCCACTAGCACTGCAAAGTTTCAGTTCTTAACGCTCATGCATCTGAAAAGAAACGAGCTCCTCCCCTCAGAATCGTTTTCGAGGACAAATACATCATACTTTCGGTGGTGTTGCAGAATGTGGATAGCCCAGGTGCGCTGCTCTGAGATCGAGTTTTCACCGAGCTTAACAGTCTGATTATAAACATTTCGTCACTAATCGAAGCGAAATCATCAGTGCGGGATTCTGGGGGTAAATTTTACCTTTTCTAACTGTGCTTTTATTGTTTCTAAGCTGTATCTAGCACATCTAACGTGAATGGTAGGTCGCGATCTGGTCTTCGTGCAAAATGGTTGGTCAATCTGAAGTCTGATTTCCGTTTTTGTATCATTTTCTTGCATCTAGTTTGTTAGTTTGCAGTTATTTTGTAATATCCGTCAAAGTTGTCGTACGTTCCTGTTTTCACTCTGTTGTGTTGCGGTGAATATCGGTCCGCTTGAGTAAGGTTTGAACGCAAATTCGTTTGAGACTCTTTGGTAAGCTGAAATAGTTGGGAATCTGGTTCATGTGCGTTTCTTTTGTATATACTTCAATTTTTAGTATGCAGTATGTTCTTTCAACCACACTTAAGAATGGCAATTTGTTGTTCTGCTCTGTTTCTGCTGGAAACAGGATGTTCGGAAGCACGATGTTCAATTTTCGGTTCGCTGGTGACAATTCAATGTTCTTTATAATAGTGAATATGTTATCTGCATGTCACACCCATGTTTTTGGTTTGATTCCTGGTAGCACAACCTGCTCCAGTTTTTGCATTTTAACTTCCGTAATGAACTCCGAGATTGGTGTTCCTATTGAAGCTTGTTTGGGTTGTTCATACTATTCTTCACTAAACTCACAGTAGGCTGCCAAGCGCAGATCCAGTAGTTAGAAGCTTTCTACTCACCCAAGCGTTCCGTTTATGATTCCCCACTTATTGGGAAATTAAAATGCTGAAGTTCTAATGGGGTGACTGTGATCCGTTGCACATCGACTGATGGTGACTGATGCGTTGGGATTCGCCAAAAACTTTGTTCCAAATAGAGGAGAAGGTGTAAAGTGCGGACAGCACTGCATATAATTTGAGCTGACGCTGCGGTCAGTTTTCATTTATGATGGTGCGGTGAACCAATGCAAAAAGCTTGATCCAAACAAAACATCTGTATTTCTTCCACTCTTTAAATGCTGAAAATCTACCATTTAGTAGCGCACAGAGCTTGACTTAATATGGCTAGCTGTGGCAGTGACTAATCCGTATAGACCAAAAAATATATGAACGTCACCCAAGAGAAACTACTAGCGGAAGTGTCCTGAACCTAAAACCCCGACCCACATTCACCTGATTTCTCCGAGAACTCAGTGACTGATTGTCCATTTAAGCTACACGGACGGATAGGATTCTTCAGTACGTGTTCACTCTGACAGTTGAGGAGGATCTACCCGTCTATAATGAAAATCAACCAGTCTGCTTCCCCTCTTAATTTAAGGCAACTTTAGTGCTAAAAGATGGACCTCGTTCAGCGATAAAACATCCGATTACCCACCAAACCTATCTGCGCTGTAATCCATCTTTGTCCGTCTCCTGGAGCTGTAGGTTTGAGCCCAGATGAAGTACATGCATGTTGATGACAAGGAGGGTGATCCGGAGGTACTATGAATAGCGCAAATGTATGCAGGTGAAGTTGAGCCCTGGTACTTTGGAACTATCAAGCAGGCGAAACACTTGAGATGGTACAGACGATATCCGACGGCGATTGGCTGAGAAATCGCTTGTTTACCGTGAGTTGTAGGAGTCAGTAAGTTGTAAAATGCAGCCGGTTATTATCCACCTAGTTCCGATATTTCATTTTCTGACTGGGCCGATGTGGTGTAGCCTTGGGAAAGAGCGTGAAGCAAGATGGTTTATGGATTGACATGCATTCTGTGTTTGTAGCCACAGTTACACATGTTTTTTTGTGATCCAGGACCAATCCGATGCCCTAGAAAGTACTGCTGAGGGTAGCACAAGGCCTCTCATCAAGAGAGTTAGCCAATGTCACGTTTGCACTGAGGGTCAAATGGTCTCGCGTGAGTCGCCCATTCCTTTCAACTGAATGTGCAGCGTAAAGAATGCCTCAAGGTTCTGTCGGAGTCAGGTAGCCTAGTATCCTTCTATTTGAATCTGTTAGCATAACTTTCCACGAATGCAGATTGCAGAAGCCTAGTGACTGGACTAGAGCATGTTATGATCCCTTTCTTATAACTTATTCTGCCTTCATTCGTCATGCATTCGGCTACCCCGGTTACAAGAGTAAAAACTGTTTCTTACTGTACTGTTTCACATCTTGGAGGTTTATCCCTAGGAACACAATCAACTTCGAAGGTCTAAAATGTAGAGAAATACATGGAGCAATAAAGCAGTCTACCTCACATCACATAACAGCGCTCCATGCGCCGGACTGCAGTACGGCCAAGACTGTGGACTGTTGATGAGCCCTCAAAAAACAGTGTTTCCTGCTTTAGTGAGTTAACCATATTGGCTCAACGAAGGAAAATGATTGTTCAAACAAAAGCAAAATGAATGCCAAGCTCACATGCGTATGAGCTGAAAATCGTTCTCATATGGCATCATGGGTGTTGCCCAATGCCAAGGCACTCCCCTAGATTTTTTTGTAATTTATTCAACTTCACCTTCAATGTATGTAGGTAATTATTATGCAGAAAGTATAACTTAATCACACATACTGCGTATACATAAGTTTAACTAGTAAATAGGCGTAGATTTTCAATAAGTTGAAAACAGTTGGGAGCCGCTTGAGAAATCAGAGTTTCAGAAGGATTTGGTACATAATCGGTAGACTTTAACGGGACAAAGTTTCCTTTTTGGACACAAACGCTTCATCAGACCAAGTGAGCAGGTCAACAAATGGGCCAGGTTTTAAGGCAGACAAAGAAACAATCAGTCAGACTTCTTCAGCTTAGCACACTAGATCGCTGTTGAATGTCAGTAAAAAGCTCTTGCCGGTTAGTATGGTTGCCTAAATCCTACGGCTGATAGGTTGGGAGGGAGGGCGTGTTCAACTTATTTTTGATCGGGCTTGGTTCCTTAATCTTCCGGTTCAAGGTGTCTCAATTGATGATTCATCTTGGGTGCCACTGGTCGGTGTGGGCTTGTAAGTGCGACGACAGTTCCAGTTTGGTGGAGGGTGGGATGGGATGGGTGAGATTAAGTGCACTTCAGATCTAAGCTACTTCTGTTGATGACTCCACTTTCTGATAACCGCACACCACCACGAGTCAACATAACTGATCTAAAACTGTTCTCCACACGCTTCCCAGTTCTACACTTTCTATTCCATTTGCACTGGGATGGTTGGCGGTTTTCACAACCTCGACCATCAGCCTCTGTGGCCTGGACCGTAGTCCTCATCTCAATACTTCAACCTATGCCCGTGTCCAGTACATGTTCCGCCGTTGCTGAGTCTTTCAGCAACGCTCGATATTCACCTGCGTTTCTCGACGGCCTGTTTATTTTTCTCCTCTGCTCTCCGATTCTGGTGTAAAGTGCCTTCGCCATCTGTCCTGCATGGACCTTGCTGCACCCATTAAACTTATTTTTGTAGACAGGCCCTGGTTCTGTTCACCAGGAGGCGATCCAGTGCAGAGTGCCAGGTGTTGCCCTTCTGAAAAGTTACTCCTCTGATAGTCGTGTTCATAATCCTCCGAATGACCCCCGGATGTTTATATGGAATAAAAGCAGTCCCAATTGATTCCCTGTCGGGTTTCACCACCTGTACCAACATCCTTCGTACTTAATACCTAATGAAACTAGCTGGATATACACTACCCCGAAGTTTGTTCTTTACTTCAAGTTGGGCCTCTGTCCAACCAACTTCTTCTGCGATTAAACATTGATGAGGCAATACTAGCGAATACCGAATTCGGATGGGCAGACGAGTAGTTCAAAATCATCCCAGCGTCAGCTGGCTTCTCATACACCATTGTTCTTAGTTTTTCCCCGACCTTATGTGTCATGAAGTCTAAGAAGGGCAATGTACCCGGAGTTGACTCTATCTCCGTACTAAATTTGATGCCTGGATTTAGGTCATTCAGGTAGTTGTAAGACTCAATGACCTTATCTAGTTCCATCACAACGAAAGTGTCATCTACATAACACCAGAATAGCTTGGGTGGGTACGGGGATCTAGCTAAGGTTTCCTGTTCAAGATCTTTCGTAAAAATATTTCCCAAAACCGAGGATTTTGGAGATACCATTGTTAAACCTTGTTCCTGAGTGTAAACCACAGAGTGAAAAACGAAGTGAGTGAGATTCGGCCATGCTTTCATACCTTCCACTACTTCATTTGCCGTAAGCTGTGTCCGTTCTGAAAGGGTAGTGACTGCTAGTAGCAGTCGGTCGATTATTTCTTAAGATTCTCATTTTGTATATAGTGTACTGAAATGGAAACTTACAAGAATGCCATCCGTTGAAACCCGCTTTTTTGTTGGCAAAGTCATGCGAATTCTTAATGTAGGTGCTAGATTTTCTGGTGGGGTGGCGCGTTGAGATACCTGCCAAAAATCTGACCAGCTCATGGAGTGGGGAAACTTTTCCGTCTATCATCGGTCTGACTGGAACATCTAGTTTATGAATTTTTGGTAGGCTGTAAAGCCGTGGTTGTTGGATTGCTCTTTTGGGGTACAATCACTACGAATTACCTTGCCCTAAGTTGTTTATCACGGACCAGCCAACTTCAACTTTACTCCTATTCATCAAAGACGTAATATTCCCACTTTCAATCTGCCGGTAGGGACCCTGAGGTAGGTCTTACCTGATCTTCTGCAGACAACAGTGGCCTTGCCCTTGTTCAACTTGGCAATCACTATGTTGTTCCCCCTGTTTTAAGGTGTTTAACGGTCCCAACTCTGCCGTAAGCTTTCTTCTGTTAAGCATTGCGAAAAAAAGCTTACTGTGGGATTCGTAATCTTAGCTAGGACGCCTTTATCTTCATTTATTTTGAGACTTCTGCAAAGTCAACTGGAATTCAAAAAAGTGCACACTTTTTTGTCTGACCCAAGGGAGGTGCTTACTGTACAATATCAACCAGAATGCGAAACATTATAAAGACATCAGTTTATCTAGATTTTTTCGATTAACTTCAAACATGGGAAATTTAAACTCTCAGTGTATAAAGACAGACAGCTATCTGCTGAACTTCTGAAAAAACTTTGTTCTGCTTTTAACAGACCTCTAAGGTGGCACCCTGGACAAGGAAACTGAGGGAAGCGCTTCATTTATACGGTCGATGAAAACCCCTGAAATGCACTCGACACGCGTGATACCACAGGGTGATTAAAGATCTCAAAGAAGGGCTAAACATTAACATAAACTGGTGAAAAGTAACGTAAACTATTTAATCACAAAGTAATTGTTCCTGATCGGAGACTTTTAGGTGGGTTATACCTTCTGCGTTAGCAACAATAGCTCATCTAAGTCTATCGAACTGTTGTACATGAATCCTCACCATCAATCTTGGGCGGAGAGATTATGCACACAAGGATGTTGGAAGAAGCAATAATATTCACATGCGGCTAGAGGTTGAGCGCGGATAGTTACGCCTAATTGAACTATTTCAAATAGAATATTCGGTATCGTGAGTAAGCGGAAATGAGAAGTAACTGTTACATGGAGTAAGTTGAGGACAAATATTTGTTGATAAGTGGAAAGAACTCTGTTCTGAAATATTTTGGATTTTGCACTTAACTAGAGACGGCCATTGTTACAGTTCGTACACTTTCAGCGCATAAAATGATTTGTTCTTATGCGAATCAAACCGAAGTTGGTTGTACGTGGACAGCTGTCCTACACGATCTGTAAAAAATTCTAATGTTCTCTTTTGGACGAGAATGGAGTAATGCAGGAAAACCAGGTGGTCCTAGTGGATTGTAGCTGTTTGTAGGTAATTTAGTGGAATTATTAATGTCCGAATGACATCAGATTAAACTTTATGTTACTCAGAGTGGAGTCAATTAGGGGCCGTGATATTAGTTGCGTATTGCATTTACGAGGCAGATATTGTAACTTGGCACATCCACACTGGGCAAACTAAAAATGTGATTTGAGTGTTAAACTAAAATGACCTAACTTAATGAGTAGTGTACACGGTAGATAAACCTAGTAACTTTTCACTGAGTGGATGTCGATGCTGCACATCCACTGATCCCTAATTAACTCGGCGAAACCGCTTCTTAATGGTAGAGTAAATTACCTGCCGTCCAGCTGCAGCAAACTTACTAGTGGTGTGAGTAAAGTGGTAGGTCGCTTGTCGCAAAGCTATCCAAAGAGGATGTTGTATCACCAACAAGAAATTGCAATTCCACACTGTGATGACACACTGGGTGATCGGTTAAATCCCATCAAGTTAGATAATGGGCGTACCATTTTGCTCACCAACATAATGCTTGTTCCCTTATCTCTTCTGGGTCATAAATTTTCGGCTACATAACAACCGGAAGGTGCATTCAACTGTGAGAAATTAAAACTCCTGGCTTTGTTCCCTCAGTTGCCCACTAGTCAAAGCCTGCAGCTCTTTACTTTTGCGCCGGATATCCAGCATTTTTTTTATATTATGGCTAAATATGTTGCATAACGGAATTTGAGGCGTTCGGGATCAAAAAAGCAGAAATGCGACCTAGAAAAGCGCGCACATCCAGTTCATGAAAGTCTACTAGAAGCAGTATCCATAACAAAACTGTACCAAGCCTATCTGTACTTCGCTGCTATTTCTGAACAGTACCATGTATTCGTAATGCACTACTCATAAGGTTGCTGAAAATTCTTCGACATCCCACGACCGGTTTCACCCTTCTTGGGGTTTATCAGGTAGGCGCAGTCCCCGAGTTTCCGTCAACCTTATGTTCTACTTGAACCTAAATTGGACTGAGTTCGAGAAATACACTCATTTGCAAATCAATTTGGCCTTTGCGAGAGACTCACCTGGAACCCAGCTGAATCTCTCGTTTGTGATGTTTTGATGTGATAGATGTGATGTTGGATTTCCTACTGTGTTCCATTAACGTGCTTCTGTCTGGGTGGCTTCTCAAGCATCATTACCTGTGTGTGCATTGTGCTGATCTGTACTTGCCCTCCTATGTGTCCGGAGATCCAACCAGATAGACTTAATCAAGACATCCGTGAATGAGAATTTTCGGGTAAAAACTTGACCTTCTAGATGTAGTGGGATACGTAGAGAAGGAAGTACATTCCATTAAAAGGCAGGCAAGCACTGGTCAGACAAAATGGGAAAGGGATGTCTTAGTGATGGCTCGAAATTATGTAACCCTGGTTCTACATAAATTGCCTTTATGAAGTATGGTTTTGATGTCTGCTACATCTCAATGAAAGTCCTCCCTAGGTTTTGTACAGACAGCTCGCCGGTTGAGATGACTGAAGTCCAAAAGATTGCAAACGCCTGGTTGATTCCTACCCTTCTGCTTCTTTTACGAATGGCGAAAACTGTTTGTATGCAAACCATGTTCTTTCCTTGAGTTTCAAAGTAGATTTTTTTAGACGTACTCAGTCTTGGAGGCTTTCGTGATCCAGACAGTTTGATAAGACATATTGCTTGATGAATCGGCTTATTGTTACGAAAAGCCCATGAACTTCATAACTTTCGGATGATTGTTTCCGTTCCTTACCCGAGGGCAGCAGGGTTGCACAATGTTGCCGTACTCTGAATGTTGCTAGAAAAGATATTTGTGCCAGTAAGCCGAATGAAACACTGTTTGGAATTCCCGTCTGTTGGATAGTACTGAGCTCCGAAGTTAACCGGCTGTATCTAGTAAACCGCTCGCTAAGCACAGAATTCTATTGTGTATGTGGTGGGGTGGTTTTTTGTGCGTCTTTGACTGCATAGTGACGTTATTGAGCCAACACGAGCCAAGGAGTCACGCAAGAGCGTCAAATTTATCATCTTTTTATGTCAAAGGCCCCTGCTCCGGGATGACAAATTTATTTATTTATTCTCACATCCTGACTGCTGCTTATTTATTTACTTACACACTATCTAACATTTCTAATCAGAGGTTGACTGCAATAATTCAGATAGCCAGACCCTACATAACCGTATCACTTGTAAGCTATTTTCAGCCTATTCAGAGTGATGGACATCTTGGTGAAGCATCCGGAATGCTATTCCTGCTGTGACCAATGGGTCATTTAAGTACAGTCAAGGTTGGAAATGTGTGCTGTCCAAAATACAGGAAAGTTCCACCTAACATGGACGGTATGGTTTTTGTGAACATAGCTCTTTATGTTTTACTTCAGTGCTGCAAAACCAAAATAAAAAGTCGACATGCAGTTCGTTCACAGGCCGGATAAACCGTGCCCCTGAAGTGCTTTAGCCCCGACGAGATCATGAGCAAGCGTTCCAGCTCATTCGTCTTCATTGCCGGGCCCAGCTTTCAAAGGTACGCGGTCAAGTGAAATATGACTAAGTATCTGAAGTCTCCGAGTAATATCTTACTTTGGGCAACTTACTACGCAAAACCCCCCAAATACTTGTAACGACGTATACTACTGATGAGTCGTGCGAGTAGTCCGTGGTCATGCAGAAGCTCCATTCCGCGTCTAATGGAAGGCGAAGTTTATTAAGGAACTTGTGGAACTGCTTTGCTTTAATTGTGTAATACCTGTGATAGATCAAGAAGATGCGTGAGAATGTTCAGTTTTTAAAAGCTATGTGCGTTTATTTTTCTGTCCAATAGCTTGTAACTGCCTAGTTGGTGTTTGCTAATAAAGGACTTTGTGGCGAAAGGCTTTCCTCCTTTCACCAAGAGCTTAACGTAGCATGATAGATGCAACTCCAGTGGATGAGACAGGAAGCATGACTCAGGTACACCATTCACCCTGACCTATGACAGGATCAACAAGACCTCGAACACCCTCTAGAAACTGTGTTGGTTGGTGCCAGTATCAAATATGTGGTCAGAACGGACAACAGGGACTGACTGATTGCCTGCAACCCCAAAGTCTCACCAAGAACTTGTCATTCCAAGATGCAATCAAAAGCTGTGCCCGAAGAAAGTGGAAATTAGCGTTATCACTGTGAGGAATGTGTCTAAGTAACGGTGAAATTTGATCAGGCACTACATATTATTAATCTTTCAGAAAAAACTATCAGTTCATTGAGTTGCATTGAAATGTATCATTTCTTCGTACTTAGGTGTTCGGCACATGTAACATTCCACCGTTACTTGGCACAAACTAGATTCAAAGGCCACATCCTTGTGCAGTACAGAACTACCCTATTTTCCAACTGTCTTTTGCTTGCCTAGCTACCTAAAGCCAACTTGCGAAGAGTCTTCCGTTCCGATGGGACTATGAAATCAGAAATCCAGCATCTCATACTGCACACATGATGTTTTCTACACACCAGAATAGATGGTCTTTTACTTTGTGCCAGGCGTCGTTTCTGGCTTCCGCAAACACACCGATTTACACGCAGAATCTGATAGACTATAACAGTTTGAAGCGCTCAGGCGTGTAGTAATATGGCTTTGATATCTCTAATTTGTGCTGTCAGAAGAGCTAATAACGCTGATCATTTTCAGAAAACTTCCATAGGCCGAAATAGGGCACTAGAGGCCCATCAGCATCATACACCGGTTTTGAAAGTTTATTTGGAAAACTCAATCGAAATAACGCACTTTCGGAAATCGATACTTTTCTGCATATCGAGACTTCCCAGGTACCAATACCTATCGAGGAGTGTAACTTAACAGATTATTTATTCAAAGTGATGACTCTAGATTATACTTTGTCCGCTAGAAGATACTTGGAGAAAATTGCCAACCATAAACTTTGTCAGGGGGTGGATTTATTCCTTGATTTGGTGAACTGCATGTAACAAGGTGCCCATAGGCGGCGCTAATTCCACCCATGGGCGACATGAAAACCTTGATACCGTGATCGCTATCTTAACAAATATACTACTCACACTAGAAATCAGTAACCTGAAAATAATGCTCCATATTCTTCAGATTCAAATTCCAAGGGCCCAGATGGCAGCTGGTGTTCTGGAGAGCGTAAATACGAGCGTGAGAGAGCGCACAGTGCTTGTAGACTGGATGATATCAGCAAATTAAGTGCACTCGACCCCTTCAGACCTTCTGAACTATACTATCAAAATCTAAGGGTGGACGGTCTCAGCCTGATGGGCGGTGCCTCACAAGGCGTTAAAATTGACAGAAACGTCGTAAGAAATTATTCCATGATAGCAAACGCAGCCATCTCAGGGAAGGGAAAAGGGTGGATGGCGAATGTTTTCAATTGTTTTCAATTTAACTGCGAGTGTGCTAGAGCTGACAGCAGCACCATTTGTTGGTACATCAATTTTCAACAATCTAATGAGTATAGTATTCGTCAAGAAAACACTATGAACTTGTTAGGACGCCACTCTCTGTAGCGGCGCCCTTCGTCAATTATGGGCTTAAATGAAACTTTTTGGCGTAGCTCGTCATACTGTGAGCTCCCTCAATATCCGTTACCTTTCGCCTAAATATGGGTTGGTTCGTCAGAGAACATATGATTTAGCGCTTGTTGTAGCAACAGCTGGGTTGTAGCACTCTCGCTTGTGTGTTGTTGGATTTTCGTCGCTGCAATTGGTCACTCAAAAACCAGAGCTGTATCGAGTTTATCACCCCACCGATCAATCACTATTCACGCTTACTCGAGTCAGCATCGTTGTTGGAACATGTGGCTTCAATCCAGCCAATATAACCGCGTACTCAGATGGCACAGACAAGAAAGTTGACGCTCCAACATGGTAGTCTAACACCATCGGAATAAAAGACATACACGTCGCTATAACTGTGGCTAAGTGTATGCTTGTGTACGAACTATTAGGGGTTCTGTCTTGAATATATCAGAGTCACGCCGGCATCGACAATCAGCAAGACCCATGAATGAACAAAATGGATTAGTACAATACCACTTATAAATTATGAAAATCCTGGACAACCCACTGGCGGTTTTAACTTCCTTGGCACCGATCGAGTAGGCTTGCCACCACAACCTCCATCAGATTCATTTCCTAATTGGACACCTAACCTTATGTGAGGTACGATAAACTTTTTTCCACCTTATGGGTGGCACCAAACACTGCGAGACCGAGTAGCGCTTCAAGCGTAACTTGAGGCGGACTTTATGTAGCATATCCGTAAGAAGGAGATTCGACTGAGTGTTTTTGGACTGGCTTACTTCTAGATGTCGGTCAAGTGGATAGAGAGGAGGGACAGATGGTTATAAAAATAAACGGGCACAAATTGGGTGGTTGCAAAAATTTTCAGCCCAAACACAGCAGACGCTTAGTGTGTCACCACAGTGCTTGAGACCTAGATATCTGGGTCAATGGCGCAGCAAAATCTCACTAGGAAGGATACACAAATAAAGTGAACAAGGAATACCACGGTCTTTCATGTTATTGAGGATAGCGCGAGTTACAAACGGTTGGATTCAAGTTAAACCGACCAGCTTTACAGTAAGGGAGAACGGATCAATCTCCCTAAAAATACAAATGAAGCCTAAGAGACGTTACTTTAGCCTTGCTTATAGGAAATTTTGCATCACTTCCTAGCTTAATCAAAGGCAAGCTTCCCATAAATATTGTAAAATGTCATCACGGAGAAAATATTCGTCATACCCTGACGGAACAAACACAATCCTCAATAAGTATTTCTGGTTACATAACATGGATAGGGTTGGTATGGTTTGCTTAGACGTGTTATAGCCTTAACCCCGCTAATGTCGCGATTTTCGGAGTGGCAGGTGGTTGTACGGCACTGCAGAACCGGGGTTCAGCGCTGATATTTTCATTGATGATGGGAAGAAATGATGCACTATCACTTTTTAATGCAACGTCTATAAATGCATACTACTGAGATCACGGCTAGTGTCAGTTGCATTCAGCCAAAGTGAGTTCTGGCACGAACAGTTTGGAAACGCAATAAAATTGGCTGTCTAATCAGTGCTACTCTGTGTTGCTTCCTGCAGCCATTTCTTGTGATTGAAAGCCATATCTAGTGAAGCAATTCAGACTAAATTCCATATCACGAAAATAATCTGACACGGGTAATATGATAAAAAATTCACAGTATGTGTACCTACTATTCTGTCTGCAGTGACAAACATCCATAACTTATTCAAATACCTAAATCATTGTGTTTTCAAGAGTCAATCGTGTTTT
This sequence comes from Clonorchis sinensis, assembly GCA_003604175.2. Taxonomy (NCBI): domain Eukaryota; kingdom Metazoa; phylum Platyhelminthes; class Trematoda; order Opisthorchiida; family Opisthorchiidae; genus Clonorchis; species Clonorchis sinensis. Next base: position 103,325,167 of record CM030370.1, on the reverse strand, counting down.
ATAATGAAAGCTGACAGCCGAAATTATGTTACAGATTTCACACAAATGGGAGGAATTGCTATCTAGAGAGGAAGGTTAACGATGGCTGGTTGCATTTGTTGTGTGTGTTAAAATCACTCTTTTTCGGTTAGGGTTGTAAGTGCTTAGTCGCGGGACCAAAGGGTGAGACGCTCGGAAAGGCGCTCACGAGTTCTCATTACCGTCTTACCGTTGATTGCACTATCCAGTGAACTTACTGTGACGGCCGACTCTGGTAAGTTCGTTTGAGATAAGTCCTCTACTCCACCCAGCATTAATCCTGCACTTGCTCTGTTGGCTGCAGAATGGATCTGAAGGAAGCTTCACTCTTATTTGACTCTTGTCTCGAAGTGTGAAAACGTTGCCCGGACGCCAGTGGATTCCAAATAACAAAATGCATTAGTCAGTCTCGCTTACATACTGCCATCAGCCCCATAAACCGTGAATCGGTCAGTGTCAGATGCAGTGGTACTAGCTACCACATCGTTTTTGAGTAAATTTCCACGAATTCAGCCTGCATTCTTCGAAGCCACAGATTTTGGATAGGAGGGTCGAGGATTTACATACACTATCAAACGGCTGGAGAAGTCATACCTGCATTGCCTAGATTCATGCCAACGTAGCTTTACTGGTTAAGTTATTTTGATAGACGAGCTACGGGTGATGGTGAAGATAGAGGCATGGGATGTGTTATCACTTCAAATATCTCTTCGCGACCTTTAGTTCGAATCGCCCAAGAAATTCGTAAGATATGGATAATTCCCAATGGGAACTGAACAGCAACCTAATGTTTCTTGACTTTTTACCACAGAATGGCTTCACTAACAGGATAAAATGACGCCGTTCATGTCATGTCATCTTGACTGAGAACCATTAGCAGTGTGTGCCTCAAAAACAGCTGCACAGTGCCTCCATGTTTTCCGGCATAGACTGATTTCACTTAGAAGACGAAAGCTCGACTGAAGTTTCCGGATCTCCCCATACTATCAACAGAGTAGCTCAGAAGGGAGAACAATTTACAGGAAGTGTGAACTACTCGTCCGAGTGTTTGTCACCCGAGGAGCCAGTTGTAGGTGGTCAGATATGAAGGGTGAGTGGTGTTAGATCCCGTCTAAGTGCCAGTTAAACACACTGCTGATCAGTCGATAGTGGCCAAATGGTTGTGTGCAGACCAACAGCTGGGAGGTGGAGGGTTCGAGACTTCCAGGAGTTTCGTGGGGCGCTCACCGCTGACGATTCCCAAAGAGAAATGAAGTAAATTCACTGTACCTCGGGGCTTTTCAGTATAAACTAGCTTCGCTCGTGATACGTAATCTTAGTAGATTACCAAATCTCCTCACACCACCAATAACCTATACTTATTGCCCGAAATCCGCTTCAACAATTAGGATACTTACAGTGGTTTTATTGACGTCTATTCATTTGAATTTCATTTGCAGAGCATAAATGGTGATTAATTCTCATATTTTTCCATAATATTTGTTCAGATCAAAGGAACTATAACTGAAAAGCGACCCTTTGAAATGTACTTGGAGGATGCAGTGCGAAATAAGTTGAGAACCGCTGACTTACACGATTTAAGAGTGACTGGAGAGAAAATGAGAACTTTGAAGCTGCTCCAACTAACCTAGCACGAACAATGTCAGCTGAATTGCTGAAAGGCAACTGTGGGTATATCACAATTAATTTGGGTGCCTTGACATTCAAGGGGTCTAGGTCTCGGTTCTGACCATAGATGGACCGTATGGAGAACGATGTAGAGTTCAAAGCACGAAAAATCCGGACGATTCGGAAGATCGCCGTCCAAAATTATCTGGATCATTTTAGCTCTCCCTTGTACGACTGATCGGCATCCGTTCACAAGTAGGCTTCACGTGTGGTTATACCCAGATTCCGAAAAACGCAGTAACAAACATTCGAATGGGGTGTATTAAGATAGAGCATCCCTGAAATTTGTGTGCGGTTACTTCACACGAAAGGAGGGACGAGGATATGCTGCAAGGAAAAAATAACTGCATTCCGTTTTACAGCTTGGAAAATCACAATGAGCGACGACAACCAACCGGAGAACCAGCACACGCGCGTAAGGAAACAGCGTGGACCGGAATTGGGGCTGGAAAAGGCAGTTGAGGCACGAACGGACGGCTAAACTGAAAAGACAAAAACAGGCAAATACCTGCGAGAATAGCAATACCTGAGCACAAAAAAGATTACAGGAAATTATTCTTCCTTTTTGAAAAACAAGAGTAAATACCAAAACGAGCTGTCACACAACTGGCTATGTGGTAGACCAACGCATCAGATCTCTGGCACTTAGGTGCCGTTTAGTCCCTGAGTCGATTTTGGAAAGCCGACAGTGCAAACAAGAAGGCGTTGGGTCGGAAGAGGGCCAATGGAAAGGGTAGGCACTGCGGTATCATGTAAAATTTCGATCAATCAGGTGTATACATACATACAAAGAGCCAAAAAGGCACGAAAAAAGGAGATAGAAATGAGTTGTGTGGTGTCCGCTGTTTTGAGCGCTTGCATACATACGTACATGTTCCTGCATTCGCAGCGGACGAAAAACAACAATTGGTGGTAGGCGGAGAGAGAGAAAAAGCATTTGTGGTCGCACTGTGTACCGGTACGCCAACAGTCCTGAGAATCAAACCTTGGTTAAGGTTGAAATCGTACCCCAAAAGTGGGACGGAAAAAGGCGACAACGCTCGGTTGGCCATGTGTGACACTGTTTTGTTCAATGTCAATGGAGGTACATGTTTGTGTGTGCTTATCAACAGCATTTGTCGTTTGACTTTCAAAGATACTACTATTATACAACAAATCGGAACGGGCAACCTGAGAGACTGGAATCAGAAAAAACAAAATACGATGGAAAAGAGGAAAGGCAACAATAGGAGAGGCAGCGCACTGGTGTGTTTGACCCAAAACACTTTGAGTCAAAAAATAATAGCAATAGTATTAATAATGGTAACTGATACGAGACAGTAAGAAAATATAACAAGTTTGAGGTAGTGCGTTGTTGGAAAGAACGGAGACCACAAGACCAAACAAGCGGCCGAGCAACCGAATAAGTGTGGAACAGGAAAGGTAAACACTGGCGACGGTGAATGAGGTAACATGGTTTCGAACAAACCAACAGAGAAAATAAACAATAACAAGAGACAGTTGGAGCAACACACCCTTAGTTAATGGTAATGGGAAAAGAAATGGATGGACTACAGGACGAACCAAAGGTCACAAAGACGAGTTTCAACAGTAGCTGATGACTCCCTGGGATGAGTAGTGAATCGGTTGTGACGTCATGAACGCACACCTCAAGGCAAGCATATTGCAATTAGAACTGCAGTAACAGAGAGGTTCATACTAGATCTGTTGTCTGTTTTTGATTGCTGTGGCAACAGTCCGAAGTCGTGTGCCGTAAGAATATTGCCTTTAGGTCTCCGTTCTGCGGAGGGCAAAATGGCATGAAAATAATCCACCGCAACTCCAAGTACTGGAGGAACCACAATCAAGCAAACGCCGTCGAGTAGTTGGAATCGAAGCAAGAGAGTAGTGGATGAGGAAAATCCGAGAAGGGAAAATAACCCGGGGGGTGAACCTCTTATGTGTAAGTTCATACCATAGTGGGCCTTTGAGGTAAATGTTTTTATCAAAAAACAACGCAAAGAAATTAGAAAATTTCTGCGCAGTTACATCAAAAAGAACAACAAAACATAATTGGTACTATCAAAAAGTGGAATAATCAACGAAATGTCTAAGTGTGCAATGTGAAAGTGTACTTGAGGTTGCACTTCAAGAAGCCCTGAGAGAGGAGATTATTTAAAAATCACGGTTGATCACGGTGATGTAGAGTTTGAATGCCATGTCCAGATGCAAAACCGATGAAACGCAGAACCTGAGAGATTTCGTGCCAGGCGTGATGAAACCCCAAGGAACTTGGTGAAGACGGCAAAGGGGCAAAACACACGGAAATTATGGTAGATAGTTGTCACAAGATGCAATTCATCACTGGATCACAGGCAAACGCCAGCGCAAAAGTGGGCGCACAAAATCGGTGAATTCGTTGTTTCAGAACAGAACAGACGTCCTTGTCCGTTCTCATGTGGGAATCTAACTGACTGAAGCAATAAAAATCAACGCAAAATTCAGTAGACATTGCACTTGGAAACGATGGACGTCTGATTGACCAGAAGTGTGATGAATAGCAACTGGCGGATCCGTGTACAGTAGCATGCAGCGGAGATTTGACGACAGTAGGATTCCACTATACAGCACTTCGCCGAATTCGGGAGTACAGGCGTTGATGCCAAAGTGACCAAAAAATTGAGTCTGCAAAAGGATATAACGGAGCATTATAGTATAGCATTATAGGTATATACAGCATTAAGCATTTACATTCAACCGAAAGTAAGCTAAGTAAGTGATATAGTCAGATAGACCAACGAAGCTGAGAGGATAATAGTATTCCACCGAAAACTCCACGTATAATAAAAATTTCAGTTTTAATAACGGAAACCTCCATATGTGGATATGACAACACGCGAGCCCCCAATTCCCCGTTTCGCATCAAGAAAGCATCATGGATAACCATAGAAGCCAAAGGAATTTGTACTATCTCGCTGCGAGGAATACGGGAAACCGTAAAAATTGTGTATGGTCACTGAGTGCTAAGCGTTTGGGAAATTAGCATAGGCTTAAGATGTATAAATGGATGGTAGGTCATCCTTGCAAATGACATTTCATTGGTTATTATCATGACAAAAAACTACCGAGCTGTCGGAAGACCACTGAAGACCAGTGGTAAGTGGCCTGTGAACAGATACCACGCTAGTTATTTGGATTTAGCTGGTAGACAAGCGAATGAGTTCCCTGCATCTTTTCGTCGGAAGTGGAACGTTTGCTGCCGGAAGTGATGAGGAATGTAAATGAGACAAATGGGATGGGAAAGCACTACGAAGACACTGAGCTTAATAATCTAATGAAAACTGACCACATACTGAAAATAAGTGTAGAAACGGGACTTTGTGGATGCTGGTACAAAGAATGTGGTTTCATTATGGACGAAACATGAAGCCAGGAAACGAATTTACCTGACCAGATATGGAGAGCAATCTTTTTTCCTGAGAATGGTCCATTACTTATGGGAAACGCAGTGAGTCGTCAATCAGACTTCAACAGTCCTACTACTACCGCAGTCCCCAGGTCAGACACAGTCGGGTTAAGAAGTAGGACAGGATCCATATAATCAAACAGCCAAAGTTGATATGTGCTACACTAACTGAGGAACACAAAATGTTTACCAATTGGATGAACTACACACCAAAAATCAAGTGGAGACATAAGCAAACGTGGTCGTTGGTCAGTTCGCCGTATAAGGCAGTTTAGGTTGCATTAGTTTCAGCGAACGTATCAACGACCATCTTTGCCGCCTGCGCTAACAGAATTCTCCTGAATAATAACTGATCAAGTGCACCAGAGTCATGGTGTAGTCCTGATTTGGAAACATTTCAAGCGCCCTGATGCTTAAAGCTGGACAGTCTTAAGGGTGCAGTTCCATCAGACAAGAAGTATACGTACATATCAACCTCATTTTTGTGCATAATTCCGTGCGACGATTTCATCACAATGATCGGACCTGAAGTGTCGAGGGCTATTGAAATCTCTGTATCAACACAAAATCTAGTCGTCTGGAGTTTGCAGGAATCTACTAGACAGTGGTTAGATATTCCGCGCCTTTTGATTTCGCCATGTGAAAAAAGTTTGTTCGCCTATGCTAATCGACCAGCTGGGACACACATTTACCAATCAAATATCGTCTGTCGTCTGTTTTCCAATTGGTCCATTTATTGTCATTTCACACGGCGAATGCCTGCACAGTTCCGTCCGTTTTGCATAGAGGCAGTTACCACTCAGTTAGCCACATTCTACATCTGTCTCGGAAGTCAGAGTAATATCTCAATTTTTATTTTCCCAGCTTACCAAGTATGCCGATTTTCTTACTATGTATGCTTGTACTATCGCTTGAGCGGTAGAGATATCTGGGTAAGCAAAAAGAGACCACTAAAATTCATGTGGTCTTGCAAGGATCTGGAGCAATGAGTTGGATAGCGTTCCCTGTTTGAATCTGAGAAATTGCCAAATGCCACACAGTGGGAGACCACAGTGTGTGGAAACGGAATTAACACACTACAGTTCAACAAAGCATAATAGCTCGCAAAATTTTTTGGGGGTAACACCTTGTTGCAAAAGGAGCCAAAATGTCGCGGAAAACTGGCACAACAATTCACCGGTGTTTGTACCCATGTGTACACATATCATGCCATTTGACTAACATATCCGGGTTAGTTAGCTGAGCTCGTTTACCCTCAAACGTACTAGCAACTGAAGAACTGCAAGGAGATGACATCAAACGTAACCTAGATTCCTTTGGGATTTGTGGTTCACTAAGAAGTAGATACCCCATGCAAGACTAACGGAAGAAGAACCCGCTTTATGGTTTCAAGACGTTCAGCGTCACTTATAACCAGAGGCAGTCTGTTCAGCAAGCATTAAGCCAGCTGATCAGCTGAACTGCAATGAAAATCAAGTTGCTTGCTAAATCCCAAACTTGCCCGTCAATGCAACACTGAGAATCTTTCACTCGCTTGTAAGCCGTTGCCACTTTGTAGGCGCCAGTGAGAAAGAATTACCAATCAAGATGAACAGAGAGTTATCTTGACTTACCAGTTTGTACTACTCGATAGATTCATCATCAAAATAGTTCGCCGCCTCCTTCTTTGCAGCCACTAGGGGGACAGAGCGCATATCATCAAATGGTTTTACAGTTGATGAGTTTTCGGGCGCACGGTAATTAGAGTCAGGCTGGGGGGAGTTCGGAAAATCCATCGCGGCATCATGATTAGGAACGCCCACTAGACCATTTTGAGAACCCCATACAATAAATGAGTCTTCCACATTCGGTGTCGTGGGAGCGCTCGCTGGTTGTCGTGGTGTGCTAGGCCCAGAGGAGCAAGATTGTCTTGGATCACTGGCGACTGCGGGATCGAAGGAACATGTTGTCGTAATTGTAGGGCTACATGCTTCTGAATTTAGTTGGTGGAGGACAAGAGGGGTATGTGCTGGGGACTCATCCGTATTTTCAGAACAGTATCCTGGTGCTTTCTGTAGTATGGGTAATTGGGACTGACGATCCAGTGAGTGAGAATTACTGTCCTGGGGTCTGCTATTTAGGGGGCCATTTTCTGAAGTTGAACAGTGCAACGTGCGGGGAAAAGAGTTAACGTTCGATGGCGCATGAACAGCAGCAGAACTAGTGTGGAAACCGGCCTGGTTGGCATTGGAACGTGGAATGGTGGAGTGCGACGACGGAGAGCATGCTAGGTTTGATGCCGAATATGGGTCTTTAGGCGATCCCACAGGTGGTGGTCGGTTTTGCGATCTCGCGGGCATTAAAGGAGTCGATGTTCCCGAGGGATAATGCTGTACAGTTCCAGAGGGAATTCGTGAATTTGACGTCGGTGCAGAAAAGTACGTGGGGTTGGGTCCGTCCGTTGGTGTTATGCCGGAACCTGGATAATGATGCTGCATCACTGGAGGTATCACGATTCCGTTAGTACCATAACTTGAGATCTCCATGCCGCCGTTAAATCCGATCGCTGGCTGGTACACAGAACCAGCATCGTAGCTATTATTGGATGACACAACTCCAGCCACTTGGGCAGTAGCGTTACTAGCTGACATCGCAGGGGGTGTGGATGCCGTCGTGGTTTCTTCATGAGGTATATCGTAAGTTTCTGCATATAGCGGTGCTAGTCTAGTCCGATACCAGTTCTCACGATACCAGCGAATGCTCAACTGCAGGGTTTCACCCAAAGAGGCCAACTGAATGAGAGAATTACGAACTTGAGACATTATAACCGGTTCTGCTGGACGATTACGTTCCAGCTGCATTCGTAGAGCGGCAATATTGCGGTCTTGCATCAACGCCACTTTATTTGGCTCACTTAGTCCATAACGATCTGTTTAAAAAGGGTGAAAGTAAAGTGTCAGGTGAGAGAGAAATTAAAATGGACTGATAGAAGCCTGCGGACATAAAGCAAAACATTGGGGTGCAAAAACAAATGCGTCTCGGGCTGTCGTCAGACGAAAACAAACCAGTGAGATGAATAAGTCATTTTCACAGATAGGATTTGAGAGGACTGCTATAAAACGCACTGATGGTGTGTTTTCGACACACGTACACTAGAGATGTACCAATTTGCAACGTGCATCTTCGTTAGCGGATCCATGTACATTGATAGCGGTCAATTTACCATTGCATTCTGGTCATAACTAAATAAACTGTCTCTGATGGGACTTGAGCGCCACCACCAGTTTTGTTTACCCAACGTCGAAATCAAGTGACGGAAATCCATTCCCTGTTGCGTTCAAAAATTAGCTTGTGTATTGTTCAAATGGAGTTAGAATCCTCGGATTCGCTGAGCGCAACAACTGTATATGGCAATGAATGCAATGTAGGAAAACGGATTTTGTTCAGAAATAAGCATCAGAGTGGTTTTCTGGGTTGTAATCTGAAATGATGCGCATAAACGAAATGACAATAAAGACGGTAAAAACAAGAATAAATAGTAAATAAATAGTATCAAAAGTTCAGTTATGGAACCCTTGCCATGCACAGCTGCCATGAAGTTCGAAAGAAGGAGGACTGGGTGCTGGTAGTCTGCCCAAGCCTAGACAGCGACCATCGAAAAGCCGGGATTTAGTCTGAATCAAGACCATCCGGACAGCAGCCTCGAATCTTGGCCGCCGAGGTATCTAGAACCCACACTGATGTTGTGTTAAACGGATGACGAAACACAACAGCCTTTTGCCTGTTCGCTCACCGACGGACTGGCAGGAGGATACGGTTTCAATCCTGAGGCATCCATCAATTTGCCAGACCCAAGTTATTTCAGCTGTTGTCCCAAACTGCACTGCTGAACACATCAAGTAAACTTGTAGAAACTTTCGGGTATGGCTAATCTGTCGGGACTTCCGAGCCTCTGGCTTGTAAGACAAGCTTAGCATATTGGACCGCCTTACAAAGACGTAAAAGTCGACGCATGAAATACATGCATCACAATGCACATGATTAGCTAGTGTAGCCACACACCAACAAACTCTCATCTGATCAACCAAATGGTGCTTAGTACTTTGGTCATAGACGCTACTGATTAGGTTCACAACTAACCCCCCCCCCACAATAAGTCGGAATGGAACATTCGTCCATCTATTCAATCCATCAAAGGATCCACAGAGAGCGTTATCCCCTACTCCAGCTAGAAAAAAGGAGTTAAAATGTTACTTGCGAGGCCAAATGGTCAACGGTGAACCTGGGGACTGAAAGCTAGACAAAAAAGGTGCTTCTGAGCACCCTTGCGCCGCCTGATTGTATAGATCACGCCGTCATCCGGATGCTCCAAGTTAAGGTAGGGGGTTGCGACGTAGCTAAGATGGAGATGTAGTGCTTGGATCACTATTCTTGAAGAGTCTGTGGAGCAAAAGACATCTGGTATCTCAATCTGTCTCTTATCAATGGCTATTCACATAAGTCTTCGCCGACGTCATTCAAATGAGTGACAAGTCGCTGGATGGGGCCATTTACACCTGAGAAAAGTCGTCAAAAACCATGGCGGCTGCAACACTGTACTGTTTACTAGCACTTAGTAACAGTGTACAGGTGCTGCGATGGCAACGTGATAAGAAACTCGCAGAATAAACGTAGCATTACAAGCGACCTGTAAATTTATCCTCAGCTATCCTCAAATCGCCCTCGGTCTCGAAAGAATGTGGTTCACATTTTAGTGCTCTCTATTAGTTACCGAATATGATACATTTTATTTTGCTAGGTTTTGTATTCAGACGTTAATCGACTGTCCAAGAAAAGCGGAATTGGGTGCTGAATGGGAAACTACTTACAGTTTTTCAGAATAGATATCAAAACAGAGGTGACACCGGCACCACTGAGCCTCTTACTTATGAATTTCTTCGATTCATTCTCAGAGATACTGAAACTTATCAAGGTGTGACCAGGTGCGCACCTCCATTACCCACTTTGCTATATATATATATAGTGTCCACGTGACACTAGCAGCGTCTCTAATACCAGGTTAGTCGCTGGGTAGAGGCCTAATTAACAGTCTGCTGACTTAGGATTGGAACATGAGTGGCGACTTACTCCGGCAGTCTTACGCCAACCACCACTGCTTTGCGGTTGAGCATTGGAGCCATAGGGTGCTCGAGAACCCTAATCGACATTCTGGGCATCATCGAAGTATCTAAGTCCAAGTACAACCGTGAATTACACGATTATAAATGATCTCATTCTACATCAGCCATAGCGTTGCGCCACCAGTCGGGCGGCCTTACTTGCAGCACACAACAGGGCGGGGCAGACTACCTTCTTCCTCTCCCAAACATTCGTTTTTCCCCTCCTGATAACTCCGTCCCAAATGTTCACTCCTAAGCATCGCTGAATCAGAACACCACTCATTGACGGTAGATTCTGTATTTGCTTCTAACTCGCCACAACAACCACAGATACTTCTATTCATACCTCGGGGCCCATCATTCTGTTCCGTCCGGTTGCACACTCCTGAGGATCCACAGGTGATCCACCACGGCTGGTTCTGCCGTGGTTGACAGCGTTCTAAGCAACTGATGAAGGGCCTCTGCTCGAACGGGTGGCCGTCGGTAGCCACCTGTGTATGGTTCCTTTGGCTACGCCCGCGAGAGCGTCCCGTAAAAGCGTCGATAATCACAGTCCGTTCATTGTATCCACTTAGGCATGGAACTCTCAAAAACAACTACTGTAACGATCTGAACGCTGTATTACAGCAGGATAAGGGATCAGCTATTGTTCCAGTCCCCGGATATATGCATGCGCAAGTAGGTAGAATTAGCGCTCCCGAGGCTCTGCTTGGTGGTCGAGTTGAACTGGAATCAAGACTCACGAACGACGGCTAACGGTTGCTGAGGTTGCATGCTTACTGCAGACTGTTTCTGCACATCACTAGCTTTCGAAACAACCAAAACCGCTTGGCCACATAATGAAGTTCGGTCCAACAGAGTTCATCAGCTATAAGCCATGCAACAAGGCTTCCTTGGTTCCAGCTACAACAGTTTCGGTTACCGGAAATTGGTACAGCAGAGAAGATGTAGCCAGGCATTGGAAGCGATAGCATAATCAGTTGGTTCGTAATAAATAAGTCTGAGAAAACGATAAACTGGGCGGCTACATAATGAAGGCGAAAGGCTTGACACAGGAGCTTCTGATCGTTCCACCACAGTGCATGCTCTGCCCCTGATAGGCAAACTGAAGTCACACCTGTGCCATAGATATCAGACGTTGATGCAAGCTGTCCTGGCCCTCCTGGTTCGAGAAGTGGTCTCGCATAACCAAATACACACTTAAGAATTGGATCTCGAGCAAAGCCATAAAATCCCCCCAGCTCAGACACACACCCCCTTAGCCGACAACACAAGTTGACGAGCGGTCAAACCCCAGAGGAAAGATAGCATCTGTGCAAATCCAGATGCCTCGTAGATCCAGAATGATGAAAAGACAGAGTAAACCAGAAAATCTTGGAATGTGCGAAAACGATTCCAGCTGACACCCACAAAAAACCAAAAAGGCTCTCGATAGCGATTGTTGATCTCAGACAAGAACGCCTAGATCGTTGGGCTGAACACGTTCAATAAAAATTAGGCTGATACCTGCAACACCCATATTGAATTGCTAAACAGTAAAGGATGCCTAGACGGTAACCCTGCAACCTCCAATAAGTTCAGGAATACGAGAACACCTTTTCTTCCTCAAGCGCACCGAGTTGCTGTTCCTGACGAACTCCCACCTGCGCCGTTTAAGGATGGAGGTAAAATCACTGGTCGGAAGGTGTCTTGCATATCTACGTCCATCAGGGTGAGAGACCGTCCCAGGTAACTGGAGTAAGTCGACGATAGTGCCCACTTTCAAAAAAGATCCTCGAACTGAATGTGGTAGTCATACAGTAATCAGCCTGACCCTCCCTTGTAACTAGATTTTTGCGTCGCTTATTTTAGTCGCCTTACGAGAGCGCGTTAAGACATGACCTGAGAACAGCAAGCAGGAGTCCGGCCAGGAAGGGGTTGTTTGAACCATATCTTCAAACTTCATTAAGCATCAGAGAAACGGCTTACATATAAGGGCCCTAAAATATGAAAGTTCTTTAACTTCAAGGTTGCGTTCGATCCTGTCGACCGGTTCGTTTTTTTTTCAACAAGATTGTGCGACAAGGCATGCCCCAGAAGTTTGCGCATGTCATACCCTTTTTGTAGTCAAATACTTCTGGCCGGTAAGATCGTGTGCGAAGCTCTCTAAAAGGTTACCTACAAGCAGTTGTGTCCATTAAGGATGTCCACTCTCCCCATTTTTGTTCAACTCCGTTATTGATGAGGTAATGAGGATCTACAAAATCCCGGTGTTCGAATCTCGCCGACCGAGAATCTTGTCGACTCGGAATATACAGATGAGATCGTTCATACTTGTTGCTCCCAATACTACAAAAGCTGTCCAAGATCATCCAGTCCTTCAGCATGTGCTTCATACCCAGAAAGTTCAAGGACGTGCTGAAGACATGCAGTCTTTAAACACGCCTATGATGATTCAAGCGGAGACATTGGAAGTTTTGGCACTTTATACTTATCTCGGAATTTGCATTAGACTTAATGATAGCGTGGGAGACGTCGATGTACTCATCTCATAGACCAGAATTTCGATCGCAAATTTACGCCATTTGTGGCGCCAAAAAAGTATGCCACACTCAAGGAACGCACATATCAGACTACAATGAGCACCGTACTGTTGCGAAGTTTCAATGCCTAGACACTTCGGATAGAGGGTGTGAGGTATCTTCAGGTTATTGACCAGTGATGCCTCAGAACTATGACTGGAATGGGCTGGGATCAGCGAATTCGTAACGAAATGAAACAGGAGATACTTCACACCAGGAATGATTTTAACACCGCAAAACAAGTTGGCCGAGCCATGTGGTGTGGAAGTCATATTACAGGCTGTCGAGAAGGGCGTTGTTTTTCAAGCTCAATTCAAAGTGGCGGGAACGTTAATGAGTAAAAAATGTGACAGGGTGGAAGGAAATGAAGGATTTTAGGGGACGTCTGGCTGCTGTTGCTTTCTTGAATAAGTTCCACGTAAATCTCTGTTTAGCTTGTGACTAACCGATGTTAGTTTCTATCTAGATTGTCTGAGTGGTGAGGGTGTAGCCACCTCAGGTGTTTATGGTAAGCCTGTCCTAAAACCCCACCCTGATTCATTTTTCTTCTTCCCATTATAAGGCTTTATTCAAACAAATTGACATGACTATGCGCAAGCAAAGCACCAGTAGTGTTCGCTGATGCTGCCTTCTATTATGATGCTGATGGTATTCCTTAATTAGGTGTCGGTCCAACTGAACATTGAGAAAGTCTTTATGCACAATAGTCATTTAAAAACCGGCCTAAACGAAGTATTTATTATAAGCTCCTTTGAACCTCTGGTTGGCGCCAATTCGCAAAGCAAATCGATAAGGCAAAGAGACCGACTGAAATCCTCAAACTACGCCTGCTTGATGAGCCCCGGAGTGTGTGAAACTAATAAAGGGCTCTGACGAATTGGAACCCGTTTGTTTACGAGGAATTAAACGAGTTCCTAATTTCATCATACCCCAAATAACTGCACTGGTCGGTGCTTTTTTTGGCGAGGTAATCATCACAGCCAGAAAAATAAATCGAAGATCCAACCCATAATCTTCAGTAGTCATTCAACTCTGTAGACTCTGGTCTGAGCTACCATTTGTGCTATAGAATGGGCTTCATGAAGAGTAACTCAACACTGACTGCTGGGGCATACAGAAGCATTTCCCCCTTCTTTCATAAGACCCAGCGGATTATCGTTAAGAAGAAGATGGTCTCACATTTGAAGGTACTGTGAAATGCAAAGTAGGTGATAAAACCAGCTTCATTAACTCACTCTCTGGCCCTCACTCAGTACTTTTATTTTTATTCATGGGAGTTCTAGCACGCACTATGCTTCAGCGTCCACAGATTTACCAATGGCGTTAGCACTTGAAGGCCCTCAGCTTTTTAAACAGCAGATGATCATGCTGGAAAGAGTTTATTGCTTTGTAATCGCTACCGTGTTAAGTCGATGTTATCAAACCACTGTTGCTCCAGCTAAGATGCCGATTTTAGTGGCCGTAGAGGTGTGTAGCTTCTGATGCGAAAGCTCTGATGTATTGTCAAATCTAGGATTCCTGCCACGTTTGTCCATAAACGCCCCAGAGGAAAACAAAAGGCAGCTTCACTTAGCTGCAGGGCAAACCAGCAAGGGCAATCCTTCCAAACAGAAGTCACTTTCGGTATGGAAATCATGAGCCAAGGTTATGTGTAGGAATCTGTATTCCGGAAAATGCGACCAATATGTTCCTGCCTTCAAGGCTTTTTTGCTTAGTACAAAGTCATCAAATTCAAACCCCCAAGGACATCTAAGACCAGAACATACACTCTTATACATGGAACAAGCTCGTTACAGATAGCTTGCAGGTCGTCTATCCTGCAATGATGTAGGAATTATTTGCATTGTCCTTGGATCAGTTGGCCCAATACAAGGTTCACCTTGAAGCTGATGTTTCGTTGTGAAAAAGAGTGCTTCGCTGTCACCCAAGATACACAGCATTTCTCGTTGTTCCACTCGCAGCAGATACTCGGGTAGCCCTGATCTATTTGAGTCCATCACACTAACCTAAACGCGTGGAGACCTACTAAGCTGGACTATACAAAAAATACCCACTTAAACTTGAAATGACGCAGGAGGAATAGGAGACTCGACGTAATCTGCGGTTCAGTCTGTCGTCATTTCTTACTCATGCATCACACGTGAGTGCACATCGTATCAAATCAAACCCCAAAAACAATTGTACGATTCACATTGCCTATGAAACGATATTCAGCATTCAGTGAACAACATTCAGAAAAAAAGACTCCTGGATGAACACCATACAAGCAGAAGTGGTTGATTGTTGTTTTCTTCTGAGGGGGGTTCAAACTGAAATAAGTTCCACGACCTGTTTCAATTTTCGGAATGAGCAGTAGTCTAGCCAGGATCGAACGTCAAACAAAAGCTTCAATGAACAAAACCTGAAGTGTTCCACACTAAGAGGAAGATAACCGCTAACTCATTCGCTCAAAGCCCAGGAAACAGCTTGGGTGTTTTTAGAGAGCTCAAACAGTGACATGAAGGGTCTTAACAACTGTGACATTGAGTGCTTTAAAAATGCGTGCTACAAAAAAAACCAGGCTGTCATCAAAATTTAGATTGATAAATATTCACGTATCCTAAGGTTATATCGTCCCAATGTTCATGAACTGCGATCGTTTTGTGTGGAATGACATTACTTGTCATCCGTAGTGCTAAAGGACAACCACTTTTTTGCATACAAAACTTTCGCTTCACTGGAATTCTGTCAAACGGTTGGCTCCGGTCATCACTGTAAGTACCGAGTGAGATGTTTTGTCCCGAAAGTCGAAGCGCGAGCAAAATTTATGCTTCGTATTACATAATACAAAATTGGAAGCATATGTCTCAGGGCAAAGGCGCAGAGAACAAATGGCTGAATGGTTGAGTGCTCACATAATTCGACTGCAGTTACGTCTCCACAAATAGCCAGACGTTACTCGATGACAGACACATAAACGGGCAAAATTGAAGCAATGTAGGCCAAAAGATAACGGAAGTGTAGCAATATTACGGAGTATTAATACAATTTTGTCGTGCAGTGAATTTCTGGGATTTGTTAGCCTCCATTTTCTTTAAACTTCATGCATACCGACCGAAGTATACCATTAACAAATTCATATATACCTTAATAAAATTGCACCTACAGCAGATTTCCAAGCGCGCGGGATTTGATAGGACTCGGTTACTGTCAGATCTTACCTGGTTTGGTCAGTACTGCTGCACAGCAAAGCGCAATCTCAGCATCGTTAAGTCGAAGCGCATTGAAGCTTTCTGAGAATGTGAACATCATGCAAACCACACTGGGCTGAAATAGAGAGCAGGAGGTGGGTAACCGTCAAGAATGTAGACATCCATGTGACAGAGTTGGTAAGTAATAGTTCAGTGTGTTTCGCTGAGCACAGAAAACCCACAATTTCATCAGCGCACAATGGTTAATACCAGATTGCAAATAGACGGACCAGCCAGAGTTGGTTTGCTGGTAAGTAAGCCCTTGTAACTGTGCGTTCAGTTGTGAGACAGTGCATGACCACCCTCATGATGGTCCTTCCCCTAATAATGGTAAGTTTATCCAGTGGATTGTCCAAGACTCATCTTTCTAAATCCTATACCGTCTGGCTTTCTAACGCTTGGCTCACCTTCAAGAACTACGAACATCGAGCATTTATCTGATTGTGATTCCTTTTTGGCCGTTAATTAATTTAATGATATTTGCTTGTAATTTGGCACAGAGTACTGTCACAATTACTGTGGGATAACCGACAACATGCACTGATTGATAAGCTATGTCTCCATTGTAGTTTAGCATCGGTGTGATCAAACTCACCGGCTTTCCTAAAGGTATCAATGAACTGCTGCTACTGATTTACTTCGTGTACTGATGGGACACTACTATGTTCCTGTGGTTCGATTATACGCATCTTCTTATGAAATCATCAAGACCAAGCACAATAGCAATACATTCATCTACCGATTAATCCGAAGAACCTTTCGACACCAATCTATATAACGAAGGTTTATCCAGATTTATTCCACTTGCCTTAACGTTCAACGTGATTAGGTAAGACGAACTGAGTACAGACATACATTTGGAGTTATGAACTGGTGTTCACTACATCTACATTATTACAGTTATGGATAAATCAGTTCAGTTCGCACTGCCAGCTGTTATTTTATTCTGTTATCACGGTAGATCTAGACCTTGTTATCTTGTAAATTGCTCGAGACACCCTCGATTGTCCGTTCACCAGCATTTACTCCCATATCCATCCCCGTTTTATTTGATCTGTACCTTGTCGAACATCTCAAAGCCTAGTCAGGCAAATATCGAATATCTACCGAGATTTCGCCGTGTAAATGGAGACAATCTATGCTGGAAAGCTGCAAAACACTCTGTAGCTGCTTCATCCTTCTTGGGAATCATCGGCAATTCCCACCTCACGAATCTTCCAGAATATTCTAACTCGCAACGTCGCGGCTAGTAGTCTGAACACTCAATGATTCATCCACGAGAGGCTATCATCTGTGTATTTAACTCATACTTAGACAGGGTAGAACACCACTCATCCTTCAGTCAGGGAATTCATATCATCCGGCCACTTTTTCTGGCTCCCCGATTGACAACCTCCCGGAGGAAAGGTTCACGCGTCCTGTGAATTATTCTTCCTTCTGAACTACTCGTAGCTGTTGAGAGTATGGGGAGATTTGGAGAATTCAATCGAGATTTCGCCCTGTAAGTGAGATCAGTCTGTATTGAAAAGCAGAAGGACACTGTGCAGCTGTTTCTGAAATACACCCTGCTGATGATTCACAATCAAGATGATACGCCTTTCGGGTGCCTTTTGTCCTTCCGGCGAGTACTAATTCAGCCACAGGGTAAAACCTCTAAATAGAAAATCCCAAATCTCATAATATCAACAAAGATGGAGTCTTCCATTCCACCATGTTCGTGTACGCCGTGCTCAAATGGTCCGCTAAAACCACCGTTTGATACTCCCATCTTGTTCGGTTCACTAAGGCGCAGAGTAAACCGCTCTGTGACAGATTGTAGTGCTTAGCTGTGCTGTATATACGGTATATGGGGCAGTGACCAACGGAGTAAACTGTTGAACTTCGAAGGTATCGAATTAAATTCTGTTGGGTTCTTCTAAGCGACGTCCGATTTCTTTGTAGCGTTGTCAAGTGAATTTCTTAGCCCAGAGGACAATCGACTGGCCAACACGACAGAAATGGGTCAGACACCAACGTACTCTTCACCAGAAGTTAGCCCCGAATGACAATCTTTGGAGTCACTGAAGTGTCTAATTCCCAGTTGCACCTTCGGTCTGATGTACCTATTCCGACCAAACTGACCCATTTTAGACAAGCTGGGTGACAAAAAGATCTGTCTAAGCACCGTCTGAGTGTTAGTTCTTGGACTGCAGTCCCTCTGAATAGGGTTCATCAGTGAGAATAGCGACAGACAGAAATGGTATCCCCGTCTACTTTAAATGGAATCACTGTGCTACCAAGATTTCTGCTGTTACACGGTGAGCTGATCTTGGTGGTAGGCACCGAGTGGCAGTATCAGGGGGGATTCAGTCTGCACATTCTAGGTCCTTAAATGAAGAGGAAGGAAATGAAATGATAATGAACTTAGAAAAGGTTAACTCATAAGAGGACTCATATCTTATCTCCGGTTAAAAATGGGGAAAAGGCCAGATGAAAGTCAAGTCAGAATAAGCTAGAAACTCAAGAAATACAATTAACGACGCAGATCCTCACCGAGTAGATAAAATCCAATTCTTGCTTGGCGATCTGTTTCCCGTCACCCAGTGTAATGGTTCGATCGTGCATTGAAACCATTCGCGCGGCTTGCACCATCCAAACTTCAAAGAAAGCCGCTTTGATCAGTATCAGTTGATCCGGCTGACCTAAATTGCTGAAATTGGGTAACCGCTTAGCGAATTCGACGACCTGCTGAATGCAGGGAGCTAACAGTTGACTCAGTTCCTCGTGCATTCGTAATCTATGTTCATCCACTTTCTCCGGCCAAAAGTCTCTAGTCAGAGTTGATTGCTGAAATAGAGTGAGAAGGACAAAATTGTACGATGACTTTTGTTGGCATTGATTAGCATTATGTTATTGTACGTATGTGGATGTCGGAAACGTTCACTACGCACAAAACAGTGTTTATCTGCCGCTAAACAATCCATATTATGAGTGTCTTGTGATCCATTGCTGCTTTTCACATAGATAGGCATGACCCACGTGATTCATGAACACCGCCAGCGCATGGGGGTGTAACAACGGAAGAACACGGGTATTAGTAGAAAAAAACATCACACCACTATTGTGGTCGCATTTGTCCACAAAAGCACTGTCCATCACTCTGGCCCGCAAACACGCATCGTCTGTATTGCTCACCAACATGCCGCACATTTGCCGCACGTGCAACATCATTCCCAACGCCACAATGTGTTGTGATCGACCCACAACTGCTAGCAAGTAAAAAACCTCGCAGACTTATTTGTG
The DNA here is from genome assembly GCA_003604175.2 of Clonorchis sinensis. Taxonomy (NCBI): domain Eukaryota; kingdom Metazoa; phylum Platyhelminthes; class Trematoda; order Opisthorchiida; family Opisthorchiidae; genus Clonorchis; species Clonorchis sinensis. Next base: position 103,305,825 of record CM030370.1, on the reverse strand, counting down.
GTATGTTGATTACTCTGTAGTGCACTGATAAAACAAAGATACAAAACAGAATGGAAGAAAACAATATCGCATTCCATTCAAACTTATTAAGAGCAGAGATGATTCCACAGAACACGCCAATGGCAGTGATGTGGAAGATATCAAATGCAACTGATTCATTAGGCAGACCGACATGAGGCGATACTGCCATTGGGTAGGCAATCACTAGTGAACTCAGCAGCGTATACGTTCTGAGGAGAGTATCCAGTCCCCTTCCTTTGTGGCATATATTTTCTCATGGAGAGAAATCTGCCACCCTACAGAATCACGTGAGAACAGGACACGAAGAAATTATCGGACAGTGTAAATGTGCGGATTAGCTTCGTTTGTGGCTTCAACCTAAACCACACACACATGGCGTCGAGGTCAATGATTGTCTGCGAAAGGATGTAACCAAGTAAAGGACATGAGGTACGGTGTACGGGCGAAAACATTCAGTCGTGATCGGGGAGGCGTGTCCGGTCCGTGCCGACCGAGACGAGTCCGTTATCAACTTAATGACGAAAACAGACACATGTTTCAAGGTAATCTATGGGTGTGCGCGCTAGCGTGCAGGAACACGTATCACGCAGAACTGGTAAGGGATACATGATCAAGAAGTACATAGGGTGGGTGGCTGATAATGAGCGTTTCCACCTATTCGAACGGGGTATTCCTCGATGATTTGCCCAAGTGGTTGGAGCTGTGACGCTTGTAGCCACGTCAGCAACTAGATAATGGGCATTTTGGTGTGCTTGGTTGTATGTAAAAACCGAACACGTGGCTTCAATACTGAGTAACACAGAATCACCCACAGTGTGTATATTAGTGTCTGTTCAGAGGATTAAGGCAAATTGGATGGTGTCCGAGCCAAATAGGTGTTACCGAATGAAGTAGTGGGTCAGGCCAATTTAAAGTAGAACACTCTTGTTATCAGATGCATTCGCTTGTGGTCTGAGAGAGATCTCGTACACCTTTCGTGACAGTTCATGAAAAATAGCGAAATCTCCTAGGTAAAGATTGGAACATATACCCAAAGTTCATTTCGCTATATTACTGTCAGTACACTATTATGCTGGCGGCCGAGTGGGCGAGCACAAAAGGACTTCTGTGGATGCTGCCCTACGTGACATATTAGCTCGCGAATTCCACATCTGACTCGCCACACTACTACTAGGCTTATCAACGGCCAAAGACTTCCACCAATAGTAGTGAGTGGCCTGTGTGAATTCTACAGTGGACGAGATGTTAATATGGCCAGGTACCCGAAAACGCTTCGGTTCGGGCCACACTACCATTCAGACAACCACTACCATCGTGTTAGTGACATGCAGATGGAACAACTGAATGCACACATTTTGGTGAGACGATCACGATAAAAATACAAACAATAAGCTCTTAAAAAAGATGCGTCCAGGGCAAATAAGATATTTTACTGTTGAAGCCATAGAAGAGTTGAACATTAATAAAAATGGCTGTCAATTAGCATGGAGAATGACAACCTAAGTGCCAATGAGTGAGGCGCCGGAAAACACACATGAACGAATATCAGCTTGAAGGAAAGTTAGAAGGAGACAGTGGACGAGCGAAGAATTACGAAGAAATCGTAAGGTTCTGTTCGGCCTTGAACTAATCTAGCTCACTTGTCGGTACAAAAAACGAAATGTGGTTCCACTTTCTGTATGAAGTGAAGGTTTCAAAATGGAAATCTAGGAAACGCCCAGGTACACTACCAAACGTCTATTCATTACTTGTAAACTACGGTACTTCCTCTATAACATGACCAGTCTTGTAACGAACGTGTCACCACTTGGACTGTATGGATGTGCAACGAAGCCTCAGAAGCAATGTAGTTTGTCCCTGTAAAACATGAGGGCTTCTAAAACAGTTAACTTTGAGACAAGTATCAAGAACAAACACCTCCTAAACCTGGTAGGTTTTCCACCTCAAGCTGTATCTACATATGCGGGTGTATGTGTGGAGGTACATACCTGCGTAGAACAGAAAGGCTCTATATACAAGCATTCGACGAAATGACTACTTAGGGCTGCCAAAAAAACAGCCCGGGATATCTATAACAAAACATTAATTGTACTAGAACACCAAATGCTTTGCTGATTGCCAGCCCCCGAGAAGAACTTAATGTTCTTCGTCAAACAGCGCTTGTGTAAATGAGGCGAATAAAATCAGGCCTACACATCCAAAGTGTGAACAGGATTTCAACATAAGCCTTAACTTGGTGGAAACTGCGGACGGTTTGCTCCCATTTCCCTTCTCTCTCTCATTTCCCAGTGTTTCCCATCACTCTTTCACTTGTATACACGGAACGCTATAGACATTCTGCTGCAGCTTCTGTTTTTTATATAATCCTGTCACGTGCTCACATCTCAGTCACTAAATTTCAGTTTTCACACTTCACCAATCGCCTCATGTTGCTTGGTTATTTTGATGTGCTCCGATAGTTATCGGAACGTCTGTTTCAGAACTAATTGCTGTGGATCAAGATATCTCGAAATTATGTAACAGATAGATCGGAACGTCTGTTTCAGAACTAATTGCTATGGATCAAGATACCTCGAAATTATGTAACAGAAAATGTTGTCAGAATATGGTTTTGTTCTTCGTGCTCGTTTGGAAATAGCTAAAAAAAGGGACGTTTTACAGACAAACTTCTACGATTTACTCGACAACCTAATGGAAAGGGGATACATCTAACCAACTGGCGCCAAAATCCATGCGTCTATCGTTGGTTTCTGTGGCAATAAGATTGTCTGGCTTGAGCTAACCTAATAGCAACACCAGTGCATTTAAAACCGATTGATCTGCACCAAAGGGTATCAACCCTGTGCCTGTTACGATTGCTGATCCATGTGGAGAATTGATTGAACCATTCGTTCAAAAATACTTTTGAACAGAAACGAGGACAGCTAACCAGCTGTGAGGTACCATTTAAAATTATTGTGTTCCTGTCACTGACGAATACCATGTCACACTGCCTGCCGATGGAGGAGTCATGTCTGGTGAACATGCATCCGGAGTTACTCAGATGCGTTGAGCAATTGCTGAACTGAATGACGCCCTTAGTTTCCAGGGGAGCTTCCATAAGCGATTCAGAGCGAATGACTGAAGTCAATCATGACAGAACTTGAACGACGATTCAAACTAGACACTGAAACCACCGTGAGAACCGTATTAGAAATGGCTGTCTAACGGTGAATTTAATCCTTTAGAGAAATCCTTTGACGCATCGCCTAATTTTTAAACACCTGTCCTCTCATGTACAAATCACGTTTGATAACCGGTTAGAGCTAATACCGGGCTAAGTCACACAGAAGTGAAAGAAGTACAACTCTGGTATGTAAAAGGACCAATTCTGATTTCGAAACTTTTAGAACCGGGTTGTTGCTTGGTGGAACTTGACAGACAGCAGGACCGGATCTGGTCAAACATAATGGTGTTCTGACGAGTACAAGTGCATCGGCGATGCCGCAGTAAAATGGAGAACAAACATAGAAGCAAAGCAATGATGAGAAAGTTAAATATAAGGAACTGAGTCAAAGACGGTCGGCATTTCCACGAAAGTGTTGGTGAGTTCAGAATATGCAGTTTTCTCTTCGGACCGACAGAAGTGACTGGTTGTGAATGACCCGATCATTACCACATTCCGGTTGAATATTTCCCCAACCAAAATCATCAAACTTAGTAGATAAAAGGGGTAGTTTACACGTGCATAACAGAGTTGCTACAACGGTTGTTTTAATAGCCATGCCTTGCTAGGTATCCATCGCTTCAAAAGAGACAAACCGGCATATTCGCTCTGCGATGGTTTGGATGTGCTGCTGATTGAAGGGACATGTTTTGTCGCTCGCCAGTAAGTGGGTTTTACAATCATTGAGCAACACGACAGGGGTGACCATATTCTTGACGCTGCAATACAATTAGGTGGTCCTAATCCAGACAAAAATTGTAAGAGTGCTGCACTGGAACACCACTTGCTCACTACTAAAGCCAACCCTAGTTGATACAGTTAACCTGATAGGTGGGGTAAGAAATTATTCCCACCAATTTGCGAATGAAGGTTAGGGTCAGCAAACTCAGGTCCACGAACAGGTGTACGTGCTCTTTTGCAAACACATACGGCAGGGTATAGGATATCCTAAATTCCTGTTGGCTATAAATCTAAAGAGCATATATGGGCTAAATACGTGTGTAAGGTCATGTTGTGACCAAGCGTCCCTATTTCAACCAGCACACAGTCCGATGAAATGTGAACTTCTCATGCACCTGGGATGATGAGAATTCACTAACATAGCAGACACCGCACAACAATGTGAAAAATGAACCAAAATTTGCACTGACAATGTACTTTCTACTAAATAAGAAAACTGTCAGTTCAAATCCCACTACGGAAGGTTCAGTCGAAATTGTTGTAACCAGTAGAAAAGCAACAGGACTAGCAACCTAGAGATAAGCGCTCAGCCTTATTACACCTATCGACGGGATATAATATAAGCCCTTTCATAACAAAACGTAATACAGTGACACTTATGCGGTGAGTATGAATGGACCAAGTATTCGCTTAGTTTCCGTCTTTTGCATATTACTACTACATTAACCCTCAAAATGGTTCATCCTATGCAGGTCAAATCAGGTCACACTCGCAAATCGGATGATGCTTTCAAGGGAAAAGTGGGAAACACATAGAACCATGAGGTAAGGAAAAATCCCCCATAATTTGATTACTTTCCCTGGCTTTCGGAGGGGTGAACGTTGTATTCGATGTATTGGAAAGTCTCTCGCTGCCGTATAAAGACACACAGAGACTGGTAAATTCTGTAGGGAGGGGAGGATGGAATGGCCAGGTCAGCAAACATGGTGAGGGTGGCTGTCTTTCGCACACGAAAGGCGGAATCAGCGCTCCCGTAAAACACACAAACAGTGCAGACGTATGTGTGGGTACAACCACAAAGGAAACACACGAGGGTATACACTATGCATGTGCTTTTTTCAATGCATTTACGGCCAATGCTAGGGCTTTTGTGGGCGTTGCATGGATCGCGACGACGTCATCAAGTTGTCGTGCATGACCTTAGGTGCTGTGGTCGATGAATCCCGACATAAGCGAGCATCAGGATGCCGTTATCGTACATAGGTTGCTTTGGATGAGAAAATCAAGAAGGAACCGACATAGCTTGTACAGATGGGAGAAAAACGAAATGTGTTGGGCAATACTGACACAAAGTGACTATCTTGTTTTGAAGGAGTCGAAATTAAAAGGACAAGTCTGCGACAGTAATCGTATGAGTAGTTTCTTTTATACAAATATACTGCGATATCCCTAATACCGTACCAACTGAAACATTAGGCGGCCTATGTGCAGCACATTCAGCTGAAGAGTATCAACGAGAGATTCAGTTGAGTCTCCCGTGAAAACCAAATTGATATGCAAATGAGTGCACTTGTAGAGTAAGAGGTACTTTGACAGGACGATGTGTCCGTTTTAAAATGAGTTGATGCTATCACTGGGGGCTGAATGGCTGGGTGGATAAGACCACTAATTTCCATCTGGATTACGGGGATTTGGTCTTACACGGGAATTCCACTTTGAAAACGGAAACTCTCCATCGTCGTGTTTAGCTGGTAGAGACGTAAAACGTAACTTTTAATCTCTTATTGATACCCTAAATTGATTAGTTTGAGTGATGACCCATGTATGTATGCCTTCCTACATACAAGTACGTTCCAAATACAAGATTTCGGGCTTAGTCGAGTAATAAGAGCAACATCTAGATGCACGCTGATCAGTAACCATACGGTTCTGTTGTTTCCGTTAACACACGGCTAGATTCACTTGACTACGAGACGAGATGGTGAACTTGACCCATCATGTGCATCACGTTTCACTGATACGGAAAAGACGTCACGGGTCACAGTCCTCCAATCTTTCCTCAACTATTCGTGAAGAACAATCGGTATTGAAATAGGACGATGTCGGCATACGTAGATTGCCGGACTAGAATATTATGCATACCAAATCCGTGTAGAAAATAAAGCCAGTGAGTGAGACGAACTAGCTGGCTTTCTTAAAAATGTGCAAAGACATGTGACGCACAACATAAGGATCCTTCGCATCAGTAGAAGTCATCCTGAAGAAGGACGAATTTTAACACGCAAAGAGTAAAATATTGTTGAAGCCACCGACAGTGAGGAGGGAAATCTAAGAACCAAACAAATGCCCCCGATTTCTTGTGAAACCTTGACCTTACTGTAAAAATAAGGACGAAAGAGGGGATAGAAAACATGATACTTGAATGACTTCATAGAACTATGGTTTCTGGTTAGCCGAGACAAAATATACGCTAGATTCACTTTAAATCTGACTGCCCTAACCCCACTGCTCAGCTTGGCTTGTCCACGTTCTCCCTTGTTACGGACGTGGTTCTACCCTAAGGCCAATTACGTCAGACGCTGCCAAACAAGGACCAGTAATGATCGTGTATATCTTATGATGCAACTGCAGTAAACTTGGGCAATCAATCAAATCCATTCGTTCAACCGAACGAGTAATCCGTTATGAAAAGTGAAAGTGAGCCAGCTGCTAGTGGTGTACCGGCGAATCAGTCACTGAAAGATCGGAGTTGGGTGCATAGGCATGAAGTAGAAACTTGAAAGCAAACTGATTCCCCTGAAACCTGACGTAAATGCACCCGAAAATGAAGACTAATTTAACACTCAGAGTACTCTCGCTGATTCACCACCGGATCACGATGCAACCTGGAAGAATTTCAAGATCTGGTGGATTACCAGGTTGCCCACGGCTATCAGGAACAATCCGAAAGTAACGGGAGTCCAAATCATGGATATGCAAATCGGAACTTCTCGTTCTACTCTTTGAACTCGATAAAAGGGATTAGAAAACACGGATGTCGGTCGGGGAGGTTGACGTCTTGAAATATGCAAGGCGAGGGTGGTGGTTTCCACTTTATGGAGCTAAGGTGAGGATCCGAAATTTTCCCCGTGTAGATCAGACATAAGCATAAACAGGTAGTTTATGTTGCATTTCTGCTAGGCGAATCCAGCTGCAGCCATTTTCAGGACGATAACAAATTCCAAAGAGTGTGTTGTAGGGGGAAGGAAGTCGTTCATCAAAACTGAGCACTACAGCGGAAGGGTATAAGTTTGGAAGTTGTCAGATAACAGCAGTGTGAGGCTGAGAAAATGTCTGAATATCGCAGTATGCTGCGCACTTGTTTATGACTGCTAAATGCAACTGTCCTGTCCACGTGAATGGGACGAACAAAGTGAGAGATTCTGCTGGGTCCCAGGTGGGTCTCGCGTCAAAACCAAATCGGTATGCCAATGAGTATATTTCGAGAACCCAGTTTAAGTTGGTTTCTTTCTTCATCGTGATGTGGGGCCGATCGATTACCTATGAGGGTATTATCCAGTGAGTATCAACAACCAACCGTTTTAAGTATGCCGAAATTCTCCACGAGGGAACATTTTCCGAGGTTTACAGAATGTCTCTCCAATGGGGTATTTTCTCGTAGGAGAGTATCCAACAACAGCCATTTGACATGCGCCCCGTACTGAGGTAATGAAATTTTCCATCCATCCAGGTGCATTCCAACAGCCTCTGTGAACGCGAAGGCGTCCTAAGTAAGTAAGTACGCCAGATATCCAACACTCTTGCACGTCCGTGATTCATCTATACTGGCGCAACATAGTGAGAGAGGTGATGTTCGAGTAGTTGGGAAAACCAATCACATCGTTCGAGCGTCACCAACACTTTCGTCTGTAATAATTTAGAGGCGTCCAGCATGCGCAGGTGGAGTAGTTGTAACACACTCGCCTCACACATCGGACGTCCGGAGTTCAAACCCCGGAACGGCCAGCGATGTACCTTTTTGATGAGCTCTAATAAGAGCGAAACTCGAGTCCAGAATAACTGCGCCAAGACAGGAAGAGAACTGTTCAAATGAGAATGATGTGAATTCTACAAAGCTCGTGACTACTTTTCCCCAGTAAGCTGTGTTGTCGGAAAACCAGAAGATCATTTAGTGGGCAAAATTGGACTAAAATAACCATTGTCTAACTACATACAAATTTCGTTTCCACTTGCTATCTTCTTTCAACGAACACTGAGTCGCTATTAAATGTTTTAATATGGTAACCTCATTCAAGCCCAAAATTTCGGAGGTAACGCTTCGTGTACTGTATTACAATGTGCACCGTCAGAAAGCGACCAATATAAATTCAGAACCTGGCAGAATAAATGTGGTGCAATATTCCCCTCGGAAAATGTGAGCAGAATGCTAAAACTAGGGTGGTCGTCTTTAGCAACATCAATTACCGTTTATCATTCTGGTATCAAGAGCTAGTCTATGAACACTGGCTGACCTAATGACCGCTTGCATTTTACAAATATTCTTGATCATTGATTACATTGTAAAAATTAAGAATTTCGTTGCACTTTTCGCGGGTACCAGCTGGAGGCACTGTACATTTATTCTGACAATAAACAATATATGCATACGCTTCCATGGGCTTGACCGTAGCTAAGATTGGTCCCTGAGTCGAACCGCTGACAAACAACCTGTGGCCCTCTTCCATTTATCGATCAACTCTGGGTGAGAAACACACGTGGGGTTAGAGTGAAACGTCATGGGTAGACGTCACCTGACTACTTCGATGACGTTACGAAATCGGGATGCAAAGATAGCGCGCGATGGGAGAGAGAGAGAGAGAGCAACGGAGACAGGCGCGTGTGAATGTGCACGTGCCTGTGGCCTAGGCTATTGCATACATTGGCAATGGCCGCAGGGCGAAAGTTATGCTTGTCCTCAAGTGACCTGAGTGTTGTCCAGACAGGCGCTGTAGCCATGCTTCGCCAACACCATAAGCTGAAACCGTCGCCTTGGCAATGCGAAACCTGGTGGTAGAGATATACATAAGGCAGACGCAGCGAGTAATCGTGTGTACACAGTCAACGTAAACCTCCCAAATTCGAGGTGCAGCAGCATTCTGATGAAAGAGAGAGCGGGCGATACACAGTTTACTCTCAGACAATCATAGGTCGCACGTGGCGATGTGGGAAGACTGAAGACAGTTTAACTGTACGTCTGAGTGCAAGAGGTTTCCCGACCAGCTATCGCTGATATGCATTAAACAGTGATGCAGCACTCGAGGTATCTAATTAGATGACCATCCGGCCTGCTAAATGCTATGGCCATTTTCAAAGATATCAAGCTGATTTGTAGCGTACAGCAAAAAGCGATCAACCAGATTTGGTCAAAAGCAGAGATGGCCGGTCCTGAGAAAGCAAACCAGATGAATGCTATGTCAAGTCAAAATGTACTTACTGAATGTGGTTTCCAAGCTCCTGAGAACCAAAAAACCTGGAAACATACTAGTACAAAATACTGTTATGACCACAGCACACTGTCAGTTTTTGTGGTCTAACTTGGTCTAACGATAGTAACCTTTGAAATTCCGTCATCCGGAAGACGATCGGTTGGTGCTTGGAGGTCGTCATAGCTTTAGGTTCTGCGTCACTCACTGAGCAAGTGGATAAGGTAACACTGTCCGGGTAAAAGTGGTCCACCCAAATTGTGATTTTCGACAACCCGAGTGGGAAGTGAGAACCGAATAAAGCAAAATAATGCTACTCACTCCTAACGCGACAGCACTCAGTGGTTGAATGACTGGTCAACGGAATAACAGACATGCAACTCATTGAGGGTGACACGTTAACAATCGTTTTTCGCATCCGATTACGAAGGTTAATACCACTACCCTCATCGAAAAAATCCCGTATTTACCACCCGTTTAGGTGGGAGTGGCGGGTGTGTAGTCAACTAAGCCGATGCACTCACTCACACACATCGTAATCAGAGGTCCAATTAGGGGTCACACCAAACTGGGAAGAATCGAAAGCTCTGCAGAATATGGAATGAATTAAAACGAGGTGACTGAAAATTCCAAGCGCCGAATGTGCTAGCAAACAGGAAATTTGAACATTTTTTGCGGAAAAACGAAAAACACATGTGTCCAAGGGTAGTTCTAAGACAAGGCTTAGGTGTAGATATGATAGTGATGCACCGATTTCGAATATGGACCTCAGGGACAACCTAAGGAAAACAACTGGGAAACTTGAACGATCAAAGAAATTTTAAAGATACTGTAGGCTTTCGAAGATGCTTTTTTAAGTGAATGGAGAAAGACAAAGATAGACTTTTCGAAGCTCCTTGCAAATAGCTCCAAAGAAAATGCAAAATTTAAAAGGCAAAACGTACCAAAAGTTTCTTGGGCTTAGTGCAAAAGATAGTCTTCTGATCGTTAAAAACTGACCGACTGGTCATGGAACAGTTGAATGATCGTATTATTTCAACTGGTATTACCATTAGTACTAATGTACTACTGTTGCACTACTATCCTACGGCTATGCTACTAACACTACTATCCTGTAATACGCCACTACTATTTCGCTGCAACTGTTGCCACTATTATTATTACTGTAACTGCAATTATTACCAATAGTGCTACACTATGATCATTATCTGTGAGCCTTTCGTCCCGTATCACAAAAAACAAACACAGACCCGTCTGATATCATCAGGAGCCACAAAACGGCCAGCAGTGACACGATTTGAAAAAATTGTTCAGCTGTAGCACCCTTTCGGTGCCTAGCTGCCATGCCACCCGAAGGAAGCACGAGGGCTGAGATAATGTCACGTTGACCAAGTCTAGACAGGGGAAGTCGAGAGGCAGAGGTGGGGTTCGAACCACGGACCTTCCGGTCAGTAAATTCGCGCTCTAACTAGTTGAGCCACCTCTCGAAGTGACACTGTAACATACAACAATCCGCTAGTAGGGGAAAATTAACGGTAACTCAACGGTGCTGCAACTTGACTTGACCCACACTAGATTATAGGACGTTTATTACAAGAAAAATATTATGAAACAATTAGGGGTGCTACAAGCAGACATAAGGGATAAAACGAGGGATCCACGGTCAGGGTTGAAGTAGCAGGCTGTCACTGAACATTGTTGTTTAAGAGTTGGAGTTCTGGATCATGCTCTCATTTGCAAGTTAACCTGATGTTGATGGTGGGCTTAACAGCACCTCGGCTGAGTCACTGACTTATGATATTACTCGACTGAATGTGATTTCCTCCTTTTTCAGTTAGAATGGCATTGGAGAGATCGAAGTATTTTTCACGATACGACGCCACTTATAAGGTAGGTAGGTGGTAAGATTGCTGAAAGCTTGGGTACCACGACTGCTTGGTGCACTTCTGAGAAAGGCAAAACAGGTATCGGGCTGTTGAACTGTTCTCACCAAGTTGCGATGTATCAGGAGTTTTGGGTTTATTTACTTCGTGCCACAATGCGGTTTGTGGAAGCACGCCGGGTAAGCACAACTTCATTCCGTCCGTCCAGCCGGACTTATGAAGGCATAAGGACAGAAGTACTACCGGTGTGTAGTGAGGAATGGTTGAACACAATCACTAACTGAATAAATGACAGACGATTGCGTGCGGTTGCACTGCGCGCTAGAAAATCATGCCGCACTAGCACTGATCTATTTGAATGCGCACTCATATTGGCAACAGCGATGGTGACGAACACACTTGCACAGCTTGGGCGAGTGTCACGTGAGCACTACTGTGAAGATAAACAAGCCAGTGATAATAAAGATAACGCCATCTTCTACTTTACCGTTCGAATAGAGTGGGCTAGTTACGTGAATAGGTCACTCGATTTTGGTGGTAGTTTAGGCGTACTACACAAGTCAGTAAGTGAAATGCAGTGTCGCATGGGTTTTCGCTCAGCAGTGTGACTCAAGAGGGCCAAGTACGCCAGTTGGTGGGTGAAGCGCGAGTGCCGTAGCAGTAAAATTGGTGATAGTGTGTGCACCAGTCTGACGTACGACGAAAATGGTTATTCTTAAGGTTAGCATGTCAGAAAGGATGTCAGTAACGATACACAATAAAAAGAAGAGCGGAAGATTGATGCGTGACCTCAGGTTGACAACGGGTTAAGACAATTTTTAGTGAATGCGATGTGAAATATGGAGAGAGTTTTCAACCTGTATTGAGTCAAAGCAAAGCTGTAGGTCAGAGCTGTCGCAAGTGAACTATCATATGTGGCACGTATTGGATAGTTTGACAAATGCCACAGATGTCCTGCTAATCCGTTGAATTTATTTGATATGACTTTAAACATGAGCACAAGGAGCTGTTCGAATTTATTCATGTCGCCTATACGCCAAAGCTTGTTTTAAGTGTTCTCCTCCCACACACACACACACATCTCTCATCAAGTGCATGATGCTAATTATTCCCATCAATGATGCTACAAACTGTACAAAACTTTGCTAGTTTCCGCAATGGAGTGCCACGGTGTACGGTGAAATAAGTACCCCACATTCACAAATGTCTCTACGAAAGATTGGTGGCTCGATCCATATGCATCATATCAGGGCACCGGAACAAACCTGCTCATATCGAAAATGGAGATGTCTTAATGCCACCTGGGGCAAGCAGAGGTGGAGAGACTCCTTGGTAAAGAGTGGCTCTAGTGTATTGGCTGCGCTGTGTGTAAAACGAAAATAATAAAAATATAAACTGTTTAGCTGCAACACCCTTTCGGTGCCTAGCTTCCATGACAGCCGAAGGGATCACGAGGTCTGGGATACCGCCAGGTTGCCCAAGCCTAGACAGGGGAAGTCGAGAGGTGGAGGTCGGGTTCGAACCACGGACCTTCCGATCAGTAAATCCGCGCTCTAACCACTTGAGCCATCTCACCGAAGAAGCGATAGCTATCCGGAACAAGAGTATCTTAAAGGTGGAAAATGCAGCGTTTGTTTTGTTCTTTGAAATAACTGGTTTCTGCACTATAATAAATTTGTGACAGCAGTTATGATAATGGAGACAACATTGGCAAAGATCAATCGCCTGAGTTGATGTGGAGGAATTTAAAAAGCTCTGGAAATGTACAGGCATCTATGACTTCAGGCCTTGTGGTCTTTCTTGACGGGTTTGATCATAGTAACAAAACCTATCTGTAGGCCTGACTCAGCTCAACGAAGACAATTCAACTAACTCGTGAACCCGTGACTCAGCCAACCTCTTATCCAAGCTTGTCCGCGCGGTGTCTCATCGCAGCAGAGTGCATGACCACTTCCCCGAATTACTTACTCGAAGTTGTATGACCTGATTTGGATTTCGTGTAGATACCTTGGTTAGGGGTGCTTGGACGTTTCCAAACCAATAAATAAAACACAAGTTTTATGCGTACCGTTAGCAGCTGATCGCAGAACCAGTCGGGAAATCTAAATAATCGTAAGCAGTCGATTAGATGGAGCGCCTCACACGCAGAACCACCAGAATGCTCCAATTCGTACGTCTCGCCGCTTTCATTTTCTAGTGGATCCGTAGGCCACGCTGAAACGGAGCCAAATTTTAGGGCGAAGTGCTACCAAAGCAACCGGCCCTCTAATATAACCGCGTTTTCCAGTCCCTTTGTGAATTTTTATCTTCGTGGTGAATCAGTGGTAAGATCACCATTTTCAGTTAACCTCCATTTAGTAAAAATATGCGTCATTGTTATACTCTGTTCATGGGTGAGTACCGCAACACACTCATCGCTAGAGAGACTCTTCGATCGAGCCAGTTTTGCATTCAAATTTCAAATTTACATACATATCAATACCGGATAATGTGCAACTGTGTAGGCTTAGGTCTCGCTGTAAGCCTCGCGATGTTTGGAGTTTCAAACTGTGGCAGAAATTTATGAAGGCTGAGCTGTCAAACAGAACTATGATAAATTAAATTACAGCAGTAAGAACGCATCTCCTTCAGAAGTGCTTCGAAATAGCCGTGATGGACCATGACCACGACAGAACATGCATCCGAACACCTTTCACAGAGTGTTGAGTGACGCGGGACGCGGTGTGTAGACAGAGCTAGGTAAATCAGGAGATTCCAAATGAAGTTCAATTTGGGCTACCACATCCCTCCTCCAGCCAGGTATGTTCCTCCCGTTAGCAGATGCCATAAACCGAAGTTGACCCTGAAAACCTCGTGGTTCAACAAATTCTGTGCGCTTCTTTGAAGCGTCAAGGTGAGAAATGATGTATCTTGGAATCAAGGCCACAAAATGAATTCAACTGTGAGGTAAACGGCATATCAGTGATTCATTGAGCACCAGTATTCCATTGGAAATTTCAAGCAGTTTTTGCTACATGTGACATTGTTCTTGCTTACTGTCTTCGGTTAGCCTGTGGTTTAAATGAAGAAACCTGCTCGTCGGACAATTCACTTCTTGACGATGTCTCTGTTAATAACCAGTTTTCTTCGGTTAGCAAGCGAGCTAGTTGTTTTATAACTCACTCAATGTAGTCACATTTTCTTTAGAAGTATTTCCGAAAAGGTGTTCCTGGGATGCAAACGACACGTTCTCTCAGTCGAAATTTCAGCAGGTTTTAAATTTCATCCTGACCTAGTGTAGGAAGAAGTTGTACTCGCACAAAACATAAACTTGATTTACCTTTCCTGTTGCCACCTTGTTATTGTGCTACAAAGTACGATTAGCGCAGAGAGTTCGGCTTTCAGACGACTGAACTTCCAGCCAACCACTCACTTGGTTGTCCACTCTTACTGCCTGTCACAATAGTTTCATTATTGTGGAGAAAGTTGGTAGCTCAGGTAGCGTAGAATTGCCAGTTTGTTCTCTGGGCAGGTTAATTTTATTGCGTCGTTAGGGCACGCAGTGGAGTGTAGCAACGGGTCAGTGGTTGTTATCAGTTTCTCAGCATTCATCTCACATCGGTTTTTCAAGCTGACATTTCATATCGATCGGACCTTACCCGGAATATCTTACGTTTATCTGGAGAAATAATTTCTGTTCTGATACCTGGTAGCAGCTGGCCGCATGAAGTAACCTCAGAAGCCGTTGTTTGGCAACCCATGATGTACACCATGGTTAGTAGTGTGAACAACTGTAGAACGAAACGTTGTGTAACCGTTTCTGTTACATCCATCCGAGGAAACTCATTCAAGATGAAATGCGTAGTGGAGTGCCATAATCAGGATTGAACGTATCCTTCCTTGAAATAACCGGGGAATTGGATTTCACGACGAGACCCATAGTGACAATTCTCAAGCAATGAGCTCTCATCGTCGATAGTGGTGGGTTACCATCACAAACAGGGTGTATGGTAGGGAAAACGGACAGAGATAGTTTAAATATGATGGCCAGGTAACAAGTCAAAGGGAATACGCCCCGTGTAACAACTAATTACGGTCGGTAACCTGACTGAGCACCTATTAAAGGTGTCGAGCCAACCATAAACTGCTCAACCTTAAAAACGTTCGCCTGTACGGACGTGATAATTCGGATGTAATCAGCGTAGACTGCCGCAGTAGGGGTACTAAGCGAAGCGCGCACATCAAATGTCAGGAGC
The DNA here is from genome assembly GCA_003604175.2 of Clonorchis sinensis. Classification (NCBI taxonomy): domain Eukaryota; kingdom Metazoa; phylum Platyhelminthes; class Trematoda; order Opisthorchiida; family Opisthorchiidae; genus Clonorchis; species Clonorchis sinensis. Next base: position 103,290,338 of record CM030370.1, on the reverse strand, counting down.
GCACATGCAACTACAGCAAAAGAACGTCTACATGAGCCCCGACAGAAGTGAAAACTGAGTCTAGTGCTTATCCCCTTGGTGTGGACTCAAAAAATTGTGTAAATGCAGGAAAAAGGCCACTTAAACGAGTATCTTGAACACAAATTAAAAATGACAGCAAGCTCTAAGCATTAAAACCTACTAAGATGAAATAAAACAAACTTAGAATGACCTTATTCGAAAATATTTTTCGTCTTACCGCAAAATTATATGAGTATTCTATCCTAAACCATTCTCCAAAGTATTGGGGGGGGTGCAAGTTGAAATCATTTCCCTTAGAAGTGTTACTGCATCAGCATGAAATAAACCTAGCAAGGGGAATGCGCAACATGCGACTCAACTATGGATGAGCAAACTGCACATACTATGGAGCCAGTAGTTCAACACTCTTGTGTTCAGACCGAGAAGTCGCTTCAGATGCAAGAGAATCCAGATATTATGGATGCATCATGCAGTCGTCGATGGGGGAGTAAATTGGTGGAACTCAACTAGACTAATTAATAGAATAATGTATTCTCACTCAACAAAGGTTTTGCTAGTAGAATCCATTACAAACGCCGAAGGCAATATGTTTTTTTTCTGGCCCCTTGAGCAACTGTTGTTTCTCCAGCCAAATTGTACTGGCGATATCTAGTCAACCTGGGTTGGAGAATCTATGATACAGCAATCCTTCTCTAGCAAGCTAGGTGAACTGAGTGGTATCTGATAGGTGGTAGTGCTGGATAGAGGCTGACAATTGCGAGTACCGTGCGCAACCTTTCGGTTGTATTGGACATGAAATCGTTAAGGAGAGGTTCATTGAAGACCGAAGGCAATATGTTCAGTTAACCTTAGATTGAGTCATCTATCTTAGCATGTAGCTTAGCATGTAGGTAAGGGTTATGAATTAGAAGGAAGCAAAGATGTCAGTTCAACTCAATTTAATTTATCAGCTATAAACAGTGTACCATAGGCATATTGGTTCCAGTTGCTACAGTTTCGATCACCGGAAAACGGAAAAGTGTGGGACAGAGCCACACTTTGGAGGCGAAGGCATGTTCAGTTTGTTCGGAAATTGGTTAGTTAGGCACTGAAGACGATAGCTGTGATGCACGAGCGCCATTGACTGTGCGATTGCACCATTTCTGCGCAAGTGAAGTTGAGAGAAGGAGAACCACCGCATATTCGATAAAAGATGCTTAAAGTACAAGTTAATCCCCATATCTTTAATGATTAAGCCACCGGATGCCTCAGTCGCTTCTTCTAGGCGACCAAGTCATTCCTCAAACAAAGGATCTACTTGGTGACCAGGCGTTTATGTAATATCCGTCACCATCCATGTTGACTCACCCATGAACTTCAGATCGTGCTCTCTCCAGCAGACCTTCAGTTACTCAGAACCAAAGCAACAGAAGTGAAAGTTATCCCAGAACAACATTAAAAATAAACAAATACGCAAATTCGAAATTGTACCTTCCAAGACTCAGCCTTCTTATGAGCCCATAACAAACCGTGAGCCATCTACTAGCTACTGCAGCGTGGTAAATTTATTAAATAGACGGCTAAGTGAGGAAGAGCTTTGTTTGTTAAAGAAAGGCTTGAATTTTGCGATCATTAAAAAGTGTGATGAGGGTGGAAGGAATAATCAGCAGCGTTGAGTGTTTTAAAAGCTTCCCCAAACGGAGGCGGAGAAGCCACGAGCATGGGTGAACCCAGCCTTTACGTCCCAGCAGCCAGGAGCTCCAAATATTACACCAACACAGAGGACAGCATTAAACAACTTAAAACAGGGGGACAAAATAGTGATTACCGAGGTGAGGTGAAGGTAATGTCATTGCTATAACGAACGAGAGTGATTATCCACAGAAGGTCAGGCAACACCTAGCTAAGGGTCCCTACCGGTAGACCGATAGTGGGAATATTACGTCTTCAATGAATAGGAGAAAAGTTGACGTTGGCAGGTATTTATGGTCCGTGATATACCACTCAGGGTAAGGTATCGATTGTACTCCAAAATTGCAATCCAACAACCACGGCTTTACGGCCCACCAGATGCCCCAGTTAGACCGATAGTAGACGAAATAGATTCCCCACCCCACGAACCAGTAAGATTCTTGGCAGGTAGTTTAACAGCCTACACCACCGGCAAATCTGGTGCTTACATTAAGAATTCACAAAGGAGCGGATTTCACCGTGGAACAGGATGACATACTTGTAAGTTTCGATTTCAGTTCGTTAGACACAAAAGGGAACTTTTAGGGAATAGCCATGTGACCACTACTAGCAGACACCACGTTTTCAGAACGGACATAGCTTAGGGCAGATGAAATAGTGGAAGGTATAAGAGCGTGGCTGAATCTCACTCACTTCGTCTTTCACTCTGCGGTTTACACTCAGGAACGATGTCCAGCAATCGCATCTCCAAATCCTCAGTTTTAGAAAATATTTTTGTGGAAGATTTTGAACAGGAGATCTTGGCCGAATCCCAGTATCCAACCAAGATATTCTGGTGTTATGTAGATGACACTTTCGTTGTGATGAAACTAGATAAGGTCAGTGAGTCTTACAACTACCTGAATGACCCAAATCCACACTTCGGATTTAGTACGGAGATAGAGTCAACTCCGGTACACTGCCCTTTTTACACTGATGTCATAAGGTTCGGGAGGAACGAAAATCCACAGTGTATGAGAAGCCTACTGACACCGGGGCGATTTTGAAATACTCATCTGTCCATCCGAATTCGCTAGCAATGCCTCATCAATGTTTGACCGAGGAAGGCTCTATGCACAATGACCCCCGTGAACAGAATTTGGTCGGACAGCGGTCCAAACTGAAGTAAAGAACAAACTTCGGGTAGTGGATATCCAGCTAGTTTCATTAGGTATTAAGTACGAAGGATGTTGGCACAAGTGGCGAAACCCGACAGGGAATCAATTGGGACTGCTTTTATTCCATATAAACATCCGAGGTCATTCGGAGGATTATGAACACGGCTCACAGGACTAACCAACACATGGTGCCCTGGGTCGCCCCCTGGTGAACAGAACCAGGGGCTGTGTCTACAAAAATAAGTTTAATGGATGGAGCAAGGTCCATGCAAACAGATGGCCAAGGCACTTTACACCAGAATCGGAGAGCAGAGGAGAAAAATAAACAGGCCGTCGAGAAACGCAGGTGAATATCGAGCGTTGCTGAAAGACTCAGCAACGGCGGAACATGTACTGGACACGGGCATAGGTTGAAGTATTGAGATGAGGACTACGGTCCAGGCCACAGAGGCTGATGGTCGAGGTTGTGAAAACCGCCAACCATCCCAGTGCAAATGGAATAGAAAGTGTAGAACTGGGAAGCGTGTGGAGAACAGTTTTAGATCAGTTATGTTGACTCGTGGTGGTGTGCGGTTATCAGAAAGTGGAGTCATCAACAGAAGTAGCTTAGATCTGAAGTGCACTTAATCTCACCCATCCCATTCCCCCCCCCACCCAACTGGAACTGTCGTCGCACTTACAAGCCCACACCGACCAGTGGCACCCAAGATGAATCATCAATTGAGACACCTTGAACCGGAAGATTAAGGAACCAAGCCCGATCAAAAATAAGTTGAACACGCCCTCCCTCCCAACCTATCAGCCGTAGGATTTAGGCAACCATACTAACCGGCAAGAGCTTTTTACTGACATTCAACAGCAATCTAGTGTTAAAATCTGAAGAAGTCTAACTGATTGTTTCTTTTCTGCCTTAAAACCTGGCCAATTTGTTGACCTGCTCACTTGGCCTGATGAAGCTTTCGTGGCAAAAGCAAAAATTTGTCCAGTTAAAAACTACCAGTACTTTACTAAGCCCTTCTGAAAAGATGAATTCTCAGTCGGTTTCAAACTTCTCCTAATTGATTCAAAACTGTTCGATCCCAGTGACCGAATCGGAATTTTTTTTCGGTTTCATAGGTATTGCTGGTCTGTAGATAGAATATGCCACATAACATGATGGCTGTCCGCCCTTCAGGCGATTTCCTCAGAACGAACCAACCGTTTCAGAAAACTTCTCTTGTAAGTGCACGATAAATACAAGTTTCGTTTTAGTACCGCCAGCACCGGTTTTCTTCCAAGATTTGTTAGCACAGAGGGTATAGTGCGTACGAGCGGACTGCACACCGTTTTGTAAACACCTGGTTGTTCTGATGTCCGTTTGAATCTGATGCTGCGACAACAGTTTACGCTGAGACGCTACTGTTGGCTACCAAGCCCTAATTCAAACACCTAGCCAGGATGTAATGACCAGGGGTCCGGTACACCGTTAGCCACCATCCGTTTACCTGCCCTTGTTTGACACCAGGTACCGACATGTCCAGGCTTGTTACATCGGAGCATTTGTCATGCTACTCGCCTCAGCACCGCACATAAGAGACACATGTTTGCACGCGTGGGGAGTAGCAATGACGCACCAGTGTATTATTGATAGTGAATTTAACTTTTGACGAGAGCTATGCCTACGTTAAATGTGTCAGCGTCAAATAGAACTTTGGACACAACCACACACACACACATACACACACAAACACATGGTCAGACGCACAGGCAGAGTAACAAATAACGGCTGTAAACACGCTCCGGACGTGTCGTACTATATACGAGCTAACAATGCGGGCACGTGCATGCATACATCACCACACCGCCACACCACCGACAACGGACTGACAGTGAAGTTGTGACGATGAAAGGGTCAAAGTTCAAAGCGACGTGAAGCTTTTTAAGGGGTGTCAACTAGCTCAACATACGTACAAACGGGGTGCGTGGGCAGACATCCGCTAGCCAGACGGTTGTATACGAGCTACTTTGTATCTGCAAGCTACATGTTATCACTGCGATCAAAACGACCAAACAAGCAGCGTTAAAGGTGTGTGCCTAAACCGATCGGTAGTCACCGGTCTTCGTGTAACTCCCTGCACGTCAGGGTGACTGAAAAAACTTAACAGTTGCCTGTTCGCCCCCACCCTGGTTTCAGCATAAAGCACCTCACTTAGCAACGAAAAGGCGAAAAACAGTGAAACCATACCCAGCCCAGGTAACTAATCCGAAAATGACGCAGGTATACAAATAAAGAATTAATCAGCCGGACGGCACATTTATCAAACAAACAAAACAGGGAGATACTGACATGTGCCGCTGAAAGTTTGCTCTGAATTAAAGCTGCTGACTATTGGTCATGGTAGCCGAGGGTTGTACGAACAAAACAAAGGATTTCGGACATGCTATAGGGAGAGGGACCGCACGAATTCAGGAGACGGTTTATAAGTATCTTTAGTTACCTTCAATTTTCAAAAAATGACAAGGCGTAATATCCAGTTCATTGACCAAGTGCTTTTGAGGTCAGGAGACAGTCACGATAGAAGCCACTAGATTTGCGTTCTGCTACCTGCTGAATAGATACATGAACAAAAGGCTGGAGAACTTCGCTAGGAACAAGGTTTGTAGGACAGAACCGCCTAAACCTGACCGATTACTCAGTGTATTGGGGCAGAGCACCACGGATGCACCTCATTTACAGGCTAACGCAAATCAATCAAATGATACCAAGCAAACCGTAGGTTGACAAATAGACAGTTAGCTGACATAGCTGGCTGTTCAACTCACATATTCATTGACAACCGGTAGTTTCTCTCCTTCTTAATTTACTAAACAATCTTGATGGTTTATTTCACTATTTAACTCTGTTGGAACCAGTAGGAAAGTATTGACCTGGCGGTGAGCTCCCGAAAACATAACTGTCCATTATTACGTGTTCTCGTTAGAACACTGGGAATACTCCGACACTTACACCGTGCCACCGTTCGCAACAAGTACCTTCCATTCTGGAACTCAGAAATCTAATTGCTGGCTTGCACAGAATAACCCTCCCTACAAGTGTGGAAAAAGTTCAGTGAAACCTGTATGTGCTAACAAAGACGTACGTGAGTTATGCACAAACTACATAGGCCAATTAACAATCAGAACATTGAAACTAAGCTAGTACAGTTGTGTCGGTAAATTTCAGTGGAGTGCGATATCCAAAGTTTTCCTTGCTCACAGAAATTAATTAACCAGTTGGAAACCTTTTGAAAAGGAGTTTTACTTGGTCACATCATCCTATGTCAACTGTTCCAGAAAGAGCGACTCTTGAAAGGTTTTAATCACACCCGAGCACTCGTAACCGACTTATCATATAATGACAGCTACCCCACCCTTATTTTTAACAAGGTTCCTGATGACACATTCTTTCAACCAATGGTTCTTGAAAACTTTCTAACCCAGGAATACCGACGGCCACCCAACAATCAATCGTGCAGTGCTTGTGGACAAGAAACAGTCCAGCTTGACCATTATTTTATTGTAAATTAGTGAAACGAAAAAGACCGGTAAACACACCTTAATCCTGGACCCTGCACACTCCGACGAAATGCAAACAGTGAGTGGGCTTAGCATTACAGATGGGTAAGTGTTCACTAATAAGCGATGATAGATTTTCTTCCGCTGACTAATTTCAATCATGTCACGTGAAACCCCTAGAAAACTACCCGGCTCCCACTGGCCATCTCGGCTGTTGCTTAGAGCAGCACATTAAATTTGGAAGTAAAGTTATTACTGAGATGAACAGCAAGAAACTACAGCACACAGTACATCTACAGTATGTGAACTCCTCACGGAACAGCGGATAAGTATGGAGGAAGGAAGTTTCTCTCCAACGAAAACTAGCACTCGTTCTTTCCAATTAAAGACAGATACCTGCCCAAAATTTTGCTGCGGCTATCATTGACGTGCCGTGCGCACAACAACAGTTCAGAACACACAATCAGCCCATACTTTCCAGCAAGAAGGGAGTCGGGGCTATGGACCGAGCAATCTAATGCACGACAGACAATACGATTTCATCTGATGGGATGAGGGCAAGACCGTATTATCATGCAATAATAAAACGTTTCAAACTCTGCCCTATAATGTAGGTATTTGGGGGAATTTTTCGGTGGTAGCTTCAAGGACTGAATGACACTTCCTGCAAGGGAAGATTGCAGCCTGAGCCAGCAAAAATCGAACATCAGGGTTTCACCGTCCGAAAGAGTCTTTCTCGTACAGCTACTCGGTTTACTCTACCCTTCATTTGCTCCAACCGTCTCCAATGTGCAGCTACCTACCTCACCTCCCCAAATCATCGGTGAACGCAACTGTGGCAGCTACAAACATTGTACAAGTACGCGGTTCTTACAGCTGACGATGATGATGATGATGATGATGATGATGTTGGGGCACAACATACACTGAGGTTTTTCAGTGTTCCGTATCCACTCAACCTCATTTCTCCTTCAGAGGTTAACAGCGATCAGCTATAATTATTTCCGAATGTACTTACCTGATACACGTATATGTGACTCAGGTAGCAGTTAAAACACTGGCTGCTGATCCTTTAAGCATCATCCATTTTGCGGTTTGCGTGCGTGTCAACACAAAGATGTCGTAGTGAGAAAATTATGCACATACAATAGGGTGGCTTAATGGGTAATTCGAAGGCTCCAGTCATTTATGACACTACAACTACTTATTTGACCGGTCCATTAACTGACTAAGGGACTATTCGTCGCATCTGTCTGATTTTCTCTATTCCAAATATGAAGCGCTCTATTCTAGCTTTCTGGCTCCCTTATGAACATCCTAATGTTGCTTGCACGGCGTGAAGCGGCAAGTGTGTCTGTCAGCAATGACCAGTGAGTCCATCATGTTAGGGGGATCGTGTGTTGTTGTGCATGAGATAAGGTGGTAACTTGAAAGCAGAGTTTGAAGACGATGAGACGCAATTCGTAGCAGACACCAAGTAAACCTTGACACCAAATAAACCTTGAAACTGTTGTCATAAGCCTTCTGAGTGTGAATACATGAGCGCTTACGATAAGCGACACGCGTAAAACTGGCGCATCTTGACGCAGCACAAGTCGAGTCCAGGCTCCCACTACTCGGGATCTCTCCAGATCACACACAAGGTCATTTTCACGTTCTGACCTATTGTCCAGTAAAAGCGCAGAATCAGCGTATGCGGATGTTTCAGTGGTCCATGCACATGATTATCGCGACTAATCATATCATGAATAGGGATGGACGATAGGACAAGCGGAAATCCCGCAAGGTAGCAGGCATGATTGGGATTGTCTACTATCATTTTCAAGCCGTTTCAGCCGCAGAAATTTCCATAAATTGCATGGTACAAAGAAATCAGTCTTTACCGCCTTGCTGCAACAATTACTATGCCCTCCCGAGCCAACTACTTTCATTATCTCTAATAGCTTTTGAGTCAACTACCGGAAAAGACCTTTGAATATCCCGCATTAAAGAATAGTCTGTTTTCAACCCACAGGCATGCCAAATAAAGAGAGTAGCTATCTTTAAGGGGTTCTACCAATCCTCATCATATTTGATGACTGGACGAACTGAGAAGGGTGGTAGTCCTTCCCCTAAATACAACTGTTGTTTTCCACCTCAAGAATTGAGTATGAATGGACCGGCTTTATCGAGCGGCGAGTGCCATAAGAAACAGGTTTTGTTCAAGAGGAACAATTGTCCCCCTAATTAATGTCTCAAGAATGTAATAAATTTAAGGAGTGTGTATCAAAGTAAATAAAATGGTTTTTGTCCATGAAACAGACAAAGAGAAAAATTTGATCTAGGCTACGAGAAATCATTCAACCGTTGACCGACTTCTTTAACTGCCCTCCAATACCTTTCGCCAACATTCAAGTGAAAAACAAATCACACAAATCGGACAGGGTGAATCGAAAACAGCGTGTTTTTTAGTGCTTGATCACTGAACTTATTTTTAACCAGTTACCAGACTATTTGGTAAAAGCAGGAAAGTTGTTGAGCAAGCGATCTTCAAGTAATGCAACCTTTCTCTTTCCTGTAGAACTTCTAATCCATTGAGAAGCTACACCTGGCAGTCAGGTTTCCTGTGATTGCGACCACTGCACGGCTATCGAAAACAAGTAAATCATGTCGGTAAGGCAAATTATGCTGGATAATTCTGCCTTGGTAGTTCAGCTATTTATGATGTCGCGTTTTTACCTGTCTGAGTGTTTATTGCAGATGAACAGCGAACGTTCAGTAAAATCAAAAAGTGATCGGACCCTATATCGCTAGCAACCGGAAATTATTACTGAGTGGTATACATGCAGATTTGGCGTGTGTGAAGCATAGTAATGGGGATACGCGCCTGGGAGCAGACACAAACCACTGATCTCGTGCTCCGCTTACGGGTGTTCTAATGACTGTGTTGCCGAGATGGTTTGTTCCCCGCATGCATTTTCGTCCAAGTTTTGTGCTTTCAAAGTTGTCGTTTTAGGATTTACCAGATCCCCTTCTTCGTCCTAGCGTTTCTTTACCCTATTCTACGTGTGCATATCTGAGAAATGAAACCTTTGGCAAATAGGAGAACGAATATATATATATATATATATATTCTAATGATGGTGACAATCAGATGCATGTAGCTGTGGGGGTAAGCAATAGACCAAAACACCTTATATCAAGCTGCTGGTGTGGCAGACAGCCCTGAAGAATCCCCGTTTCGTGGCTCTCATCTCCCAAGCTTTTCATAAGTTACTACCGATTCTACCCTGGACAGTAAGGTTTGTAAACGTCCTCGTGTGGAGCTTTGGCAGTGTATCAAGTACATTGTCTGTCTGTCTATTCGGCAGAGACTGGTTTGTGAGGTCAGGCGACTGGTCATTTAGTGAGTTATGGGACAGAGGTCAACGCATACTAGGGACTCAACGTTAAAAATTGAAGCTGGGCATCCGACACGCACGGCCGAGCAAACGCGCACATATATGAAGTCGGTCCCTATGACTAAAGAGATATGCGAATGTCTGGCTGAATAGGAAATTGATTGTCCACCACCCTTGCCTAGATGCTACACTGAGACAGAGCGACACGCGAAGCTGGTCCAGCGGACAGTTAGATGCATGGTGGTGGGCTCGTGCGTGGGTTTGGTCAATTTTTAAAAACTTAAGCGTCGGTAGCTCTGCTCCATACACTCTAAGCCAGAAAAATGAGGGTTGCGCATAGCCGGGAGTGAAAAAAAGGACAGGGAACTGCATTCGGTGTGAGGAAACTGTACACGAAGAGAAAAGAACAAAGCACTGGCCCTAGTGCAATGCACAATCAGCCTGGGTCATGAAGAGTAAATGGTCAAGCAAAACTCGAACTACGGAGATTATTAGAGTGCAGAACCAACTCGAATGATCACCTCGGAACTTGAAGGAAAAGTATCCCTCCATCCACATAAAGCCCAAACGACAGACAAGCCCGTCAGACAAGTCTTCAGCAGAGCTCATGCAATTCAAATCGCGGCTTGTCGCTTTTAGCTATTCTTCGTTTCTGACCGTCATAGTTAAATTTATGGGCCATCTCCTTTCAAGTGAGCCGTGTGGAGAAAGCTTGGGCTTAAAGAGGAATGCCTCTTGAGTTATGCAAAATCATCACTGTCACCATGATTCTTCTAGAAGTAGAGGATACGGGATTCCTATGATATGAATATAATGAGAGAGGGCAGACTTCACTGGGTAAAACACGAATCTGCGACCTCCCATTTGGCCGACAAGTACTTTACCAAATGAGCTACTATGGACACTGCCCCACTTCACACATGCACTTGAATCCTTAATTGATTCCCCCACGCCTTTGCCTGTCAGATCCGCTAGGGAGCTTATTGTGTGACTTTCGCAGTGGTCCGAATACCCAAAGGGCACAGATTTGAACTGATGCCAAATAAGGGGATTTACATAACCCTGAATAAGAACCCAAGCAGAATGGACAAAAGCCTGTCCAAAGCTGTTTTTAAAAACACTTTTTAGAATTGACAAGGCCGTAACGAACTTATGTCCTATAGGTGAGCACCGGATAACGTATGAACGGGAGACTAATAATCCAGTTTGACCAGATTTCGGTTGGATACTAGTCAATATCCTGAAACTGAGGCACAAATTAAGAGGATGGAGGAAAATGCGACAGAGTGAGTTGAAGAGAGCGATGACACAAGAGAGGAGGCGAGCAAGCGTGCGTGCGTGCGTGCTATGTGCGCAAACACAGTGTGAACATTGACTTATTGATCGGCCGGCAATTCGCTCGATTAACCCGCTAACACACATGCAAATGACATCACACACATACAGTTGGTGGTTGTGTTGGTGATGGTGGCAACATAACCACCGACGATTGGTAAGTGAACCAGGCAGTCAGTCGTGATCGATGTCACTACTGACGTAGACATCGAGCCGGCTGCTCGAGCCACAGACCACCCTATACACAGTACCGAGGTGTCATCACCATGACCAGCTGTGCGCACAACCCCTTCGTTCACTCAAGAATGAGTAACCCCACACGCGCATATTCTAATGAAACGAACATACACACGCGCATAACCGTGCTAATAACTTTCCTCGAGCACACCTCCACGTGGTGAAACACACTACATGAACAAGTAACCACTGAGAGATGGGGACTACTTACGATGAATAAGGAAATATAATAGGCATCGTTCGCAAGCATTTGAATGGATACCGGTTTGTGAAGAGTAATAAACACTCCGGGAACGGTGGCCCAGAGCCTATTGTTTGCAACCATGAACCGATGGTTCAGTACCATTGCCTACATAGAACAACTCTGTAGTTGGAGAGGAAATATCAACATTCTGCTAAGCTATCTCGTGTGATGACCTTCCCAAACCCGTGCTTGCACCGGCTTCGCAGTAGCGGAAATTGTAAAAAGGCTGATCAACGGCTTACGCAAACAAGTCACCATTTGTCCGTTGAGGCTGGCTCGCCAAAAAACATCGATATGAGTGATAGTAAGTAAGGTGGGTAGGCTAGACAGCGTTGCGACTCAAGGTTAATTTAGGGTCACACAGGGAAGGACACGTGGGAGGAAGGATGGGTTGTTGTCGGGGTGAACAAGTAAAAGTGGACTGACGGAACGAGGGCGGAAAAGCCTTTGTTGTGTTTCTTAGTCAGATAAAACTGGGTTGGGTCAGAGATAATGACCTGATTAACAAACCGGTTGAGACACGTGACACAGGTTCTGGTGCATTGCGAGCATGAAGCAGTACCAGAACCTATAATAATAGGTTTATCTCCCAACTTGTAGTGAATATACCAATTGAGGCGTGATCGGGACCAACAACACAGATCGGTTCATTGTTCGCATATCAACGGGCCACCCAAGAAGCACGGATTACGGGTTACGAATAACACCGAGGAAAGGTCAGCATTCCCCATAAAAAACCTTATCACTCGTATCCATCCCTGTCCAGGCAGGAACAAAGGCGAAGCATGCATGTAAGGACTATAAACTGTTGAGCGCAGGCAGTTCCGCGTGAGATTAGTGCGATTCAGCAAATGTCAAGATGTTGCCCATCATTGTTGGCTTTGGACCTAAACACGCGACCTACAACAACGGAAAAATGTCAAATTCGCAGCCCAGTTAGCAAGTGACAAGAAAGTTACAGCAGATTTGCCACTGATGTTGGCCAAATGCCACGTCTTGTAAAATTCCTAACCATTTTGGAGAAGAATCGCGTAGATCCAAGGCAGGAATGCGCAAAGATGCCACAATACACCGCCTGAATGGAGTCACTTTCATTTCGCCTTTTTGTGTAATAACCTGTTCAATGAGAAATTTCCACCACTGGGGGTTAGCAGAGGAAAGTGGCACTTTCTTTGGTAGAACCTGATAAACTCTGTTTGCTGCACTATAGATTCTGGGTACCAAGTCCTTGCTTGCAACCCATTTCAGCCAGTACAATCACCAGTCAGCAAACTCCTGCTATTCTATGAATATTTCGGTGCCTAAACGCGTCAGAACGAAATAGAAGTGAGCGATTTTTACAGTCAAGGTGGCTTTTAGGTACACCGCTTTTTTACCAATGTACCGGCAATCTACTTGAGACATAAATCTTGTGTTATTAAAGACCAGCAATGTGGACTTAGAAATATTAAGCTCAGAACGGTGAATTTCGGATGATCCTACAATATCTTATGGGAGTTTGTTGCCACAATGTGCAGCGGCTCGTGCTTGAATCCCGAATTTTATAACATAGACAATATGAGCACAAGTGTATCCCACCTATATATTGTATATATATATATATATATAGAGAGAGAGAGAGAGTTTAAAAGGTATATTATGCATTCTCATGGGAATTTCTGGTTTCTTACACAGATAAGAACAACGCCTTGTTAAACTTATGGGCCAACTCAACCTCGATCAGAATGCAAAGTGCCCAGATCTAGGAAGTACAGACATACCAAAAAAGGTTTACGTTAAAAACGCGTAAGAAATGAAGTTTCTTCCCCAGTCCGATAGAGGGGCTGTAGTCGGCCTTCATCATAAGCAACCAAATGATGGATATGCCCTTCTCTCTTCTAAGGCTGAGATGGTGCGTAATGCTGCCTCCACAAAGGTATCGCCCCTAAGAAGGGACCGAAGTTACCCTACGGGAGACAGGGTGCCTGTCAATGGAGGCGCTTACAATGAGAGCGCGGCCTATCCAACCTGGTAGAAGTACATCCACTAAGCATGCGCCATGTTAAATTGTCTGATAGAAATCTCAAAGCTTCAGATGGGAACCCGAAGGACGCTCGTCAGCAAGCTGGTATCTACTGACAGGATACGCAAATTTTCGGGTTTCATCGCAAAGGCTGAACACAAGTTGGGGCACCTTAACTTGAAACTAAACGTCGTCTTCAGATTTCTACCGACAAATACTTTGCAAAAATACGGAGACGTCTTAGAACGATAAAAGTACGGTACGATGTGAAAACGGCAAAACTGCTGAATGTCCGTGAGATAAAAAACACTTTGAAATAAGATGTACGAAAACCAGCCTTCACAATGATGCACGAATGGTTTTTAGTTAACTGGGCTGTATACACAGAAACAGCATCCTGCCTTCAGTGCGTGAAAATTCCACCGTAATTTCACTATCCGAAACAAACATTCCTATCGCGTCGCCTCAAAAGAATGCACATCTACAGAAATGACTTACAAGACTGATGGGGCGGCATCGCATTTGTTTCACTTTGTCTTCTGTATAGGAGGAAAAGTTCTGATAGGCCTGATTGACTGTTAGGATAATGTCGTACAAGCCCAGTTGGTCTAGTGGCGGCCGACTACAAACACCTGTTCTGGTGCTCAAACTGGACGTGTTTGACGATCCCGTTGGAGGGCCAAAAGCAGACGGCTGCCCAGAACTTTCAGGACCAATGGATAAAGTACCTCCAGGAGTACGATGTCCAGGGAGATTGATTTCCGGTGTTGGGGTAGGTTCGGAACTTCTGGTTCTCCGTGGCATTCTTCCATAGCGCACACTTTCCTTGGACATGCCGACAGCAATACACTTTCGAAAACGACAGTACTGGCAGCGATTACGATTCAGCCGGATCACCAGACACTTTCCATCTCGGAGACACTTGTATTCGATTTGCTTTTGTATGCTTCGACGAAAAAATCCCTAGAAAATGTGACAGACAGATGAATGCTTACTTCACACACATTAGGCAATAGTTTGACTCCAACACTAAACTAAAAATCCGACATCAATCAGATATTCAAAGGAAACTGCAATCAAAGTTCAGCACACACATCGTTGAATTTACAGGATCCCGCAAACACTGAGATATCGGATACAACCGATTTAAATGGATTCTGTTGGACTCGATAGGACAGAAGGCAAAATTTTATACTACAACATCGAGCACATTTGTTTCTGTTTTATCAAGGCAAGAGAGAAATGTCAGATTGGTAGATTGTACATTGGGGTGAATTAGTGTGAGCACCACAAGGAAACAGTTATATGAGCGATCTAAGGAGCCGTCATGTAGAAAACATAAAGGTAAGTCTTCGCGCGTGACGGTCAATAGTTAGACAGATACTGAGAAGCTAATCGTACCTTTTGCTGCAGTACCACCGGACAAATTCTCAATGCAGGGATCCCAGTAACGACATAGGTCACATACATGAAAATCGCCATGGACGCCAAACTAAATGATAACTGGTCTGCAAATCTGGTCAGAAGTCGGTCATGCAGAATAGTGTGTTTTAAGTCTCTCGTGTAGAACTCACCGCTGAAAGGTGTATCGGCAAACGACTCACGGAATGAGAAGCTCACAAAGTGACTTGCTTATAGGAGGTTCCTCAGTACAGGGCTAATAGTTGGTTTGCTTGCTCCTACAATACTTTTGTATCTCAGACCAAAGTAGGCCCAGGTCATCGAATTTCAAATCAAATCCTAGACTGGTCTCTAATGGATATTGAAATAGCCGTGGATAGGAAGAAATGCCTAACCGCAGATGATCAGTAGAGGAGCAGATATAGTGACGGATTTCTGATAGATCACTAATGGCTATAGCTGTAAGACGTTTTCACCCACCGATGATAACTACGGAAACAACATAAAGGGAGTGAAGTAATGTATGCAACAGAAAAGGTTCCACAAAGAGCTATTCAGAGAGAAGAATGAGAAGGGCAAGCCAGTGAGCATGAACCATTCACACTGAATTTATCAGGTGCAGTAAGATTGAAGCAGTGTACCAACATCTGGACGTCTGATGTCACTTAGAGAACCAGTTGGATTTGAAACACTGTTAAACGAGCACAGAAGACATCATGACTTTAGTGATGGGGGACACATGTTCATGCGCAAACACACGCAAATACATAAGTAAGCTGATTTCAGATACACAAATGTCCATCATTGCGGAACTGAGACACGCGTGCTGCAGATTGCAAGCGTGGGTGTGTGCATATGGAAGTAGCTACAATAGGCAGTTCGGTGTGAATAAAACCGTCGTCATGTAATTTGAAATCAGCTAGGCTGAATGAGCGCTCAAAAACTGCATTGACTCATTAAAGCCTTGCCTATATGAGGAGAGAGCTCAGATGTTCATAGCAAGGACCAGAAGATCAAAGCTCCTTATATCTGGCTCACATCTGATCACTAGTTTAAACAAGGTAGGGCTACAAGACAGCATAAACCCGGGGACACAAAATCCCGTGAGTTACGTTTGGCTGCACTGATGAGCCTTAATGGAAATTGGCACAAAGGCAACTAGCTAATGTCGTCGCACCGATTAGCCTTGACCGAATCTAACGGGCAGGGGACACCACAAACATCACATGTTTTCGTCAAACCGATTACTCAGAATGATGAATAAGTTGGTGTGTGAGCGAATGGTGTTCAGATGAGTAGCTGAGGCCGGCAAGTTAGCGCATCACAAGGCTGAACATAAGTAAATCTTTAATTATCATCACTTTTGACTCCCTACCGTGAGCTTTAGGTATTAGAGAATGAAACTGAATTTTGCCAGAATAGGGTAGGGCAAGGAAAAACTACGTCTCGAAATAATAAGTCTGTTTTGGATGTCTGAACATCATTTTTCCAAGTCAGACGAAAATCTGCTCCACCGCGGGCTTTGTACAGCACAAAACAAACCGAGAAGACTTGCAGTATGTAGCAGGGATTTGTGGCAGCATTCACGGATGTATACGGCTGACCAGACGGTGAACACGGAGCAACTAGCGTCAAAACAGTTAGTGAATAAGTAATTCTACTGCAGTCCATAATGCCCAGAAAACCTGAGTAGTACAGCGACAAGGGTACGCTGCATTAAAACAAATAATGTGAATTCAGGCGAAAGCCTATATATCCAATGCGTGTTCTCGGTCTCAAGGACGATTCAGTCAACAAGGACAACACTGCTACTTGTTAACACCGCCCTTGTCATCAATTCCTAGTCAGAAGTACATGGTACAATTGTGGCTTGATGGCAGATTGTGACTTCACATGGAACAGCGCATCCTGTCTGCCTTACGGGTGTTAAACTAATTACGTTAAATTGAAGCACAATAGCAGTGTCCTATAGAACAATGCAGGTATGACGGGTTCGTCATTTTGCTCATCGAAGAAGTTCAGAAGAAAAGTCGTAATTCGTAAACACTAGTAAGGAGCGCAAATGCCGGAGTATATAAATCGACTGGTCCGAAACACGGGTCGCTGTGAACCAGCCAACATCGACGGGTCGGCCGATCCTCATAGATTTCAAAAAAATCTTAAACCTGCACAAGACCGAAATGGTTGTCAGGTCAGTACTGACGTAATGTCGGTCGTGACTTTTGTGTAAGTCTTTAATTTTAGTGGCGCTAGCCGACTATGCGGGAATATCAGCACAAACACCCATTCCAACACTAATGCAGGCCGCATGTTCAAACGGGCATGACCAGACGAGTGAACCTGGATCCGTTGCTTAATAAAAAACGAAGCGAGCGATTCGATCAACCGGTCGAATAGGAAATTCTACGTATCTTTATCACAAAGCCACAAAGCCAAATTAGTGCCGATGTACGGAACAGCCAGACGGGTAAGTACGAACCGACTGACTCAGCTATGAGTAATCCACCGGTCCGGTTAATCAGCAAAGTTAGGAACTTGGCACAGATTTAGCTGCAACATAATTTGATCCATTTACTTAGTCACTGAGTGGCGTTAGGATGGCCAACGTCACGTGATGCAATAGACATGGTGCGAATGAATCGCGTAAACATACAAAAAGTGGCTAGATTGGTTACTTTGAAGCCAGAGAAGTATTTATGACAGCGCTAATGTACCGATCCTCATAACATTTGTATAATTTATTCCCAGCCACTGAAATTTGGTCATATGCGTCTGTATCACGAGTGTCTACTATCGGATAGGTCAGAATCGGCAGAAAATGCGCGATCAAACAAACACATCAGTATGACTAGTCCACTTAATCTGTAAATAATTGGCTCATTCGACTAACCGAAAAAATCAAGAAAATCGGCTGATGCACCAGTCAGCTTAAAAATCAGTGCACCTCTAATATGTAGTCGACACAGGTTACACATGTAAAGCTGTTAATCGGTTTCAAGGTGTGTGGTAAATACGCCACCCCTAAAGCGCGAACACGTTCAGCTCTTCGGACGTGATATTTTAGGTGCATCCAGTGTGCGCTGATGGAACAACGGTGTGTCTCGCACATCAAATGACCGGATTTTATACTCCGGTACGGTAGACGGATCCGTTGATGATGAGACTTAAGGGGAACTTGCAGGTTAACAGCACAAAAACAAGAAAATGGTCGTTCAAAAGGAAGTTGTTTGGGCACAACTTCAGCAATACGCTCCGTACTTAATACGTACTTACTGTGCCGAAGCCACTGCAAACTCAGTAGCATTCTGCAGGACCCGTGCGAGACAAACAGAATTTGTGATGATGACTGGTGGCGTAGTAACCGATATTCACATGGACAAAGAGTTGTGCATTTGTCGCAACGATGTAACATAATCTTTCGTGCGCGCAACCTATCCTTCTATGGAACTCGCTGTTCAGTTCAGTCAGAGTGAGTCTCTGTTTTTCCTTCAATCACTGTATACTGTACCAAGGGGGATGTAATATAGGATTTTGTTATATTTGGCTTACATCAAGGTTCGAAGTTACTCAGACTGAGAAAACATACAGATTTGTTACTCAAGCATCCCACTTGTCCTTTGGATCGACTCAACATTTTTACAAATGATATTTGACCAAACATACCCAAGCTTAGGGGTTGGCCTTAGAAACGCACGAAGCACGAATTGCTATTTCCCAATAATAGAGGTCTTGGAAAAAGATGATATTACAAGCATATATCTTTAGATATCAAGTGGCAGAATCGGACGAATACCAAAGTCGTATAAAGTAGGATAACGATACTCCGAAATGTCACGTAAACGCGTATCCAAAAAACTATAACATGAGTTACACTTGTTGTTGTATTGGGTCCTCGAGTTCCACTGATGGCCCAACAAGGCACTCCCTCTATCTGCTTACCCTCATATTAATGCTTCTCCCTAGCAGGACCGCGTGGAAGTGCAAAACTATTTACGGATTAAGATTACTGGTTTCCTACAGTATCGTTTGCGTCTCCAACAATAGAATTCGCTCACTGACTCTAAAGGATCTACAGAGAGAAAATACTATATCCATATTCAAAAAGTAAAGGCAAATATAACTGTTCACTATCATCTACCCGCAAGACAATACTAATGTAGTGGATGAGGTGAATCAGGGACGAACAGTTCACTTTCGTATCCTGTTGCATCCTCTTGAATGAGATCTATTAATCCCCAAGATCCACCCATTCGATGCCGTTTAAGGATAAACTAGTCAAATTCACGTCATTCCGCGGAGTCCCCTAATGATAACTTGTTAAGAGGGTCGCGCTCGCATGGTCAGCGAGCAAATGTCAGAGAATTAGTTGTGCGCCATCGATTAGTCAAACCCGTCAAGCGCAACATACGAACACAGTAGACGAGCAGTTGAGCACGCGCGATTGTGTATTTCTGCGCTTGTGTATGTGGGTGTACTCAGCCGAACTGACGTCCGAAAGTGATTTGAGTACAGTAGTTAGGTGGAAAGTAGTGATAAGAATCCCCGGAAGGGCTATGTGCAGTACTGGGTGATGCGAATCTCCACATTATTATTGTGCTGTCATGTTGTAAAACAAGCACATTACGAGAGGCAGCAACATTGATGCTTGTTATCAACACGCACCGTATGCGTATTACACACATCCGAAGACCAGAAGACATACATACACACACATGTCCACACCTACGACCGTAAGTGAATAAACACGATTCAGTACATCAGTCAGCACCGAAATCATTACCCCCACGGCATCAAAACCAAGCCGTCTGACTCGAAGTAGATCACACAACTACGGATGATCGATCAATCGATACAACCGTGGCGACACATTTGTGTTGTTCCGACCGGTCGCAAACACACGTAACGAACGATGTATCGTCGGACAACGTCATCAAGGCTCAATCTGTCCGAATTATGCTTTAAGTTAATACGCTAGCTAATAAGCTAGTCATCTTATTCTGAGGTGACAGTAGAATTCGGCCTAACACTGATGCCCGCAAATGCCTCCTATAAGGAGACTACGACATTAGTAATGGGACTACTGAACATGGATAACACAATCATTCCATAGAACGTCAATTAGAAAACCAAAATAAAGGAGTGCACCGAAACCAATGTCACTATCCTCACACCCCGGAGCACATTCTATGGAATATTATTATATTACCCAACGGATACGGGGAAATTAAAATTCACGAGAAAAATACATCCTTTGGATTGTTCTATGGGGAACCCTCATCGTTTTTTTCACTCTGTGATATTCTTACCTGCATTATAACATGACAGCCATGAAGCACTAACTGGTATGGCGTTATGCTGAAACAGACCCCAGTATACTGAAAAACACCTATTACGGTAGAGTATGATTACAAGTATCCAAGCCTGCTGGAGTCAAAGCTGAGCTGAGTTACCGTTAACCGGTGAATTTTGCTGTGTGGCGGAAAAATAATGGGGTAAGTCGGGAAAAGTCTGCAAGCGGGACAACTTCGGTTGCACTGTGGACAAGGCATTTTACGAACCAATCACAGACCGAGCGCACTACCGAATCTCTAAGATGATTGGTGCTCCAACCTCTAGTGAAAATTACAGGTGAGGCTATACAATGAATAAACGCATTTTTTTCAAGGAAAAAACGACTACAAAAGAAGGCAACTTTAGTTTTCGTCAGACTAGTGGCTCCTCCGTAACATTCCTCGGTACTTTTCTCAGAAAAAGCGGGCCGTATTCTAGAGAATAACGTCTCCTAGAGGTGCCAGTTCACTTGAAACTCATCATCCAATATCTTGGTATATGGTCTCATTAGGATAGTACGGCGATGAAGCTAGGGAGATCAGGCGAAACTATGGCAAAACAGGACAGAAGCCAGAGGTAGTTTTTGCGAAAGAGGGTGAAATGGTAATTTTGTATGACTAAGCCACCATGACACATCTCGCTTGTGTGGCATGAATTTGAAGGAGAGTAGCTATTGTCCAACTGTCCCCTAGTTCTCACCACAAACAGAAATCACTCAGAAAAATTCGAGGGGACCTTCTTGAACAGTCGAACTTATGCCAGTTATCAGGAGATAATGACGCTTACAGGTTTCTCTATCATCAAAAGTGGTCCACGTTAAACAAAGTAAAGTCACGTATTCAACCAAACCAGAACGGCCGAGATGGCAGAAAACCCTTCACTTTCAAGTTAATCTGCAGTGATTTGGGTACTAATAATAACCCTCTAAAAGGCAGCAGTCCGGCCATTCGGCGCTGTTTCTGTCAGTCAGTGGTAACTGATTTAAGCACAACAGGACAAATGCTCCTCCAAGAAGTAATCTGAGCTTGATAAGACCAGATGAAGTTCACTGCCTACCGTCACTACGATGTACTGGATCGATCGACACCCCCTTGGAGTGTTTTGTTTTGTTGAGTTATAGTGTGTGGTTCCAATAACGACGACTGGCTAACTCTGCCATTCGTTCATGGCACACAACCCCGCGCTGCACTCCGATGTTTATACAAATCAGGCACCGAGTGTGCATTCGAAATTGAACAAACACATTGCAGCGTTGCTGCCGGAAGTTTACGCTGAATATGCAATGATGCATTTGCAGGCACGGTTGAAGGCCTCAACCACCAGTGACTGCTGAGGAACGTTAGGTAAACGAAAGGATTGGAAACATTATCAGGTCGTCATATATGAATATTGTCGCATGATCGAATATCACAGAATCAGAGCTGGATCAGGTATTATCCGACCGAATGATGGTTACCTGAGGAGAATGACCAAACTACCAGATTGGTTTATTTACTCGATGACTCCTGCTACTCTGAAAATCACACCATCCACTTGAGGTGAAATAAAAAAGAGGAAAGATGAGAAAAAGATGAAAAAGATTAAATAAAAAGCGCAAGAAAAAGGGCTAAACAATCAAAGTCATGGAGACAAAAGAGGGCACGGAAGAGCAAAAAACGCGCCGAGTGTACGCGACAAATGCAGCCTGAACAAACTCGAGGGTCGTTTTGCTGCCAAATTAATACAGTACATTCGCTGAAGGCCTCAATATGAAATCAAGCCAAAGGATGCAGTCTTTCCCAAGAGCTCTGAGGATTATATCGTTGAGAGGACTCGGTGGCACATCCCAATAAACTAAAATGACATGCTTCCATTCACATCATTCTCATTTGAACAGTCGTCTTTCCGTCCTGTCATTAATATTCTGGTGAGTCAACACCAAACGGGGGGAAGCACTGGACTCAAGCTTCGCTCTTATTAGAACTCATCAGAAGTGCATATCTATGCTCATGCTGGGGTTTGAATTCCGGACACCTGACATGCGAAGCGAGGCAAACATATTACCATTACTCCACCAGCGCACGCTGGACGCATCTGAACTATCACATCAGAACAGGAGGACGACCATTCAAACGAGAAAAATGTGAACCCGAACACTACAAATCCTGCAAGCGGCCACAATAAAATGAAATGCCCGCGCATCCGAGCCTTGTGCTGCCACATCAGAAATGGTAATAACAGAAAGATGAGCAGTTTCGGAGCATAGCTTTTACGAATGTATTTTTGTTCGTGGCGCACCTTGTAGGAGTTAATATGATTCAAAAATGTAAACTAGTCATCACGGAAAACAGGATTACATTTGGACATGGAGGAATCGCAGCAAACACCAAGGTAGTCCGGTCTAAGCGCTCAAGAGATCGCTTCAGACTGGCAAAGGGAATTACCTAGAACATTCTGAAAGTATGGCAATCTAACCTCGAGCACACTGACAGTGACGGGTTAGTGACTTACACTGACAACTCATCCATATGTTGTGGCGGTTAGTGAATAAATCTAGCCCAAGGCAGCTTGACGTCCTGATCTAATCCAATCCGCTTAATATAGACATACTCAGGTATATCCCTCGACTGTGTTCTGCACTGATTAAATGTCATCAGAGCCAACTGAATCTCCAAAGCTTTTTTCTAACTTACAGAGCGACGCATGAGTTGATAGGACCACAACTCATGGACTGCGCAGTGGGACAACGTGATCTCCAGCCATGAAATAAGATAATGAGGGGAGCAAAAAACATTCGGAACCAACTTCTATTTGAACGAGAAAGTTTTGTTAATCATTTTTCCTGTGAAACTGTCCAATTTCATGGTTGACCACAATTCTGCCCGGATGTCTGATGCTGGGTGCCTTGGCCATTTGAACGACCTTGCGTGCTAATGAGTCATAAGACTAACCCGAGTGTATGACATCCGGAAAAATGACTGACTTCCCTCACCTTGTTGGGTTGTATTTTTGAGGGACACAATACATCAGATCACTTTGAGGATAGTGGAAGTGATAGTGCTACAAGTAGTAATAAAACGAAATGGCTTCCAAACTGTCTTTGCAGTGTGCGGTCATTATATACTAGGTTGAAGGTAAATGTAATCAGAAAGCGTGGCCTCTAAAAGTGTAGATGGAAAACCGATTTGAGGTAGCATAACCACCCGGCTATACCTTACCATTATAAGACTTCTAATCTTTTAAGCTACACTTCTCAAAACATCGGAAGGCGACAAAATTCTATGCAACCATTAATTCGCTGTCGTCTAGACCGTCAGCGATTACGAGAATTGTTGTGTGACAGGACAGAAAAATTGTGCATGCTCATTCCCGCGAAACTACATCCTCTCGAAGTGTTTCTATATCCCATTTCATTCCATGATACAACAGAACCTACAGGAATTTGAGCTGATCCAATCGAACTCGACGAACAAAACAACAAGAATTCCAGTTTCTTGTGACTGTATCTCTATTAAGGTTAACTGCTGGTAACGCAAACTGAGAATCCTCAGGTTTAACAACTAGGCATTTCACCGCGAGGTCCCATCATACGTATAGAAACACACTCCCCATGGAGATTCCTAGGTTCAGTTGTACAATGTTTCGAATGACTCTTTCAGAACACACAGACACTCCTCGATATTGACCCTCATGACTTCCCTTTACCGATACAGTTTGACGCAGTCTAGAGATGCTTGGCCAAACTGAGTGTAAGAGTTAGACTGTTTTTAAAGGGATACGCACAGTATATCTGTTAGAGAACATGAACTTCGTGCAGGGAGGCTGAAGATTCAAAACCGTGTCCAAGGAAATATACATATCATCATTATTGAAGGGAACTCAGATTTCTTCCATGCTCAAACGGTTCACCGTGATTTTGGACGACGGAGGCTTCACATTTTGAAACAACTAATGCTTAACATTAAACGTAAGAAAATACTGAACCGTTTGGTCCGCTTTTTAGCTGGATATTATCAAGTTAACAGGGAACACTTAGCTCGAGAAAGTTTGTCAGCTCTTAAGCTGACAATCCCGCGGAACAAACGTCGCACTGGTTTAGAAAACGTTACGGTCATTTGAATCAACAAATCCAACGGTGCACACTGCACAAAGAAGCGATTCACTGCGATAGGTTCGTACAACGGAAAAAGCGCGATTCTCATTTTCCCATCACACCCCATTGGATGCAAAAAGACCATGATCTTCACCAATAAATTCCAGGCACTAAGTGAATCACGCCAGTTTCGTTCCTTGTTGTCTTTATTCTCTTTCTCTCTTGACACAGCGAGCGCACTGTATCCAACACCACAGCCCGAAACTGCGGACGCCAGTAGTTTTGAATGACGAGAACGTAGGCAGCAGCAGTGGTAGCAACCGTACTTGACTGGTTTGTTTTGATCACCGAGTCACACGTGAACATGCTAACGCCAAGCGCACACAGCAAGTAAACATGTGGACGGCGTAAAAGTACAGAACAGACGGATACGTACAACACCCAGCCGAGTCAGGCAACTCAGTCCACGCATTATCCACAAATACACCGTTTTGTTGACCACAATAATGCTGTGTGAGTGACCTCCGGCAAATAAAGTGCAACTGTGCGTAGCGGTACTCACACGACCAGCCTAGCTGGACACGAAGAATCCCATTGTAGTCAGATCCTGAAGGGAGTTTTTTAAGTCAACGATAGAGCACATCAACAAAATAATCCAGAGGGACAGTGAAGCATGTGGCTTGGATTAGTCGTCACTGCTTTATACGAAGGGAACGTAAGTTTCTCACGGTTGATTTGCATGAAGAAAAGCGCAACACAACCAACAGCTGATACAAACCATTTGTCACACAGGTTTCGTACGACCGTTTTCAGTCTGGGAATCGTGATGAATGTAAAAGATAAAAAATCTGTTTTAATTTCACAAAGTGTTCACTTAACCTTTTACATCGCCGAAAAACAAACCGGTAATGGTTGAAAGCTTTTGTCCAAATTGCTGGATACCACTAGAGTGAAAATTATATGCTGTCTCCAGGGACCGCCTGGAAATTTTATTTCACATCAGGTTGGCGTAATTCATTCCAACGCGCCTCTCATCCACAAAGACTATCACAAACTCGATCCCCTAAACTTTTTAAACGGCCGACGTGTGAATACAAGTTATCAGGAGGTAATGGTTTCTTTCGTTATGACATAAGAATGATTGCCTTACAACAGAGCTGATCACCCCAAAACGTCTTTAAATTCACTTAAACATACTATGTGGCCCAAATTTCCCTTAAAGTGAGCTTGTTTTCATACGCGTCTGTATGATCAGTAAAACAGTCAGTTTCAGATGGTGGTTCTCACTGAGGAACGGGCACAAGAAAAAAGGAGACCGTTTCCCCACTTCCAGACCATGGTGAAAATAGTCTAGTGGATCACATCAGGAACTTGATTGGTACGATTCGGATACAACACAGCACAGAGGATATCCATAGGACGGATACGTTAGGAGTGGTGACACGACCATTTATAGCCTTTTTTAGTCCGGTTTTGCGACGGATTCGATTTTTAGATACGAAAGGGGGCATCCAAAACAAGTTAGCATACAGGGACGCAGAAAGTCGACCAAGATACGCCTAAATGAACCCGTTCACAAATCATGCAGATGATGATACGAGGTTTTAAAAACAGTGAAACGTGCACAGATAATTCAGAATAGGTTCAGTCAAAAAAGAGGGTGCTAAAGAAGTGAGACTTATGAAAATGCTGCAGCCAGATACAAGTATTTAATAGATCTAAAAGCACCCTGTTAGATAACATGTTAGGAAAATTGCTTACTACAAGTTATGTGGAACAGATCTAAAGAAGCTCCCGTCGAAAGCAACGTACACTACTGTAATCCACATACAATGACCGTAAGAACCTTGCAAATTTACTGGGTAGTCTGGGTTACAGTGACACAATAACACCTACGACAAACTACTGAACAGAACTAAATGAAAATCGCTCATATCGAGCATTTTACTTCAAAACGGAAATAAAGCGACCAAGCCTTTTCAAGACATGTTACAACCAAGCTCAGCTAAGCTCCGGAAAGTTCAGGAAGACGGAATTGTCGAGTTTTTTCCATGCTTCTCATCAGTAGATAGGTCCTCAGTATAGTCAAGTAAAAACGCAAATCTATGCTTCAATGATAAGTGCGTGTAAATCGAAGAATTCATAAAGGTGGAGGAGACCATAAACCGTCAGATTCCCTCTCAACACCTCACAAAAAATTGTTAAGGAGTTTTATTTGGACATGAGCACGCGTAGTTACCTAAACTGCCTGATGGACATTGTCTTCCGCAAGGTGGGCAAAGTGTGATCCGGCAAAACTGCAGAAAACGAAACCATGAAACTTCTGCGTGCCGTTGGTCTTCCATGTTAGCGTCAGGTTCCCTTCTCAACCACTTTTCGCTTTAAGGGGTCTCAGAATAACCTTACTGTCGTGTGGCACTGAGGAATCAGCGTCAACCCTACTGTCACTGCTCAGCATGATAATGAAATATGCAACGTCAATGTACTTGAACCTGGTAGACTGTGAAATTGGGTAACATTAGCTAAAGCCAAACTATGATTTGTCGCTGGAAGCGGCTTTTACATGGGCTATTACGAGCACCAATGTACCCATTCGTACTGAACGGGTTTCAGGTCTGGAGACTATAGAGGATGAATAAAAAGTTAGAAGTTCCACCATTGGATTAGTGAAACTCTGTTGGATAACAATGCCCTTTTTTGTACTGTGCGAGAAATAAACCGCGGAAATAAGCGCGGATAAATAAGCTATAGAGTGCTGTCAATACCGGTCCGACAAATCGAAATATGCTACATCTTCAGAGACTTGCTAAGTTAACCTAAGAAGAATCTGGATTGCCAGTTCAAGAAGTCCATGTTGTGGAGCAATGTTCCTATGGCTTATTCTCTGAGATAAGATGCCAAGTTGAGAGAATATTCCGCGGAAGGTATGGATGGTGCATGGGGTTTTGAGAAACAGAGCTTTTTAATTAAGCACACCGTACCTCTTGTAACAATTACGTTTATTGTTCAACTTTAGAGAACCAAGGTCGATTTCGTGAGAACACAGTTGCCCTGCCTTTCGTCTTACACGAACCTGGGAGCTATTCAATCAATAGTTATGAGAAGTAGTTGACTGGACCAATGAGGAGCGTTCGTTCAAGCGGGCAAAGCTTTGTAGAGGAGCAAGCTTTAGATGGCTTCACGTATACTTGACAAATAAGGAAACCGAACACTTTGACTGCCATAGTGTACTTTTCAGAGTTTTGGCCTAGGTAAGTTGTGGGTTGGTTCTAGTGTGATTTAGTTCGCCATTACCCCACAAGACAGGGGTAGAATTAAGTCTCCCGCTTGTTTTGTCATCAAGGAAACGATACACAAGAGGTCATAAACTTGGAGGGAATTAGCCCTTCAGTTTACCTGAAATCCATATTACCTGGCAGGCCTACCGATTTCTTATATGTAGCTATTATTGGTGGAAATGTGCGGCAACGACGAATGTTTTGGTAATGTATGGTGCGCCTCACTCGGTTGGGGATCACTATACGGGTGATGCGGCGGAAGGATGCAAAAACGACCAGCTGTGCTTTTTGTATGACAATAGTTTGTCAACGTTATCACACCTTTATTACGAGAGAGACCGTTCGTGATATGTCGAAAATAGTGCACGGTCCTCAATCGGTTGCAAACAACCGTGCTACACTCGTGGGTTAATACGACTCAATACCTGAGGTTTTGGTACAATTTGCCCTTCAATCAAAGCAGCAAACGACTGCCTCTCGGATTATCAGAAACCAAGGACTCTCACTCAATTACACTAGTGGATCAGTGTGTATGCTCAGACCTTTTTCCGTATAAACGAAACTGAGACAGCTACAACGATGATTTAAATTCTGGCAGCCGTGGCGATGGTCCGTTTCAGCAGCCATTTGCTGTGCCTCCGATTTTAAGCTCGGTTATTCCAGTTCCTAGATAGGATGTGCTAGACGCCTTCTGGCGTGCAACTCAGCACTAGGAGACTGATTATTGGATTACAGCCTAGTAAACTACCCGAAAACAACTTCACTCAGAGTAATGTTAATACGAATGGAGAATAAACTCTCTACGAGGTTATCTGCCCACAATATATACTAAAAATGTTGGAGAGATCAGTATCCCCAAAACCGGTTGCTTGCTGATTTGTTGTGAAAGTTTCCCCCATATATCTGATATCCCTAACTGTAAACTAATAGAAGCATTGCTGATGCAGTTATACAATTAGGAATCTTCAATTCGATCGCCTTTTCCTTGAAGGAGCTTTAATAAGCTACAGAGTTCCACGTTCCAAAACCACCTCCCACAAATCTGAAGAAGAGGCTATGCAGATTTTGCGACCCCGAAGTTTGGCAGCCGGTTTCTGACAAAGGCATTCAAAAGATAGTGTTATGCACAGCGTTTCGACAAAGATAGGGGTGTTTGTTTTTCGTGGGGTGTGAATCCAAGAGCTAGGTGTCCGCCTCTAAAGGAAATGAAGAAGTAAACACCACCACGAGACACAGAAACCATGCAAGAGTAGTCATCGCACATGAAGTAGATCTTTCTTGAAATATGACGTCTACTTAGGCGGGTCACACATATCTACTATAGCAACGGCCTATTTTCAAAGGTTTTCTCTGGTAATAAAGATTATATACAGGGACCATGCCCAAATCCACTATTTTATTGACAAAAAGAGCGATTTAAGGAAGGATCAACAAAAAAAATACGTAAGTGATTCAAGGAGTAAGTAGATACGAGTATTGCTCTAAACCAAAAATTCAACCAGTTAGGCAGCTGTGGCTGATTAAAGCTAAAACCGATTCACTAAATTGGATTTGCACTCGCCTAAATCAAATGCCGGAAATGGCCGGGCTAGGGAACAGTTAAAACAACGGTATAAACCTAGTCAATGAAAAGGAGCAGCAGAAATATGCAACGTCTGCGAACACGGCTCCAACTGTTCTTACACATCTGAAGAACAGTTGACTGTTCCTTACTGAAAAGGAGAACCGGCACATAATGGCTTCCCTCTGGGGAAATATCAGTACGAGAAGGTTGATAAGAGCACCACAATGCTTTTATCCGAATTCCTCATCTGCAGCACGCGGTTGTAAGTTGATCAGCGTGTTAGAAAGGAATCATTTCGCGGAGTGGTCAACAGCCTCACCGTATACTGGATCCAACCTGAGCAAGTAGGCACTGTCAAAAGCGACGTCTACTAGATGCTCGTATGAAAAACTCAGTTATTCTCGGAGTATCCTTAAAAGATTAATACTCCGAAGCATTTAAATGAACAATTAAAAGTGCTTTTAATAACCAGGGAGACTTCGATTTCCGAGAGGTCAAAAGTGAAATTGTGGAACCATGAAAGATGGATTGTGAAAAGGCGCTACAAGGTTGACATTCGCGAAGAACCCGTTTTCCGAGACTATCGTACCTGCTAAACTTGTGAACGTACTTCACGAGAATAATCCGGCAATGAATAGAAATTCAGAGATGTAGAAAGTATTGAGTATTTCATGATTTATCGACAAATGCCTGTATTATAATCCCTTAAGCAGTCATTATTTCGGATTCGTCGTTTAAATACTCGTACCATCAACCTTTTGGTAAGTCGAGGATAGCTAGACCTCTTCTTACCTAAGGCTACCAAACCTAATTTATGTAGCAACCTCATCTAATTTTGTTACAACATCTTGAAAGTTACAGTTCTTGCAGCAGTTTTGCGCTTTGCAACCTAGTGACCAATTAAACATACTACATATTGTATCATCACCGACTGTTTGTCTAAACGGCCAAAAGCAACAGCGCCTGATCACCAAAATCCCTTCTTTGGAGATCACGGACTGGAGAGAAGGAATAGGAGAAATCGTCAAGCGGACGCTTCAGTGAGGAGGACTGTCGAATCTTGATGAATAAGATTAAAATTGATAATCGCTCAGCTATGGAACCCTTTGGGTGCCTAGCTTCCGTGTCAGCGGAGGGAGGCATGAGGGCTGGGATACTGCGAGGTTGCCCAAGACGGGACAGGAGCAGTCAAGATGCTAAGGTTGGGTACGAACCAGGACCCGCCCGTCCTTAAGCTGGCGCCTTAACCACTGAGCTATCTTGATGAGTAGGAAGGCTGTTGCTTTTAATCTTAAATCAGGAATAACTAGGTGCAATAATCAGGATAACATAAAATTGTCTTAAAGTTGGATAAATCGGAGATGTTTGTGGAGTGTACAGCGCAAGAGGCTCCTCTGGCTTCTTCTAGGGTAGAAATATCCTCAATGTTGTATTGTACAAAGTTCTAGTTTGGTTGTAATTGTAAACTTGTTGCATTACTGCCACAGTAAGTTTAATTTACCTAAATTCCAGTTTCTGAAAAGTTCTCGCCTTGTTCTACCATTTTAGAAGAGCAGGTTTTATCAGACACGAGCATTGTATTCGGAGTCAGATTTTCAAATCCTCAGAAATGAGCAGGTATAGCGAATCAGAAGCGTGGCCATATTTTAAGGGGGAATGAATGAGGTATATATTTACACTGTCCTGTTACAGAATAAATAGTTACAGGCGGAACTAGCATATAGGTGTAATGCTGCCCACACTGATGGGAACACACATTCGGCTTTAGTCCAACTCACCCTCATCCCTAAAATACTTACCCTGCCGATCTAAATAAAAAGCAGTGCGGCACACTAAGGGGCCACTCAGCCAGCCAACCAACAGTTGCGGTGGAAATTTGCACAAAGGGCAAAAAAATCCTGAAGTAACTCGAGCCAGAAATGTGTTGAAATCTTTTTTATTGAGAGGACGTGTTCTGTCACCGCGTCGTATAAGGTTAGGAAAATACAACCACTAAGTTATCAAAGTCTATTCATCATCATCAGCAGCAGCAGCCGTAAGAAACCGTGTACTTGTCGTACAGTGGTTGTAGCTGCCACAGTTTCGTCCGCCGGATGATTTGGGGAGGTGAGGTAGGTAGCTGCGCATTGGAGGCGCGAGCTGCGTAAATGCACCACTTTCAATGGGCTGTTAAGTCGGGGAATTGGGAAGGGGGCTGCATTGAAGGCAATAGCTTGGATGCATGAGCGCCACTGAGGGCGTGATTGGGCCATGTCTGATAATGTCTCTAACCATTGATGTGGTCCGTCTCGGGGTCCCCATCCAGGAAGACGGCAGTGACCAGCGCAGCTGAGTTTGCTTGTAATGGCTTTTATACTTCGCTGCGAAGTCATTGTTTGACCGCCTCTGGCATGTCCATATTTATGGAAGCAGCGATGCTGCCTTCCCCCGAGGAAGGACGGGTTAGAAAAGGTCGGCCCTAAAAACCGCACACTCCGATCGCCCAACGGTTGACCGTGACCGCCGGCGCATTATCCACTACGGTCGAAATACTTCTAAAACCAAAGAGTCCGGTGCTGCTCAAAGGCACCTGCTGTGCGCAGCCGCATCAGGAATGAGATAGTAATGCCTTATTCCCTGCGCCCTCGGGTTAGGCCAACCCCCTGCAGCCGAGCAGGTCAGACTATTGAGTCATCGGCTCCGGGCAGGGTCCCCAAAAAAACCCTACTGTCCACTGCCTCGTGGGTCAGACTTTTAAGTCAGAGGCTAGGGGCAGGGTCCCTGAACAAAACCCTACACCTCCCACTGCCTTGTGGGTCAGACTTTTGAGTCAAAGGCTCAAGGTGGGGTACCTCAACCAAACCCCCTTCTTCGGCCTGGGCAACCGGGAAGTATCATTTGCCCGCGCAGTTCTGTGTCCACCGATGTCCCTCCCCAACCCCTTCCCACCACACAAACAAACGTCACTGGGTCACTCGACTGTCAGTTATCTGACCGAAAGGCCCTATGCCCCTTGCTGCCTGTTAACAGTAAACCAAATAACACCCTTCTAAATCAAAGTCTATTAGTAAATAACCGCCATGAGACACAAAAGAAGAACGGAAACGAAAGCAATGCCAGATTGCCCCAGTCTTGTCAATAAGCTTCAAGCACGGCTCTTCCAATAGTTGTCTCAGTAAACGCCGAGCTTCCTTGAACTCAACAGTATAACTAGAAAAGGTTCACTGAACAGACAGACGGATACTTATCCATTTTGGATGAATCGATTTTGAGCGCGTAGCTTTAAAGTTTCATAAGAAACATCAACATATACCGGTGAGTATGGTCGAAGAAATGTTCATTTTGGAAAGAATACATAAGAACCCAATAGGGTAAGTATCGAAAGGATGGTTTGCAGCTATATATATAAAACATCCTGGGTGATTATCTGAAAACTACAACAGTATCCGAGGTCAAAGGGACTGACTATAGTCAGATATGTCTGCAGGGTGTACTTCATTACTTTGGTCGGTTATGCTGGAAAGGAACATAGTTACCAGATCCAGTGATAGAGTTAAGATAGGTGAATTGAATGGTTAAGTAAGGCGGCAAGAAATTTTCAACGAAGCTTATTATTACGGATATAGCCGAGGAGGCTCATCGTCTAAAGGTAGGTTGGAGAGAACTAACAACCAGTGCCAGGAACTCTATCGGTGCAAACATCACCAACGCGATTATCATTATTATAATCACCATAACCAGCACGGCCATAATTATTATCATCGTCGTTATCATCACCATCGTTATCAGCGTAATCTTTCTGATAGACACCGTTTGTATAAGAGTTCTTATAAATGCTGCAGAAAATCTAGCTTGATGCAGAGCTCCCAGAAATGTTGGGCGGTTCCCCTTCTCTGGCACGATGACTTGATCTAGCAAAAAATCCAAAATTATTAGTTCGCCTAGGACAATACTGCTGTTCACTTGACCTGAACATCCTCAGAAGTCTATGAGCAATACAGAGAACATATGGTGAGTTCTCGCCTTATGCCGTGTATGCCCACCCCTAAATCAATCTCAAACTGGCTGAAAATAAAATAGTTTAATATGTTCCGTGCACGACTTACGTGAGTGAAAATTCAGAAAACGCTTTTGCAACAGAGGTACATGTTTTACTGTGTAGTGTATACAAAAGCCACACCAAGGACCGCGCTGTCGTATGGCCTCTGCGAAGAGGTGACGTGATGCGTCCCTAACTTTTTAACCGCCAACATCTTCGAAGGTGATGCAGGTGTCGGATGGCTTCAACGAATCGGCAGCGAGGCCGCTAGAAAACGGATACTTCATTGTGCAAAAGGTACAGGAGAGAGAGGTACAGAGAGAGGTGGTCAACCCTTGGCCTGGCCAAATGGATTACGAAACGTTTGGGTGTTGTCAGTGCTACTCGCCTTCCAGGATGGGGATCGCGTGATCTCCACTGTGCTTCGTTGGAAACGCTGCAAGATATAGCTACTAATCGATGCCAATGTCTTTCTTGTTGTCTGTTTCTCCCCAGATTGCCTGGATGAGCGAGTGACGTAAGCACCTCCGAATGATTGCGGTAAGCTAGCACTAAGTCCCTTCCCCGTACATAATAAGGTTTTCAAGCTCTTCATGGTTGTACAGCAGCAAAGCAAGTGTTGAACACTGATGTCATGCTGTTGATGATGGTGATGACATGGACGCCTGAACTAACGGGAGTGAGCAACTGCTAAAACGCGATTGTACTCAAATTTCACCAGGAAGTGTTCCAAGAGGTCCAAGTTTATGCTGGTGGACCAGTGAGTCACTAGTGAACTCTCGTCAAGTATTTTCCAGTCGGTCAACGATAACATATAACTCATCTCCGAATTAGTATGGGTACTGTTTCGGCCACGGGCGTTTCCCTAAACGAGGTGCTTGGTGACGGAATTATATTATCTGGCTGTGGCGTCATTTCGCCACAGAAGCAGGTGGTAAGATAGCGAGGGTAATACCAAAATACTCAAGTCTGGACATAAAAATCACGGTCACCGGGCACATGGCCTATCATCATCAAGCTGTGCGCAAATCATTGAATTACCTTGCATCCTTCACAAGAGATGACACCGTAATGATATCCGCTGGCTTTGTCTCCACAAACCTTACAGGGTGTGAATGTGGCCTTTATTGAACCAAGCGTTGAGTTACTGTCGGCGGCAGAAACTTCAGAACCTCCACCAATTGTCCTTGATGAACGGGATGTAGCACCAGCCGCGGAAATTGAGACATTCGCAAGGTGATCAGCCGAAGGAGAACGTAGAGTTGGGGAGCGTTTGCCCATCGTATCAGGACGCACAGAATCAGTAGCCACAGAACCAAGATTACCGCCAGACATAAGTATGTGGCAGGGGGATGTTGTGACACGCAGAGGTTGGACGCCGGATGAATATCGATCAGGAAAAAGTTGGGAAGGATCACCACGTGATTGGGGATGTGAGAGATAGCGCCCCTCTAACGAGCAAAGAGATCCGTTAATGTGCTCTCGATTGTGAAATATCGGATGAGATTGCTGAATTTCTTGTGGAAAGGCATTCCCAACGTTATTTGACACGGAGAATGATGTCGCCGAGATTTGACGTGAATAAAATGGGTTCTGAAATCCCTGTGGTGACATGTAAGTTGTGGAATACGTGGGAGTGTGCGGGAAACCCTCGGTGAATGGTCTTGAATCCTGGATAAATGACTGGTTCCCAGGTATGCTTTGCTGGTAGTAAGTCAAACCGGGGAAATTCTTTTCGGTAAAAGCGGACAAGGTTGATTTCATTGTAAGAGGTTCAGATGGGTTCATCATCGGATGAATCCCATGGAGTGAAGGCGAAGGCAAGATGGATCCCGAGAAATTGCTTGCATTTGTTTGTGAATAATTGCTGCTTACTCCAGAATCTGAGTAGTACGCACTGGCTGCATCGTTGATGTCTGGTTTTATGTCGAGATTCGAGTCAGGGCTGTTTTCCATCACTGAATAAAGAAAGAAACTAGTATGACTCGGGAAATTCAAATATTTCCGGCTAATGAGTGCGTTTACAGGCACGACGATATGATGAAAAATAAGGGAAAATTAGGGCGCTTACATTTCTAAAACAGAAATCACCATGTGCCACCTTGCAAGCCAACGCAATCCGCATGCAGTTTCGATGGCAGCGGTTTCGCAATGTAAATAAAAGGTCACGCCAATTGATAAGCTAATAGCGCATTTTAACAAATTGCTTGATTGGCCTAAAGCGTTTGCAAACTTCCAAAAAGCCAGACACTAGTAGATTACGGTCATCGAAGTAGGAATCGGGAATCAGCCATCAGTTTGGAGTGAGGAATGAAGGAAAAGAACAACTGTTTCACCGATTTCCTCCTTACCCTGGGAAACAAAGGTGTCTAGTTGTTTCATGTCAGAGTCCGGAATGTATTGGGACTTCAAAACATTAAGTAGGTAAGAAGCCCTCAGGGGAATAGTTGGAACAAAGCAAACTGTCATCCAAGACACACGGAATCATCCTTTATTCTTCTATTTTTATAGTGACTCATTAACCTTAACGCCACAAACCGATTTATCGGGAGCCAGATTTGACTAACATCTCACCTATGGTAAGGTATTTTAAAGACCATATGAGGGCAAGGGTTACCGGTCGTGGAGGACCGGCGTTGACTTTAGTAGCAGATTCCACTTCAAAGTGGTTCAGATTTGTTCAAATTCCAGTACGTCAACTATCTTCCGGGGGCTTGCATTGGTGAGCTCCGGGGACCTCTGGGCGTTGCAAAAATAGAGTAGGACATATGAAGATGGGTAGGGTATGCTTGTTTGTGTGTTGTTCAAAATCTTTGGTGCGACACCATAATCATGCCCGTGTCCGCAGATAATCACGGCATTCTCGGGTTTCTAGTGGAGTCAGCACCGTAAACAGGGGTTGGAATTGGCTTCATTTGCCCATGATGCCACCACAGTAGCCGAAGGATAGCCACAAAAGGAAAACAAGGAAATTTGACATGAGGTTGTCCCTAGAGAGCGGGAAAACCACCGAAACATAACAATCATAGCAAGAAGTGCGACGACGTGCTGAAATGTTGTCCGTACGAAAATCTGGGTCGCCCAGCATAAATCGAGCCGTAAATTCAGTGAACCGAATCTAGTTATTTGACAAACCAGTTTGCGTCAAATTTTCTTTTTGAAAGAAGCAAAACCGCTGACCCGTATTCGCCCTTCAGGAGGTCTGTCTCATTAAGTAACCACGTCGTCTGTGAGGTGGCAGTGTCCCACAAAAAGGGTCTCCTTCTTCTTTTTTGTAGGCAAGCAACCCCTAGTGTCATAGCACATTTTCATTCTAAAAAGGTCCTCCCCCCTTGCCGTACAAATACAAGCATGTAACTGGGAGGTACACACCTTACCATGCGATAATGGCGTTTCCTCTTTTTTATGTCAAAATATTCGCAGGCTAATGGCCGAGCCTGACGAGAGGATCACCAGTCACCTGATCAGAACCCAATAAACGCACCTGCTGTACAAATATTTCCAGAGACTGCGAACAACAGACACTTCGCGGCTGAATTTTGCGTTACAAGCTTGTGATAAGTCATTTATTCTTCTTGGATGGGGTGCTTGCCAGCGTAATATGGGATAGGCGTTCGTGGTAGCGCTTGGTGAGTTTATGCTTCTCCTCAAATGGTATGTTTTGTGGCATGCATTTTCTCATCAAACCAATGTGTCTAGTGATCGCAGGTGGTCTTTGGAAGGACGCAGAATGGGAGTGTTTTCAAAACAATCAGGATCCTCCGTTTTCATTTGAAGGCAAATTAACTTTCCGGGCATTTCACAGAAGCGGGGGTCCGCTGGACTGGTTATTGGACGTGGGAGATCCGATCTGTGAGAGAAGGTGACTGGGCAAATGGTGAAGTGTTATGAGCGACTGCATGCCTTTCTTTTTGGGCACGGGCTGTAATGCAAACTACAAACTGAGTGCATGTACGGCAAACCAAGGAGAGCGTTTCAAGTTTGTTTGCGGGATTTTGGTAGACTAATGTATCTCACGGTGTGACGAACGTCTTGGATATTCACTGAATAAAGAAAGCTGACGTGAAAATACCCGGCAGAATAAATGCGGCTGTGTAGATCATAATGCTGGTGATCTCCAAGGAGTGGCCGGAATGCCACGGCTTTGAATGTTCCTTGTGAGTTTCGAAAACAACCGGATGAAAGAGCGGACGGACTATGAAAGAAGGCTGACGGTTGGGATATGGCATGAGACGTCATAGGTATGGACGGATCGGAGTGGACATGAGGGGGCGAGTATAGAGGAGCTCGTGAACCTCCTTGCAGAAAGGATGGACAATAGTGGGAAAACCAAAGCGGGTTCACAGAGTCAAGCAGGAAATGCCGCTGCTACGGGTCAGATTAGGTCATTCAACTCGCCCAACGGTGGTAGGGTAATCATGAACTCTCCCTTGGAGTTCGGATGTCATATGGGGAAAGATGGGGCCGCGTTCAACAACCACAATGAAGCTATTGGTGATGGTTTCAACTGAGCATGGAAGTTAAGCGGGCGGCTGGCGTCAGAGCCGCAGATGTTTTTTAGAAGGTAGAAGGTACCTGACAAAGTTTTAGCGGCTCTGGTGACTGCCTCCCTGCCGGAAGTCACTCCTAAGGAACTGGATCGGGTGACTCTGCCGTCAGAACTGACCATGAAACGAACGTAACCAACCAAAAGGAAGCCAGTCTTGAGGGGGAAAAAGCGTATCAGAAGTACGCTCGTAGACCCCAAAAGGATCACAGTGATGTCGTGCAAACAGTGGAATATCCTGAAATAACGAGTGGCACCATGTGGAGTACCAATAGAATAGAAAACCTCGGAGAAAGATAGATAAGTGAAAAGAAATATGAGTTTTAAAGTTTGCCCAGAATAGAGCTTGGCTCTGTAATTTCCAAGCAATTACGGAGAGCTCGCAGCAATCAGTTGTGACGTAAGGCGACTGCGAGTGCCCGATGGTCATCCGAGAGAGAAATTCCTAGTTTAATTGTCCACCTCAGAACAGCCTGTATTTTTCGAAGAGAAACCGTGGGAACTGGCCTCCAGTCCAGCTGGCTGTGTATGCTATCTTGCCACGTGGCCTTGGTTAGGTATCAGCGCACATGCCACTTCTTTCTCTGTTTCTCCCGCTGCCATGAAGGGCTTGGTGGGCTGTTTACGCTGGCCGAATCATATTTTGCTGAAATATCAAAAGCGTATTGCTGTAGTCTAATATCAGATCACCTTGGTCCTCTCAAACACCTGTTTCCATTCCACCATTCATCCATAGCCATTTACACCTGCTTATTTTGCATGGGTATGTGCTGAATTTGATTTTGTAAACAGACATATCAATGTTCTGTGTCCGTTGCTCCTCTGATATGGCTACCCTACCCCAGTTCTGATTACGCTACGTCTGATGGGACTTTCAATGTAACAATTAAGCTTCTCAGGTGTTGACAGTCTGCAGTCTTACACTCGTTAAACCGAGTTCATCGAACGAGATAGAATTTTGAACGTGGCGAGATATGACATGCAAACTGATGACGAAAGGCCCAGACATTAGATAAGTGAAACAAACAGTCGCAAAACGTTTTACTCGCCAGAGATTTTCGAATGGATACCGCTGCGGAATTCAAGTCATTTGAGCACTAATCGACGACAGCAAATTAAAAAAATGACGCTGTTTTCTAGCTAACGAAAGCAATAGAACCAATTTACGTAGCTCAGTTCATATCACCCCTAATGCGCGGTGCTCCGGCTTCGTGTATTCAGGTCAGGGGAGCAAGTGTACCAGAAAAAAAGTCCATTTGACGGAGAGACTTTGAAACTGAAAGGACCTGCTCACCAAAATTAACTGAAGCAGTTGAAACTTATCCTTCTATGAGGACTTCATATGAGCAAAATCTCCTTTAAGCCAAGTAATATGCGCAGCATGAAGCCATTAAATAAATGGCGAAAGTCTTCAACGTTTGGGGCCCGACCTTAGCCAATGTCCACAAATGGTGAAATTGGCATTGCTATTAGCCATGCAAATCGTTTGTTTTGAACCTCGCCTCTTTTTTTGCAGCCGTCTAGCTTCAGTGCATTTTGAAGAAGCCGCAGCCAGCGGCTGTCGTGCATTTTTATGGCTCTATTATTATGATCACACCTGACGGTATATTATACGCCAACTGAGGACGGACTTTACTAGCGTTGTTATTAATCTGTTACAAAACTCTAGTTACGATTGATACGCGTGGGCAATGGGACTGCTGAGGTTCCCTGGATCGAACCTCTATGTGATTGTTGGTCACCTTGTAACACGAAGGCTTTGCCACACTGCATGTAAATGCACTCGTCGGCATTGGGAGGAAAGCGGCATTCTTTCGCCTAGCGTTTCATCCCGTGGCTCTCAATTCGTTGCCTTTCATTGAAGGGCGGGTCTGGGCCCGTCATTACATCTGGCAAAAGATTAGTATAGATTTATGCAAGCATCGGATCATAAACACATCCTAGGGGGGCTGTCACAATTGCCGGCTAGCGTGGGGATTAGGGTGATTCACGTATTTTAGAAGTCCTGAATGGCGGAAATCTCGTGATTCGTTGCGTTGATGGCCCTCGATTGCCTCCTACCTTGAATTTGTGGACTGATGGGTTGTTAAGAGCTGAACTCGAGGCCTCGGCGAATTTGAAGAATTCGGAATGCAAGTGGAGCTCTCTGTCTTGAGCTAAACTATCAGTGAAACGGAAAAAGCTATACTGCCAGTAGGGATATTGTTCGTTCCTAGGAGATGGGTAATTTACTTTTAAGCAAGCTCATAACAGTAACAGTAAGACAAGGGCAAAGCGGACGCCAGTTGCATGAAGGTGAGATAGCTGTATAAAAATAGGTAAATAGGGTGTTGGAAAAATCGGCGCAATCTAGGTGCAGCGGACACCCAAGGCGGTTGAACGCAGGTATATGGGGCTATCGTGTGGAGAAGTTTGGATCAAGCAAATGCTGAGTGTAATATAAAGGGATTAACATTACCAGAGTATGGTAAAATGAGGCACAACACTTATGAACTAGAAGTGACAACCGTTGAAAAGCGGGGTCACAGTGACTTAAGCCACGCATAACAAAATATGGATGACAATCCGGGCTTAATCCGAATGAGAAGGAATAATCCTTGTCAAGGGTGTAAAGGTGAAGTTAGAAACGTGTTGAGTAGGTGGTCCTGGGAAGCGTTTATGGTCATTGGTAAGGCTTAATGGAGCAGGCAAAATTCTTGTGCTGCTCAGAGTCACACGTTTATCCTGGGAAGACTGAGTAACTTTGGAAACAAACGAGCAGACGGTACTTTGGAATGGCGAGCTAAAGGTAACTTTGGTATACATTCAGGGGATTGAGTGGTCTTGCGTGCGCAATTAACATGCTCAGCCCTAAAGAAGCGGATGTATACAAACGACGCAAAGGCCACGAGTATGAGAGCATCGGTAGCTGTGCCATCAAAGTTGCGTCGTATTTTGGATCATCGATAGCCCTATGCATCCAGGCCGTGAGTGAATTAGTTGAGGTCATTGGGGTATTTAGTATTGCCCAAGTAGTTGTGAAGGAACTGAACCAATGTGGACCAAGCAGATTCTTGAACTCACCACGGGCACACGGTGCGATAGAACCCGATCTGGGGTTTGGCGAAGGATGGTAATAAGTGATCAAACTGGACAGGTGTCATAATAAGTGAATATGAGAAAAGTCATTTAGCTGGATGGTACGCCGCTTGAGCCATAGTTGGTCATGTGGTCTTCCATGCGCCTGCCCAGGACAAAAAATTCAACGTATGCAAATGGGGCCAATATAGCTTTTTCGAATGTATGTGACTTTGCAGCTATTATCTGAGAAGGGTGATTTGCCAGCGGTCAATGAAGAGAAAAGTCCACCTTTTAAAGAAACGTGCTATGGCAAGGTGAGGATTGAAAACGGTGCAGTAGCAATCGGTCGGGTAGTGAATGAGGGAGATGGTGAGGAAGACATACTGCCATTAGTGGGCCACCGCGAAGATCGGCACACAGGTTGGCGAAGTTAACGGTTAGTTGGTATTACATGCTGATAATAAGGCGTTGTGCAACTAATGTCGGAAGTTGGGTTAATCTATAAGAACCAGTAGTTCAAAGCATGTGAGGACAGAAGATCGGAGAAAGGTGCGAGATAGGTGTTCATGTTGCATTTTTAAGAGTTAAGCTTTGCTTTGTGTGGCACACTCATCATCTAGGGAAAGGGCTGAAAGCTCAGTGCAGCAAGGTGTATCGAAGGAGTAGTTTGGTGTAAATTCCCTTGTGCCGTAATATTCAGATCAGTGTCTTCAGGTGCCTTAACAGGTTCTGCTTCAGGATGCGTTCCGTCGCTCTGAAAAGTATGCGTGTGAGACTGCTCTGTCTGTGCACGGTTCTAGGGGCCATGTGATCCAAAAGCAGGTACGGCAACATTCGGCTTGTAGATCAATGTGGTGAAACCCCTGTCAAGCCAGGATCAGCGCGACTTGTCGAGGCGCATAATTCAAACACTGGAGTAACTATCTCCATGTCCCGGGGCACCTACCTGAATCAAGCATAGATACAAATATCTGTGGATATGACATGTGTTAGGGACACCGCAAAACTTCGCCGGAACCAGTCTGGTGAGGTCTGATCTACATGTTAATTTAGAAACTAAATTCATCCGCTAGCAACATACATCTTTAAGGGTGGTTGTACATGACCTATCACTCCCATAAACACGTCTTGTCTGAGTTTACCTAAAGGAATTTGATAGGCCACGTCGCGTGGTCTGCGTTGTGCAGTTGAGATAGAACTCGGAGGACCTAAATGAAAATAGGTTTTGCCGTCCACAAAATAGCCGTGTTTGTGGAAAAGGCTTTGTAAAAGTATAAGGCAACGTATCCTGCCGTACTTTTGAGAGCTGGTTGAAGGTTCTGGGAAAGATTGTTTGGAGCAATTCATAGGATCACGCTTCCGGCAAATTAGAGTGGACATGGCGTAAGTTGTGTTGCATTGAAGCATCCGGGAGCAACTACAGTAGCCTGCCTGTTGGTTCTCCCTTATACGTGGGGTTGGGGATAGGCGTTTTGGTCTAATTAACATTATGCTATATGTCGCTTTTTGGTTGACACGGAGTTCTCGTCCTTCGTTTACTTGTACCCCAAGCTGAAATGGTGTATTTCAGGAAGGGAAGCTTGGTTAGCTTTGATGGAACTTTCCGTCCACGTCCTTCACAGAGCTTGTACTACCCGGTTGCCGCCGTTCTGGTGGAAGCTCGTCTTACGATAGACGTTGGTTTGTATTCCTGGGCTTCCTGTCTGTTTCCAGGTGCTTGACATTCCTCTGCAACCGGTTGTAGATTGCCACTGTTATCAACACCGAATCGGACCTGTTGCTTAGGTGGGAACTTGTTCGCCTGCAAGTGGCCAAGTGTTTTTTTCACCTAAAATGGGGACACACGATGCGGTTTCTGTGAATGTATACATAGCATGTTCCGGTTTCCAGCAGCCTGTCGGCTACAATCAAGACAGTGATAGTCCCACTCCGATTATTATTTCATCCCGATTATTCCACGATTCCGTACTCCATGGTTTTCTGGCGGCCCCGTAACTCATCTTTGCGGGTGTCACACCTGAGAGTATTGATTACGGTTAGTCAAAGTGCATTGATACAGCACAATAACGGTAGCAGTAATGTGGCGGTGCATGTTACTTGGATGTTGATTGAAGGATATCTGCTTGCGGGACATTGGGATGAAGTGAGCCTCCCGGCCTTCAGTCAGCTCATCATCATAATAGGGGACAGAGCATACCAGGAGCGGTTGTCTTAGTCACTGATGTATTCGAATGGCCTAGGCAAGATTGTAGTAGTGAAAATGAGTGGCACCACTTCGATAAGGAAGCTGAGTTAGCTGAGGCCCAGGCCCATGTCGCGGACATAAGTAAGTGACTCAGGGTAGATTGCAGGAGCCAGTGGCCTTCGAAGTGTTGTGTATGTTTGGGGTTTGGAAGCTTTTTAGCTATTATCGGATGAGAAAAACCGCACATACTCAAGCACCGGCGCTTAACGCGGTTTCCAAGAACAGACCCAGCAGTTGAAGTTGGTACTACCGCGGATAAATATGGGATGGTTCGAAGTTACAGTGAGAGTGA
Organism: Clonorchis sinensis; assembly: GCA_003604175.2. Classification (NCBI taxonomy): domain Eukaryota; kingdom Metazoa; phylum Platyhelminthes; class Trematoda; order Opisthorchiida; family Opisthorchiidae; genus Clonorchis; species Clonorchis sinensis. The sequence continues at coordinate 103,246,950 of CM030370.1, read as the reverse complement.
TGGAACTGTTATTTCTAGCAAACCATAGGACGCATAATTCAGGAGGCAGAGGTAGAGGGAGGTTAGTTTTCAGTGCCCTAACGGATCATATTTGACGTCACGTACCCGTTCACTCGGGCTACGTCCAAGGGTACACGTTTGATGATCCGTGAGACCTTTCAATTCTGAGAATCAAATATATAACAGATCATCTTACGACCGCATTGTACACAACTTCTTCAGCTTTAAACTCGCTGGGTCCCACTGTGGCGTGAGCATGGATCCTTCAGAATCGACAACGGAGACAACTGAGCAAGAACTAAGTTTGCACTTGTAACAGTAAGGTGTCTGAACACTCTTACCAAAGGTGTGGACGAGGTTGAGTCGAAATTCCTTTTTCATTTCGAATTCATCATCGAGTGGAACTGGGTTCACGGATTCACGGATGGATATACAGGATGGAGGTTTTCGCCCACGTTTCCCCGATCGGTTTTTTTCTTGTCATTCAGCGGTTGCCGTTCACCTGAAAGGCACAAGTGAAAATAGGGTGCAGCACTGCTCTTTAAGTTTTCAGCGCAGGGCATTAGGCCTGCCAACCCGAGAACTCGCGTAAATGAGTGTCCAATAATGCTTTTAACTCGGTTTTAGATGGAGCGTGGACAGCTGTCAGAGGAAGGTTATCCCACGCAGCAATTACCCCAAATGAAAACAATTTGCCTAATGAAAGTGTGTGCCCTGAGTTTGAAAAACTTCTTACCATGTCCTCGCCGTGTGTTTGTTGGGTCAACGATGAAAAGCCTGCTTCCAAACCTCGTTTGAGCAGGGCGTAATTAAGAAGTAGGTCTTCCCGGAGGTGACGATACTCCATGGGAGAGAGCTCAGGCACCGCCGAATCATCCGCAGGACGGCGAATGCCCCTCAAGCCGATTTATCATGATGCATAAGAAGAATATGCTTGAAGAGAGCCAGATGCCCAATCCCTTTTTGTCATCTATCCTCGTGATGTCTTCTGGTCCATTCTCACCATGCATGAAAATGGCATTCGCCGAGTCTCGTCCGAATGACATATGGACTCACTTTTCGTCGTTCCAAGGAAGTTGCCAGTCCAACGATCACTGCCTTGCAGCGGCTACATCCATTTGGAGGGCACTGGCATCATAACTCAAGGATTTCAAGTGGACATGGACTCGCGAGAATACCTGGAAGGTCATTGACGTATATCAGAAACATCAGTGGTCCCAAAACGGGGCCTTGGGCAACTCCAATGGAGACCGGCGCTCGAGAAAGGCAGATCTAGCCTGCTTTCACCTAGAATGATCTGTCTGACAGGAATGCCTTGATCCAGTGTATGATTTTCCCTTGGATCCCGTGAGATTCGAGTTCGTGGAGCAACGAGACGTACGGGATCTGATCAAATGCTTTTGATAAGTCGAAAAATATGGCATCCGATATGAGTCCCTCGTCTTTGGCTCGGGTTTAGCTGTGCATAGATACGAGCATGCTCTTCGTGCAAGAACAGTTAGGGAGAAATCCGTGTCGAACTGAAGTCATCAAGTTGTTGGAAGTAAGGTGATCTAGGATGACTCGCTTTAGAATAAGTTACATCAACTTACGCTTGTGAGCCTGTAGCTGCCAAGCGATAGTCGGCCATCAGTTTTGTAGATTGGCGTAACAATCGCCTCCTTTCAAACAGAGGGAAGTTGGCCTCATCGAGTGGCTGACGTAACACCGTGTAGAAATGAGTTGCCAGCGTGAACGACATCTCCTTGAGGATCCTTGTCTGGACCTCGTCTGACCCTAACGCGCAGAATCGGCTGATCTTGCGCAACGGTTATCGAATGTCCTCCTCCGTGAAGACCAACTCGCTTAGCGGCCGTTCATGCTTACGCCTAGGCAAGATTGGCTGGGTCGATGATTCTGGGGCTGAAGGTAGACCTGCATAGTGTTCTCTGTAGACCTCAGATACCACTATTATGTCAATTGTGGGTTCCACGTTCCTGCCCCTCAGGGAGAACACGGTTGGTTTATTGGTTCAACGACATCTCATGTATTTAAACAGCCTATTTGCTTTTCCGGGCGAGGTCTAGAATAGTGACCTGTTTGCGCATGCTCCACTGGCAGGATTTCTGATTCAAAGCGGTTCCGCAATTTAAGAAACGTCAGCTTATCTTTTGCCTCCTGTAATCGACTTTTGAAAAATAGTTGGGACCTCTTTTCCAGAAGACACCACATCCTTTTATGTAGCCTGCGTCGCATCCGGCTGCGTGCTGTCTTTTTGGGACTAACATCGCGTCAGCGTCGTGAACTTTCTGGACAATAGTCCCGCATAAGTCTTCCACTGAGACTGGCCCAAGTTTAACTTGTTCAACAAAGATGCGTATTCCTGAGAAGTTTGCACGGCCGAAGTTTCGAAACCACGTTTGCGGTTCGGGATTTCTGGCCCAGTAGCAGATGAAATCAAAAGTCAGCACACAATGGTCACTATGTTCCAGTAAAGCATTAATTACCACCTGATCGACCAAGTGTTTTTCGCCGGTGCTGCCCAAATTTAGGAGAGATCGCTGTTGGCCTACCCGATATCTGGTGGGTGCGATGACATTTTGAGACCAAGCCCTCTGTTGAACGACTCCGGTCTCGAGCCGCTGCGAAATGTCCTCGTGTTTCGACGCGCTGGAGCTACATCCAGGAGGCCTTGGGAGCATAAAAATAACCTATTGCGTGATTGCACAGTTTCGCATGCCCTACAATTTCGTTAACAATTCCTGAGCCCTAACAAATGAGAAAGTTCAACGTTTTCTGGAAAACAAATTTCGAGGGCGCAAACTCTCAAGAATAGTATACCCACAAACCTTAGGTGAGCGAAACATATAATCGTGCAGCCAGGCTATTCATCTCTTTCTCCAAGAGTGAAAATCTGTAAAACAACACAGTGTAAGCATAAAGCAACCACACCACCTCTACCCCGTTTTGAGCCAGCTCACCAAAGTGTAGCCGTCTATCGGTACTTCCGCATCAGGGACATCTGGTGTGGGCCAGGTCTGTGTGAGTGCCATTATGGACGACTGTTCAAGGCAAACTGACTGTTTGGTATCGCAAAGTTTGTTGAAAAGGCTAAGGCGGTTTGCGAACAAGCATTTCAAAACTCTCCCTGCTGCCTCCGAAAGTGAGGAGCCAAGAGGTGTGCAACCGAAGAGGTTAGTATATTTAATGGCTGTACGTCGGGTTTGAGGCCAAGGTTTTGAAGTGGTCTCTGCAACCTAATTGTCTGCTTCCTGTCTTGGTAGTTCCGAACGCTGCTTTTCATTGCAGGTTTCTTCGCCCAATGTGAGCCCGGTTTTCGCGGCCCTTCTACATTTGGGGGAAGATTTTCCCATTGGGGACTGGACTTTCGGCCCCTGCTACCTGTAGCTTGTTCAGTACCGCCTTTTGGACGACCAGATTTGCTGCTGTTCAAGCGTTTGTGGCAAACTTGCGTCTGTTTGGTTTCTTGGTCGGTTTGCCGCGGTTTGATTGATATGTTGTCTCTGTGAAGTCCTGAGCGTTGGGTGGCAGCACCAAGGACTTCTTTTGCTGGCGCTCCTATGAGGTTGGTTCTCTCAGAAGACTGTACCTTGAAGCCAGCAAGCAGCTTTCCGATTTGGCGAATCTTATGTGGCTTGTTTGGCCGCAGTCGCCTTTCTTTCGTATTTGTGTGGACACCCGCGATTAGCATGGCCGACTGGGTGTACGAGTTATTTTCCGGTTCGCTGTGGTCAGGTTTGTGGCTTTGGCTGTTTGGGTTCTGGATGACGACGGCGTCCATAATCAAAGAGGTCACTCTTGCCAGAGCGGAGCTTGAGGGTCGCAGTTTCATCTTCTTAGTGGTTGTGCCGAGCCTTAGATTCACACCCAAAATTTCTCTGAAAACATAGTTCGGAGGAGGAAAACTTTAACATAAAGTTTCAGCATTTGGTGGCATTTGTTCGGTCCCTTAAGATCTTCCCGTGCGGGCGCAGTTTTGTTGAAGTTATTTGAACGTACTCGAGGTCCACAATGGGCGCAGAATTTATATTTTAATGGCTGCTAACGGCTTCGCGTCAAGTACCTCTGATGGCGGTGGGAATTTTTGTGGAAGAGCCGGTTTCTTCACGTGGTTTATTTTGCACTGCGTTTGGAAATAATCTCGAAACGACAAGGACAATAATTTTGCCCTCTTTATCGCCGCAAACACAAGAAAGAGCAGCTTTTAACGACCTGTGTATGAAAAGGTCTCCTATCGTTTTGGCAGGTGTCCTGCCAAATCAAGTCAAGGAATTCGACAGTAAGTTTTTTGCTTTTCTTATGATGGCCAGTGCAAGCTATATCGGGCGCAAGGCTATACCGAAACATCGGTATAGAAATTGGGAGAATTAGTGTGTCTATAGGCAGAACAAGCAGACAGCACAAGGATGTGGCCAGTGCTTTCAAGTTCCGGCATAAATTAAACCGATGGAAGCGGTCTTGTGAGTGCACGTAACACCCTCATCCGGTAACTATTATGGATATGGTGAAATACGGGCAAACCATTAGACTGGATATGGTAGCCGCGGTACCGTTATCGCGACACCGTACTTGGGTCCGTGGACAGCCCCGTACATGAACATCTTAGGTGAGTCGTTCAGGGTTGTTATTGTGGTAACGATTCGCCAAGGAATCGTCACAAATTGAGACCAGCATGGATTAGGGGTATTCTTGGGTCCATCGAGGGCACATGGTGTTTCATTTCTGTCATTCAGACAAGGCAATAGGACAGCCGTGACTACATCAGGCACACAAAACAGGAGGAGTCTCAGAAAGACTTCTGGAGACAGACTTCTAGAAGGCATTGTGACGTGAGTTAGACCGCGGTCCGAAGTAAAAAGGGGCAAAAAGTGGTCACAACTCCTGACTAACTAACCCCTTCTTGCCCCCATTTTTCAAATATCTGACGAAAACCTGGTCTTTATGGAATACACAGACGTCGTTCTCATCTTCAGAGAGGAGGAATAGGCACAGATGTTTATGAATGAACTGACCAGTCATTCCATTCTTTAGTATGCACCCTGCCCTCACAGTGTAAGGTAATAATAATGTTTATTCACAACTGGTGGTTAGCGTGATCATAAGATTACATTCAGAATGGAGTAGAGTTTGTTCGTAGTTGCAACTAATGGGCCAAGTTGGGGAGAAGGTATAGTCAAGAGTAGGAAAGGCCTAGTTGCGGGTGTGCTATCAAACTGGGTATTCCAGTCCCGTGCCATCATTGCACTGACGTACTTCGGTTTCTGGACAGCCCCGTAACGGACGTCATGTTTGAGATTATTTGGCTGGGATGTGCAATTCTGTGGGCAGCGGGGTTTTTGAGTTGGCCAAGGGAATTTGCAGAGGTAGGACGAAGCCACTTGGTCTACGGCTGACACATATAAACCCCTCTTTAGCTTTAACTTCGCTGCGCTCAGTAATACATATGGTTGCCGAATACCACTATTGAATAATCGATTTAGACACGGGACTAATTGAGCGAGTGGTGGGTTTACCCTTATAACAGTAAGACTGCAGCTTCAGCGTGAACACCCATTTGGAATTATGGACAAAGGGATTTTAGTAAGCACTTGGTGAGTTGGCCACTTTGTTTAATTATGTTTTAAATGATGTGTATGGAGTGTGTACGAGTCGTAATTGATTATATTTTATATATATTTTTCCTTTCAGAAATCCTGTCGAGTAAAAGCGGATTCCTGAAACTGAGAACTGGATTGACCACACATTGCGTTTTACCGATACAGCCAATAAATAGAATTATGATTTTTTAAAGGTGGTTGTGTATTTTCTAGGCATGGGGTTGGCACACAGATGACATGTATGGATACGAAGGACCGCCGCTGGTCGTTGAATTGGTCTATTATATATAGTTGGGGCATAAGTCGATTACGAGCGTGTGGACGGGCCCTTCAGTTACTATAATTAGCCACGGTAGGCGACGTCGTGTACGGTTCTGATGCGGCGGGCCGTCGTTGGCCATCGGGTTAGGCTGCTGAGCCTAGTTGAGACCTCATATTCGGCGTTGCACATAGACACAGGCCTAGCAACTACCATAGGTAGCCAAGGTGGGCGATGTCGGCCGCAGTTATGAGTATGAAAGACCCACGTTGGGCGTTAGATTAGGACACCACGCATAGTTGATGCCTTATTTTCACCGGCCTGCACGGACTCTGGCCTGGTGTTTACTATAGGTAGCAGAGCTAAGCGGCCTTAAGTACAGGTGTGCGTGAGAGACAGTCGTTGGCCATTAAATTAGCTTGCCGTGCATAGGTAAAGCCTCATAATCAGCGTCGCACATGGACACGGGCCAAGCAGTTGCGATACGTAGAGAAGGTAGGTGATATTGAATATAGTTATGAGTATGACGGGTCGTCATTTGCCGTCGGGTTAGGCTATCGTATATAGGTGAGTCCTCGTAATCAGCGTCACACATGGACACGGGCCTAGCATGCTGCATTGACGATAAGTAGTCTAGGTGAGTGACAGCGATTACCGTTATCATGATAACCACTTTAGGACGTATTCCACCTATGGTGAGCAATATTCCTAATAGAAGTGATACCATTGTGCTGGTAATTTACCGAAACATTATCATCCACTGAGATAGCCCTCGCATCTTTACTGCACAATCCATGCTGTTTTTTTGCAAGGTTATACTTAATGAAAGCTGAGCTCCATAAGAAAAAGCGTTGCGATGAAGCTCGCTGAACAAAATTATCTCGTTCGTTAAATCTGGAGAGTATAAAGCAAACGCTGATGACCGATTTTCCTGGGTGGAATTTGTATTGTATATTCTGTAGATGTTATTTTATTCTTAAAGAAGGCCAAAATATGGTAAAGTGCGATTTCGTGTTTTATCTCTCGTAAACCAGTAGCAAAATGCGAATCGGTGATGGTCTGTGACCTTGAAATTTCGCTCACTTAAACAAAATACTATGAGCGATATATCACCTACAAGTGTAAATGGATTGGACTAACTCCCCGTAAAATTCACAAACCCGAAAACCCTATAGTTCCGGCGAAAATAATTTGAGTGTGCTTCTAGTGAGCGGCAGTGGTTGTAGGGTTCTCGCAGCATTCCCCGAAAAGAAGTCAACGCTCGTTTTTGATTCGTCGGCAGGCTTCGTCGCCTGTCTCCACACGTTTGGCCCAGTCCAGCTCAGGATTTGTGGCTTTAGCTCACTAATGCGCCTCTAGCGTCCGTTACGGAAGTAAGCGATGATAACTCTACGTCCTTTGGGCGCCGCGTCCACACAAGGCATGCGTCCTTCCAGGCATCGCTGCCTTTTGTAGCCGAGGGGCCTGCGGTGGTTGAGTCGCGGCCAGTTCCGTTGGTTTGGTTTCAGGAGCATAAATGGCCATAATCACCATGTGGTTGGCCATATGTTTGGAGTCGGCTGAAATGGCGCCAGCGGAAGTCCGTTTTGCACCTCACCCCTTGAGCTGCTGTGACCCGGATTTCGCGCCACTAGAGGACGATCATCAGATACGTTCCTGATTGTTGGGTAGACCTATTGAATACTGACACTCTGCTCCAAGAGCTTCGGTACGGCCGATGAGGAGGAAAGAGTGACTAAAAGCCCAAGTGTTCGCTTGTTTCTCTTCCGGCGTAATCAATCTGCTTGAAGCGATTCGTCTTTAGACTTTGTAAGGATACCACCAAGGATCTCTGCGCCTGCCTTTTTGGCATGGTGTTTCTGGAGAATGACCGCCAAATGATCAGCCAGCTCCTCCTCATGCACCCATCTACTACAGTCGCCATGACGACCTTTATTGCCGCACAGAAGAGCTGGTCGACCTTCTTTGCAGTCAGTGGACCCGGGATGGATAGCGCAAGGTGCTCGTTCAGGGAAGAAAATTTCCTCATCAAATTTCGTCTAGTTTGCTGAGTTCTTTGTGTCTATGTCCTCCGGGGCTTTGGAAAGAAGCGACAGTTTTGCGTCGAGTATCGCGAGTAAAGCGGAACATTCACGCTAGCACTTCCGATTGAACAGTGGGCACTTGGTTTCGTTTTTGGTGGCTCTCTTTTTAGCTGTGGAATGCATTGCATCCTTAAGGTAGAGGCAGATGGTGCAGCGAAACGGGTGAGAGAGTTAGCTAGTTGGCCTACCTGGTCGTTCTGTAAACTCGTGCATTTGAAGTGCCACCAGGCCTCGCAGGTGGGGCATTGCATACCACGTCTTACATTCGACGGACAGCCATTTCGCTCACATCTGTTGTGGTCCATCGAACGTTGTAGAGAACAGCCCGAATTAATTTTGGTCAGGATTGAGACTGGGTGGACCGCGGGAACTGAGTACAAGCTGACAGAGGTTATCACGTAAAGGTTGTGTTGGAGTGAAAAATAACAAATGACACTTGTGAACTCGGTAAATAGATTAAATGGCGAAAGAATTCTTTCACAAATTTGCACGACGAAAAAACGAATTTAAATTCGATCGAACTGCGCTTTACGGAAAACGGAACGGAGTGAATGTCCATTATGGTTGTAACTGTCAATTCAATAAATAGAAGAGTTTTATCAATGGTGTTTTTATAATTTTCAAGCGCGGGCACACAGGAGCGACAATGCACATGACTATGATGTTGAAGCGTCATCTTTGGCCATTGCATCAGGCTATCGTGCATGGTTTAGGCCTCGCAATCAGAGGCGCGCATTGATATGCCTCTCTAATTACGATAAGTATCCAAGGTTGGTGACAGCGCGTGAAGTCTCAGTGGTGCGTGGTAATAGCTGGCTATACTTTCCGGCAATGTCGTTGGGCTTTTCGACCTAGTTCAGTCAAGGGGCGACGTTATTTTCAATGGGAAAGCTACCGGTGTTTGTAATTCAAATGCAGACTCCTGTAAACGCCGCGTGGTCTACTGACTATGTGTATTTCTGAGAGAGGAATCATCCACAGATGTGCATACTAATATCGCTACCGCACAGCACATCAAGTTGCCTTCCATGATTGTGCTGAGCGGAAAGCGAGCTTGACAAAAACTATGTTGTGTTGAGTTCGCTAAACAAAATCATCTAATTTGTTGCGTTTGACGACTGTAAAGCATATGAAGGTTATTCAACTATCAACCTGGGTGGAGTTTGTTTTGGATATTCTGTAGATGCTACCTTCCGTTTAAATACAGCTAAAGTGTAGTAAGATTTGGTTCCGTGCACTGGTAATCACAAGCGTAGTGGTATGGCTACCCAAAAGCTACTCTACCAGAAGTCTGTCGCAAAGAAACAGAAATAATAACGCAAGATGGAGCATACAATAACAAAGAAGTCAGACGGAACAGACTCACTAGGAATAGTTTTCTCTAAAGTAGTTCGTCGCCAGCCCGGGTCAGCAAATAAATAATAATCCAATCATGGTTGTCCGGAGGTATTCTTCAGAATAGTTCTCACTTACAAAAAATTCCGGAGATAGTCTGAAATCTTTTCATATCAGAATTAGCACACGAAACCCACAAATTTAGAAGAGAAATTCGAATCCCGTGACCACGTTTTTGTGATGCGTGAAACTAAACAAGTGCTCGTTTTTGTACTTTTTCGTATTCATACAAGAAACGTTCATGCAATTGACGAAATACGTTAAGTTTTAGTGGAAGCAAAAGAAAGGTACAAAACACGATACATGCGAATCGGCGGTATTTGGTGACCTTGAGCCTGCGCTTACCTGTGCGAAAGGCTATGAGCAGCATTCCGCTGGAACGTGCAAAATGATTAGACTAAATTCCACTACAATTAGCATCTTTAAAAACCCACAGTTTTGGCTAAATTGCCTTCTGTTGACCTGTGCTGGGCGACATAAAACATAATGCACCAGGCATGCGATTCGAACGTACGCCTGCATTCTGACTGGCTAATTACCCAATGGCCAGAAAGTGCGCGCTCCAAATAGGGCCTACTCATTAGCCAAGTTAAGAACTAGTTAAACACCTTGCTCCTGGAATAATAAAATGGCAGTGAAGAAGTCATGCGAAAATCATCTACCATAAATTTTAGGATGCGTTCCCGGAAGTATGAAACTACCGCACGTGCGATGGTGTGGCTTCTGATAATATTCATTGTGGGACCCTGGTTTTCTGATTATCATACCTAGATACAAAATTCGGTCCACGAACATGACAGGTCCGACCCATGGCTTTATTCCATTAGACCAATAATTAATGTGTGTTTGAGAAATATTTTAATTGACCCGGCTAGCCCCATGCACTTGGGACACCAATGGTCAAGTGGAAGCCCCATGTAAACCGACCGTTTGCTCGAGCTTGGCTGTGGGTAAATGAACACAGTGTCTCGGCCTACTGGCAAATATGATTCTATTGAAATGCCAATATTGCTCTGTAGTGAATCGAGGTGGCACATGAGTTTATCCAAAGCCAGTGTTACCTCAGCAGGACCGCCGGCGGAGAACCTTTACTAATTTCTTTACAAATCACCTTGGAGTCAACAATCCTGTATATCCTTGCACACACGACGCAACTTTTAAATGAAGCTTTGTATATGCCGCATAACACTGGACTTTTGCAGCGCTATTTTCCATATATTGGGCTCCAAGTAATATGGGACTGAAAAAAAATGTGAACAAATCTTGTCGTGCCCTACTGTGTACGTTTCCTAGTTTGGTTACGTGCGACACCTGTCAAAGTGGCGTAACTTATATAAACTTGGACTTACGGCTGTCTCTCCACTGAGGCAGAGGTTTCAGTCAGTGATCAACATTGTGGCTCAAACTGTAAACCGCAGATGCTTACTTGAACGGCGCTATACCGAAGTGCGTATGTGATGTATCCAATCGGCTGGCCAGCAAGATTATTGTGTACAAAAGCTTATGCAGATATCTCTTCGGGTGGCATCATGTCATGAAGAACCGGGAATCAGAACCGATATACCGCTCTTGATTATAAATAGTCGAGGTGAAAGTAAACGATTTAATTACCTAGCCAGGTTTTGGAATGGAATACATGATGTGTGGTTAAAAATAGATATCCTCGCTGCCTCTAGAGTGTAACCGCCACGCCTTATCCTTCCTGGATTGGCTGAACCTAATGAGACGTCATTTAAATCGGAGCAGACTGAGGGAATGCAGCAGCCCACAAGCTCAAACACCGCGGTATATATAAGGTGGTCCCAATAGAAAACCGTCCTCATTCAAGGGCTCCGGACAAAGTGGCTTCATCTTAACTCTAATTGGCGCTCCAAGCACTGATGCTATACTGTAAACTTACGTTTTTCAAGCAGGCCTACTCCAGAAGGAAAAAATGCAAACACTCGCTGAGTTCTGGGATACATTGCGCTTGGCTTGTTGCCTCAGTCCAAGTAAACATCGTGGAACGGCTTTCCGCAGACCACGTTATCACCTCACCTGTGCTTCTTCCGAAACGGCTGAAGTACATCGGTGTTGTGACAATGTGAGGTAACATCTGGAGGTTTCCACTGAATTTCAGGTAAATTCACCATAAAAAATCGATGGATGAGACAGGCGGTCTCTTCGAAACCGCAGGTTGGCATGACAAGTCGGTATATAATCAAAGGCATCAAACAAAATTACTGTAATCTTAGAATGGCACCTTTATTACCACACTTCACCATCGTTCACCGACGGTCTTTCGTCTGTCGTGGAATTTGGGCACTGGCAAAGCAATATTTGCTTGATCGTAGGGTTAGAAGTTTTGATTACATTTAACTGAGATTTCGTTTTGCGAATTAGGCCAATCCACAGTGAAGACTCGAGAAGCACTTTACTGTTTCATTATTACTGGGAATCGTCAGCAATATGCATCTCACAGAAGCCTAGGGGGTTTCGAACCCACTACCCCGTACCTTAGTTCGAACACCTAGACGATGAGTAGTGTGACCACCTTGGTCATTGACGTGATGCGTTGCCATCCGGTCACTGAAACCGCACAGTGTGGTAAAGTGTTGACCGGTCCTTTGAGTGACCAAATCGAGGAAGAAATTTCACTCGTTATTCGAAAGTATTCTCCCGCTGAGCTACTTGTATATGGATGGCTCAGAACTCCTTAAAGTTTTGTATGGTGCTCACCACTGATGAAACAACTCTGCTTTGCGCTTTCAAGTACAGATCGGATTCGCACAAGATAGTCGAATACTGCATGGTTTTCGTGGCTTTTCGAGCTTTCAGCACATACAGCATGTCCGTTACCTGGTTATGGTGTTTCCACGGCTCATCAAGGGGTGATGGCGGTGGCTTTTGAAGCTAGTGCAAGGACCATTTCCCGATCCGGAAAGGTTCAGTCCAACAGCTATCGGTCTCAAGTGGTGAAACACCCTAGATTAATATCAGCGAATAAGTTTTCCTACTGCACCGGACGGAATGGTCCCTAAACACGAAAAGCTGAAGAATACAGCGGAGTCTCACTACATGTTAGAGGGATATTTCTGTATACCAGTACGAACCTCAACGGTCTCGGCGCACTTTGGGGCGTGAACCAGAAACTATTGGTAATCTAAGGTGAATGTATCTCAATTTGTTTTCCTAGTGAGATGGAACTGCGGCTCTGGTGGGTACGGTCCTAACACAAGGTAAGGTAAGATGCGCAATCATTCTACGCAGGGAAACATTGGCCTTCGTAGAACTATTCCGGTGGAAAATATCTGGGGCGTTCCAAAAAAACTTACCAGAAAGGATTGACGCTCATGTTATATCGACAATTAACACATCCAGAAATTGTCTGAATACCACTACCTGCTATCTTTTGGCGAAGGATATGTGACCATGGTGGGCTTTCTCATTCCAACACAAGCACTTGCCTCCACTCCTGAAAGCCTGTCCAGGAACAAAGGTGCTTCAGTTGCCAGAGTGAAGTCAAATTATCAGTTTCCTAGTAGAACGGGTCAACAAATCCTTGGGTAGCTTTAGGTGTCACAAGTGTGAAGAACATTTCCTAAGCTGTCGCCTACAAACACCCGGATTTCAGACAGATATGCATTGATTAGGTCTTATTTTTACAATTTTAGTATGCGCTTTACACGCAGTCAGTTGTACAAAACTTGGTCAGCACATGATTTTGAACAAGACGGTAGCAGGTGCACCCATAAACAAAAAGCGCAGACTGTTTGACGTTGGGAAATGCGCCAAACTTACAATTTTCGTCTGATTACTAGACCCTCGACGGGTTTTGGGGCCGCCTGCCATGTGTGCAACAAATTCACTCAAAGGAAGAGAGCGCTACCTTTATCTTGGAAGCTGCACACAAGGTCATATCAATTCCATTCAGTTAAGCGTTTGACATCCTCTTGAAAACTGTATAAAGTGAGAACCTAGCAGCAGCAAATTTATGAAGAAAATTTGGCCTAAGTTAGATAAACCGCCTGCTCAGCCATGACGGTAAACGAGCAGCTTTAAAAATCATATGCGCGCTAAATACGGATAAAGCTTATTTCAAACAATTTTCAACAAATTCAGAACGGATCAGGGACATTTTTATGCAAGTTTCTCCCCATAGTACTACGATCGTTGATAGGACTGCACGCGCGTGACAAGAGTCCGCATCGATGGAGGCTGGCGCCAAAATTAGCGGAGAGTTCCCACATTCAGGACGGTTTTGACCTCAAAAACTTGGGCGGTCAAAGAAACCACTGTCAGCAAGTGGTTATCAGATTATGCTATTGGAATAGACGTAGCATTCACGGACGTGCGTGCGCTTGGTGATCGCGTGGGACGGGAGGGTTGACCCACCCACTGGCCAAACCCAGACTAACGATTGATTCAGGAATCATGATACGGAAAGTAAAAACAGGTGGCGCTATTTGACCCCCAGCACACCAAGTTCAAGGGCTTCAGCCAACCCAACGTCCGCTCCCGTTGCTGGTTAGTCCGGTCGGATGGTTCTGTTGACTTCGAGTTCCACATTTGTGTGCCACTGCGTGAATCTAGGGGGCCCTGCCCGTGTTCTTTTACACTTTCTTGCTCCCCCCGGTGAATAAGTGACTAGGTTTGTGCGGCTATAATTTCTTCTCCAATTCGACATTTCGTCTGTCCTTAGGAAAAAAATCTTGAAACACATCCCACAATAACAGTGCAAGACACTATTAGCTGTAGTGAGAGCCATCCACAGCACAAAATGATTGGAATGATTGAGACACATGGTTAATAATCTGGTTGCCGAATGTAAGGACACTTAAGGGCACGAAGCGGTTTAGTTCTGAACATCTGAAACTAAAATTTTGATCTTCTTGATGCTCTCGCATTGGGGGAACTAAAGTAAATTGCCCAACTATTGAGGTTGACTGAAGTGGAAGAGGTCAGTGAGGAGCCTCTTAGGGCAGTTTGAAGTAGTTTGTAATGTTAAGCCAACTTTGGCACTTGAAACACGTGCGAGTCGTTAATTTAGGTAGGTGGTGTTTTCACAAGCTTAGTTGTCCACGTTTAGCTGTTTTGTGCGTCTACACAACTTCCAAAAACTGCGGCCGCATTGGGAGATTTAGAGGGTTCGAATAAATGCCATTTAATGCTAAAAATTTGTGTTAAAGTTCCCTTAGTTCGAACTATGGTTTCAGAGAAATTTGGGGTGTACCTCTAAGTACCGGCTTCATTTGGCTTGTGAGTAGGATTGGTGTGAATGCGATCTCTTTCTGGCTTGAGCGTATTTAGCCAATCAGAAAGCCAGCTTGTGCGTGAATCAAGTGCCGTAGCAGGGGGCTTGACCTCGAGAGCCCCAAAGTGTACCACATTTCACAAGGCGAAGCAAGCCAGTTGTTCTGCCATTTGCAAATGGCGTCGGTGGTCAAGTTCAGCCCTAAGGTTAAGGAAATAAGGTTGCTGTTGTCCCAAACGGGCGCGTCAAGCCGTGGAGCAAGGTATGATTTTTCAAATTGTCCATAAACTGTTTCACGTATGATAACTGATCAGAAACGGGAAACTACAGAGGGTTGAAACAATGAAGGCTAGGTAAGATGGACGCGAAAAACGCGCAAGAGAACTCGGTATAGGCTGACCACTTGTTGGAAACGTAGTGCGTGAGTATACTCACGCATATGTATACATATGCTCAACATATATGTTGAACATAGCTAGTTTAGCACCCGGTGGTCAACAGTAAGAGTCCACCGATTATGTTCACTCTCTAGGTTAGAGGACTGGATTCCTTTCGAGATCGGGCCTCGCTTAGCATTGGGATATTGTTTGTCCATGACCGATACTAGCGTGTGCAATATAAGACAGACGACGTAACATGCTGACGTATCATAATGATGGCATGACATGAGATTTGACCCCTTATGTCTAATATTTATTCGCTATACGCTTTTTCCGGCATGGCTCAGATAAAATTTTCAGACATTTTCAACCTCAGAGTGATGGCTATCGCCTAAGCGGGTGTTGGACCGAATTCCACTTTTGCGGCCGTGTCTTTTTCATGTATCGCTTTCCAGATTAGACAGTCATAAAATGATATGCACCACTAGATTTGTTGCATTAACGGGAAACCCCACAGCATTTCTCACTAGTTTGAAGCGCCCCCTGATTGTATGCCTGTCCACATACATTAATGTTGACTGATTAATAATTATTAATCAGTCAACTATATTCAAAAATCGTCAAAACGCCCGAAAAATCCCAGCACCAGTAGAGGATCTTTGAGGTAGGTGCTAGACGCCCATACAGCAACAGGTAGGCTGTCTTCATCGTGCACCTAGACAGAAAGTCACGAGAGTGAAATCTAACGTGAAATCTAAAGTGAAATCTAGCGTTCTTGTGAGTAACGTACGCACTACCTCCAGCATGTTTGGGCTCACTTTTCTCAGGATGGGAGACCCTTGCACAAGAGTTCAACGATCCTTGTCTTGAATCTAAGCACACAATAGTTGTGTGGCTGAGGCGGGAACTTACTGACTGGTAGGTCCATGGTTCGAACCCAACATCTGGCTCTCAACTGCTCTTGCCTAGGCTTGGCAAATTTGGTGGTGCCCTGGTGCTTCCTTCAGGTTGCCTCAAATCCTCTTGGCAACGGACCACGCAAGGAACATTGAAGAAAATTGCATACCGGAAGAGGGCTGATTTCTGAGAGCTCTGGAGAATAGCGGGTCAAAGACCCTAGGTTTTGGAAATGACTTTCTCAGGACATCGAACTCCATTGCTAGTACGATGATTTGATGTTAGTGTAAAGGTTACATCCGTGAGAAGGTTACGATCGCCGATCGCCATTGATTCTGAGTTTTCCACCGTAACCACTGAACCACACTGCTGGTGTAGTAATCACCAGTATGTATTATTTGTGTATTGCTCTCAGTGGTGATGGTGTTGCTGGTCCGCTTTGTGTTGACTCCGATAACCGGAATATACTACGGTTTGCATTTGTTCCGCATCTGGTGTGAGCGTGCAACCTTCTGGAGGCCAACACAGATTCCGCAACAAGAGATTATTCAAATTGGTGAAGTTCACGTCTCCTGAAGGAAGTACAGACGTTAGGACAGTTGAGGTATGCGTAATAATAAGCGCAGCAGAGATTGCTTCTTAACTGACCCTAGGGCGCCTCAGTTTCCCTCACTAGCTTGAGAGATCTGTCCATCCATGAAAGACGATGGAGAGGATGTCTCCCATTTTTATGTGGTGTAATATTATCCAGGAGGCTTTGAGGCTTGTTATTGAACAGCTTCCACGCCTACTTGATGTTGGCATCGTGTGGATAATTCCATAGCGTGTTTTCTGCTGTCGCAGCCATCTTGTCAGGTGCACTCTCTATAGGTCTCTCCTGGGCTGCAGAGAACCGGGGAAAGGAGCTGCTTTTGTTACTGAGAGTGCATTGAGTATGTGACTACTCTCAGCCATAAGTCCAGGGTGAGCTGCGTCCATTTTCTCCAGTTCAATGTAGTCGTATTTTGTCCAGGTTGTATCCCGGTTGGCGGAGATATTTGTTGAATGGGACAGCTGTTACAAGGCAACAGTCCTACTAAGCCTCCGCAAAGCGTCTAAATCACCAGCGATTAAGCAGTTTCGGCAAACCTCATGACAGACGACGTCGATAATTCATAATGGGATGTGGGACTTTGGTACACCATGTTACATGTTACGCTTGTATTGACCCGACAACTCAGACCACTCCTTCCGACAGTGACTCTAGACGTAATGGATGTAGCACTGATCTCCGGAGTACTGGAAAGCCACCATCCGTACGACCGATTTCTCTCCCTAGCTGAGTACGTCTTTGGCTGGCGTACTCATTATCATGGTTACTCGAAAGGAAGATCATAAGAACTCAAAACAATCTAGCCGTTACGGCGCGAACTTAGTGACCGGAAGGTCCGTCGTTCGAACACAACCTCGGCTTATCGACTGCTCGTGTCTAAGGTGGGGCAACTTGGAAGCATCTCACCTCATGCTTCCTTCAGATGACACGGCAGCTACGCCCCAAAAGGGCACTACATTCGAACGAGGGCCATAATGTCAGCATCCTGGTCATTAAACGCCATTTTCACACTGTCGTACTTGTTCCTGATTCTTCTGAGGTTTGCCAACATCACTTTCACCTTCCTCGCTGCTAGGTTACTGGTTGAAGAGTCACTGATTTCCATCATCCTAAAGTCCTAGGGTGGCATGGCAGCTAGGCACCGGCAGGATGTTACAGCTGAGCGATCTACCTATCTCTCCTAGGATGATGGAAACCAGTGACGTTTGTGTATATCTCGCTGCTTATGTCTCGTTGCTGTCCAAATGTGCAAGCATTTTGTTCTTGGTCGCTTTTCGTAGGGACACAGGGTACTAAGTCCTACGACGGACACATTCTTGTCAGTACATTTTTTCTCCTAGCCCCGGCAACTACAGGAGAAGCCCTAGAGATTGTGCGGAATTTTGCATACTTCGTCAGTTGTAGGTGGGGGACGAGATGGCTCAGGTGGTTAGAGCGCGAATTTACTGACCGGAGGGTCCGTGGTTCGAACCCCACCTCTGCCTCTCGACTTTCCCTGTCTAGGCTTGGGAAACCTGGCAGTATCCCAGCCCTCGTGCTTTCTTCGGGTAGCATGGCAGCTAGGCACCAGTAGGGTGCTGCAGCTGAACGTTTTTTCAGTTGTAGGAAGTGTTTCTGATGAAGTCAGTTCATAAATTGTAAAGACCAGAATCTCGTTTACCAATTTGCGTCGCTTGTGGCGTCAAAAAACCCATATCGCTAGGTATCAAGGGCCGTATGTACTAGGTTACAGTAAGGACTATGTTGTATAGTTGCGAGACATGGCTCGTGCTTCCTCGTGCTTCCTTCGGGTGGCATAGCAGCTAGGCACCGAAAGGGTGTTACAGCTGAACGGCGAGACATGGCCTGTGCGGACGAATGGTGTGATGTGCCTTCAAATCTTTAACCATCAGTGTCTCAAGTATTGCTGGTCTTGAATGGCAACAACGAATTCTTAGTGAGACAGTTAGAAGACAGACGTTTGGTTGTGCAGCAGTGTCAACACCTATGTTGCTGTCGCGATGTTGATGACGATGTTGCTTGTCGTTCTAGTTACATAGGCTGAATCGTGGATGGTGGTGACTTCGTTTATCGATTTAGTTCCCTTGGAGCCTCCGGGCATCATGTCCAACGATCTAGTAGTTTTCTTGTAATGAATTTAGTGAAATCTTCCGCATAACTAACACAATTAATAAATAATCCTCCAGCCCTAACACCCTTTGGGTGCCTAGCTCCCATGCGACCCGAAGGGAGCATGAGGGCTGAGGTACTGCCGGGTTGCCGAAGCTTAGACATAAGCGGTCGAGATGCCGAGGTCGGGTTCGAACAATGGACCTTCCGGTTAGTAAGCCCGCGCCTTAACTGCCGAGTTATCTCCACATGGCTACAACTACTTTTTCCGATGATCTTGGAAGGAGTTCGACTGGCAGGTTTTCTAGTGTACTCAAAGTGTTGAGTATTTATTTGCTCTGTACCAAGGCGGTTCAAGTCTCTTGTGACGGCTCTACGGATAGTGTTGGTCTACTTTGAACAGTTGGGGTTTCCAGGTCCCCTGATTTGTGTTTTCACACAGGCCGCGACCTCAACTTTTACGTCTGGTTTTCCACCAGACACCAACAACCCTTTAAATGGGGTTAGTGAATTCCAGTACCGTGGGCCTAAGCCTACTGTCCTGTTGCCTAAAGTGCTCATTGTTTCAGCTGTTTATTATTTCTCGAATCGGAAGGACCAGGACAGCTTTTGCCAACCTCCCACACCTATGGCGCCGGTGTGACGTGAGTTTGTTTATCAGGGGAAGAGTTTACACTGCGGTGGTGCGATCTACACTGCTTTATGGATCAGAGACTTGGCTTCTACGTGCAGAGGACATACGGAAGATGTCAGGGCTTGATAATCAGTGTCAGGTTGATGGGAACATCGGATTAGTAATTCTTAGGTACGTCAGCTGGTCTTAGGAGGAAGGAACTCTCCTGCAATAGATGAATTACTCACGCTTCATAAGCTGCGCTGGTTGAGACATGTATTCCGCATGCCAAAAGACCGTCTGCCTCGCACAGCTCTTTTCGTCCAGCCCTGTGCTCAATGGAAGCGACCGAGAGGTGAACAATGTATGACCTGGCAACGAAGTACGAAAACGCTAACCAGTAAACTTAGTCGGGTGGGCAACTGCCGCCTCCCTGGAGGGGGACCTCGGGACTCAAATCACCTGTGTTAATGTCGTTGGCGGAAATGGCCCAATCGCGCAGTCAGTGGCGCTCATTCATCAAAGCTATCGCCTTCAATGTCTGGCTACTCAATTTCCGAACAAACTGAACATGCCTTTGCCTCCAAGGCTTGGTTGTACGTTCCACATTCCCGTTTTCCGGTGATCGAAACTGTAGCAGCTGGGAACAATGTGCCTATGGTACACGGTTCATAGCTGGTAAATTGAATTGCATTGAATTGTTTCAGCTGTGCAAAAAACGTCAGGTTTTGGTACCCAGCTACTGGGGTATGTATATTGTACCATATTTCTTAGGTTCGGCAGGTTTTCGAACAGAAGTTCTGCTTGGGTTTTTCTATTGTTTTATTGTGTTATTATGAATTTCGAACCACTACATATTGATAAGGACTTCTCATCTACAGAGGACTCAGTTTCCTTCATGCAGTTCCGAACTTGCTGCATGAATGGTGTGCTGTAAGTGCTATGTATTATCAGCGCGGAGGGCACACTTAGCATGCACTATATCAAGAGATATTTGTTCTGTGAGACCCTCTGCGAAATATGAAGATGACTACCAATAAAAAGTGGCACTTCGATACATAGTTTGTACCTTAATAACTGGTTTTAATCAAGCTCTTTCTAACTGCGTTTTTCGAACTGCACTCATCCTGCTCTGGCATACTGATTGCAAACCACTTGTATGCACTCTAAGGGCGAGAAAGATCAGCTGCGGCACGTTCAGATGAGAGCAGCAAATAACTTTCATTCAAGGATAGTTTTGTCAGCTATAAACCATGTGCCGAGGCACAGTGGTTGCAGCTCTTGTTGATGTGAGATTTGGTAGTATTCAATGGACAGTTCGTCCTGCTATTAAAGCTAGCCTATGATGAAAAGACGACAAACACTGTACAGCCGTTTCATACTTGTTTGGGATCACCAGCATTGTGCATCTCACAAAACTCAGGGCTTCAGACCCGCGACCTCCCTGCCAGTGGATGAACACTTAACCTTTCGGCCATGAGTGGCCAATCAATGGTGTGATTAACCTTCACTCTCGGCTTTTCGTCATAGATTGCCTTCACCGACAACATGAAACCTCTAGTGAATATTGCCAATTCTCTTCACTTGAACATGAAACAATAAGCAGCTCCGAGGGAGGATAATTTCACTGAATGTTTGAAACTTCCTTTTGAGAAGCCGGTTACTACGTGACCACATTTCCGTTACTGAAGGATGGGTGGCGCTGTATCCCGTCTAAGTGAGAGCTAGTCACACTGCTAATCAGCCACTCATGGCCAAACGGTTAAGTGCTCAACCATTGGCGGAAGGCCGTGGGTTCGAAACTGAGTTTCCTGAGTGCGTACTATTGATGATTCGTAACAGGGGTGGAACAGCTTTACACTGCTTCTCAGTTTTTTATGATAGATTAGCTGCACTATCAGAATGAAATCTCTATTGAGTGCTACAGTCCTGTTCACCAAGGATAAGGAGAATAAGAGAATGCGATGGCTTAATCAGTTCATTGATATCAAATAGTCCTTCTGTAGCATGGAGTGGTAGAGCTACACAATGAAGGCACTAGCTTTGATGCAAGATTACCTTTGGCTGCTTAACAGCCATATCCGTCAGGGTCACTAACCACTGGTTTGTCTCGTTCCGATATCCAAAGAGAACTGTTGCCGATGCGAATGAGGTGAATGGTAAGGACTTTCATGTTTCGTTGCCATGTCACGGGCCGATTGCTTTTGGGTCCTCTGCGTCCGATGTATGACTGGGTGAAGAGGCTTCTGCGATGCAAACGGTCCTCTGGTATACAAATTATCTGGCCTAACCAGCGTAGCCTGTGAAGCGTGCTTAGCTGGCCTATCAAGGGAGTGTTTGACGTGCTGAAAATCGTCTGGCATACCTCAGCACTACTGATCCGATGTTCCCATCAGATCCGCGCAGTGAAATCCCAGCTGATATCACGTCGGTGCCAGAAATGTCGGAAATCGGTAAATGCTGCCCTGGCCTTCCCGATTCGTCAATCCAGCGGGACTTGCGTAGCTGCTTAGATAGACGAACTTATCTACCACATCCATCGGTTCCTCTATAAGCGTGAAGTTTAGGATTGCCCTCACCCAGTCTTTTAGTAGCAATTTGCACACCGAACCGCACAGCGGATGTATGTAGGTTATCTAAAATGGTTTGCACTTGTTAAGTAATCGCAATTGTTAAGTAAGAGCAATATCCCAGTTTCTCTCAGTGAACGCTTTGTGAGTGTTACAGGTAGATAAAGAAGACTCAATCAGGACGTCCATCACGAAGTTGAATGAGAATGGCAACACAGGACACCACTGCCTGTCACTACCGACGGTGACAAACTCAAGAAATAGTTTGCCACAGACACGTACGCGTCCGCGGATGGAGGCGCATAGAATTTTTATAATTTGGAAGTAACACCATTTTCGGACAACTTTCGGAACAACTGGTAGGTTTATTGCCGGGCAACGTTTCGCTTTCGACACAATAGCTTCGCCAGACCAAGTGACCAGGTTACGAGATCGAGATTTAAGGCGTAATGAGAACCAATCAGCTAATTCAGGCTAATTTAGTGTCAGGTGTACGCTAAGGGATTTTGTGCGTCAGGGTGGGTCACCAAGTGTTAAGACTGATAGGGAAACCTACATGGATTTGGGTCCAGTTTAGGGTCTAGTGCTTCCGGTTCGGTGAAAATTCCTCTTGAACGTGAGATTCGGGAGATTCAGCACTGATAGTTGCGTGACGCCTCGTACTTTTCAATTGAGATTTTGTTCAAATTTCCGCGCACCACGATCAATCTATATATGGTCAGGAGAGGGATATTTTTGCAGGATGATGGATGCTTCCATCTGAGAAGTCGTCATTCGAGGAGCCAGTAAATATGGGACTACGCGATGTGGTTTTTGTGACTGAAGGACGAATAGCGCTGTATCCTGTCTGAGAGAGAGAGAGAGTCAATCACTCGAATATCGTAGCAACTGGAACATGAGGCGGCCTGGTGCAGCACATTCAGTTGCCTGAAAACATTAAAAACGGGAGATTCAGCTGGGTTCCAGGTGAGTCTCTCGCAAAAACCAAATTGATTTGCAAATGAGTGTATTTCTCCTCTTGAACGTCTTTTGCGCTTTTCATCCCTCTGTGTGGATGTGTAAGGGAGAGTGTCTGTGAACTTTGGTCGGGTTGGGATTTCCACCCCCATTTTTTCTAATGATTTTATGTTTGCTGACAACCACATAGCTACGTGTCAGTTCGACTTATCTAAGACCTCTCTTTATAAACTCACCAGTTCCACACCATCGATTCTATTCTCGCTGTGATGCTTGGTAATTTTCACCGCCTCGGCCAGTAGCTGCTGTGGTGTTAATCGCAGGCCCCATCTTAAGACTTCCACATTCTCTAGATCTATTCTACATCCTGTGGCTAACGCATGTACCGCCATCGCTGAGTCTTCAACCAGCACTTGATATCATTCCGCATTCCTTGGTGGTTTGTTTATCCTCCTTTTGTGCTCCTCTTATGCCAATTCTGGTGTGCACTTCCCTGAGCTACTGTTCAGTCGACCTCTTCTGTGCACGGCGCTCTAACTCGACTAAAATTTATGAGACAGTACTGGTGTACATGGACTTTGGGTGTGGTGACGAGCAGTTTAAGGCGGTACCTGTGTCTGTTAGTTCCTGGTAGATAGTAGTTTTTAATTCTCCACCACTCTTACGTGTCATACAGTCCAGGAAGGGTTGTGTGCGTTAGCCATGTATGCAAAGAAGTCCAAAAGAGACCAGCCGGTGTAACACTCAAATTCAATTTTTTGAATAGTTTCATCCTTCCGTTTAGTAACTCTGGATTGAGAGGTACAGAGCAGCCCTTACCTTCTTCTGGCATCTGTGGTTTCGGCGCTTTTTACACTTTTATGAGGCAGAGATCGGGCCGATCCACAGACAGTATACATGGAAGCTCTCACTGTTTAATATTGAGATCCTCAGAATTATGCATCGGGCTTCACGGGAAAATCCACTCACTGAGGTGGATGTACGGTAGATGAAAAGAGAAATTGACCCATCTTAAGTGATCTAGTCGCATTCCTTAGGTTGAGATAGTTGTGTTTCACTGCAACACGTTTCGGTGATCTGTTCACTGAACGTAAATCGCTGATGGTCTTTCAATAAAAGCATCGATGTGTTACTGTCCCGTTCATCAAATGTGTTACCTTTTTCCACCAATGAAACATTTGGGCCGTAGAATTTGTATATCTGTTTTCTCCCTTGTGCTGTTGATGTTTGTTGAACAAGTTCCAGTCGAAACGATATGCTCTTGTTATCACGATGTGCCTGTTGGACTGGGAGGGGGCTACGATATTTTTTGTGAGGATACTACATATCATTGGTTTCAGTAGGTCAGAATTGACATTCAGGATCACCAAACTGTTATTTTGCAACGACCAAAGATTCATATGTTGCTAATGAATACATACACTGTTAAGCCAGACGTGTACATTTATACGGATCTGTGCTGAGCTACCTAGTTTCTCACATTGCATGGGATTTTCGGTTATACTTTGAAGTGACCAATGAAATCTTGACTGGTAAATTTTCACTCAGGCTTTTGCAACTTAGTATGTCACTAGTGGACTTTGCACCTTTGATCAGGAAAGGTCTTGGCGAGTGTTATTAGTAGAATTCCTCTTGGTACTTTTTCTTTTCAACTTTTGTCTGCTCATGTGCTTCACACGCAGAAATACATCGGTGTCCTCATTTTCTGTTCCAGAGAGTTTCTGAGCAAGTATTACGAGGGTGTGAAGAATGCAAATCCCGGACTGAAAATACTGATTCGAGAAGCGGAACACATCTCTCCAAAATGTTATGCCCGATACGGTTCGTTTCCTCTTCAGTAACCAGTATTTCCCTTTTCTCTATGTAGAGTACGGCAAAGAGACTGGGGTTTCATTGGTTCAGAATACCGCAGAAGAGGTGATAGAAAAATTCAGAGAACTAAACCATGTTTAATGTGTTAGTTGGTCTGAGCGGCCTATTTCACAGTTAGTGCATAATAATCGCCTGAAATACAATATATTTGAAATGCCTTTATTGCTCTTCATACAGATCTCGCTTGTTTCAGGAGAAAACGGCAAGGCGTGTGACTTGTAGCATTTGCTTCACAGTTTTGAAATACTTTAGATCAATTTTTCTCACTCTTCTTTTCGCTTCCTGTGAACCCATGTCCATACACATATGGTAAAAGTCGGCGTGGAACTGAAAAGAAAAGACAGACAGGAAAGACAGTAGGCGCTAGTATCCGTTTTTTCCTGACGAATTTGTGCTTTTGATGTTAATAAAAGCCCTTAGTCTAGCCCCTCATAATTGGACGTGAGTGCTACCACAACTGTCTTTCCAAATGCCTCAAAACGAGTAATTTAACCACAGGTTTGACACAAAAATTGGGACTGCATGCGTTCGCTACCATCTGGGACAATCAACAACCGTGGGTGGTCTGTGTAAGCTCGTCTGATGATGGGTGTCTGATAGGGTTAACGAGCAGTAGACTCGTTTTTACACTGCTTAGGAACTAAAACGTGGGTTAAAGTATCTGATACTACCCTCTAAGACTAGCACGCAGATATCATTCAGCTGTAGCACCCTTTCAGTGCCTAACTGCCATGCCACCCGGGGGAAGCACGAGGGCTGGGATACTGCCAGGTTGCCCAAGCCTAGACAGGGGAAGTCGAGAGGCAGAGGTGGGGTTCGAATCACGGACCGTCCGATCAGTAAATCCGCGTTCTAACCACTGCGCCCTCTCGCCAGCACACAGATAGCTTCCGTTGTTGACGTATCGAGTAACTGTGCATGCTTTGAATGATAGAGCCAATCGCATTCTGCTCGCTACGCCATCCTTTTCAGCGATTGTTCCGCCTTACATCTACCAGTGCATTCATTTTGTTGGTCATTGTGTAGCCATTGGACTGTTGTTTTGAATCAGAACGACAGAACTAAGTGGTTCTAACCGGCGAAAACAACAGATATTCGTTTTGGGGTTCCTCTCTGACGCAAAAATCGACCGTTGCCAGCTCGATCACGTACACTACTTGACTCGTTATTGGATTGTCATAGTTGTCCGGCACCGTGCATCAAGCAACCAATCAGAGAACTTGTCACCCGTCCATTAGAGCATAAAGTTCGGTTTTCAATCTCGAGTGATGTCGCTTAGTGACAAGCGGCATGCGCGCTGAGGACCTACCTGAATATTGTGCGATTCAGACTACTGATATTCACCGTTAAAAGTACAAAAACGAAATTGTCATTGCATTTCGCCAAGCACATTCAAACATCGGCACCTGCCGTATAAGACTTTTGGCAGCTGTTATCGTGTGTATTATCGTGTGCGATCCTGTGGGATGGTATATCTACAGGTTTTATCAATCCAAAATTTAAATGAAGCTGTCTCTCATAAGTAAGTGTACTGATTGTTTCGAAACTATCGGTTCGGGCAGAATTAGTATCTAGGCTTCTGAATAAACTAACACACCGCTGCATAACACTATATACTCGTCAGGCTTCTGGTGGTCTGAGCACGAAGCACTGGCGTCTAATTTCATATGTACTGGAGTCCGAGTACTCTTGGGCAAGAAAGGAAACCTACACCGGTTCCTGGTGGTTTAACTAACCACCGTTTACAACCGCACGGAGGTTGCACTGTTCGACCCACATCCTGGAACCGTTGTTTCTCGATGTGTGTTTACTGCGTGAGCAATAGATTGAACTGAGATTGTAATGTGTACTCCCCTGGAAAATCCGTCACCGTTAATCAGAGATATGGAAATCGGCGGAAAGTAGCGACCCTAGGCACTATAAAAACTTGTGATGAACTGAGGCTAATCCATATTTGTGGTAGAATAAAGATACTAAATTCTTGCTCCTTATGGCATGTCGACCCTCTTCCACCTAAGGAGCTGATTCAAAATCTACTTGGGTTGGCCGACAAGATGTGCAAAGTCAGGGTACTGTCGAATCGCATTAATTTTGCTTTTCTTTTGACAGCCCCTTCAGCTAATGGCAGCCCTTGTCGATGCTTTCTTCGGGTTTATACATGACGCAGATGAAGCTGTTGGTGCACATTTTTCTTGGTGCATTGTTGTTTTTCCCGGGGTTACTGTCAAGTTATTTCTACATTGAAGCTTTGGTATTCTTGTTTCCTCCTCATAAGGCAATCTCGGTTGACGGTATTCCGCTTTTACATTACTTGTCGATGACCTGGATTGTGGACTATACAGATGTACGCTTAACTACCGATATCCGAAGTGTAGTGAGGTCGATCATCCAATCAATTTTATAGGCTATGGACTACACTCTCATTGAATCACCTCGATACCTAGACCTCTGACATATTGGCCGTTAGATAGATTCTACATGGTTTCAATTCGAACAAGCAAATCCACCTCCAATACCCATGACTTGTCTTGCTGAAACCGATACGTCTTCGATATAGACCTATCAGTTATTAATGTGATTTGATTTCTGGAAAGCGGGCTATAGCATTTGACAATTTTTATGGTATGGTTGTCGGCTCACCAAGCGATGTTGGTTAACGTTAACATCACCTGAAGATTGGCTCATCTTGTTTGTGCGCAAAATTAATGATATTGCTTACCGGTTGATTGGGATCAACTTCTCGACTGTATGTCTCGTCATACTCTCTCATTTTTAGACGAGTAACCTTCTTTCTGTCCATAGCGTACACTCGCCAACTATCCTGTAAATCAAGCAAATAACGCGACTAATAAAGTTATCGTAAGGAATTTGGTATCTGATCACGGTCAGAGAAAAGAGAAGCTACGAGGTGAATTGTTTGCTTTCCGTGTGATTGTGTACAGGCAACCCTGCATAACTCGATCAGGCACTCCTTAGTGCTCTAATTGTTTCGGTAGAATTGCCTAGTTTCATTTGCAAACGTGGACTCCGTGGTTGCAAGATACTCCAGTATCTCGATAAAATTCAGCTCTACAGTTCAGTTATCTCGATAATTCATTGGCCATGCGGGAAGTTGACGGATTAATACGAACGTAGTTAACCAGACAAACAGTATCTGGAACTGCCATGTCCTAGTGAGAGGATTATGTAGATCACGGAAAGCACTTATTGTTAGGTTGTTGTTTCTTGAAACCGATTACAGTTGGTTGCGTTTTTTGGTGTCGAAGGGTGATTGCGTGACCTCACGAGGCTTACACTATTGCACTCCAGGATAAGTTTTCCCATGTTTAGCATTGAGCTATCACCCTGTTGCTGACCTACTGCATAGTGTTCCATTGTCCCAACCATTCCGCTCACCTTCGTGCGATTTCTTAGCTGTACGTTTATCTTATCCTTAGCGTGATAAGTTATTAGAATTTGTATTGTTCATATATTTATTTAGCCTCGTTCTTCAGTCCAATTTAGTGCGTGGGTGTACGATCAATGCTGAGCTGCTAGGTCATCGTAAGGACGGGATCCGTCCATAGGCATTTTAATCAGAAATACCTTGCGGTTAGTTAGCAAAAAGTTTGGTCATATCCATTGCTATTTACCAGAAACCTCAAGGTCAGTAACTTACTTCATCCACCGCGTGTTCCTGGTCAACGTGTTCAACTGCGGTTACAATGATGGTGTTTCGGTCCCGACATTCCGCATTCCATCGTGACCAACCAAACGCAAAAGCAGGACTGAGCAATGCCATTTGTTCGTACAATCGCTGTTCTACGATAGGGTTCTAAGTAGAACAAAAGTAGTGGTAGCTGTTGGTGCGCGTATGGTTATAGCACATGACAATCTGGTCGATGATTTCTCATTTCGTGGGTTTTATAATGTGAATAGGCCTAGACTTTAGCCGTTTTGGCTTAGCAAGTGATAGCTCGTCGAATTGACAGCAGTTTTTTGGTCGTAACTTATGGGATATTGTTGGCACTGTAACAACCACAACACGTCGAATAAGACCACCTGTTGGTTGTGTAGGTATGAATTTGAGAAGCTTTTCACAACTGTGAAAGTAGAATTTTCTAAAATAAATGTTTTAAATGACCGGAACAGATCATCGTGTTGCATAAGGTGTGGATTCAAATGCTAGATTGGTAGTTCTGCTCGATGACCTTCGGGTTTTGTAGATTCTTTGGAGTAAGCTAGCATATCTTGATCGTGAAGTTCTTATGTAGTTGTGCACGTTAACTGCTGGACCAACTCTCATCAAGTTGCGGTTTGATGTTAGTTGGCTTTGCTAATGGTATCTGAACAACTAGTGGCTTGACACCAAGCTTGCACCTTAGTTGGACAGCTCCGCGGCAGGTAGCAATTTCTTGTTGGCTGTCGTGGGCTAGGCTACACGCAGATGTGAGGCCAAGGTATTCGAAGCCAAGCGACAACGTCACCCAATAGTAACAACAACAGTCGCCCTGAGAACAGACCGGTTAAGAACGAACGCACTGAAAACGGAAACAGCGTGGTAAAATCCCAAACGTCTTCCGTTTCTAGAGATGACAGCTATCCCAGGGATGGTTCTTCAGGGGAGTGAACGATTAACTCATTCAATTTCGTGGTTCAATAAGATTTCGTTGGAAAATTGAATGGTTACACTATTCTATGGGCGAGTGTTTGGAGGGGAAATGTTTTTCAGTAGTGTCCCATCTACAACCTGTGTGCAATGCCCCGAACAGCCCTGACCGTACGCGGGATCATCTAATGGGGATCATCGATCACTTAACCACTTCGACGGTTTTCCATATGTGGAGCATCGTTGTAGTCTTATGGTATCCTCAGCTTCGTCTGAATTAAGTGTGGAATTTTATCTGCAGTCACTATTCACTACGTCTGAGCAGTTCGGTAGGTTGTTCGACATTTCCAGAGAGCTTTGTGAGACTGACTCTTTCTGGACGGGTGCGTCTGGCTTATTTTCCAGTTTTCTGTTGGATTCTGAATTTCTCTGATCAAATATAAATAAACCCACGCCTTTTACGTCAGACCAATCCCCTTATTCAGATTTAGTCATCCCAGTGATCGTGAATATGACCTGGGGGTTCGTTTTTGTTGCACTCCGCTGCTCATTCACAGACCTCGAGAATCTGTTATCTGTTACCTTTCAGCTTCTCATAAATTGTTCCGTCCTAAGAAATTGCAGTTTTCTCAAGGTAATGGTAGGTTTTGCCTCCACCGAAGAATGACTGGTGTAACAGCACTGCGCATCACTTTGGTAAAATGTGAGTCAAATGATTTTCTTCCCCTATCCACTCCTGGGATGAATCTTTGGGATCGAACCATGTGGTAGTAATTTACGAACAGAGATGCACGTGTAGACGAAGGGAATAAGTATTTTGGTACAGGATTCCTCCCTGAGTGTTTCCTCGATGACGATGTTTCCTTTTTGGGGCGGGGTTTTGCAATTAACAATCGCACCGCATTCTTTGCGTGATGCGATAATGGGATTTTACTTGTATCCGAGTGTTTTCAACGGTGGCGTATGGTTTCACACCCTAGCATGAATGCTACAGCCCTTCAGTGCTGTTGATTACCCGTGTTTCACGTATGCTAATGCTGTGTTGTGGTCCCTGTGCCTCCATCACCTTGATCATGCTGCTTTTCTCCTTTAGCTGGACTTAAGTAAAAACCCCAGAACACAGTAAGTTGGCACGCAGATGTATTAGTATACAGCAGCGAAAACAATGAGGATCACTGGGATCTCGAGAAACTTTGAGTTATTGTAGATTGCTTTGTCCCATTCTTCAGTTGCAATACCTTTAACCGGTATTCCAACTGTCCAATTTTCCAGTGAATGGTGGTGTGTGCAATTTCAGTGTCCACCAATGTGGCGGATTTGTGTACCATCTGGACTGACGACAGACTTAGGGATGCTAGGTAAATAAAACGGCGCGGGGCGTTTCCTTTGTGGTGTCATCTCATGGGGTGGGTAAACTATGTGGGGCATCAGGAATTGTTTCTTCTTCTGTCCTAGGGGGCTTGTTTTCTTGAGGGACGATTGCAATGCGACGTAACTTCGTCCATCGAAAATCCTCCCCTTGATGGGGGCATTTCTCGACGGGAAATACACCAGGAATAGGCATATTTCGTGACAGAAAAAATGTTTACGGTGAGATTCTTGTGTATTGGTGGACGTAATTTAGATGCCCATGAAGACTTAGTGGTCTTGTCCGGTCAGGGTAAGGTTTTATCCTGAGGGTGAGTATTTAGTGTATTTCAGTATATTTAGTCTACCTAACCTCTGAAGGTTAAGTAGACTGTGCCGTTTTTGATGCCACATCTGGTTTTCGTTGTCATACCACTGAATACCGTCCTTAGTACCTATTTGTAACAATGGCTTAGGATTAGTGAGGGTATATGAATGGAGGCGGTGGTCAAGAACAAGAAGAAATAGCTCTTCGTTTTTTTTCCCTTGTTACCCCTTTAGAGGGACCATCTCTCGCGAGAAGCCTTTTTTAGTCAGTAGTCTGAGGTTCTTATTAAATCTAGAACCATGGATTGGTTCAGCAGCAACTTTCTGAGGCTCATTTCGGTTAGGAACCCTTTTGGAAGAGACTGACAACGTCATCTATCCAACCCGTGTGATGTGTCGCTAGGGGTCCATACTCCCCTGAAAGAAACCTTTCTTGGGCACACTAATCAAAAGCTTTTTTGCATGTATTTGGCTACATTAATCTAGTCCGTGCACCTAAGCTTTCTCCTAGTGACTGTACTGTCTTCAGAAAGCAACCAAAGCGCACCAATCGAAAACGCTTTGTATTGCAAAACCGAAAAGTTGGGATACAGAAGTGCATCATGTCAATAGGAAAAAGCATCCAGTCATGTGAACGAAACGCGATCGTTTGTTGTAGCAACTTGTCCAATCATGAACAAATGTGAAGCGTATATTGACTAACTGGTCAACGGGTGACCCATTCAAAGCATGAGCTGCATTTGGGTACGAGCTAGGGAACTAATGCAGGCCGGTGATTATGCGTGATTCCTTCAAACAGGTAGTGGGACGTCTAGCCGGTGGCTGCATTCGATATCCTGTTTCTTCTGATATCCGGCCTGGCTGGATGTGATGCGTTAGATTTTCAGATGCAAACATCTACACTCTCAGTTTTTCGGTAGAATGTGCGAAATCGTTCTGTGTTATCTAGTCTTTCGCTACCGAACTTACCATGGTCAACATTCTGGTTCGCAACCTACTAATCTAGGCGCGATCTTTTGTCCTCATTCGTGAGTCGACAAACCATGATTTGCATTTAAGAATAAGTTAGAACTTGTAGAATGTATCACAACTACAAAATATTGGAATCTGCAGTTACAACACACGAAGTAGCACCACGCGTTCCTGTAACACTCGATAACAGAAACCACTGTTGGTTGATTCCGTGGAAGCCGCTCCGAAAGGATTTCGAAAATAGTCACTCTATGGTTGCATTTTTCCTCCAATTAGTGGATATTATTGGCACTTATCCTCTGGTAATCACTCAAGAAATTACTATTTGGTGAAAAATCACTGAAATGATGCAGACACGCCTTAACGTGGGTTTACTTACCTTGTCCAAACAGTCCACACGACAGACGGAATCATCTCGTGGGAACATGTTCACCCCAGACAGTTGCAGCACCGTAATAAGTTCATCTGGCGTGAACCAACGCCCCAGTAGATGTGTGAGCTCGTGTCTGTGATGATTGGGAATCTCCTGCACGGCGTCTGATTCAGCGGCGTTGCTATCTCCAGGCTCGGCGAAGTTAACGGGTTCCGGTAGACTGGGCAACACGGCAATCCGTTCGCCCAAAATATGCAGCCTGAGTTCCGTCAAACCACCGGTGATGGTCAGCACACACTGATTAGTGTCGGGCACTTCGCTGAGATAGGCCTCATCAGATAATCCTAGGGTTGGTACCGGCCCTAAAATCATCATCATTTTCTCTGGTGCTCCGGTTTGTTGTCGATCTTTTGATGGCTCTGTCGCTGTGACGTCAACCACGCTAATACTAGGCTTCAATCGAGAAGAAAAGTAGGTGTGCGATCAAAGTGACCATCCGTGTTCATTGTGATAAATTAGTTGCAAAACAGTAAAGTTTTTCACTAAGGAAATTTCACTTCTGTAGGCATCCGTCGGAATTCGAGTACCTAGAAAATGTGGTAGTTGCCTCACAAATTGGCGAAATAAAGTTGTGCGTCTCTCGTATTGCACACGAAGACACACTGTTTCGCTACTGATTGAAGTGTTGAGGAATTTGAATTTGCATTTGAATGTACTAGTGAGGTGAATCATTTAGATCACGATGAAACAATCTTACATTTGCTCCGCCACCTCCCGGGCGGAGGTGGCGGAGGATCAGTCGACACATTACAGGCCTTTGTTCACGGATTGCGACTTGAATGAATTTTGATGCCTGCCTAGTCGGCAGCGGACACTAGTCATCCGCACCCTTATGGAGTATGAACAGTTTTCTGTTTGATATGCTTGTTTGAAAGATCCTTCGAAAGCTTGAATATAGGAACAACTGAACCCCGGACTGACCTCCAAGCAGCACATTGTGTTACCGTTAAAGAGACAGGAAGTTGGGTCTTCTGTGAACACCATCCCAGTTTGCAGATTTTCTTGTAACTCCACATAGGAAACAGAGGTTTCGTTGATGAGCTCACGGGGAATACGCAAGGTGTCTCTTATAGGGGAGTCCTTTATTGAGCAGCTTCGTTGGTAGGTTCGTAAAGTGTTTTAGACAATGAATGGCTGATTATGATTAGCATAATCTTTCGTACCTGGTCGCATAGAGAGAATTTGAGAGTCCTGTGGGACTGACATGCAATAGCGACGATTATACAATCCTTTTGGCAGAGTAAGTTGCTCTGCATCCCTCACCTATTCTTACTTCGTATATAGGGGAAATCGGGTTCTCTCAACTTAATCCGAAGCCTTATAAAGGATGATGATGTTGCTATGGTGAAGTTAGGCTACGACTGTTTTAACCAGACGCGTTCCGCATGGCGTGTACCACCTTGCTGTTAAGGTGGACCTCACTACATAGGGGTTAATTGTAGTGATGTAAGGATAAAATACTTGGTAAAGACGAGTGTTTCAAATAGCCTGAATTCCATTTCGATACCAATGTGTGGGATCACTGGGTTTCCTCTAAAGTTAGGCACTGGATATGTGTATGCCAACTTACTGGCGGTTCTCTGATTTGTTCATTTGTAGCTTGTGTTGACCTCGCTCCCGTGTGGGATCGATAAACCGGAGCCGAGAACATACTCGCCATTGGAGCAGCTTCTCCCAAACCAAGAGTATAGTCGTTTGTTGCTCCACTGACCGAATGGCTTGGGTTTGTTGTCTTACTTTGTCTGAACGGCAAAGGTCTCAGTTCCCAAGACTTATCACGAGAAGGAAAATAACAGAAACGCTAGGTTAATAACTATTTGGACTGTCATTGCATTAAGCTCTAAAAGATTAGCATACGTGGACTACGTTTTGCTTTATTCCACTGTAATCTCGTGGAGACCCTATGCAGAAAGACCACTTTGGAGAATTTGTACGTCTAAGGTATCTTAGACCAGTCACTAGTTTGAAGTGTGAATCTTACCTCTGGCAGCTTCAGTCTTGTGTTGTACAACAGGGGTTTAGTCTTGTCCCTCTCCATCTCGAATGGAATGTCCCAACAAACAGACGGATGGTAAGGTTACTCTCATGAAGTAAACCGGATGGATTAAGGAAACACAAACACGTATGCAGACCTCGATCCTAGACTCAGAAAGTATGTGTTGTTGGGACCATCAAACAGTCTCACTGATTCTCAATGAATAAAATAGTTTACATAACGCGGGCTCAAAAGGTAATTACCCGTCCAGGCGAACATCAAAGAGACAAGCGCCACCACCGTGAGTTGCTCCTGGCCCTCCCAAAGTTGCTTTAATAACTGAGCTAATTCCGAATTTTTACAACCGGATACCGTTCATGCAGTACAATTCTGTGCATCTGTTGGCAAGAGCAGTTGGTTAGTTTAGGTTTATTGTGCAACCTTTGTTTAACATCTGGTTCCACGCGACTTTTACACAGTCTAAGAGACTGGTATTGGGAAAAATCTTTAGGTCATTTGGCCTCTAGTTATTTATTTTCACTCCAGATTTAGCGTTCATATCCAGGTCAACAACATATATACTGAACATAGTTGATTCAGTGCTATGTGGCTCATTGTTCAGCAATTTCTTTCCGATTCGTGTATTGCTATGTTCCATTCCACAATCAGGCGATGCGATGAGTTATTTTGTGTAGTACACTTAAAGACCTAGCTGTGCATGTGTGTCATGCATCGAATTACACTTGATCACCGTTCACTAACTTCGAACCCATGTACTACTCGTCTGCTATGGCGGCCAAAGTTTAGGTGGACGCAGACCACGAATTAGAGGGCTATCGACTTTCTTCATTTTCTTAGACAACACCCAGCTTTCCAAGTGCCAAAAGAACATTAAACTAATGCTGTCGAAGCGCTCACCTGAAATGGCATATTTATATGGAAGTCCTGGAAAATTGCCATTGTTCCGAACACGCTTGTGCGCAATACAATGAGGTTTTCATCTTCTTTGAACTCCTCCAGTTCTATACCGCTTTTACGCCACTGATTGACTTCAGGATCCCAGCGAGCCAGGATCGGCTCCTCGGCGATAACCAAACAGGGCGGTAATCTGGCAGGCATGGTTATAGAGAGATTCGTCAGTATTTTGCCTGGGAGAATAGGTAATTCGCTTGAGAAAAGTGTCGGGCAATTTATATGGGTCCAGACGCACCGCACGACTAGTTTTGAAGTACTCGCCTGATGTGCTATCATCAATTTGAAGCTGATAGTACGCTGCCGTGGATTTGAATTATTTATTCTAATGCCATTAGAGGGCTTTGAAAGCTCACGCCTCACACTTCGCTTGTGACCTCCACTCATCAGTTTATGCTCTTGTCAATTCAGATCCTAGGATTTAATGCCTGACCTTTTGTTTTCAGCCTCGTAGTGAATGCTAGGTAATTCGAAGCCTACATACCTATTCATTGTACGAGTGCCTTCACCGAAAAGAGGACCACCGAAGGGTGAACGAACGTCTCATGAGCGTTGCCAAACTGCCTGATCTCGATTTTTACCATTACAATGAACACCACCCTTCTAAAGGCGGTGCTTCAGGGAAGTTAGTGGTCTTCTCACCTAAGAAATGGGATCGTTTTTGGTCCAAATAGCCTCCCAGGGAATGTTGTGACAATCAGCGTATTTTGAAGAAAAAAATAAAATTTTGACAAGAAATATAACGGTTGTTATTGGGTCTGGAAAAATTGTTAGCATAATCGAATCAGCATAGTTGTGTGGCAGTTAGGAGCGAACAGAAAAGGATTCATTACAAGAATCCAAAGGCCCAAAACTTGGGTCTAGTATTTTTATTGGTTCTGTTTAGTCAGCAAGTGTTAGGTCCACTTTGCGTTCATAATAACACAAGAGATGCTCGAACGTGCCCCACTGATAGGCAATGTTACGTGTGGTGTCACTTTACCACCGTCACACGGAAGGATGCGGTGCACACATGAACAGTGTCTGTAAGTTTACATCTATTGACTCGAGGTAAATAAGTTTATCTCACGCTATTGGGGCTCCGGATGGGTGTTCTGATTGGAAATTCTTGGTCGTTTGTGATTACATCGACAGTGCGACAAAGAACAAGGGAACTAGGACCTATTTACCATAAAAAGTGGAAACGAATCAAGGTGATAAGCGTAATAAAACAACTGTTGCACAGTCCATAATTTCGGTCTAAAAAGAGCGCAGGCATTCAAACTTTCTGTCATATTTAAGGGCATTATTGAGGAAAACTTGGGTAGCTCAGATAGCATAGTTGGTCGTTGGTTCCGCCGAGCTGAGCAATTTGATTGCAGACGCTTCATCGCCAACCGAGATGACATCATCGATGCGCTGTTAGGGAGCCGGAGTGTGGCGTAGTGATGGGTCAGTGATTATGTACAACTGTGAATCACCTATTTGTGACCAAACTGGGCAGTGGATTCTCGGGAAATTTGATGTAGAGTGTTCCAGAATGAGACACTTCAAAAGCGTTATGAAAGGCTGTTCAGTTATTCCAATTTAATTTGTCTATCACAGCGCCCTTCACGCTCATAGCGTGTTATGTGATACTTCAACGAAATCTGTGCATTCACTCGCAACAGTTGTTACCAACTTATTTACTACTTGAGCGTGGGAAAAATCGCTTCATGTTTGAAAACCCTGGATTGAGATGGAATAAGTGCCTATACGAACAAAGCTGCCGTCGTTATGGTATTGGTGCACTATATACTCTTTTGATGTCCATTTACCGGGATCGGTATCTCATTCAACACTCTGTGAAGAGTTGGACAGCCTCCAATACGACCCTAATTTTACAAAATATCCGCTCAGGAGAAAGGAATGCTCGACATTTATGCTGGTAAGTAGTTGTGATCATAAAATTCCATAATGATGCAATGGTTTGTTGAGAACGGGGTCCATTTGAGTCGGAGATAGTAAAGCGAACTGACTAAGAGGAAAGTAGTTTTTCCGCGATGGACCGAAAGGACAAGTAGAACAGACAGAACAGTGGAAATAACTATGAAAGCACAGGCTGCCATACAAAATGGATTACTAGACATGTTTGTCAGGATAAGTTTAATAGGCACAAATTCTACTAGCGAGTAGTGTTTGAACCAACAGCTTCTGGATAGGTGGTGGCGTTTATGACAGCGAAGTGCCAGTGTTCAACACTGATGTTAAGCTGTCGATGACGATGGTGATGAGCTGACGCTGTTAGGACTATAAAGAATTCTATGAATTCTATGAATTGGTGGTCATGTGAGGTCATTTTTATTACAGATTTCTTCCGGCTAATGAAGGCAGCCCATGCTGAAAAGTGGGGAAAAATTTGTACGGTTTTTTCATCCCTGTTGGTTATCACCATCAGTGCGCATCTCACGAAACTGAAAGTTTCGAACGCGTAAACCCCGGGCAATGCTTGAACACTTGACCGTTTGGCCACGATCGGCTGGTCAGCAATCTGACTAACTCGCATTCAAACAGAATACAGTACCACTCATCCCTCAATCACGGAAAACTTGTCTCGTGGTCACGTATTAATCGGTTAAGCGACTGATGATTTCTAAGATGGTAATTTCACTCATTTTTTTAAAATTTTCCTTCATCTAAGCTACTAATTGATTGCTGGTAATATGGTAATCGTTACTTGAAGGGCCAGTTAACAGGTGATGAGTGGCGCTATGCCCTAAGTGAGAGTCAAAGATACTGCTGATCGGCCGCTCGTGGAAAACGGTTAAGAGTTCAAGCAATGACGGAAGGTCATGGGTACGAAACTCAGTTCTGCGAGCTGCGTACTGCGGGTGATTTCCAACAAGAATGGAACAACTGTACAGTACTTCTAGGCTTTTCAGCTTCATTGATAGGATGAAATCTCCAATGAAAATTCTACAACTGCGTGCCTTGAATATCACCGTAGTTGAATACGGTGCAACCAGCTCAAGCTTATAATCCTATACAAAAATAACTGAGAAGATTACCATGCTAGATTGTGTTTATGGGCGGAGAACAAACATGAAACATTTCTGATCTCTTATGTTACAAAGCAGTATTTGGGAATACATCATGAGTGGATAAAACTCAGGAATTGCCCATATTCTAAAAGGAAGCTCTCGTCGTTTCTCCTGTGATTCTCCAGAAATTAAAGGATATTGGTGCATTTGGCTTCTTCGATAATTGATTAGACTGGTGATGTTTACAGAGCAGGCGCGAACTACGGTAATTTTATTGAGTAATTTGATACTGTCTCCATCACTGCAGGTATGAAGAATTGATTTACCGAAATTTGACTTGCACCGGTGGTTTCTCTTCCTTGCGTTCTTCTTTCTTCTCCCCTGAGATCAAGAAAAATGATTAAGTGGATTAGTTAATACAAGTCTGTCATCGCTTTCCTCAAACTGGTTTGAGCCAGTCATGTTTATCACAGACTTATACATCATTGAAACTTAGACTCTCCTCATTTTTCACCAGCCGCTTCATAAGCTACCATAAGTAGTCTGGTGTCTTAATGGGTTTTCTTTCCAACCAGCTCTGCCTTTTCGTTTCAACTATTCAAAAATTAGCTAATAGACATGCTTGTGTGGTAGTGTTTTTACCTCATATACAGATGTAGCATGGTAATATTTTTAAGTTTTGATGTTTTTGGTTGTACTCGGGCTGAGATACTGACAAGGAGCCCACACTTGGACAGGAAGACGATTAAAGTTCCCAACTGGCCCCTTTGGCTCAGAAGCTTGACCACAAGGCAGCAGGTGGGCGCCGGCATACTATTGCGACAGTTGTCACCCAGTGCGATGGGCCGATTCCCAAACCTCTTGTCTTCCTATTACTTAAGACTGACTGCCCATGGGTGTCAGTCGTAAAGGTCCACTAAAGTAGATCCGATTTACTAGGTTCAGGTGCCATGAAGGACCGCCTGAAGCATCTTACTTAATCTGGGAAGAAACTTTTTATGATAAGCGGGAGGATTTCCTGTACTTTTGTACTCGCTTGAGCCTTTTTTCAGGATCCTTTTCGCAGAACGGACAATAGAATAGGAAAATGATGGAGAATGGACTACTGTTGTCCACAAAAACCTATTGATTTGTACAAAGGTCACAAGGCCACTCGCTTTTTATTACTTGTTCCTTATGTAATTATTATTCCAGTCGGATTCTTCTCTATGAAGAGCATACTGGTTGGGGGACATATTTAACATACTGGGACTCGAACGTCGCTCCTCCAAGAAGCTCCCCTAAGGGAAATCATCAGCCGCCCAAACAAAGACCCACTGGTTTTTGATTAGGTGATAATTCATGAGCGATCACCTTCTAGGTCTCAGTGAGTACCACCACTCCAGCTCTCAAATAATAGCAATAAATAAGTTTCTGAGACACATCCTTCTCTAATCAAGCACCAGGATTTCAGGCTCGTGAACTAGGTTTTCTTATATTCGGATAACAGATACGTATCTGCTTAGAGACATTATTCTGGTAACAGTTGGTGGCTTCAGAGCATTTATCACACATGCACAGCAATAATTTATTCATTTCCTGATAGGACCGCCAGAAGGCACCAGCTAAAACTGGCATCTCTTTGGCAAGACCCAAAGGGAAGCCACACTGCATTGCTTTGACAGACCATTGGGTACAACGTTACCTAGGAACCAACAACTTGGTATCTACACATGGAGAAGGCCAGACAAGGGGTTAGTCTTTCAGGACTTGTCTCTACATGGAACAGTGGTAGAAATCACTTCTATTTGGGCTGCCCTGTAAGCGCCGGCTGTGGCCTCCGCCACCGAGAGAGGTCAGAACCACAGAGCTAGTGTTCAACCGGTCCTTGATCGTTCTTGCACTCTCCTTACGACCTTTAAGTAGGCCGCACAAGGTGCCCAAAATTCGGTCCACACTACAGAGATTTTTCCAATCATTTATGATTGCGATTTGATTTATCCAGGTTCAACTTGTCATTCGTGAGTCATTCAAAGAAATCAAAGTTCGTCTTTTCAGTTGTTTGCCTACTAGTATGAATAGTTCTTCTATGATCTCTGGAACGTCTGGAGGCTAGGCGGACAAACACTGTGTCCTTTCAAGTAGCTTTTGGCGTGTCCTTGAGCCAGCCAACAAAAAGGACTCTCGCAGTGACTACCATGACCTTCAAGCTGAGGCAGCTCACTGAGCCTGCAAAAGGCTTCATCCTTCTTATAAATGATATCCGCAAGTGGCCAGCAAAGTAGCATTATAAACCCGTCCGTTCTGTTTGGTAATAAAAGTAAGTCATTCAGCTGAGGTGACCTTACGGTGCATAGCTGCGGTGCTACTTGAAGTGAGCACGAGAAATGAGATACTGCTAAGTTGCCCAAGCCTAGACAGGAGTAATCTAAAAGCCAGTGTTGGGTTCGAATCAGGAAAATCCCGGTTAGTAGCTTTAGGCTTTGACTACTTAGCCTAGCAATACTCTGCTTTGGGTCAGAAATTCTCTACGGGAGGGGCTATCATTCATGATGTACGGATAAGTGTATGGTGTGCAAGGTGAAGAAAGCTACCTGAGTTACTCCATCATTCACGAAGTTTTTATGTGTTCCCTCTGAATAAGATCTGACGAGGAATGCAGAACATCAGAAACCACATGCAATTTTTGAGGAAGCATGTATCGGTTTGCGGGCACTGCCAGATGTTAAAAACGATGTTTTGAATAATTGTCGTTTTTCAAAGAAGTTTGAACCGGTCGACATACTCCTGGAATAGCATGGGAACTAGACAACATCTCATACTAATGGTCTATTCCAAGACAGGTCGGTGCTCAACTTCGTCCTTCCATTATCCAAAAAGATACATAAACGTGGGCCGTTTGTTTTTATTCATGAGCATAGGATACGAAAATTTCAGGGAAGGGTTATTCTCATGCCCTTTTTTAGGTTGATCAACTTAGAGGCTGACCTGCCTTCAAAGCCATAATCTATTTCCATTGACTCAGAATCTACTGAACAATTGCGACTGAATCTATCAGGCACTTGTCCCTGTTCAGTACTTTTGAAGCTATTTCAGTCCACATAGTGCCATTCCTAACTGAATGATGAGTGTACCGTACCTTAAAATACATTCGCCTCTCAGACTTTTGGTAGGAATCAACTCCTCCTCAATTAGCGTAGTTTTAGCCCAAAATATGATCTACAAGAATAACTGAAGAATTGTTTAATTCACAACATTCAAGAAGAATTTTAGGTTGAAATTTTTGCAGCATTTTTATTGGAAAAGGAACGCAAAGTACTTTGGGATAAAATTTAAGTACCCACTCAAAAATGATCGAACATTGTTTATGAACGTGATTTTGTTGTCTCTATGAAGTGTACATAGTTCCAGGGGGGTATTGAACTCACAAACGTGCGTTGCAACCACTCAGTACCACTATCCTACTATTTCCGCCAACGTAAATGACCGGCCGAACAACGACGCACCACCATCACAATTATGCGGATCGGGTGTTTTGTTGCGATTTATGAACATCCTCTCGGCAGCACGCCTATCCAGCTAAACATTCAAACTGAAATTCTTCTCGCCCATATGCATCGAATTTTCCCATTCATAACACTAGACGAAAGGGAGTTTAGTCTGTTTCGTCTTGACGTTGTCCTCACATCGAGGCAGAATGCATATTAAAAAAGGATTATTATACAGTGATGTCGTAGTTCCTCCATCCAGAGTTTTAGGTGCACAGCTTGTTTTAACTTGAATACATTTGTCATTCAGTTGAGTAATACATGTAACGGACTTCTGCAACCTAAATTGTTCACCTCACCTCCGAAACCATGCTATCTCCCAACACAGTGGCCAAAACTTTGAAGAAGATTCCTGTTGATCAGTTCGGGTTCCATGTAATCCTCCACTTACTCAAGCCCATTTCTCTGTCGGCTGCCGTAATTCTTCGCTCAAAACTGGAAACCGATATATCACGCACTAACTTCCAGGCACATTGATCGATTCGTCTACCGGCCCGTTTAACGACATACCAACATGATGAACGCTGCTCGCGTACTTTCCTTGCTTTCAACGCAGTTCGACAAAAAATCACTGAAGCTAGAAGCACAAATTCTGGCGTTGAAGGCATGTCAATGGTCTGATTTCGTCTGACCGATCATCAGGAAATTGAAACCAATGAAAAATAAGTCAAAGACTGTCCCACACAAACAGATGTACCATGGAAGCCGTTGCTGGAGTTGCGTCTGCGATTGTGTGCTATCTAGAGTACCCTTGTTTGGAAACTCAACCTGATCGTAAACATAAGGCGCGTTGTAAATGATGTTAAAACCTAAACACTCCACCAAATTCCCCTAACCAATCCGTTCCCCCTCTCCGTTCGTAGAGATACCATAGGAATCGAGCAAACGTTAACGGGAGTTTGTTTAAATTGAGTGGAAAAGAGAGATGGATAAATTGTGACCAGTCATCCATCTATCCAGGCAAATAAGCAGAAGTTACTCGCTAAATAGTGTTGGGACACATTGGGGGCGAAGTAATTTGTCTGACCCCGAAATGTATGCGCCACTAGTCCTTTACTACATGTGTTACCGCGCGTTCTGTCCATTAAACCGTTCAACTAATATATCTGAGACAAATACTTCAAGTTTCGGTCATCTCATACCTCCACCTTCGGATCCTGTTACGGGTGAACCTTTACGTCCAGTGTCTACAATGTATTCAAATGGAGTCAAGTTAGGTGGTCGGACACACGTAGTGATACTCCATCCCCGACCAGATTTTGGTTGTCTTGGCAAGGTAAGCAGATCAAAGCGTATTACTCCACCAATGACGTGATACTCTCCCAAATCGACCGCATCTGAGCACAGATCAGCACGCTCCCATTCATCTGGCTCTGAAAAAGAAATAGGGTGGGTTTTCGATAACTTCTTAATATTCGAAATTCTCCGGATGAACACCATGCAAAAAACTTGTCATGTACGATCTTTGTCGTTCTTACCGAACTAAAGTCATCACTGTTGTATAACTGTCTTAAAATTGTGAAAAGGAGCAGGGTCCAATGTGGATCAGAAACACTGGAGAAGACCGAACGGGGATTTATTGCATGTTGTGCTGTTCACTGGTATGCGCATTCAAAAGCTGAAAAAAAATCTTGATATCAGTACTGAGTGTAATAGAGCAGTAACAAGAGCTGATGATTTGCATCTGCGGAAAAGTACTTTCAGACTGTAACTCGATTCTAGCGGATCACACCTCAAAATTTACCTTTTCCCGTTTGCTTAGTAGAGGGCGGATAAAGTGCATGCTAAAATCGAAGAGCGACTCAGGCGCCCGATTTTACCGTGATTTGCAGTTCCTCGTTCGATTGCACTTCTACACTAACATTTCGAGATATCGTAGAATATTTCCACAAAAGAAACTACTCACAAGGTTGCTGAATACTCTCCGACGGTCTACGACCGGGTTCACCCATCTTTAGGTTCATCGAGTAGGTGCAGTGTACGAGTTTCCGTCAACACTATGTTCTACTTGAATCCAAATTGCACGAAATTCTAAAAAGGCACTCATTTGCCTATCCCTTCATGGAAATGTGGCAACTAGTCTTTAAA
This sequence comes from Clonorchis sinensis, assembly GCA_003604175.2. NCBI lineage: Eukaryota > Metazoa > Platyhelminthes > Trematoda > Opisthorchiida > Opisthorchiidae > Clonorchis > Clonorchis sinensis. Next base: position 103,203,164 of record CM030370.1, on the reverse strand, counting down.
GCGATCTTCAAAAATACCTGACAAAATGTTGCTTCGAGAAATATTTCCTAGGAAATAAATGACTTACTTGACCATGAATGAATGAGAAACGTTCCTAGGCCATAGCTTTATCCACCATTTCGCACACTGTATTTTTGACAGTTTTTTCTGTTTCATAATCCTTTATTTATGGCTTTCTTCACTATTGACGTAGCCTTCCAGATTGACTAGAAACGTCAGACTTAGAACGCTTCTATCTCAAATCGCCTGGTATCAAAGAAATCTATCGTCCGATAATTTTGTGTGCAAAGTCTTTTCATGCTCGAAGTTTGCGTCCCAGCATGTAAAGTGATTGCGCACTCCAGGAGAAATTTCTTGGCTGTTAGCTTTGTTCACTTGTTATCCATCAGAGCGTTTCGTAATGGTGTTTCCCTAGCCTAAATTGCCACCTGATAAAATCCACCAAAATATGTTTCTTCTGCGAGCCGGTCTATCCCGGAAGAAATAAACCACTAAAATATGACCAGGGAGCCATTCGAAATCAGCCTCTTCTAATTCGTAGTCTTTCCTGAACATGATTTCTCCACGGTAGATCTATATATATGTATAGTACTTACGGGTGACTTTTGATGTCTCCGTGCCTTTACGTTGAAATACATTCCGGAGAAATCTGAGTACACGATGGGATTGAAAACATAAACATTACTTACTACATGTGACGCTACCCTCTCTTCTAGCTGGTGTGTCGTTAGTCGCCTGTTTATTTACTACTTATAATCGTTTCTGACCGTTCCGTTATGATCATCGTCTTGCTATGTTTCAAGCACATATAACTACGATCAACGTAATTTCTTCTACCTGATCCGTTCCTTGTATGACTTACTGCAAGTGTCACGAGCCATTGCTTTTTTGTATGTCCTTGTTGTGACTGGTTGTAGACTTGGCACCGAGGAGAGAGGTGCAACTCGTGATCCTCTTTATCGGTTTGCTTTTCGCGAAACTACCATGGAATGGACCACAGAAAACAGTTATGAACTCGGAATCCACAAGGAATTAACCGCCTATCTCCTCGAAAAATCACAATAGGTGCGTCCAAAACATTGCGCGTGTCCGGTAGCAGCGTCCAATAAGTAATGCTGAGGTGCGTCAAATTGTTTTCAGGAAAGTTCATTCTTCTTTGATAGATCAGTTGGCCACATTTCACAGTACGCCAGTCAGGCCATGTGCTCCATATGCCAGAAGACTGTTTGCCTCATAGAGCCCCCTTCACTCAAACTTGTGTCGGTTGAGTACAACTTAGGGGCAGTCAGACCATGACTTGGTAACGATCCATAGAAGCCCTTACCAGTCATCTCAGTCGCGTTGGACAATGCCGTCTCTCCGGATGAGAACGGAACAACTCAGAGGTTAGTAACCCTGACAGACAAGTCTGTAGCATGCAATTACTGGTGACCGTCTACCAAAGCTATATCTGCGTAGCTATTATCCCCTGCCATACCGAAAAAATAGAACCTTCTGACGACAATGAACTTGCTGAGCCGTCACCCATTCCATTATTCTCTGTATCTCCGGTCAACGAAGCGGAAGCACTTGGAACACTGCATTTCGGTGCATGGTTTGTGGGCTGAAAAACTGAACTTAACCGAACCGAACCCGAAAGATCAAAGATCAGTTACCACAGGGCTCCTCACTTAAAGGCAACAGAGGATGGGATGTTTCTATTGTGTTCACACTCATTCAGATAGAAGCGAGTACCGTGTAGATTTGTTAAATTTATCCAGAAAGGATAGCACAAATCAGTGTAGGACCGGGTGCCAAATCAGAGGTGACAGCAAGGACGATACCGATTAAAAAACAATGGATATATTTACACATATTTTCCTTGACGGCACATGCTACTCATAAGAGTGCTGAGAACTCTACAGCACACAATCGGTTTCGCCATTATTTGGGCTTAGCGAATGGACTAAGTTCTCAAGTTTCCATCAAAGTAATGTTTCACCTAAATCCAAATTGTATATACTTCACGAACCACACTCAGTTGCACACTAGTTGAGTTGTAACGAGTGATTCAGCTAGATGAAGCTGAATATCTCGTTTATGATTTTCTTCAAGTGAACGCGTTGCATAAGGGTGTCTCATTTTTCAGTTGGCACCGTATTCGGTATATCGCAGTATACTTTCTTGACGGACATACTACTCATATATGCTGTTATTAAACGAGACAAGAATCGATTGCCATAAGTTATTCAAGTAACTGAATAAGAACGCGGCACTTTTAGCTGAAGGAGATTGAGAATCTGTTCAAGGGGTAATAAGGCGTTTGGAAAATGGCCTGGACCAAGGTTTCCCGTGATGATTAGTGGTACGAACAACTGTACACCGTAAAATACCAGCTTGGAGTCAGTAGTATCCAGTGTTGGTTTCTGATCGGCTTTCAATATCCAGCTATCACAGGTTTTGAGAATAAGCAGCGTTCCGTAGAAATCTGTTCCCAGTGCTAACGAAGAGGAAGTCACCAGCCAGAGAGAAACAACTACATATTTTTTTCTTTTTTCTTGTCTACTTTGGACAGACTTAAGCAGCTAGTTAAACAAATCGTAAATCACCAGGTATTATTTATTCTCAGTTGCGTGGGGTCAAGTAATTCTGACTGTTGACTCATTCCGGCCGGCAGAAATCTACTTAATATCTGGACGCAAATCAGTAGCATATTGCAAATGAAACTAAACCTATACCTAACCAGTCATCCTAGATAAGCTTCTTGCAACTGATCGTTCTATATAATTACGAAATTCAGCACCAACCTGGAGTCGAGATGAGATCTTCAGGCGGGGGTTCGATAACTTCTTCAATTTCGGCCGCGGTTTCTTCAGCGTCACCCGAGTGAGATGTCTTATTTTGATCATTAAAAAGGTCCTTAATGAAAGAAGCGAAAAGAAAGAAATGGTATGAATACAGTAGTCCTACAATGTTTTGGCATGAATGAGACCCTCAAGCCGATTGCCAGAAGGCTCTTTTGAACTTTGTCTAATCAGTTCCCTATTAACCAGGAATTCTGCGCTTTCGTTTCATTGAAACTTGTTTTGCTCGCTGTGGACGTGGGAGCGAAAGCAACCAACAACAATGATGGACTTCTAGAAAGGTAAATCAGGAAGTTTATTTTGGTGTAGAATGTTGATCTTTAGTCAGGCGCAAACAAGCAACATACCTACTTCTAGAGATACAGCAACAGACAGAATGGTTTGTTGCTACACACAGGTAGTCTAGGGAAATCATCATACGCACTACTGATATTGGCCGTGTACTGTTGAACATCAGCGTATCCATACCCTAAAACCATGTTAAATTTTCCCTGAAAGCTCCATCAGTAAGATAATACTGAAATGGAGAAGACAGACGGCCAACTGTAAGCTTGTCTAAGCCTTCCTTTGTGCCAGACCATCAGCGTCCTGTTGGACCATCTGGGTGCCATCACCAGTATTGTCCTTCACATTCAAGTGTGATGGTATTTTCATACAAGGATATCAGTCTTGTCCCACGTTCATCTTTCGTTTTTGCCTTCATTCACTTTTCATACACCTGTCCGCTTAGATCACTATGGATTCGACGCTGAGCACGACAACTTTTTTCGAGGACAACAAGTCAATATGCGTAGCACATGACTAGGTGAGTTATCTTCTTGGGGACATTCGTTGAGCGAAATTACTACTGTTTATTCGGACAACCATCTTCCAATTTTCTCGTGGCACCCCAGTGTGGATGATAAAAGTGTTATTCTGACAGGACACTTGTCTATGTTGTACCCGGATGTAGTGGTCAGTCACTAGTTGACGGTCGGATTTACTAGACCATGACGGGGGCATAGCCTCCATTATTGGTTTCATCAGTGAACTAACCGCCGTCATTCCTGGATCCACAGTTCGACGATATCAGCTATTTTACTGAGTCTACCCATATCTACTCACGTTTACCCTTATTTTCCCAAATCATTGGTAAACAGAACTGTGGTATTTATGACCACTCCACAACCTGTGAAAGTTCTAAAGCTCACTGTGGTAATGACAGATGCATTGAGGTTATTTAGGACTGTGCGTTTACTCACTGAAGCTGTCGCCCTTATTTATTAACGAGCTGTTTCTCTAAAATTGTTGCAGCTTTAACCAACTGGTAAATTTCATTACTGGTATTTCATCAGAAAGTTAGTCCCGAAGACATGCGAACACGAACACGATCCTGTCGACACAATCAGTCAGATATCAAGGTCCCTAAAGTTTTACTATTTACGGGGTATAGCCGTCAAACGTACCGCAGCCAGTTCTTCTGTGGGTGCCTTTTCCGCCAACTCCGACTCTGTGTGCATTGCTTGCGCTTTGGCTTCCTTCTTGGTCTTCTCCTTCGGAGCTTGAATTACTGTCACAGAGGAAGGAGGAACAAAGAAAAAGAATTGAGTTATTAAGTCCCATGAAAACATTCCACCCAAATGTTCACCAGTGGTTGAGCTAGTCTAGTCTCATGGTTAGAAGAAAATGATTAAAAGTGAGATAAACTGTTTCATGCTGAACCTAACTGGCTTACTTTTTTTCTTCGCCTTTCGTGATATGTAGGAGGCACATTCAACGGAGTAGTTATCGAACTTCATGAATGAAATTAGAAAACTACAATCGGACAAGGTTAGGAATTTGGGTATGTCAAACGTGATGTCCACATCGGCGAATGTAAATTGTCGTATACTAAAAGTTCGGGAGTAAATAATGAATATAAGTACCGTGGATTCTTTGACAGGTTAGCCCAGATACAGACAGCAATCCAGTCGTTCCGCCAAGTCTTCTGCAGGTTCGATGTCTCATGATCCGCGAAATGCACTGCGCGAGATAATGTCTCCACAGTGGCGCGATCTAATTTTTCATGTACCAACTGACGTAATTCGTGCATGGTCTAATGAATCGTAAATGGATACCAGTAACACTAGTTTGCATTTGACATACTCTTCGGTAAGTGAGTAGGGTTTGGGCATCTTCTTCATTTTCACCGATATCTGCCACCAAAGTTTGTAGTTCGTCGATTAGCTGGGTTCGGAAAAAAAGTGAAAAAATTCAGTGGGTAGCCTACTTTCAAACTGTGCACACTGTCATCCATTACCTCTTCCATTGTCAAACGTGTCTCATCCAACCTCCAAAGACTCATAAAAGTATTGACTTCCTTCTCTATGCTTGGATTTGGAGAACCATCGCAGCGGAAATACCGTTTCCACTGAAATTTCGAAGGTCAGACGGGACAATGCCTTCTCACAGCATAATCAGCTCGTCGTTCAGCTTCCAACTGTTCCAAACGAATTCGATGTTCCTGTAACAGTTCTCGAGTTTCATTTAGCTCTATTTTCCTCCGTCTTAATTCCTTTAAGGAGGAAGCAAATAAAGGGTCAATTAAAATTCCTTCATTTTGACATCGTCACCCTGGGTTGTGAGTGAAATCGGAAAATGTAAAATAGGCAAAAAATGACAAGTTACCGAAATACAGTGTGTTTTTTTGCCTAACATAATCACTTTGCTGAAGCTTCCATTTCGTACAGTTTTATGAACGTATAGATACGTTGCGTCCAATCCTTGCTTTACAAACATCTAAAAGGTCTACCGACAGACGATTGCCCTAGGAGAATTTGCAGCATTCAAGATAGAAGAATAGCAGAACCACAAAGGTTAGTAAACAACTGATGTTCGAGAATTCCCTGTTCGCTTACTCTGCAAACACTCTGGAATACTGGCGAAATGCAAAGCCCTTTTTATTATTGCTAAACCCAACGTATTTGAGGCCAAACTATGGTGAGTTTATTGAAATTTAATAGAAGTATGTTGCAGAAGAATTATCGAAAAACCGTAACTAACCGGTAGACGAATGTCAATCATTATCCGAAAAGTCTGACTAATTTTTAACCCCCTTCGCGCTCACAGAAGACATCTAACGAATGCAAAATGTTTTGAATGTCAAATGACGTATTCACACTGTATATCTTTATTAGAAAATTGCCATTAAAGGATCCTAAAATATTTTCTGGATGAAACTTTTTCCTCTCAAAAAGTTGGCCAACAACTCCGGGGTGTAATTTGTTCCTTAGTGTTTAAAGCAGCTTTTGTGAAAGTGGCTTGGACTGAGTTTGAATTGTTCTAAAGAAAATGTTCAAAACAGTTGCACATCCTTGACTGATACTTATTAACTTCACGCGGCAAACCTATACAATGCTCGCCAGGTTTCGTTAGTAGGCAATAATACTGCAACGGCGATGGTCAACCAAACACACAAACAGATGTTAGCACAGTGGGAAAAACACTACTCAAGAAGACATACACGTACATTATCATCATCATCATCATCAGCTGTAAGAAACCGTGTACTTGTCGTACAGTGGTTGTAGCTGCCACAGTTTCGTCCGCCGATGATTTGGGGAGGTGAGGTAGGTAGCTGCGCATTGGAGGCGCGAGCTGCGTAAATGCACCACTGTCAATGGGCTGTTACGTCGGGGAATTGGGAAGGGGGCTATGCATTGAAGGCAATAGCTTGGATGCATGAGCGCCATTGAGGGCGCGATTGGGCCATGTCTGACAATGTCTCTAACCATTGATGTGGCCCGTCTCGGGGTCCCCATCCAGGAAGACGGCAATGACCAGCGCAGCTGAGTTTGCTGGTAATGGCTTTTATACTTCGCTGCCAAGTCATTGTTTGACCGCCTCTGGCTCGTTTCCACCCTTCACGTGGTTGTGCGAAAAGAACCCTTCGAGGAAGTCGGTCGACTGGCATGCGCAGCACGTGGCCAAGCCAGCGCAGCCTATGCAGTGTGATCAGTTCATCTATCGAGGGTGAGTTATTTCTCCCGAATACCATTCGACGTACTTCAGCATTGCTGATCCGGTGTTCCCACCAGATTCGGGCAATGCTCCGGAGACATCGGTGGTCAAACACTGAAAGTCTTTTGACGTCCTCGGCGCGCAGCGGCCAGGTTTCTGATCCGTATAGTAATACGGAGCGCACCGCAGCATTATAAACTCGACCCTTGACGGATAAGCTGATGTCACGCCTACGCCACAGGTGACGCAGGTTCACAAAAGCTGCTCGGGCCTTCCCAATTCGGATGGAAATATCATCTTTCGCGAGACCACCGGGACTAATACAGCTGCCCAGGTAGACAAATTTGTCTACTACCTCAATCGGTTCACCCGCAAGCATTAGGCTAGGGTTCGGGCCCACCCAGTCTTGCACTAGCACTTTACACTTTGCAGGTGTGAAGCGCATGCCGAACCGTGAGGCGGAATTAGTTAGATTATTTAATATTCTTTGCATTACCACGGCGTCAGATCCAAGAAGAGCTATGTCGTCTGCATACTCGATATCTGTGAGCGGACGCCCTGGGAGCACTTCGACTCCAAAGGCATTAGAGGCTGATAGTGAGTCTTCCATGATCGCATCAATGACGAAGTTGAACAGGAAAGGTGAAAGAGGACAGCCCTGTCTGGCACCACTTGATGTGGTGAACTCAGGCGAGAGCTTCCCGTAGACCTTCACACGGCCGCGGGAGTTGGCGTACAATACCTTAAGGAAAGATAGAGAAAAACTGCGAAGAACAGCCATGTCTAGTGCCTCGATAAACATAGATAACCAAAAGGGCGCTTATCTGCTGGCGGAGCGCTTTGCATGACTCCATCTCCAGAGCGCCACCGCCAACAAAATTCTATATAACGTTAAAAATGAAGGTGATGCTGAAGAGCACTGCCTGAAAAACATGCAGAACCGTGGAGAAGAGTTGAAACCGTTCTAATCAGACTAGAGGACACCATGTCACTCGGACCAGACTGACTACACTCGATTTTATTTAGGAAACTTGCAGGTATAAAGGACTGTCAGTGGACCGTTACGCGGGGGATTGGGAAGAGAGCTATGCATTGAAGGTAATAGCTTGGATGCGCGAGTGCAATTGAGGGGGCGACTGGGTCATGTCTGACAATGCCTCTAACCATTGATGTGGCCCGCCTCGGATCAGTAGGTTACTTTAAACGGTTGTTCCGACTTATAAAACAGGCCAATTAAATTTTATGATAAATTTCTTACCATAGTTATATGGGTCGAAAACATTCCGACAAATGACGGCAAATTTTTAAAACACACTGAACGCGCAGTTTGAATCGTGTTAGCTGCGGAGAGTAAACGACTTATTCAAAGGAGATTAGCTGGCCAAGTAAAGTCACTGTGATCACATTCAGTGTCTTTGTCACCATAGTCCTCATAATCATCGACACAATAACATTACTGACCAGCACTGATGCTTTGCTGCTGTTAAACCACAATTTATTTGAAAACCTTATTGTAAAGGGAGATTAACATCGGTTAGTTAAGTGATTTATTACCGGCCTACAACAATTGTTCCGAGGTGCTAGCACCTCTGGACACTCAGTCAAGCAGTCTGAATAGAAGCTGAAAGCAAGAATGCCACCGACATTGGTAAACCACCATATCTTGTAGAATCTCCTGCCAAATGCAGGTGAGATGATGAGAACTCCATCCTGGAAGGCGAGTCTCATTGACAGCACCTACCCTTTTCGTAATCGCTTTTATACTTTCTCTGCCAAGCCACCTCTCTGCTTCCGTCACTCTGGATTGGGTATAGAAGACAGCACTCTCTTTGGCAAATGATTCGGCATGCGTAACAAATAACCTATTTACCACGGCTTTTGGTACTGGAATGGGGAGAGTGGGCATCCCTGACGGACGCTAATTTGTGTACGAAAGCTTTTGGAGAGCTCGCCGTATACTCTCACACGTCCGGAAGTCTTGGAATACAAACAGCTTATTGTGTTGACGAACTTCCGGGGCATTCCTTGGTGGGCAAGCGTGTCAAGCAGAACAGACCGGTCAACCGAGTCAAATGCGCCTTGAAAATCCAGGAATACTAGAATTGTGGGTCGCTTACACGTATGGCGTTGTTCTAGCACCTGACGAAGTGTGAAGATTTGGTCAACGCAACCCCTACCAGGCCGGAATCCCGCTTGCTGCTCTCGAGATAGTGTCTCACAAGCCACTGTAAGGCGACGAAGCACAGGTGACGCCAGCAGTCTCGTTACGACCGGGGTCAAGCTGATCCCCCTGTGGTTGCCACACTCACTACGAGCCCCTTTTTGAAAATGGACACTATCACTGACTCTCCCCAGTTGTCTGGGATAGACTCCTTTACCCAGATGCAAGCAAACAGATCAGACAGGCGGAAGGGTATGAAAGAAATCACGAAACGCTTGGGTGCTGTCGATGCTATTCGCCTTCCAGGATGGGGACCGCGTGATCCCCAGTGCGCCTGGTTGAAGACGCTGCAAGATATGGCTGCCAACCGATGTCAGTGGCGATCTTGTTGTCAATTTCTATCCAGATTGCCTGAATGAGTGCTTGGAGGTATAGGCACTTCGGAATGATTGTAGTAAGGCAGCAATAAGTCCCCTCCCCGTCCATCTTTATACTTTTTCTTCACAATAAGGCTTTCAAATAAATCATGGTTGTACGGCAGCGAAGCATCGGTGTTGAACACTGATGTCATGCTGTCGATGATGATGATGATTGGTACGGGACATATTCTTTGATCAAAGTCCATTTTTCACGACCAAACACTAGTTTTCTGATTGGCCCTTGGTGCTAGGGCAACGGTTGCAAAAAATTTAAGATGAACCAATCTTGCTAATGGCATAAGCCACGTTTCGTAGCTGCACAAAAAACGGAACGTACTGTATCCCGATTTACACGTCTCTTGACGTTTGGGGATACTCCAAGTTGCCGTCGCAAACGCAACCAGAGGCTGAAGATTTGTGCACTGACCGTAGGTGTCACACTACAATCAGAAATGCTACCACGCACAATTCACGCAAAGCATTTTACAAATTCGAGTGTCTCCTTGGGTTTTAAGTGGTGTGCTCGGTAAGCGGTTGTCAAGAAGCACCACTTTGAGAGTGTAAGAATGAGATGACCCCGATCACTGCATCCGAAAACACCTACACATTCTCCTCTCCAAAGACTAGAACGATATTGTCTACAAATTGCATATTGATATCATCTGTCTAAACACCAGGTTCTGAGGACATTTCAATGCTTGTTTAATTATCTCGTGGATTACGAAGCTACATAGGGATGGGGAGAGTAAGCATCTTCGTCCGACAGTACTTTGTATGCAAAAGCTTTTGGAGAGCTATCCATATGTTCTCGCACGCTCAAAAATCGGAGAATATAAAGAGCTTATTTTGTTTTCAAAACCATAAAACAGTACTTGTTGAACAAACGTGTTAACTGGACTGAGTGCATCTAAGAACTCCAGGAACACCAAGATTATGGGTCATTTATACATATGGCGTTCTTCTACCACCTGTTGGAGTGTAAGGATTAGGTCCACGTAACCCTCACCATGCCAGCATCCTCATTGCTATTCTCGAATCGCTGCTTTACGGGTCATCACTTAATTGTCTCAAGTATGCATAAGTTGCCCACTTGTGCAGTCAGATTTCCGGCGACTTCAATGATGTTTAAACTTTTATCTCAATGTAGAAGGCACTAATAAATTTCTGTTGCCTCATTAGTGCCAAATAATGTTCATGTCGTTTGTTATGTAACTGTTTACTAATGTGAGGGAACAGGCGCCAAAAGAAGTAAACTATGTAAGAAAATAACATGCAAAGAAGGATTAATATCAACGATCTACTATTCCCTACGATTTTACATTACTAGATAATTGATGTCAACGTCCGTATGTTCTGTTTTCTAGTTCTCTACTTTTATGATATGTTTTTCTACACATATGGAATATCAAGTAGCTTTTGGTTCAGTTACTCAAAGGGGATCCCGTTGAACGTGTTTTCATTAGCCTATACCAAAGTATCTGTTACGAGCCGACCAATTGCCGTTGAGAAACCCAGATTGGATTTGATTAGAGCAAAATTTCATCCCCCTGATAACTTTGTATTCTGTAGTTGTTGCAAAAGTATCTTACCGAAGACTTGTATACGGTCATTGTAACGGAAATGCGCATAAATTCTGCGGACCGCAACAGCGTTATCATGTATAACATCCAATAAGTACATTGATCCTATAATTATTTTTACAAGATAGTCACTGTTATATCTTAAGCGTAGAAATTTACGATTTGAATTGCTCTTTTACAATATTGCATCGAGATGGAACGCGGTTAGCGATTTCAGAGCAACTCGGATGGACTGCACAAGACTGTACAGGAACGTCGGTTCACTTTAAAGGTATTTTGAGGCAGCCACCTGGAGGTTGTTGGTGTCTAATGCCTTTAAATTTGAGTGCTTCTTGAAGAAAATAGGACAGAGTTATAGTGGAGTGGTTTTATAGAATAATGCCTATTAGAGGGTTTTTTTATGACAAAGTGAAGTTACTTTTAACCGGATTTAGGAGAAGGGGTGATCCGATGGGGAAAACGGGCTTGCATGAATCCTGAATGCTTCTGAATCCTAGGTTCTGGGTAATTCAAGATTGTGAATTGCGTGCCTGAAAACACCTAGGCTTTCTGCCACTAAACATGCCTAACGGCTATTTGTATTTCTGCACAAATTCTTTGTAGCCCACAACAAACGCGGCTTTGCTTTTAATGTCTGGAGTACAATACAAGTGAGCCTTACAGTTCCCCCCTTTACATCTTAACCGATGCTTTATCTTTTTTGAGAATAAGGGGCAGCCAAACTTAAAGATGCATAGTTGTTGCAACTTGACATGAGTGAAACAAATGACCCAAGTCAAAGGAGCCAAAGATCACTCCAATTCCCTAAAATGGAGAAGCCGAGAAAGCCCAGAATGCCCCAACAAAAGAATTCAGTAAATGCCAGACGGGACGCAGGTGGGTGTTCACAGCAGGGGAGATAGTTAGTTTTGGCAAGATCACACCTCGAAATTTCTAGCCTGGGCAAAAGTCGGAGAATATGCAAGCCTCATGCTCATGTGCCTGACTGAATCTCAAATGTAAACAGAACGGTCTCTTAAAACTTGCCTCAACAGAAATACTAACAATTATCAGGCCCGAGTTGAAGCTTAGTTGAAGTAAGGTAAGTTTGTTGAATCGAATGGAAAAGATCACCAACCCTGCGATTTCCTTCAAACTAATTCTGATGACCTTCACCACCGGGAACACCCAAAAATATGGCTTAGTCTTTTTGGCTGAGCGTCAAGGTAAACTTAAAGTTTATTAGATAAATTCATTGGAAAAAAGCTACTTTTATCAGTCTGGCTGTGATATAAAAGAGGGAGGTGTCTCTTAGCTCTGACAGGAGTGCTTTGAAGTTGAGCAATATCCCTAAGGTTCTGAGGAATGTGAATCTTGAAGTCCTTTTTGCGGATGGAAACGTTTAAACCATGAGATCCCAAAATACAGGCTCTAGGGGGTTGCACAATTTTCCACAACTTGATGTCATGAACAAAGATTTGACAGGGGAATTCAGGTTTTGTGATGGGCTTTTGGTGAAAACAAAGGACAGTGAAGCACTATGAATTGCTCCTTAGTAGTGGTAGGCATTTTTTTCAACCAGAACAAGAATTGTTCGTTTTTTGGGTAACATAGAACCCCTTGAAGTATGGGCCTCCATTATTTTATATGCCAGTTTCTTTTTCAGAGTCAAAAGCCTTTGCAACGGCGAGACTAATGACAGCCACCTCAAATCACACACTGAATTCCTCGGTCAGCTGTCCACAGTCAGTAGGGGGTTTGAAAGTCCGGGTCCTTATCACCTGTCCCCACTTTTTTCGTTGTAAAACTAGCAATTTTTGCTTCTATAGGGGCGTTCTAAGTTCATACATGACGGTTGAATCCATCGATTACGAGAATAAGAGAGAGATTGCTCTGTGGCCGGCCAGGTTGAGCCTTTTTTATCCTTGTAAATGAGAACCTATTTTTCCACAACTCCAAATTGTTTGCTGAATCAGACAGCCTTTGAAAGAACTTGCACAGTTTGCTCGTCAGGTTTAAGAGAATTCCGGATTCACTCCTATGGATTCTTAGGGCTGGGTACTGACGTTGACAGTTTGTATTGGAATACAGTGAGCATGAACTGTATGTGGACAATGTCATCTCCATTTGGGTTAGAGACTATGTCTAAGAACAGCAAAACAGGGATTCCTTAGATAACTCTGTGCTGTTTAAGGATTATTTGGTAAATGCTAAGTAGAGAAAACGCAAGAACAACATTTTGGAGATAGCCAGATTGCTTTGGGGGTTCCCTTAAAATTGAAGAACGAGTGAGGAATCCCAGTCCCTCTTGTCCGCAAGCTTTACTCAATTGCATTGACTTCATACATTGACATATTCCATCCAGGCTGTTTTACACCAGTTCCCCTTGGAGCGCCTCAACGAGCATATCTAATTCAGCTTTTAGTTTAAACATAGCGCGTTGGAATGCAGGTGGTTCTATACATGGAAGCAGTGTGGAAGGGTGAAATACGGCTGACCATTCTTGCAATGGCAAGTACCGTTGTTTGCATTCTAGTAGATTTCAGGCCCTGCATTACAATAGTAAGCTTACTGGCCCCCTAGCATTTGCACGCCTATTCAGATAAGACCATCTGGAGTTTCAGGGTGTGTGAAAATCTTCATTCATACACAGTAGTGGAGAAAAGTCAGAAAGCAGAAAACATAAGGTGGATGGTGCTGAGTGACGAATACCACTATTAACACGAGATTTTAACTTTTCATTTTGTGACCTATGAGGCTTTCGTGGAAGGCTCCGTAGGATTTTAATAGGAATCGCAACCTCAAGTTGACTTATGTGAATTGCAAGTGTTTGTGATAGGAATCGCAACCTCAAGTTGACTTATGCGAATTGCAAGTGTTTTTTCCCAGCTATACTAGAGTATGGATCCATATTTGCCTGAGGTGTAACGTTTTTTATGTAATATCCGGCAGCTTGCACGGTTTCTACATGAACGCATGTATACACATGCACGCACATACATGCACGCATATATACCTAAAGCATCATCCAGCTATGGTGCATAACTATTAAGTCCTAAATGAGGAATTTACTGTTCGATACAGTTTGAGAGAAAGCAAAGTTTTGGAGAAAGCAACCAGGAATTCTTCAATTCATCAGGCGAAGCAAAATATACTTCGTGTCCAAATATTGATGATAACGTAACTCCTATTGTTTATCATAACGATCGGGATAGCTGCGTAATGCGTTTGGCCGGCCTGTCTAATCAATCTGTGTTTGCTCATAGAAGACATAGAGTAGTAAACAAACAGATTAAAATGCGATATATATATATATATATATATATATATGCGTGCACGTAGAAACCGTGCAAGCCGCCGGATATTACATAGAGAATATTATACCCAAGCAACTATGGAGTATAACTGGAACAAAAACACTGTTGCATTGCACATAAAGCAACTTGAGGCAGTGACTTCTATTAAAATCCCACGCAGTCTTCAACGAATTCCTTATAGGTCACAAAAATGAGGAGTCAAAATGTTGTGGTTATAGTGCTATTCATAGCATCATCCATGACTAACCCTTATTTTAGTTCCCAATCATGCCCTTTTGAGATTTGAAGAATTATTCGAGGGACCAAGCGAAGCAAAGCGAACCTGCCGTGCAATTTGCTTGGTTTACTTACAATAATGCGGGACCAGATAATTAGACGATGCACTCACTTCTTTTTCTTGAACTTGCTTTTTCCGCTTTTCTTCCTTTTCTCTCAGCTGCCGCGCGTTTTCCTCTTCCTCAGCTTGCAGTCTTGCTTCATCTTGACACGGTCTAAATGAGGCACAATGCAACATACCTTCTTCGGCTCTTTTTCTATCCTCCTCCTCTTTCTTCTTCTTATCTGCTGGCAACAATTTAGACGGCTAACACCGTAATAATTGTTTCTTTAAGGTGCATACCATGGTCACTCAAAAATGTGCGTCCCAGTTTCCATGACAAGGTCAAACTAAGGTACATATTAAGACAGTTCGAGAGGCATATGCGAAAGGCTCAAATAGAAGGCCTGAAAGCTAATAGGCTTGAGTCTTGTGGAGTTGCGCTCAATCCATGGGTTGTATAATGGTTGACAGTAATGAGATTCATAGTCTCATTAATTTTGGTGATTGACAGAACGGATTCGCTGAGCCATGCACTGGATTTGGGCTTCTGCACGGCCTTCATCAGTATGTTTGTTCTCGACGTTCAGTGGTTTTCGGTCACCTGAAAGACTAGAAATGGTTTAGCAGCGTTCTTAAATTTCTCCGCGCTGGGCGGTTAACTTCCCAGCCTGAGGACCGACATGAGATGCATCTGAAAGCGAGTTGAACTGGGTCCTATGTGAAGTATCGGCAACTGCCCGAGGAAGACCATTCCACAGATCAAACACCCGAAACCTGAAGGGCGCGCTCCAAGCTTGAAAATATTATAATGTACCCGTCGTGTTTCAGTAGGATCAATGGTGAAAAACCCATCCACCTGAGCTTGTCCAAAAAAGGCGTAAGAAACCCTAAGTTTCCTCTAGGGTGAGGTTAACCCAGGGGGAAGAATTCAAGGATGTTCAAACGCACTTCGTAATCAATGGGCAAAAAGGCGGTAAACACAGCTCTAGCAAGTCGCGGTATACCCTCAAAGAGGGCTGCGACATTCCTGATTGGGCCGCTGTTTGCGTATTCACAAGGCGATCCGAAAGATGCTCCATATAGTGTTTCAAAGTTCGTGCGAGCAACATGGAGAAAATTGCTCCAAGTCATCCGAACAACAATGGATACCCATTGGGCCAGCTTTTCATGATGAGCCGAAAAAGACTCGCTCGAAATAAGCTGGGTCCCTAAAACCTTTCTGGAATCTAGCTTCGAATTTTTCTGGTTCATTCCACCATGCATGACAAAAGCGTTTGCAAAGTTTTCACTGAACAACATATAAACAGAGTTTTCATCATTCAGTGCAGTGCCACGGAAACTCCAGTGTTTAAAGTTGCCTGCAAAAATAAGCTATGGAAATGCAAAGGCATTGGGGAGGTCAATTAACAGATTCACGGAGTGACACACAGGATTGAATCTCTCGCCCAAGCTTACCGGGTAGGTTTGGTTTTTGCCGTTCAGCGGCTTCCGTTCACCTGAGATGAAGAAACGAAGAAGGGTGCAGCGCTGCTCTTCATGTTCCTAGTACGGGGCAGTAACCTCGCCAGCGCGAGGACTCAACTAAAATGGCGTCTAAATGTGCGTTGAGCTGGGTACTAGATGCAGCTTAAACAACCACCGTTTGTCATTTTGGTCAACGGTGAAAAATCTGTTGGTGTAATTAATCAGTAGGTCTCTTCGGAAGTGACGATACACAGGGGAGAAGAGGTCAAACACCCCTGGGTGCGTCTCATATTCAACGAATTCGCGGCTCGTTGGACGAGCTTAATGACGGTTACGCCTTTTTTGCGTCCCGGGTCAACAACTTGGTTAGCATACTCAAGAAACGGTCTGAAGTAGGTCCCATATAGTGTCTGCAAGTCCATGCGAATAATGCCGTGGAAGTTTCGCCCAATCCGCCGTGGAACGGCGAATGTCTTTTAGCCGATTTCTCGTGATGCAGTACGAAGGCCATTTTGAAGAGAGGCAGATAACTTAACACTTTTTGGTAGCTGTCCTCGCAATGACTTCTGGTGCATTCTCAAAGAGGCATTCGCTGAGTCTCATTCAAATGACATACGGAATTACTTTTCGTCATTCAGAGAAAGGTGCCAGTCCGAAGATCAGTGCTTTGGATCGTCTACACCCATTCAGAGGCACTGGCATTTGAACCGCAGAATTTCAAGTCGTTCAAAAAGATAGACATGGACCTGAATAAACATGTGGTAGCTTATTGACCCAGAAACTGAAGCAGCCTCAAAATGAAGCCTTGAGGAACTCCAGTGGAGACCGGGGCCGAAATGTAGTAGGTCAAGCCTACTTTTACTCGCAACGCTCTGCCCAAGAGGAACGCCTTATCCAGCGTAGAAGGTCCCCTTGAATCATGTGACACGCCAGCTTTTGAGCAGCGGGACGTGTAGGGCTCTGTCAAATGACTTTGAGAAGTCGATAAAGATGGCATCCGAGATGAGTCCATCTAACTTAGCTTGGGTTAAGCTGTTTGTAAGTACAAGCTCGTTCAACACGCACCAACGATTTGGGAGGAATCCTTGTTGAACTGGGGATATTAGGTTGTTGGTGTTAAAGTGATTTAAGATGGCTCGCCTCAGGATGCGTTACACCATCCTGCACGATACGCTCGTGAGGCTAATAGGCCTGTAACTGCCAGGTGCTAGTCAGTTACCAATTTTGTAGATTGGCGTGACGGCTGTTTCCTTCCAATAGGAGAGAGGGCTACCTGTGACTGACAAAACACCAGATAGAAACGCTTTGAAAGTTCGAGCGACGTTTCTTTCATTATTCTTGGTCAGACCTCGTACGGCCCCAACGCGCTGAACGGTTTGTGTTGTGCACGAGTTACCGAATGCCCTTCCCCGTGAAGAACAAATTGGTTATCGCAGTTATGTCTTAACAAGATTGAATGTGATGAGGTCGTTGGTGCAGAATACAGGCCTGGCTAGCGTCCTCTGTAGACTTAAGATACCTCTGGTGTGTCACTTCCGGGTTTCCCGTTTCTGTCTCAGTAGGATGGCGATTGTCTAATTTTTACTGCCTCATGCACTTGAACAACACATTTTTGTTTTTATCGTCGAGGCTCCTTATCGTGGCTTGTTTTCGTATGTTTTACTGGCGGGCACTTGAAGCTCGATCGAATGCTATTAGGGAAAAAGATATGGAATCCACCACGAGTCCTTTGCTTTCGACTTGCTTTAGGCTGTCAATGGACGCAATCACGTTTATCGTGCAAGAATGGGTATGAGCGATCCGTGCTGCGACGGGATATTAAGATATTTGTAATGGGACGAAACAGAATTGCCTGCCTCGGCGTGCATTCCATAATCTTGAACGGTATGTTTGCGGCCTGCGGGCAATCAGCGGTCATCAGCTTTTTAGATTGGAGTGGCGAGCGATTCCTTTAATGGAGGAGGAAGTCCGTGCTTGTCGGGTGACTGATGAAGCGTCATGTGTAACTCATTGGCAAAGTTAGACGGCTTTTCTTTCAAGAACCTCGATATACTCCGTCTGGTTCCGAAGTGCCGAATTGGTTTGTCTTTCGCAGGTGCCCACCGGCATCATCCACCGTGAGGCTATTAGCATTCCTGCCTTACAAAGTTTGAAGTGACGGGTTTGCCGAGTCAAAACACGAGCCCTTAGCTTAAACTATTCCGTTGCTCGTGGGTTCTCGGCTTCTGCCCCTCAAGGAGAATGTCTTTAGATTACCTCTCCGGTGGTGTGTCATACTATTAATGAGTGTGTTATCGTTTATACGGATGAAAGATGACATAATGGTATGCCTTCTCAGGTCCACCTGGCAAGTCTCTGATTTACATGGCCTCTGTATCTTACACAATGTCAGCTCGCCCTCCAAGGCTCGTGTAAATGTCATATTGAGGAGTATTTTTGACCACGCTTCCAGAAGACACAGGTGACTCGTTTGTATCTAACGGTATATTTGAGCGAGTGCGGCATCATTTCCACAAATTTACTGTAAGATGGTCTCGCATGCCTCCTCCGTCGAGGGTAGCAGTTTTACGAGGGAAGCAAAGAAGTAGTCTGAGATATCTGCACGGTAAGAGGCCTTGGGTTCCTGGCACATTGAGGCTGAATTGAAAGTGAGCGCACGGTGATCACTATTATCCAGGGTTAACTGGACTTCAACTGACCAACGATGAGTCTTTCAGTGGTGATAGCCAGACCAAGTTGGGTGGGTGTTAGCTCGTGTGATATCTGGTGGATGCGTTGGCATGCTGAGTCAATGGCGCGAACTGCACGGCCTGACCCAGACCCGCATTCACCAGGCCGACCTACCATCGCAGAGGCCTTGGTAACTCCGAAGTCGCTTACCAGCAAAAGACGCATAAAGTGATGACGGGAACAAATAATACTCCGGTAGACCTGAAGGGCGGGGGCAAACACGGTCAACAATAAGAGAGTTGGGTCCGTGCATTGGGGTTTGAATCAACACTACACCGAAGTACAGTGCGAGGGCCATGTCGAGTAGGGCAATTAAACTGGGGAGGGTTGCGGACAAAGTTAGGAGGGAAGGTCACGTGTGAACTCATTCCTGAAAATGGAGTGACCATATACCAAGATCTCAGAATCAGGTATATCAAACACGCCAGATCACTCTAAGTGTGATTAAGAACGATCACTCAACTTAAACCGACTGCTGAATTTAAGAGAATGCCAAAAATACGAACAGATTGTAGAGACATTTCAGCACTAGTTTTATTGCATTTGTAGGCGGGAAAGGTAGAGACATTGAGCAAGTGGCGGGGCTAGCAGAGATTAAGATTTCATGTCGACTTAGATCCCAAGTTGTAGAAGGAACCTCCGCAGCCCGCCAATCCACTTTATACCCTGGAGCGTTCAACCATTCTTGTCCATCGAGGGGATAATTGTCGTAACTTCGGTGTCCGACTTGTGCCGTGTTTCTGGTAAACATAATTCGCTCCGAATGATCGCTGCTTGCATTGCATGGAAAAACAAATTTTGCGACTATTACTTGTTTCTCTGGACCTCCGGCGCAATTTGGTTCTCAAGGCATTCGTCAACTCTTGCACCAGATTCACCCATTTTGCACGTTGGGGCCAGACGAAGCTCATCCTAGGATCTTGAAGAAAACGTCGTTTACACTGGTGAATCATTTTTACCTGGTGTTTCGTCAGTCGCTCGACGAAGGACACTTTTTCTCCGCTTACTAAGAAGCGATTGTCACGCCAATTTGAAAAATTTGTGACCGACTACCGTTTGGCAGCTACAGGCCCATAAGCCTCACTAGCGTGCCATGCAAGGTGATGGAACGCATTCTGAAGCGAGCCATTCTAGATCACCTTACTTCCAACAACTTGATTTCTCAAGCCCAACACGGATTTCTCCCAAACCGTTCCTGCGTGACGAACATACTCGTATTTATGGACAGCTTAACCCAAGCCAAGGACGAGGGACTCATATCGGATGCCATATTTTTCGACTACACAAAAGCGTTTGATGGAGTCTCACACGTCCCGCTGCTCCACAAACTCGAGTCTTACGGGATTTAAGGGAAAATCCCACACTGGATCAAGGCATTCCTATCAGACAGATCATTCCGCGGGCAAGAAAGCTCGACCTACTCTTCTCCAGGGCCGGTCTCCATTGGAGTTACCCAGGGCTCCGTTTTGGGACCACTGTTGTTCCTTATATACGTCAATGACATTCCAGGTATGCTTGCAAGTCCATGTCTACTTGAAATCCAATGTCAGTGCCCTCCAAATGGATATACATGCTGCAACGCAATGATCTTTGGACTGGCACCTTCCTCTGAATGACGAAAAGTGCGTCCATATGTCATTCGGAGGGGACTCGGCGAATGCCTCTGTCATACATGATGGGAAACGACCAGAAGACCTCACGAGGATAGATGTCAAAATGATTTGGGTATCTTGCTCTCTTTATACGTATCCTTTTCACTTCACCACGAGCAATCGGCCCAGAAGGCACTGCCGTTCTACAGATGAGTCGGCAATCTTTTCCCGTGTTACTCGCGTGGACTCATAAATACTCTATGGGGCCTGCGTCAGAACGCTCCTTAAATATGTCGACCATGTTTTCTACTCAGTACGCAAGCAAGACGTAATCCTCATTGAGCGTGTCCAGCGAGCCGCTACGCAAATGGCTGCTGACCTTGAATCCGTGGGCTACGAAACGCGTCTCGTGGTGCTCGACCTCTTTTTCTTGGGGGATTGTCGCCTCCGAGGGAACCTAATTCTTAGTTGTTCCCTGTTTAAACAACGTTTGGCCAACAGGTTTTTCACCGTTGACTCAGCAATCACACCTTAGGGACATGGTAAAAAGGTTTTCAAGCTTGGAGCGCACACTTTTATTAGGCAAAATTTTTCTCATTTCGGGTAGTAGCTGCGTGGAATAGCCCTCCTCTGACGATTGTTCACGCTTCTTCTAGAACCCAGTTAAAAGCACTATTACACACTTACTTATGAGAGTCCTTATGCTGGCAAGCGTACCGCCCCGCGCTGAGAACCTAAATAGCAGTCCTACACCTTTCTTCACTTGTGCCCTTCAGGTGAACGACGGCCGCTGAACGACAAGAACAAAACCGCCCCGGGAAACTTGGGCAGAAGCCTCGATCCTGTCTATCAATCCCTGATTCCGTGGAAGGCATCCCTATGGTGCACTGGCACCAGACCACCGGAGTACCGCCTTGGATGGCAACCCTAAGAGGTTCTTTCTCTAGACGACTGCAGCCTGAATTCAATAATCATCTCGCAATGTAGCGACGGTTGTGTGGTTTATTCGACTACGGTCGCTTCTGCTTTGTGTTTGTGCTGACTCCCAGTTTGTTCGCGTTCAACATAGCGAATTTGACGTGCGCAGAACTTTTGAACACAGTGTTGTCTGGTTCATAATGTTGACCCTAAGCTTCATGAGTGACGATTGCATCTTCAATCTCTTTGACCACTTTTATCGAAGCGGAGCAGAAGGCTGCAGGTTCCACATTTCCATTGTAATAGGTATATATATATATGGTCGCCTTATGAACTGATTGCGTCGAGGCTAGTTTTTCCGGATTGACTAACCAGCGACTGTGGAGCGTGCTCAACGATCTCGGCAGTCGAGGGCAACGTCCGTGGACAAAGTGCCCTGTGTGCTTCTGCCCACCCAACCAAGAGTATCTTTAAGCTAGTGCTTCGACGTGAATTTTGCTCCTGTTCTTCGTTGTTGGATGGGGAACAGGGGATGTTAATTTCACAAGTGTAGGTTGCTTTGTAGGCGCGGATTTTGAGCCAGCCTAGGCGTCACTGTTTTCGGTAGTCAATGGGCCTGCCACAACTGAGTGGAAGGTTCAACCTGCCGTCGCGTTCAGCTGGAACACAATAACACAAAAGGCCGCAACTAATATGGGGTTTGTCAAAAGTCCAAGATCTGTTGGTTTATCGTTGAGGCTGCGCTTGTTGCTCGCTTCTGCTCTAGAATTGGCACCATCCATATGCTGCGCCTCCAAAGAACAAACCTCGGGTATGTCTAATCTTTGGGAGATCTTTAAAGTACCCAAAGACCACTCCGGAGTTCTCCATACTGCAGTTGAAGAGGAAAGATTGGCAAAAAGCTCTAAGGTTTGCCTGCTTCATTATCCTTGTAACCATTTTGCGAGATGCGATTCGCATTCAAATTTTGCAGGAAGAGCATCACGGAGTCATTCTGCTAGAATTTTGGCGTGGTTGATCTGGTAAGTTGGCCCAAGATGATCATTCTGGACTTCCTCGGGCATCCGTCCACTGACGATGCCGTGGCGGTCTTGACCGCTTCTTCTAGAACCCAGTTAAAAGCACTATTACACACTTACTTATGAGAGTCCTTATGCTGGCAAGCGTACCGCCCCGCGCTGAGAACCTAAATAGCAGTCCTACACCTTTCTTCACTTGTGCCCTTCAGGTGAACGACGGCCGCTGAACGACAAGAACAAAACCGCCCCGGGAAACTTGGGCAGAAGCCTCGATCCTGTCTATCAATCCCTGATTCCGTGGAAGGCATCCCTATGGTGCACTGGCACCAGACCACCGGAGTACCGCCTTGGATGGCAACCCTAAGAGGTTCTTTCTCTAGACGACTGCAGCCTGAATTCAATAATCATCTCGCAATGTAGCGACGGTTGTGTGGTTTATTCGACTACGGTCGCTTCTGCTTTGTGTTTGTGCTGACTCCCAGTTTGTTCGCGTTCAACATAGCGAATTTGACGTGCGCAGAACTTTTGAACACAGTGTTGTCTGGTTCATAATGTTGACCCTAAGCTTCATGAGTGACGATTGCATCTTCAATCTCTTTGACCACTTTTATCGAAGCGGAGCAGAAGGCTGCAGGTTCCACATTTCCATTGTAATAGGTATATATATATATGGTCGCCTTATGAACTGATTGCGTCGAGGCTAGTTTTTCCGGATTGACTAACCAGCGACTGTGGAGCGTGCTCAACGATCTCGGCAGTCGAGGGCAACGTCCGTGGACAAAGTGCCCTGTGTGCTTCTGCCCACCCAACCAAGAGTATCTTTAAGCTAGTGCTTCGACGTGAATTTTGCTCCTGTTCTTCGTTGTTGGATGGGGAACAGGGGATGTTAATTTCACAAGTGTAGGTTGCTTTGTAGGCGCGGATTTTGAGCCAGCCTAGGCGTCACTGTTTTCGGTAGTCAATGGGCCTGCCACAACTGAGTGGAAGGTTCAACCTGCCGTCGCGTTCAGCTGGAACACAATAACACAAAAGGCCGCAACTAATATGGGGTTTGTCAAAAGTCCAAGATCTGTTGGTTTATCGTTGAGGCTGCGCTTGTTGCTCGCTTCTGCTCTAGAATTGGCACCATCCATATGCTGCGCCTCCAAAGAACAAACCTCGGGTATGTCTAATCTTTGGGAGATCTTTAAAGTACCCAAAGACCACTCCGGAGTTCTCCATACTGCAGTTGAAGAGGAAAGATTGGCAAAAAGCTCTAAGGTTTGCCTGCTTCATTATCCTTGTAACCATTTTGCGAGATGCGATTCGCATTCAAATTTTGCAGGAAGAGCATCACGGAGTCATTCTGCTAGAATTTTGGCGTGGTTGATCTGGTAAGTTGGCCCAAGATGATCATTCTGGACTTCCTCGGGCATCCGTCCACTGACGATGCCGTGGCGGTCTTGACTGCAGTACGAGATTGTTGGATTGCCCCCCCAGCAGTCCGCGGCCCCAGAATGGAGGTGGTTGAGTATTCGTTCAAACAGGAGATTTTGTTGGTGGTCTTTTTCCTAGGCGGCTACTTTTTTGTACTTGCATCCTCACAACCCTTTGAAAGAAATTCCAGTTTGTGTCCGAGTGTCTCCAATGAATGGAACACATACCAGTTTCTTCGAATTGGATGTGATGATTTTCGTTCATCTCTGACATATTTCTTATTTTTCTGAAAAACACTTCTGAGCCAAGAGCATCTGCTACGGACGATGGGACTTTGAAAAGCTAGTCATCCTGCAAACTCATAAACTTAAGGTGTCACGAGAGCAGCCAAGCAAACATGCGTTTCACCCACATCACTCTCGGTTTGCCGGTAGTTTTAGCGGAGAACAGCCTGTCATATTCTGACTCATATCTATAAATGCGTAGGTATACAGCAGAAAGGAACTGCAATCGAACAAATAGTTTCTGACGTATAGGTTATGCTTGTGTGTGAAAAATTCAAGGAGAATAACACTTGCTAACACAGTGAATTGATAGGACGACAAAATGACAATAATATTGGTTCGCAACTTGTGGATGTTCTACCACTTGGCATGAATATAATAGAACAGTCAGCATAGAGGCACAAGAGAGACCAGTTACGATCGTCTAGTAAAGTGTGGAATTAGTGCACTTATGGAAGAATAGACACTGCCCAACCCAAAATATGATGCTGCCAAATTGGTAGAATCTTAGTATGGTGGACATCAGGAGTGATGAAGCACAGGTGGCATCGGGCTAGTTTTGTGGGGCAGTTGACGGTGGCGAAAACTGAACTTTGCGGTGGAGAAGTGGCATCAGTAGAACATGTTAAGTATAAAGCCGGGCAGTTCTGAACTAAAGACGATAATGTTTACACAACTGAGATGACTTTGAAATGTTAAGGTATCAGCTCAACCCAGGGATAACTGAAGGATGGTGACAAACCACATTTGGGCCAAGTGATGGGGGAAGAGTTCCTCTGCAGCAGGAATCTAGGTTCACTCACGAACGGGTAAATTCACTGGTCGGAACAATCTGGCTTTGAACCATTTGGACTGTATCTACCTAACCGGTTGTAAGTATGGCGTATGACCACAGCCAGAAAGCTATGGCTAAAACAGAGTCAATGTCAGTGTAAGGCATGATTTGGCAATTCTGTGTATGATATATGTATGATATAGGTCGGTCTTTTTTCCCTTTAACTAAGTCAGCTGATCTGCGGACAAGGGGGAAATGGTATGCAGATAATGCTGGCCAACGAAGAGGAGCCATAGCAGCTCACCCTTGAAGTAGGAATAACCTTGATTAATAAAGTATTGACCGATATGAAACGTACCAAACAATCTGATCAAAACCGCATCCAAATATTCCACCTTGATTATTCCGTTAATCACTTTAAAGCTGCATCTTCGTGCTCTATGCGTGAATGCACCGGAAGTCTGGAATTGCCCCAGATATTTCACCAGTACATCCAGCCTTTTTAGACGATCAGGCATATTTGTTATTCGGACAAGCATCAAAAGCGTAATAGTAAACCACTTGGGAAAGCATATGCCCCCATTCGCATCGCGGACCTCACCTTTGTATAAATGAATAAACAGAAACATAATAAACGAGAGCTTCAGTTGGGTTCTAGGTGAGTCTCCCGCGAAACCAATTTGGTTAGCAAGTGAATGTCATTAGCTAAAAAGGAATGAACTTCTTGTTTACCCTGAAGTAAACTGGAACGACTAAAGATCCTTTGAGATATGGGTTGGGTTACGTATGGCCAATCAGAGCTATTGGTTTTCTCACTAGAATAATCAGTCTGCTTCAAAGTCTGCGGCCATGGTGACGTAATCGATTTATTGGTTGTTGATCAGGTGGCTGTTGATCTGTTCACCGAGCTTGGCAATTGGCTTGCAAACGTTCCGTCACCATACGAGAAGACATCATCAGTGCGCAGTTGGGTGGGCACTTCTTCCTTGCCTGCGTGCGTTTATATAGCAGACCCTCTGTTATCTTCTGACGTGATCGCCAATTTCAGGATTTATTGCAGAAATCACAATGCAAAAATCGGAACAAATCGTGTTGCCCGATATAAATTCCAAAATGTGGATTCGTTACGTGGATGACACATTTGCGATCATCAAGAGGAGCGAACTGCAACGAGTAAGCCAACTGCTAAACAACGTTTTCGAAGACATCAACTTCACAATCAAAGAATAAAAAACAAAAGAAAACTGGCGTTTCTGGACGTCCTTATCACTAGATTACCAAACGGACAGCTACAAATTGAGGTCTACAGAACGACGACACATACGGACCAAATCATCAGCTACCACAGCAACCACCCAAGTTGCCACAAACGAAGTTGCATTCGGAGACTTTTCAAGCGGATGGAGACACGCTGCATCACAAAGAATCAAAGATCAAAGAAGAAAAACGCCCGTAAAACGTGTGTCAGAAAAATGGATACCCGAGGACTTTCATCTGAAGATCACTCAGGAAGCTGAATACGGTCGATGCAACAGCACAAAATGCAAGCAAACGAGTCACGCTCCCATGCATCAAGAACACCGCTGAACTGAAGGCAAGGCTCTTACGACAGCACAATAGAACGGCCGCTCACAAGCCGGCGAACACTGTGCGGGGGTAACTATCAAGACCAAAGGGAAAATTAGATCCAGTAATGAAGAACAATGTCATATACAGGATCCAATGCAAGGACTGCAAGAAACGGTATATAGGGCAAACAGGAAGGAAGCTATCCACCAGAATACATGAGCACAAGCTCGCCACTGAAAGACACGATCAATTCTCTCTCACCTCCGTACACAAAGATCAAGAAGGACACGAGTTCGACTGGAGCGGCGTTCACATACTGGGTCAAGCAAGAACGAAGAAAGAACGCCAATTTATGGAAGCGTGGTACTTCACTGAAGGAACCATCAACAAACATATCGAAATTGACCCCATTTACCAACCACCAAGAGTTCCTTGCCTGATTAGTAAGCTGATGGTATCGGGGTATCTGATCATCTGTCGAAGTCGATTGTTGGTAATGCGTTGGAATATTGGTAGCTCAGGTGAGTTTATTGGTTGTTGATCAGGTGGCTGTTGATCTGTTCACCGAGCTTGGCAATTGGCTTGCAAACGTTTCGTCACCATACGAGGAGAAAATAGGGCGGTGCAAGCAACCAATCAAGCCCGAGAATGTCAGACCACAGCGCAATGCTAATCAAGGCCAGAGACCGAACTACTAAAAATAGAAGGCCTTGGGATAACCAATCAACACAAAGGAACGCATACCATAACGCAACGAAGATCACAAACGGACCAATAGATTCACCAGAATCGTTACTCTCCAAGTAGCCAATCACGTCAGAAGATGACAGATGGTCTTCAACTGCTATATAAACGCAAGCAGTCAAGGAAGAAGTGCCCACCCAACTGCGCACTGGTGATGTCTCCTCGTATGGTGACGAAACGTTTGCAAGCCAATTGCCAAGCTCGGTGAACAGATCAACAGCCACCTGATCAACAACCAATAAACTCACCTGAGCTACCAATATTCCAACGCATTACCAACAATCGACTTCGACAGATGATCAGATACCCCGATACCATCAGCTTACTAATCAGGCAAGGATGAATTCAGTGAGGAGGTGAAGTATGTGAACTGTTTCAAAAGTTTCGGCTAGTTGCTTTCCCCTTCAACTCTGGGGATGAGAGGATACTTTAAATTGCGTTTTCTGAAATAAGGACCAATCTTTACAAGGCATTACCTTTTGCGGTCGCTGTGGTGTTGAAAAAGAACGTCTGAGACTTTGTGTCCAGGATGCCGTCATCGAAGTTTAGGCCTGCGAGGAATCTGACGGCTTGTGAGCAATTTTCCAAGGGCGTATTAACCATTGACTACAAATTATTGTGGAACTTTTCGCATTCTTCATAACCGTTACAGTGAGCGTGATGCTATTCGAAGTTATGTCCTTCTTTTTATGATCGCGCGCTCCACGGCATTGTAGTTACCAAAGTTTCGCCAAGAAACGACCCGTTCATCATCTGAACGCGCCTGGCGTGCAATCCCACGTTTATCTGTCCCCTCGAACCCGAATACTACACTCAGCTAAAACGAAAGCAGTGCTATATAGGGGAACTCAAATCAACAACGGATTTTTGGGATCTATTTTTAGAACATACGGTCAGCTATACGTTTAACTTATCGAAAGCATGAAACGGTGATAATTGGTGTTAGATGCATTCTTCGATAGAAGCGCAAAACACTCGCACACAATGCAACTTAGAGGGTGAACGAGCACAAGTCCATCCAGTTAACAAGCCCCAAAATAAGAATATCATGCGACTCCATGGGGTATGCAAAAAATGAAGAAACACCTTAAAATCCTCTAAATGAACATGGGGGGGGTATATGCTCCGCAGTGAGGCGTGTGTGGCTGTCAATATAAATGGAACTGTCTCTTTAATAGCCAGGAACGAAAAAAGCGAGGATAAGTAAACAGCCGGTTGGTCCACGTGTCCTTACACCTTCCGTCAATTGTTCTGAGCGCTGTATATTTAATGCGGCGGCCGCGATCCATACATATCATAAAGTTTTGTACACATATGCGCGTTACGCTTTGAACAAAACCAATCTAATATAAGTGAAAAAGTGTTGAAAGCATGTACACAGTGATGAATTGTAGAGCCAGTAAAACCTGCGCGTACAGCAGATCCTATGTAGAGCCAAAGCTGCCTACTCGTTCTGCCTAAGAGTTCTCGAGACCAAGAAGGACGACAACTATATTGGAACTCGCTAAGGATATGGTTGTGTACAGGGAAGGTGTGCCTGTTGATTTTCGTCCTTACCCGCTTGACCACCAGATTGAAACTCTACCATTGGCTTCATTACACCTAGGCACGCATCATGCACACCTTAAAGAGGAAAGGACGTGATCAGTCTGTTGGTAGCCCCTCGAATGGTGAGACACCAGTATGATGTCCTGCACCGGTTGATGAACGTATTTCAGGGTTTATACCAAAACGGGACTCCCTAATCGTTCTTCTCTGTGGGCATAGACACCATAACAGTCTCAACCTACGTATAACCATGAAATTTACAATAAGTGCACCTCCACGGTACATCGGCCGTTGCGCAGGGTCGTCAAGCAGATCAACTTGCCCACTGCATATAGCATGGCGGGTTAGAGAAAAATTGACTGTTGAGTCTTCTTGACCTTTTCCATTTCTAATCATTACTCCCTTCTTGCATTTCTTACCACTCACGATTGCCTCTGCACCCGGCTACAGGCACGTTAGTCAAGTACCCAGCAAGTAGACTAACTGAGCTTCACCACTCACATTTGGTGCTTCGTGATCGCAACCTTAATTCTGCTCCCCAGTCTTCACCTCAGCTTGCAATATTTGGAGTGTTTAGCAAATTTACGAGCATACTGTTTGATCGTAATCAGCGGTAGGCTTCATATGGCTGTCTATTCGCGATCTATGAGTTCTTTGCTCGACTGACTGCACGTAAGCGGGCAAACTGATGACTATCTCACTGTCCATTTGCATACGAACAGGCATCGGTCGAAATACTAAGCGTCCCTCACTTATAGCGTTTGCTTATGTAAAAAAATATAGCGTCGTTTATGCAAATGACAATTTCTATCAAAAACTAACTGTCTACTAAAATGAACTGATATATAGCCGTGATTTCTGAAAACGTCAACGCACTTTAGATCGTTTTAGAGCGGTAGATTAACTTTCTGGTGTTGTATTCAGTTTGAACACCAAAAGAAATGAAGATGGTGAGATTTTGGAAACTTACTGAAAACCACTTTTTTGTCGACAGCACTGGGTTTCGGCGAATTGGGTGCGTCACCCTTCACTGCTGAGCAATGATGAAACCACGGTGCTCAAATTGTCGTTGTCTACCGATGGTGAGGTTTAATTTTTGACTGCTTGCCTGTATGGATTACTCACATTGGTCTAACGTTGCTCCGGGAGACCTAGTGAACGACCTCAGTATTTGGTTATAAAATAGCGAGTAATTTCCGGTTAAGTGTCATAGCTCCATCCTTGCATCTGGTGGCAGGTTGGTACGAAGCCCGCGCAACCTGTTTGCGGCGCTCGTTCGCTGTTATTTAATATTCAAAAACATCTAGGAAGCTTCAAGAGGGTTCTTGAGAACGTTAACGTTTCAAAACCACTGTGCAAATGATACTTTTACTTTCGTGTCTAAAAGTGTGTAAGTGCTTAGTTCGTGTTGTTTAATAAACAACTCAGCACTGAGTGGCATTCTTCCTTTCACCGATAATTAAGTTTGATTTTCGATTGGTGTTTTGGTCCGCAAGTTGAAGAACAGTTCCAACGTTTTCTCTGCTATGGTTTCCAGGCAAGAATTTCGCCGCGTGAATTTGTTGCTCTTGCAACGGCGTACTATCGGTGTTGATTTTCTGATACGCATTTCATGTCAATACGTTTGATTTCCCTAATGAAGCGTTAACACCATCGATTTGGCACAAAGACAGCGATCTATACTCTGGATGTATCACATCAATCGGTGGGTTAGATGTGAGTCATTATTGAACGTCGTTCATTTTACTACTGCAGAAGAAATTATGCAAGCGCTTTTTTCCCAAGACCTGATTAGGCTTGATTTGCTTTTGAATGTGGGAATAAGAGGGATCAAGTTACGCTAATAGCACTACTAGTAGATTGATGGGTTTGATCTTCAGAGGTAAGGAGACTTGCAATGCCCCCTAGTAAACATGGTTTTAGTGTTTCCCGGATTTCATGGGCCGCAGTTTTGGCCACTAATTTTAACAATTGGGTTGGTTACTCTTCTTTTCCTGAGGAAACAATGTCAAAGCCAGGATGGGACGGAATAATGGCCAAGCCACCGAGTCAATTCCAAGGTAAACGATTAGGCCAAGGCTCCTAAACAGGGCCGCAGCTGTATTGGATAGATAGTTTTACGTCATTTTTGCAGTTTTCCGATCTACCCTTTGCCAAAAACCCTAATTTTGTTGAATTTGCGAAATTTCTCATTTCTCGTATTGTCATGTGAATGTTTGAAAAGTCCTGACAGATAAATTACTATTGAATCAGTGAATACTGAATCAATACTGAGCTTTTGGTTTATATTTTTTTTCGTTTTTGGGAACTTCAATTGTTCTTCGCACCGCTAGCGCATAGGATAGGTTGGGCGATACTTCGAGGTCCAAACTTTCCTTTGCTGCAATTTGACCGCTCTAGCTTCCATTGTATACGTCCTTTTGTTCAAGAAAACCTAAAGAAAGCATCCGAAATTTACCGAAGAACGCTGTGAAATCGAGAATTCATCACGTTCTTTAACAGCTTCGGTAGGGTTACCACAGGTATCTAACTGCCGAGCCAATTTATCAATAACTACTGGTGCTATTTACGTAGCTAAACAAAAGACTATATTTGCTCAACTGCTGTAAGACATATTGGTTGTTTCCGATTTTTTCGTATTTCCGGCGTTTCACTAAGTCCTAGTTGTGGCAGTGACACGGTGGGACGTCGTTTGCATATTAGTGAAGTTTTTTGAACGAGAATGCCTTATATTCTGTCAACAGTGTTTAGTTGTGAACATCCGCCCCTATCCATTGCGGGATACCTGCTTCCGAGTTTTGTTTACCTACCCAGCATGGTGTCTACTAGTAGAGAAAGATGTGTTGGGCTTTTTTTAAACTTGTATTGCTGCTGCTGATTGCAATGTACGATGCTGTATTCCAGAGTTTTATGTGCATTACTACTATGACATCATTTGCTTAGGATGCAGCGTCGATAATCTGGACCCGCTACTTCTGTGTGCGTTGCCGTCCTGTCGCAAAGCAAAACCCAGATGCGTTTACCAAATTTCACGAACAAATGTTAGTTTCGGGATAAACATTGAATAAGAAAACACAAATGAGTACCACCGCTGTACTTTCTATCCCTTATTCGTCAAGTACCGCCTTGTAGGCTATACCCATTATGAACATGGTATAAACAGACGAATCGACATGTAATTCGATGTTGAAGAAAGTATCACTAACGGTACTCGGTCCTAGTGTTTCTTGGCTCAGAAAGTCTGCTGTTTACGAGTTTATTCGCATAGGCATCCAGCTTTACAAATTTACGAATAATGGTCAACTCTGGACACTATGACGTTCATTGAAAAAATCTTATTGCTTCAACTTCAGGTTTTCACGTGCTCAAGCAAGCTAAAGTCAGGAAAAACAAATTATTATCCAGATGAATGTATCTGGTGAATTCAGCAAACATCTGTCAGCAAGAAATCAACGAGTTTCTACTCGTAAAAACATGCGCATAATTTCATAATTTCTCTTAATTTCGGGTTAATTGTTGGTGTATTTGCAGCCGTTTGCCAAGGCCTATGTGGTGATGTTGAACTAAGCATGCAGTGTTAATGTCAAAGTGTGTTTGACGTGTTGGTGAAGGCTCAATAATAGCTAGCTTCCGCTCCAAAAGTAGAGGAGATGTAGACACAAAATGGAAACATCGGAACGAGGAGTTTTGTAGCACATAGTGAAGCCAGAAGAAGTAAAGTAGTACCAGATAGTTGGCGCCTTACTATTCTACGTCCTGATATTTCACTACTTTCGTCCAGCCACACATTTAACCATTTGCCCACTACTTACCCCGATTTTCTTGCTTGGGGATAAGATTTCCAGTCACATCGCTTAATAAGGAGCTTGAATAAGCTTTTAGTGGTCGCAGGGCATGTGTCTTACCACGGCTTCCATGAAGTATAGTACGTGGGTCCTGGATTAAATCTACTCTTCTCATTTTCCTCACTTTGAACGATGGGACTATTTCACTTCACTTCACCCCATGGACCCTTGCTCCCAATTCCGCCATCTTACCTTACAACTTCTTTTTATCCGCAGTATCCGCCGTATAAAGTGCACTTTTTTCTCTTCCGTTCAACTTCTGTGTTGCATCATCTATCCATACAAAAGACCACTAGTTTTTATACTCTACACGTTCCTTTGTGCACCTCTTTCTAGCACCGGAAACTTCACTCTTGTCTAACACATCTGTGAAGTCTCGTCGAAGCAAAAACAGCAAGTCAAGCGTGCATACTTTATTGGATTTCTCTTTCCATCTAGTCACCACAAAGTGCAAAAAACGCTATATCATTCGTTGGTCAGATTTCCGTTCCTGGAGCTTTACAGCAAACCCGTTACCTTACTACCTGGCGCTCACTTCCTAATATCTAACATCTAATATCTAAAATCACGATCTTTATCGTTGACCAGTCTTCTTTATTCCGGGAACATTCTCAGCTTCGCCTTTCGTTGCATCATAACATTGTATTTGTCCAACCTCACAACATAAAAAAATACAATGAAACATGATTCAGGTATTTTGGTAGAAATTGGTGTGAAGCAAACACAATTGAATTGAGATATCACTGTACGGTTGTCTTACAACAAGATAATAGGTGGTCACTTAGCACAAGCATAATATTAGGCCAGAATGTCAAATAACAACAACACCCAAAACAACGGAAACGGTTTCATATCAAGAAGAATGGGTAAACGTGCTGGAGATCCGCGGGGACGTTAGCGGAGACCAGCACTAGGAGGCGTTAAAAATAGTCTAGCCAGGGTGCATCCTCAAGCGCTCAATTTAGTTGTTAAGTGCTACCGGTGGACACAATTTTGACCAGAGCTACCAAAACAATAGCCTAGGAGAACTGAGCCAAACAGCCGATTTGAGTTGAAACTTGGCAGATGAAAGCCTTTTGAAGATTATGTCCAGACGGGCATTGCCACAATATCCTTCGTTTGAGATCATTCTTCTGATCTGGCCGTCAACGATGCACATTCGCAAACGGGCAGTTGGGCAGTGTTTTCGTGACTCTGTTTGCCAATTATGGCTGAATGCAACACATGTTCATCGGTGGTTTTCTGGAATGTTTAACTAAGCATTTTCTTTGAATTATGACCAAACTTACTACCGAATATGACAGTGACTCTGTACGGCAATCTCCAGACAACCTGAGTGAACTGCTCTTCCACGCTGTAAACTTGCCCAATTTTTTCACCAGTCGTTTATTTTGCAGGCTGCCCTGCAGGGTACACTAAAGTGGCGTTGCAGCATAAATAGACGAGGAAAACAATTGTAGATGCAGACGTCATGAACTTTCGGCTAATGAGGGGGCAACTGACCCTGATTGGATAAGCCCTGTGAAGACAGACGCCCTTTTGGTCTCGCATCATCGCATGTCTCATCAAAAGTATACACAGCTACAAATACCACCCTTTAAAATTCGCATGCATGCAAGCGATGTTCGATTTGTCTCAGTTAGGTTGGCCCCAGCAGCTAGTATATTTTGCAACTCTTTGGGTGTATCGTGCCAATTTCGAAGCTGGGCACCGTTTACTCTTTTCGACCCTTAACCGTCCTGAAGTGTGTAAACGTTTCCTTGAAGGTAGATAACGACAAACGGGGACCTGAAACCATTCGCTCAACTTTCGCGACTCCAGTCCGCTCTCTCCGGGATTATGAGGATCTTTCAATTTGAATTTCATGCCTATGGGGAATGGTCGTTTCTACCTGTCTTCCCTTTTTGCCTAATCCTTTCCCAAACGGCGGTCGAGATGTCTCAAGCTCTTCTACTTTCCTCGCCAGGCTCTCCTGAAGATAGGTGTGTTGTCGGCCACAACCCATTTTCCTGATCAATTGGAAGGCGTGAATATCGACCGTACATCAACACGAATGCTTACTTGCCTGCTGTTGGCCGAATCGATATGCTAACAACACCGTCGTCAGGTCCAGTTCCCAGTCATCCCCACTGCCGTCAGCCACTCCTCAATCATTTGGTTATTGGGCTTCGTCAGACCTTTTGTTTGCAGGTGTCAAGGTGCCGTCCTTAGCCGCTTGCTGTTCAGCCTCTATAAGCAACTCCTAAACTCTTGACTCTGAAAGCATGGCCCCTGATCCTTTAGGCTCATTTCTGATACCCCGCGGATGGCAGCGCCGTGATGCATGACCACTCTATTGATTGTCGTTGCCCGTTGATTTAGTACGGCTGCCGCCTAGACCCACCGCGACAGGTGTTCTGTCCTCATTACGATATACTGATTTCCACTGTTTGTCACCGGAGTGGGGCGCATACTATCAATGGACCGTAACTTTCCAACCTCTGATACAGCGATAGGTTCCATGGGGTGAGTTGCTCCTGTCGTATCCCCTTTCATCAGTTGGCACCGCTTACAGGGCACCACATAGTTCATCAATTCACTTATCATCCCTTGTTGGTAGGCCCTCTGACGAGGTAAGTTGTATCTCTTGGTGCGCCTTGTTTGTGCCATCTCGCGGCATTCGACGATCGGCTTTCGTCTCAAGACGCGAGGTATCTTGGGCAGCACAGCATCAGAATCGGTGGCATACCAGAATATTGGGCCAGTTCCACTCAAGCTCAGCCTATCGAAATGACTCTGGAACGCCTCCAGTTCTCTGTTTACCCCTGTTCTCAATACTTCTTCTACCCAACAAGGCGGCTGTAGTCTTTCCTAGTAAGGGATTCCGCGGATGTAGTTGCACCGAACTTCCGGGATTCAGTTCGACGATGAAGCCATTGGCGCCAAGCATGAACTTTGGGGCTTAGTCTTCAGCCTCTGATCTCGATAGCCAATCAGCGAGGGGGTTTTCTTTCCCTGGCGCGTGGCGGATCGTAAAAACACACTTCTTCAGTCGTAGTGCCCAGCGCGCGAGCTTTCCACGAGGATTTCTGGTGGTTCTGTTCCACTCTAAGTGTTTTTGATTAGTCACAGCACGAAACCTTAGTCCCAGCAAGAGTGGCCTTCACTTATCCAGGGCTCAGACAATCGTTGAACAATTCTTCTCAATGGTTGAGTACCTCCGCTCAGCGTCATTCAAGATATATTCGATGACCCAATCTTTCTGCTTCAGAACGGTACCGATACTAGCGTCCGTTGTGACAGTAAACATCTCTCCGACACTGGGCAGTTCGAGGATCAGCTGCTGATCCTTTGATGTGTTGGAAAATCTCGTGCACCTAGCTTGTCTATTAGAACTTTCTATTTTAACGCAACAAGTCGTACGGTGGACAGGCAATCGCATTAAAATTTTTGACAAATCAAATGCGGTATGCTGCTCATCCTGGAAACTGCCGTAAGGGGCAATTTGAATTCAGGACCACAGAGTCCTGAATGTTAGCCAGCTTTTCCTGAAGTGAGTTAACCTACCCTTGATACAGTTTACAACTGAGTAATTTCACCGAACTTCGAACCAGCTGTGTCTTGGCTTTATATATCGGCAAGTCAGCTTTCAGAATAAGCTGCAATATGGCTTCAGGTGAATGACAAGTCCTGATTCTGAAAGGCTGTGTGCGACGTTATCTTTCCCTCAGACGGCAACACTGTAGTTTCTCCGTTAAACGAAGCATCAAGCCTTGGAAACTGAATAGTGGCCCCGTCCTCTCGAAATTTCCTGAAATTTCTTTAAACATAAAACGTTAATGAAGGAGCTATACCAAGAAATTCCATTATTACCTCACCAATCCACGCTCCATCTGATGTGGGGAAGGTGCGTGTACACCAGACCAGGTACTACTTGTATGCTTCGTCAGTATTATATACCGTCACACTATGACCAAGGAACAACAGTCATCTAGGAGGGCACCATATCCTTATCAGCATTGAGTGAAGTCGTTGTGTTTAAAATTTATTAGGGAGGAACCATTGACTGATTTTATTGGATGAAGGCGAAATCGTTGCAGCTTGTTTTAGGCGTGTTCGGGGGTTGTTTCACACCTTATGAAGAATGATCGTTAACTTCTGTGGTGCTGTCGTAACCCGAAATTTCACATGCTATTTTTTCTAGCTGTAGGTCAGGAGATACCTTCGTCCTTCTTGACAGATATTGGCGGTGTCCCGCCAAAACTCTTGAGCAGTTACCAAGTAGGAGAACGATTTCCAAACACTTGAGCTCGGCTCAGCCCAGTTCATCGAAGGTCACTACGAAGCAGGAATATCGCGAAGTTTCTTTGTCGTGGAGCTCCAAATATCTACTTAGACTGCAGCATACGGAACTCAGAGGATAAAAATGTATATGTAAATGTGTAATGCACAAGTATATGCACAAGTATATGTTTGGCGCTGTGTTCGGGCATAAGTTGGCAGCTAGCATGAACGTTCCGACATCCTCGTGGAGTCAGCATTGTACGGGATATTTTCGGTAAACCACCGTTTGCTCAGTAGTCCGTCGGGTGTAGAATGGAGGGGCTGATTGTAAGACAAGTGTTGGCTAAGGGTGGGTGGTTACAACAATAGAAATGTGTCTACAGAAGAAGACCAGAAATTGAAACAAAAGATTTAACAAACGGTACCGTAGGAGGAATTACTTTTTAGGGTTGGAAGAGGAACAGATTGATTTCCTGAGAATGAGCCTAGAAAAACCGATCTTGTCCTTACTTGCGGATAGTATGATTACTGAATTGAATATTCTCCTCAGGTAGCTTAGTTAGAGGAGGATTGTGTTCTCGGAAGAACTTTTCTAGTGCTTATTTAACTTAGTCAAATGGCTTTCGTTCAGGTATCTGGAGTTCGGCCGAGCTAAGTTTCGTCAAGCCGTTTGCATTTTAACAACCCCTTTAAAGTCTTAATCAGCTGAATTCCAGAACTTTTATGCTTCAAAAAAAAGCTTAGTGGTGCCACACTGCCATCCTTTCCATTAGCATAAAGCACAACTGAAAGTTGTGTAAAACATTTTTAACAGTTTTCAATTAGTTTGGTGTTCTTGGTAAAGCAAGGATCCTCGGCTGGAACAACACATTACAGATGAGGTCTGTCACACGCCTAGCAGAAAAGTACCACTTGAGAGACGTACTACTGACTGAGGATATCTTTCTTTCCCAGACATGTTTAGACTTTAAAAGGGAAACTAATTTCTTCCAACTCCTTTTTAACTAATAAGAGGCTGTATTGTATATTGTATTGATTCGTCTTCAATTTGTGTCAGCTCGTAATTTACTGTCAAGCTGTTTGACTCATTATCTAGACGCCTACATTACTGGAATCCCGTCAGCGTTTCAGTGACCAGTTTGAGCTATGCTCTACGCTTGTCGTGTTTTGTCGTTTGACTGTGGACCTTTCCTCATTGAGTTGTACACCTTATGTTCATAATATCCCTCTTTTGGTTTTAGTTACTCAGTTTTTCCTCCTCTGTTTTAGTTTCGTTACACAGTTTTTCATTTAGTGATTTAAACATCATTCTCACTTTCAAGGCTGACAAATAGGATTATCCACAGCGTGGTAGCTGGAAGACTGTTGTATTTAAGACAGATGAGGATTGTGAAGCAGTCTGTCTTTTGCTGACTTCCTCATCACAAGGTTGTCAAAGATACGACGGGGTGTCTAGTTTAGAAGAAACTAACGGATGCGAACCGAATTCCGATCTATTGTAAAACCCATCCATTTTTTAAAACACAGGTTTTAAGCATAAAAACACCACGCAAGACGCGAAAAACATCTATACAACGTCCTTCAAAAATGGTTGATTGAGGAAAGCAGCTAAAGTAATTACACTACCCAAAGAAAAACAACTCCACTGTACTCTTGTTCTTCGACAATTTGTCTTAATAATTGGGAAACAAACCTGTGAGAAACATTAAAACCCAAAGAACAGAAAAAGCTGAAAATGACCGATATCGCTGCCAATGAGAGGGTTTTAACAAACGACTGGAGATTAGCTTCCTAAACAGAATCTACTAGACTGAAAGAAGACACAATCAATTGTCCCCTATCAGCATTCATTATGAATACAGACTAAATCATCCGTGTACTGTTGACCACGTGTCTACTGCTGCATTACTTTGATCATGCATATGAGACTGGAACAGACATCTGATTTGATTGCTGTTTATGTTAAAGGGTGATTTTGCAGCCTTCAGGAATTGGAACTAGCTGACTGGTCCCAAGTTAGCCGAAACCGCTGGTGAATTAGCTGAGGACTTTGAGCACCCACAGTAGGACTGACGTCAGTTGATTTGAGACGATGCCCACAGTTGAAACAAGAGTACAAAGCACATAAAAGTATAGATGCTGGGCCGTATATTACTCATAAGGTTGCTGAAAAATTTTCGACAGCCAACGACCAGTTTTACCCTTCTAGTGGCTCATCAGATGGGTGCAGTTTCCGTCAATCTCAAACTTGAACGCGAAATGCAAGAAATTAGCGAACTACACTCATTTACCTACCAATTTGGTTTTGCGGGAAACTCACGTGGAACCCAGCTGAAACTCTCGCTTATGTCATTTTCAAACACACTCAGGTGTATGAAAACGTCATAAACGAGGGATTCAGCTGCGTTCTAGATGAGTATCCAGCAAAACCAAATTTGTTTGCAAATGAGTGTATTACGCTAATAGATGCCAGGTATTTAATTGAAACTGCAAGGCGCAAACTGTACACGAAATATTGGATGGAGAAATAACCTTATGATAGTCATAACGTGACCACCTGTCGTGGTTTCTGTGCTTGATGGAGGAGCAACACTATATCCTGTCTAAGCGAAAGCAAACCACGGTGTTGTTCAGCCACTCGTGGTCAAACGACAGTGTTCAACCACAGGACGGAAGGTCACAGATTCGAAAATCAGAGTTTCTAAGCTGCTGAAGATTCTTAGCAAGGATATAACAGCTGTAACATTGCTTCTCTGCTTTCCAGAATGGATTATTTCCATTGACAGGAAGAAATCTCTCAACTGACAAAATAAAAATAACTCCGAAAACAAACCGAAGTGGATACAAACAAGAGGGTCGAAACTCAGGTAAACAAATTCGTAGAAACTGATTTGGAATTTGGGCGCACTTGGTCAATTAAATTAAGAGAACTTGGACTGCAGCGCAAATTAATTGGACCGCAAGAAGCAGTGCTTAATAAGGCCTAAAAACAAAACCAAACGAACAGTTAATGTTTTGAAAAAAATTAGTGCACAAACTGGCTAATTAAGTCGGGGAAAAAGTCTCCAAAATTAGCTTTTTATTGCCCCGACGGAGAACACATAAGATATGACAAAAGAAAATCAACCATCCTCTTGAAGCTAGCATGAAGTAGCGTTTTATCCAAGCTTTCCAGAAAGACATATAAGTTGCTCCTGAAAACTGTCCAAGTACAATAAGAAGGGGGGAAGCATACGCCCATTGGTGTGCTGATGATTTCTCCTGGAAAGGTGTGAAACGCTTGCAAACCATTTGTAAACGTGAACAAGCCTACGAAATGCCACCATTTTGGTTTCTTAGAGGCACGCATCAGATTAAAAGGGTTTTCTGGACTTGGTAGTTAAACGAGAACAAACGGTTGGACTACACAAACTATGGAAAACTCTCGACTGTTGGAAAGTCAGTCCATTCTACAGGCACAACAGAAGTATGTAACAAGTATGCACTAACTTTCTAGGGAGGATATTGCGGTAGTTTCGGTCGACAAGAATAGATGTTCTGTCTAAAAGGAATCAGTTATCTAAACCTTTTTGAAATCGGGCATAGACGTGGATTAATTGACTGTTCTTAAAACAAGAATGATATGTCCGGTATGGAAACTAGTTAAAGAGGAAATAGTCGCAGTGGTAAGTATAGTGGTGTTAGGATCAATTCCGTCAGATCACTAGTCGAAGCACGACAAAGTACATCAAAGATAAACAGCAAAAACGTGGTCGGATTTTCTGCCCAACTAATGTGTTTGGAAATGGTTTCAGTTATTTTACGAATCCATTTAATTAAGGCCGTCTTTCTGGAAAATCCAAAACCTTCATTGAAAATGGTTTCGGAACTGAAAGCTGACAGTGGGTTATCTGATTCGTGCACAGACCGGTCAGCTGTCGCTTGGATTCGGATGCGAAATTCAAACACAACAGCGATATTACAGCTGTCGCTTGGATTCGGATGCGAAATTTAAGCACAACAGCGATATTCTTTATTATCATGGTGCTCATAGAATCTCTTACAGGAGAAAGTATTTGTGATAGAACCGAGAAGATTATTCAAAGCTCACACAGTAGTGACCAAGTGTAATTTAAGTCCCTCAAGATTACCATATTTTGTAAGCATCGGAAGACTAATTAGTAAACAGCACGGCAGCACATTTCTAGGTTATCAGACACTTGTTTAATCATTGAATTTTGCTGAATAATATTTGATTGAAATGAGCAGTTGTTTATATAAAGTATTACGAAAAACGTCTGACTACGGAAGACCGACAGAAAAGGCTTTGTCGGAGGAATACACAGTTTTCCGAGTAAAATAGCAGCAATAAAAGCATACAATGGAAAATTCTTGTGGACGACCCTATCGCGTGACTGGTGTCGTCAGGAACTTGCCTTTTCGATGACAACGGGAGACGATAGGCTAAATCAAAGTGGATCAACTATTATCCTCTGAAATATTCGTGCTTAAGCTTCAATGTTAAAGTTCAAGATTTGTTTTGAAGTCCAGCTAGCAACATCCTATTTTTCCTTCCTATCCTAACATGGTATCCACTCCAGCGTTGTTGACACCCTCCAGTTCTGATAGTATTATAAACCCTGATACCATTTCGTGGTTCCTAAATAGCGAAGTTCAACTGACTGAATTATACTATACTGGGTAATATACCAAGTGTCACCTCTTCCATACTTTGTGCAGTTTGGCTGAGAATGACATGTCTAAGGCGTCTTCCCGTAACCAGAAGATATCAGCTGCCCTTACCGGAGCACCATTCGCTTTTCTATCCCAATGGTCTTTCTGGTACTTAGGAATTATTTTTTAATTAATACAGCCGGTTGACCTGTGGCTCACACCTTTTCAAGCGTACCTTATATGCGCGCCCAAAGAGATATTCTTGACCGATAAGTGAAGGCTAGTGGGATTCCCCGTCCCAGTCACATCTGTTGTGGGAAATGCATAGTAGTTTTGTAAACGGCGCTCATATAGGACAACATGTGCTTAGATGGTGTCTGATCAAATTCATATGGTTTGCTTACGGCATTCGTCTCATGTAGTGGGCTTTTTCTGCTTCCAGGATGCGGTTTAGTTTGTGCGGGATGGTACTCTAAACATCGGCCGTCGTTGTTTAGGTGCACTCACTCTTCAATCAACATCTCGACAAGAAAAGAAACGTAGTGGATTTCCTGGAGATTCTGAGTGAAGGATCAACGACATCTACGTATTCGAGTAAATTTTGGTTGACGGACTTGGTGATCGTTTATATGGGCAAGTATTTGGGCTGTCTAACAACAGAGGCATCTAATGACGATCGCAAGTATTTGGGCTGTCTAACAACAGAGGTTCTAATGACAATGATGCACATCAGTCTGGGCACTGGTGCAGCCTTTCAATTTCACAGTTACTCTCAGTTTACTGTTAAATAACTTGATTGTCTGAGAGTACTCAGTTTAGAACACTGGGTGCTTAGAAGTGGTCATGCGCGATTCATATTAACACGTAGGCATTGAATGATGATGATAACGTGATAAGTCTTTATCGACTTACTGGATGAGACAAAATGCGGACCAACAAATTTCTTTCGTTTTAGGTAACCTGTTGCGCTTTCGCCCTTTAACTAGCTTCAGAAACGTGTATTCCTTGATACCTCAAGGACCAGAACCATGAGTTCGGTATACGAAACTGGGGAGCACACCTGTCGCAGATCTTCCGTAAACGAAAGATGGTGTGTCTAAACGTTTGCACAATAATGAGCATTCCTTATACCAAACACGGACTCGCCAACAATGCGAAGTTGTCAAGCGGAACAGCAAACCGTCGCAGGTGATGCACTGGTTTCACAAGGGTCATAAAAAAGGGCCCACAGCCTTTCCCAGCCATTTCTTTACTGGTGGGTTAGTTTTTTCCAGAAACACCTAAAGTTTTATTAGCCCTTATCCAAAATCCGTTCCCTAAGCTTCATACCAAAGTTTTGAGTTCGCAAGTTGAATACCCATTGTTGCCACTTGTTGGGGTTACGCAGTTTGGACAGTCTTGGATACGCAGTGGTCTCCACTTCCTGATACACTCTACTAGAGCACTAAGGGCTTTTGAATTTGTATTAGTGCATTGACTCTCGTCAAAGTGCCACTTGATATTCCGAATTTTTAAAATTATACTGCAAGAAAGATGAAGGCGATTTGTTAGATGTTAAATAGAGACTTTCAGGTGCACGTTGCACGAATGACAAGTAGGAACTGGAAACTAATTTTAATCAGCAACCTCCTGCTCAATGGAGACATGCCTTTTCCTTCACATCCCATGTGGATCTCTTACTTCAAAATAGTCCATATGCCCTTGCTCCTTCTTCCATCGATTTACACCAATAGCCTAAATTGCAGAAGGAAATCAAATTTTGGCACTACGTAGAAGTCACACAGACAGCTCTCTAATGGCACTGACGGTATCACCTATTATGCCATTCAGCAGAGGTGAGGTGAGGGAGCTTTGAGGTTCGAAAGCTTAATCGTGAAGAGCGGGCCTCTTTTCAGCTAAGAAGGTAGAGTGTCTCCCTCAACAAGAGGAAGGCTTGTGGTTGCACCCCGTCATTTGAAGTATATTTCAGTCTAAGCCACGTGTACCTCGATTGCTTATATAAAAATCGACAACCAAACTACGGGCCATAGTTCGGACATCTGTCTATGATCAACAGAAAATCCTGGTTGAAGGATACCGAGGAAGTTCATGGTCACCTCCTCAGCCAGGTGTGAAGGGGTCCTAAACATATCCGAAAACATCTGTGAGGTCAACCGGACTTATGCTCTACAACTTTGTGGCAACAAAACGGGGACTGTGAGAAAAAACGTTTAGCGTAGATGTAACCAGTAAGAAATTCTCGAATTTTTCTAAAACCTATATTAGTCAAAATATATAATGTGAGGGTTGCTGCCATTACTACCTACAAATGTTGC
Source organism: Clonorchis sinensis (assembly GCA_003604175.2). NCBI lineage: Eukaryota > Metazoa > Platyhelminthes > Trematoda > Opisthorchiida > Opisthorchiidae > Clonorchis > Clonorchis sinensis. The sequence continues at coordinate 103,159,433 of CM030370.1, read as the reverse complement.
AGAGAATATCCTCATAGTTACTGGACACTTATGCGGCTGACTTATAGCGCGAGTAGTAACATATGTGGATTCTCTGCAGTAGTTCAGTTTTGTTGTACTCAGTCTTGAAAGAGCGAAAACATAATAGTAGCGAACAAAGTTCATGTAACTGTGGAGGATTGGTTGATGGCAGACCCCTCCATATCCCAATTTGGGAACGGTACTCTTTTGGTGGCGAGCGTGAAGTCTTCCAGGTGCACTTCTGGACCTCATTCACATATTATTTATTTGTTCTAAACTAGTTTTATTAGACATTATTATGAGTTTCGTGAACTGACATCAAGTAAAAATTCTTTGGGGGTCATATAAAGTTGCGTTTGCCGGGATTATTTAAGATGTTTAGCCGACATTATTCCCAGCTTGGATCCTAGCGCAGCCGCGTTGAATTTGTTTAAGGGCTGGGCAAGCAAATTATTTTGCCAAAATAAAGAAAAATCTTAGGTTAACGAACAAATGTTGCCTACGACTGCTAGAAAACTTTGCATAAAATGCATCTACGTTTTGCTCGATACTCTGCTTAACCAAAAATACCTCCCTTAGTAGCCAATCTTCCAAGATAGAGCGCATAGAATTTCACCCATAAGATAAGGTTTGTTTTTAAACTTACTCAGCTGATGTGTGATTCTTTAGCATGAAATAAATCATCAGGAGCCCTGAAGCTAGTTTGAGCTAGCAAGTATCCAAGTAGGGTGTTTTGCTTGTCCAGAGGCGCGCTACGCACATAATTAGATTGTCCAGTGATAAAAGTCAAGTATCACAGCACGGAAATATTTCCATGGTTTGAGCGATACCGGGGACCGGTGAGTTGACAGGACGGAAAATCTGAATGGTAGATCCCGCTGACTCCTTCGGTTTAATAAAAAATGCACTACTTTTCATTGTTTCAAACGCCTGTGCGTTGCCTAGGCAAATGGCACTCTCACAAGGAATTTGACTGACGCTAGCGAGATTCCTGTGTTGGAACTCTAATGTAGTGAACGCGAAGCTTTCCAAACAGTGATCTACCTTACTAGTTTATATCATGTCAAACTAAATGCGGATCAATGGTGAGTTACTTTCAAAACATTACTGTTTGAAGCGAACTGCTATTGAGTAATGCGGGTCCCGCAGAATAGCAGGGATGGTGTACGGTACAGACAATAAAGCTGACAAACATGGAAATGCTTCATCAGTATGCAATGTTTTATCAATTTGGAACGCACCTGGTATTGAACAAACGTGTAAGTGCGTGCCATGAAATCTGGGCTTTATCTGCATTCGTACAGTTACCGAGGGTAACTATGACTTATGTTTTTACTATGTAACGTCTATTTACCTAAACACTACTTTAACATTAAAAAGAAAAATATCTTCCAAAACGTGCTTCCATGAGTGGAATAGAGGATGCTTTGTCTGGAAGCGATGTATCATAAGCTTCAATCGGTCTAAATTCGTCGTACATGGAACTATGGGTCGATGTTTCCAATTAACGCTACCTGTCTTTTGGTTCAAGGTGTGTTCTAAATTCATTTAAGAAACCAGTGCAAATTACTTGCTACTCTATGCTGAATACAGATCAAACACGTAGAAGTTTCTAAAAGCCCATTCGTGCCATGCTTCTTGTCGCAGTAGGTTGATTCCATGTCAGTGTATTCTTCAGCGGCCGTCTGTGTAGAGTGGTCGTTTAAGGCCTGTCTAGTTAGATTTACATAATCATTGTTATGGAATCAGTGCTTTCCAGCTTCATGTACATTTGGAGTAAAAGGTCCTAAAACACAGTTATTTATCTACTCACCTTTTCTTAAACAGGTTGACTCCCCTTGTAAAGATTCAGATTAGATGGCAATCATGCCTGCCGACACATATTCGGGACGGAGAAACTACTACTTCTTCTGTATAGTACTTGAACGAAACTTTAACTGACTATCGGAGTTGCACTCTTCTGGTTAATAACTGAATAATTACGAAGAAATTGGTGCTTTGCTATGATACTGTCTTCAGACCGCTCGTTTTTGGGAAAGCCTAATTCATCATCGCGATTTTTTTCGTCTCCAAACTGGCAAATACAGTTTGCTGCTCAGTATTAGCACAATGGAATTGATTTCTCGAGAGCCACGACGTTTTCAGAGTTAGCACTCCATAGTGAGGAATAGCACAATGGAATTGATTTCTCGAGAGCCATGACGTTTTCAGAGTTAGCACTCCGTAGTGTAGAAGTTTTATGTATAATGAATTAAATCAAACAAATTGCAAAAAATAGACAGATTTGGGTTATTTTTTGGCTTAGGCACACATACAACAAGGTGTAACATTTTGGCGTAAAAAGTTTTATTCCTTTCGCAAAGGGTTTGCAAATAAAAGCATTGTGAGTCCAAGTTGCGGTATACAACGGTGCGTACATCCACGACCATCTGTTAAAATGCATGATGCTACATTGGTCCTACACGAGGCTGTGCATTTTGACATTATAACTAAGTTGATAGTTGTGTGGCGAATTTACCCGCCAGTTAACCATAAAAGTGCTTATTCTTTCGAGATGGTTAGTATATACATTGTGTTTTACTACCAATTTTGAGCAGAATGGAAATGTTTGGGTAAATAAGACGAACAGCGACAAAGCATTTAGGATCATTTTGCAAAATCATGACTTAAATAACAAGCTGAAGGTTATGATTTTCCACTTGTTCAACTGACATTTTAGCCCGTGAAAATGAGAAATTCAGTCGTTTCAGTCCAACTTTGGATGAGTAACTGCGCAATACAATCGGTTTACTAGCTTCAGCAAATACGCTGAACAGGGTACCACGGAAAATGATACCGGGGACGAGGAAGAAAAAGCGGTACTGCTCTCCTACTAACTTCAAAATACGTGCTAATTTACTGTACACACATTTAATATCTATATATCTTACTAGCGGTAGATGGCTGCATGAAGTACCCATGGATTCATAAGATTACCAATTGTTCGGTTTGTCGCTCTTACGGACGACAAGCAACGGTCGTTGATATTATCGTCAGCCTTTATCTCATAGCCCCTTAGTACAGGTACCACCCTCTAATGACAAAGCTATTGGTCTGCCTCGCCGCTGTTCGCAACACAAGGGTTTCTATTGTACCAGCAACGTCTGTCAAATGCGTGAATGTTACCAGCAATTTTTCGTTTTCGGGCTCAAATGTTAACACAAATGTATATGTTTAACTCAAACAAATACTCTTAAGTATTTTTTCCGAGTTGCTGCGAAATGGATTTCTATCTCAGTGGCCTAACTCGTTCTCGGGGAGTTTTCTCATCCGAAGTCTCAGCACTCGAGTGCGCAAGACAAGGTAAAGGGACATATGCCTGTGACCAACCAGACGAAATGGATGCTGACAATTTTTGAACCCATCAGAGTAGCCTAATTATTTTATCGGATTCGAGTTTACCAAGTTTCACTTTTTCACTCAAAAGGTGTTCTATCTTATAGGTAAACTCCATGTTTCAATTTGTTTTGTGTTCTTTTCTAATTCTTAGCAAAGCATGTTTGAGGAATAAGCGAGAAATCCGCAAATGGAACTTTTCCAATGATAATTATGAATAGTGCAATTCACCAATGGGTGGTTGATCCAGGTCACGGCTGAAATGCACTTAAACGGGGTAAATCCACCCAACGTTTACACCACGTGACTTGGCGTTTTTTTCAGTTCCCTCTGTGTTGACATTTCAAGGATAGGCACATGTAGGGTAAGGGTTGCTTTTTTGTTGATCAGATGACCGATTTTTTGTAGAATGGAGAGATTCTAACGTTATAGATATAGTTACAAGGGTGATGAAAATTTGTTCAGAGCTATATATAGAGTTTTGCTATTTTGAGATTTAAAAAACTCAAAAACCGGAATTTAAGTGGGGTTTTACCCAGCATCTTATTCACATATGTCGATATGTTATGCAATATACGGCAATTTTATTCCTTATAGAATCTTTAATAAAAATTTGGACATGCGATGAATTTGTTGTTGTTTCGTTGAGAGACACTTGCCGGGGAAACTGCCTTAGACGCAACTACCTTACAGCCTTATTAATTTAACTGCCTCAAGTAAAGGAAGAAATTAAAATTTTTACAAGTCAGCCCATCTGTTGCACAATTTGGCTAGTAGGTTTGAGATTAATTTATGAAAAATCCTCTCTTGATTGTAAATGCAATAAACTAATCGATCGGATTCAATCAAGAAAATTTACTGATTGAATTGGAGTAACGGTAGGTGAAGCATCCAACGTTGTGGTAAAGCTTTCCGAGGGTTTATAAAATCAAGTTACTGCACGCAAATGAAACAGAAAACGAGTCAGCAACTATATGTTCTAGTCGGTCTGATCATGGGATTTGGTGCTTAGCATCAGTGAGTACGACTGAGTGAGTGTGCAGTCTATAAATGCCTGTGTGTGTATTGATTGCTCTTCTCTTTAGCTAACTACTAATCATGCACACAATCAAATGTGACGCAAACATGCTGTCACAACTCAGTCAACACGTGTTAGATGCCTTTGGCTAACCTAAAGACATAGAATCCTGCCTATAACCTTTTCAACAAGATTTTTCGGCAGGTTCCAAGCGTCCCTGACATTCCTGACCAAGAATGGTTGATCAACAAATACAGGACAGTTCCTGGTTAGGGTCTCTGGATATGCCGGTTTCACCATTCGAATTTTTTTCAAGTGAAACAATTCAACGATGTGTAGCAGACAAAGCTTGTGTGGTGGTAGAAAGCCTGCTTTGCACGCCGGAGTTGACATCGTGGCACGGTCACCAATAAGAATACTGATGGGCGCTAACAAGACTGATATCTGAGTAAGATGTTCACCATTTGGGGATGCACTAAACCTAATAATCGTGCGTAAACAGAAGTAGGACCGTTACGATAGACCAATGTGAGGATAACAAATCTCTTCAGCATGGGATGAAATCTATACCTTCCGAAAGTATTACCTAAACGTAGAAGGCATTTTTCGCAACACTACTGATTTGCGTGAAGCTTGATTTATGAACAATTGTTTCCATCAATAATAATGTCGGAGAAAATTAAATTTAACCGTGTGACAGCTATATTAGGCAAAATTTTACGCTTGTTTTGTGATAAAAAGTTTTCTTCGGGTTTCTTAGGACTTTCTGTCATACTGCATCCTAGGCATATATGTGGTGAAATTCGAGGAGTTAGAAACATTACCATTTGGGTGGCTACTTGCTGCCTCCCATAGAAGGAGAACAGAAACAATTGGTCTCATTCATGGTACAGCTGACCAAATAATGCAATGCGGAGCGCGAAATTCGGAAGCTTATTCGTGATAGACGTATGTCATCTGGTACCTCCTACCGCCTTGTGGGTCAGACTTTTGAGTCAAAGGCTCAAGGTGGGGTACCTCAACCAAACCCTGTTCCTCGGCCTGGGTAACCGGGAAGTATCATTTGCCCACGCAGTTCCCTGTCCACCGACGCCCCTCCCCAACCCTTTCCCACCACACAAGCAAACGTCACTGGATCCCTTAACTTTCGGTTATCTGACCAAAAGGTTTTATGCTCATCATGTTTTCAGGCAACTGAATGTGCTGCACCAGGCCGCCTCATGTTCCAGTTGCTACGATATTCGAGATATCGTGATACATGTATATTCGTAATGGACTACTCATAAGGTTGCTGAAAACTGTTCGACAGCCCACGACCGGTTTCGCCCTTCTTGGGGCTCATCAGGTAGGCGCAGTCCCCGAGTTTCCGTCAACCTTATGTTCTACTTGAACCCAAATTGCACTGTTTTCGAGAAATACACTCATTTGCATATCAATTTGGTTTTTGCGAGAGACTCACCTGGAACCCAGCTGAATCTCCCGTTTGCGATGTTTTCAGGCAACTGAATGTGCTGCACCAGGCCGCCTCATGTTCCAGTTGCTACGATATTCGAGATATCGTGATACATGTATATTCGTAATGGACTACTCATAAGGTTGCTGAAAACTGTTCGACAGCCCACGACCGGTTTCGCCCTTCTTGGGGCTCATCAGGTAGGCGCAGTCCCCGAGTTTCCGTCAACCTTATGTTCTACTTGAACCCAAATTGCACTGTTTTCGAGAAATACACTCATTTGCATATCAATTTGGTTTTTGCGAGAGACTCACCTGGAACCCAGCTGAATCTCCCGTTTGCGATGTTTTCAGGCAACTGAATGTGCTGCACCAGGCCGCCTCATGTTCCAGTTGCTACGATATTCGAGATATCGTGATACATGTATATTCGTAATGGACTACTCATAAGGTTGCTGAAAACTGTTCGACAGCCCACGACCGGTTTCGCCCTTCTTGGGGCTCATCAGGTAGGCGCAGTCCCCGAGTTTCCGTCAACCTTATGTTCTACTTGAACCCAAATTGCACTGTTTTCGAGAAATACACTCATTTGCATATCAATTTGGTTTTTGCGAGAGACTCACCTGGAACCCAGCTGAATCTCCCGTTTGCGATGTTTTCAGGCAACTGAATGTGCTGCACCAGGCCGCCTCATGTTCCAGTTGCTACGATATTCGAGATATCGTGATACATGTATATTCGTAATGGACTACTCATAAGGTTGCTGAAAACTGTTCGACAGCCCACGACCGGTTTCGCCCTTCTTGGGGCTCATCAGGTAGGCGCAGTCCCCGAGTTTCCGTCAACCTTATGTTCTACTTGAACCCAAATTGCACTGTTTTCGAGAAATACACTCATTTGCATATCAATTTGGTTTTTGCGAGAGACTCACCTGGAACCCAGCTGAATCTCCCGTTTGCGATGTTTTCAGGCAACTGAATGTGCTGCACCAGGCCGCCTCATGTTCCAGTTGCTACGATATTCGAGATATCGTGATACATGTATATTCGTAATGGACTACTCATAAGGTTGCTGAAAACTGTTCGACAGCCCACGACCGGTTTCGCCCTTCTTGGGGCTCATCAGGTAGGCGCAGTCCCCGAGTTTCCGTCAACCTTATGTTCTACTTGAACCCAAATTGCACTGTTTTCGAGAAATACACTCATTTGCATATCAATTTGGTTTTTGCGAGAGACTCACCTGGAACCCAGCTGAATCTCCCGTTTGCGATGTTTTCAGGCAACTGAATGTGCTGCACCAGGCCGCCTCATGTTCCAGTTGCTACGATATTCGAGATATCGTGATACATGTATATTCGTAATGGACTACTCATAAGGTTGCTGAAAACTGTTCGACAGCCCACGACCGGTTTCGCCCTTCTTGGGGCTCATCAGGTAGGCGCAGTCCCCGAGTTTCCGTCAACCTTATGTTCTACTTGAACCCAAATTGCACTGTTTTCGAGAAATACACTCATTTGCATATCAATTTGGTTTTTGCGAGAGACTCACCTGGAACCCAGCTGAATCTCCCGTTTGCGATGTTTTCAGGCAACTGAATGTGCTGCACCAGGCCGCCTCATGTTCCAGTTGCTACGATATTCGAGATATCGTGATACATGTATATTCGTAATGGACTACTCATAAGGTTGCTGAAAACTGTTCGACAGCCCACGACCGGTTTCGCCCTTCTTGGGGCTCATCAGGTAGGCGCAGTCCCCGAGTTTCCGTCAACCTTATGTTCTACTTGAACCCAAATTGCACTGTTTTCGAGAAATACACTCATTTGCATATCAATTTGGTTTTTGCGAGAGACTCACCTGGAACCCAGCTGAATCTCCCGTTTGCGATGTTTTCAGGCAACTGAATGTGCTGCACCAGGCCGCCTCATGTTCCAGTTGCTACGATATTCGAGATATCGTGATACATGTATATTCGTAATGGACTACTCATAAGGTTGCTGAAAACTGTTCGACAGCCCACGACCGGTTTCGCCCTTCTTGGGGCTCATCAGGTAGGCGCAGTCCCCGAGTTTCCGTCAACCTTATGTTCTACTTGAACCCAAATTGCACTGTTTTCGAGAAATACACTCATTTGCATATCAATTTGGTTTTTGCGAGAGACTCACCTGGAACCCAGCTGAATCTCCCGTTTGCGATGTTTTCAGGCAACTGAATGTGCTGCACCAGGCCGCCTCATGTTCCAGTTGCTACGATATTCGAGATATCGTGATACATGTATATTCGTAATGGACTACTCATAAGGTTGCTGAAAACTGTTCGACAGCCCACGACCGGTTTCGCCCTTCTTGGGGCTCATCAGGTAGGCGCAGTCCCCGAGTTTCCGTCAACCTTATGTTCTACTTGAACCCAAATTGCACTGTTTTCGAGAAATACACTCATTTGCATATCAATTTGGTTTTTGCGAGAGACTCACCTGGAACCCAGCTGAATCTCCCGTTTGTGATGTTTTCAGGCAACTGAATGTGCTGCACCAGGCCGCCTCATGTTCCAGTTGCTACGATATTCGAGATATCGTGATACATGTATATTCGTAATGGACTACTCATAAGGTTGCTGAAAACTGTTCGACAGCCCACGACCGGTTTCGCCCTTCTTGGGGCTCATCAGGTAGGCGCAGTCCCCGAGTTTCCGTCAACCTTATGTTCTACTTGAACCCAAATTGCACTGTTTTCGAGAAATACACTCATTTGCATATCAATTTGGTTTTTGCGAGAGACTCACCTGGAACCCAGCTGAATCTCCCGTTTGTGATGTTTTCAGGCAACTGAATGTGCTGCACCAGGCCGCCTCATGTTCCAGTTGCTACGATATTCGAGATATCGTGATACATGTATATTCGTAATGGACTACTCATAAGGTTGCTGAAAACTGTTCGACAGCCCACGACCGGTTTCGCCCTTCTTGGGGCTCATCAGGTAGGCGCAGTCCCCGAGTTTCCGTCAACCTTATGTTCTACTTGAACCCAAATTGCACTGTTTTCGAGAAATACACTCATTTGCATATCAATTTGGTTTTTGCGAGAGACTCACCTGGAACCCAGCTGAATCTCCCGTTTGTGATGTTTTCAGGCAACTGAATGTGCTGCACCAGGCCGCCTCATGTTCCAGTTGCTACGATATTCGAGATATCGTGATACATGTATATTCGTAATGGACTACTCATAAGGTTGCTGAAAATTCTTCGACAGCCCACGACCGGTTTCGCCCTTCTTGGGGCTCATCAGGTAGGCGCAGTCCCCGAGTTTCCGTCAACCTTATGTTCTACTTGAACCCAAATTGCACTGTTTTCGAGAAATACACTCATTTGCATATCAATTTGGTTTTTGCGAGAGACTCACCTGGAACCCAGCTGAATCTCCCGTTTGTGATGTTTTCAGGCAACTGAATGTGCTGCACCAGGCCGCCTCATGTTCCAGTTGCTACGATATTCGAGATATCGTGATACATGTATATTCGTAATGCACTACTCATAAGGTTGCTGAAAATTCTTCGACAGCCCACGACCGGTTTCGCCCTTCTTGGGGCTCATCAGGTAGGCGCAGTCCCCGAGTTTCCATCAACCTTATGTTCTACTTGAACCCAAATAGGACTGTTTTCGAGAAATACACTCATTCGCATATCAATTTGGTTTTTGCGAGAGACTCACCTGGAACTCAGCTGAATCTCATTCGCCTTTAGACGCATGAACGCCTAGTAGTAATTGTGTATTCAACTTAGTTTACTAGGCAATGTTATTGCTACAGTACTTAATCTGCTTGTACCATATTACAAGGTTATGTTGAAAAGTGTGCTTATTCGACCCGCTGCAACACTAGTCAACATTGGAGCATCGACCGGTACACGTCATTAGATGAACACCCTGGACCTAATCAAGTTGCCAACAAACTAACACTTGAAATTCTGTGACGCTTTACCAAACCGGATGTACGTAGTCAAAGAAGATACAGCCTAAGTAATGTGGCTGAAACTCTCCGATGGAAGTGGCTCACGTGGCCTTCCCTGTGCTTGGGTGAAGTTGCTAAAAGGTGGCTGTTTGCAGTAGAATCTGTCCCGTTAATTTCTTTCCAGACTGTCTGGCTTAGTTCTGGATGAGTAAGCTTCCAAGTTGTTCTTGTTGAGCTACTTCAAGTCAGTCTTTTCGTCGGTCGTTCAGTCAGTACCTGGCTTTAGTTAAATGGATTGACCTTCTTGTAAGGTACTAGAACCTCATTGTTATTCATTGGTGCTGTTCCCAAGAATGATCGTGATGAGCATTCCTGCGACAGCGATAGGAAATACAGATACATTGTTTACGTTCTTATACCGATCGTCCGCCATGATGTTACTCACTGTGGTTGCGTTCAGCACAAATCATAAACCGCAAGCGCTAAAAAAATTCCGTCACCAAAAAATCAAGAAAAACGCATCTGTGTCTTTTGCAGACCCCCCTTTGCAAATTTGTGATGATGTGGTGGTGTTGTGGTGTTGTGGTGGTACCAACTAAGGCCAAAAATTTACAGAAACTTTACGCGCCGAATTAACCATCTTCTAGAAGCAGATCATCTCAACTCGATCTCTTGAAATCTGTTTAAGGATCCTTTTTAACCTAGAAGAGAACTACCGTCATTTGTGCGATCACTCTACAGAGGAAAAGATGTGTTAACATAACCGCTGTTGTAGAACACCGCCTCAAAATCAGTAAATTTCCAGCACCATTTCCTGGTCTTAAGAGGCAAATCTTTCTCATTTGTTTAGTTTGGGTGCCTAACTTTCCCAATTGGCAAACAATCATTTTGTTCCAGTTGATCGAGTTATCTTGGCAAAACATAAAAACCGAGGTATATGGTCCGCCTTCGGTTCACCTACCGTGATCAAACACGGACTACAGAAAAGTTGAAAACCTTTGATCCTTTCACGGCAATTTGACCGTCACTTTGACCAGTAGGTGTATCTTCTCACTACTTGGCAGAATAAAGATCTCACACAGTGAAGGGATAAAGTTTCCCCTCAACCTTGTCAGTACATGCCAAACGAAACTGGGATTTCACACCCATACAAGCCGAGGTTAAGTGAAATACTTAGATTATGTAAACCTAAAAATTTCTTGAGAATAGTCGTATTAACTTTGTGTGCCACACTGCTACATAAAAACATTATGTTGGCCAATAGATAAAAGAAAACCAGGTTGTCCGAAGCAATACATTTGTTCAACCCAAGAGCACCTAAGACACGATTTCACGCAGCACGTTCTGTTTAGAGTCATATCGAACAAGAGGATAGGGTCCGGAGTTTAAGTTAATATTAGACTAGTGTGTAGGTGAGTGATTTAATTGTCATATAGTGCCTTATTTACTCAAGGATCCTTCATGCAATAAGTAAGCTTGTCTTAGTGTAGTCCGCAACAAGTACATGTAAGTTTATTCATCTGTACTACGTTCCTGATACAACCTAAGTCGTTTTCTGTTTCCGGCATATTACCAGAGACAGCGTTGTTTGTTTCGTTTGGTGCTCACATAATACAAATTTGTTTTTTTCAATCTGATTGTCCCCAACATAGCCATACTCAAAAATTTGACTTTTGTGAACTATTAATTGGTCTCCAAATACTAACCTGACGTAGGTTAAGTAAAAGAAGTAGCCAAAAAGATGGCCGAATAATATGTTCTACCCAAGGGGATTAAATTTAATTCTTGCACAGTAGGGCGTCCTAAATCTAGTATTTGATCCACAAACTACTTACTCCGTTTGAGTAGGATTGAGGTTACCAAGCAAAATACATATAAATAAAAAATAAACGTGGTGCAAGAAACAAGTATTTTCCATTTAATTTGATATTACTTGCAAGGTTTCTGAAGACCCTTGGACAATCCACTTCTACTGTCCTACCTCATGGGACTCTTCAGGTGGCGTATACCCTGAGTTTCATCGACCTTGTGGTTTAACACCAAGTCGCAGAAAGGTAACAAAGTACATTGCTGCCTTTGACGAAGAACCCAAATGAATCCCATCTGAGTACTTTTCTTACGTGGTCTTAAAGTAGAACATGAAATTAATGGAAACTTCGGGACTACGGCTGCCCGCCGAACTGCAAGACGGATAAAACCATGGCTGGGTTGTCAAAGAGCTGTAAGAAATTTTACAGTTCATGTTATGTCGATAAAAAACAAATACCTGAAATGTTGTCCCAGCTAAAACATGGAGCCTCCTTAATACAGCATATTTAGCTCAAGAATATCATAAACGGGAGATTTAGCTGAGGTTTAGCTGGAATGCTTGTTTACGTCTATTTATGTTTCAATTAAAGATGTATTGCTAAGTCACTTTCTTCGGTTTTATTATACAGAATGTTCCATACAACATGATACTGAGTACCAGAACTTTGGAATGTCAAGAATCTGAATGTTTACCACTCACCGGGTAGAACTGAATGACATGATAGAACCCGACAAACTCAGAGAGAATACTTTTAGGTTTTGGCCGATAATTAAATAATCCACAAAGAAGAGTTTTCAGTTGGCCCACCGTACGATTCCCTGGAGCAATAGATAATATTTTTAAATTTTCCGGGCTCATCGTGGTTTCTCTTCGTGATCCGCAACTTTATTTTTCTTTGTAAAACGACCACAATCCTTTTTCCGTCACAAAACATCTGTTTTTCATCAGCTCATTACTGCCACGCTTGGTGGTTTAAAGAACTAGGCAGTTGGGATCCATGAACAAAATAATAACCACAAAGTAGCACAAAGTTCAGCGGCAAGATTACTCGTGTCTCCCTAGCGGACGAATTGATTTTGCATAAATCGACTTTTCACATGTTCGTAAACCAAACAGAAGCTGAACGTCATTTGTTTACGGGTATATTCATCCTCTCTCTATTTAGCGACTAAAAAACACAACGTATTTGTGCTGCATAAATGGTTTTTAGAACACCCATAGCAGCGCGCATAATTCTGTTGTCGTCCTGCAAACAGGCGGATTTTAAAAAGTTTTGGGAAAGCTGTCACACAAAAAAAGAGTTGCTTCAAAATGCACACTCAGAACTAAAATTAATCACGCTTTCTGGTTTATTTTAGATTAGTTTCAGGGGCCAATCTATAAGCAAAATAAACTCAGTACAGTACAGTTTTGTCCCTTATCAATGCAGGCGAAAATCTTCAGAAATCTCAGAGTGTCTTTCTCTGACGTAGGTCGGGGAGACAAGATTTTTGTTAGTTCTGCATTCCGTATATTGTTGTTTTTACAATATCCGGAAAAAGCAGGAAAACACGGTCTGATTTCGTTCGTTTGTTTCTAAAAATAGTTATGCAGTTAAGTGGTTCGAATTTATTTCACTAGCGAGTGAATATTTCTCGGTGTACTTGGTAAGCCATACTGCCAAACATTCTTTTCAACGATGAGGAGCACTCACCATGACAGTCTGAATAAACCAGGACAATATGGGTGAAGAATTCACGCCCTTGGTAAAGGATGAAATATACATAAAAACGCGGCTGTTGCACCAGAAGGAATTAACGTATAGTCGTGTTTCACAGACGAGGGAAAATTTCTGAAAGTACACAACAGTCGAAAATCCTCCGAAGCGACGGACGGAAAACTGTTAGGCATGTTAAATTTTTTTCCAAGATTTTTGCTTTTATCTAACCTTACTATACTATGCACTGGCTATATATAACTTCATTAGACAGAAAAATATCGGGTGATATCGGCATAGTAATTGCAACGACGAGTGTAGGTAATTGCCCCAAACAGTTTTACGGTGGGGCCCGGTTTCCATGAAGATTACTTATTCAAGTAAGGTTGAATAAACCCGAACTAACGAAGGTCATTTACGGCTCGGTAAAGCCTACCTCAGACATATACGCAGTCAAAGAGGCAAGTCTGCACCAAGGACAGTGTTCGGGCGCTACTGATATTCCTTCGATTGTGACACCGCATGAAATGAAACTCAAAACCAAGGGGAAACGGTTTCAGATTCCAGAGTTGCCCAGTTTAACCATTAAGGAGACACAGCACACTACGAGTGCTCTAAGATGATGAATCGGATTATTTTGCTTCGAAATCATCCTGGTCCCTTTTGACTCAGACTTCAGTTGGGCTATAATGAGGAAAAACCACGAGATTCATTATAACATTTCACCGTTCAGGAACCAACTGAGGGCACTGCGGCTGAATGACTAGATGATGCTTTCTGCGCAGTTCCTCTACATTATAGTGGACATATCGGTTAGGCTCAACTTAAGCTTTGTTTTGATTATGTCACTTTCTAAATAAAAATCAGCTTACCCTAATAAGAAAACAGCCTAGATTGGTGTACGGCTTCCACTCCAATGGAAGCACGTTACCGCGGTTCCCATTGCATTAAGACCCCGGATTGTCATATTTATCCGAGGAGCTGATTAACAAACCTGTCATCCTTGATGGTTTAGTGGATCAGAACAGTTTGTGGCACGACGTTTTTGCGGAATATCCATATATCATAAGCTATGGTTACAGAAAAGTTTCGAATCTGCTCCGAGCTGAGCTAAATTGGGAGAGATAAAAATCTGTCGATATGAGAAATAGAAGTGCTGTTCTGTTAACCATTTATGACAGATTCATGGGTAATCGGGATTTGTTTACTGCTGCATAATCCAGCGAACCCAATCAATACCAAATACTTACCCAAACGTACACTAATAAAAGAGTGGTGACCAGAAGGGTCGGATTCCAAATATACGGAATTCAAAGCCCAGCTCAGCCAGAGCTATGCACCCCCGATGGGTTCAGATAAGAAGTGGCCTTGCCGTATAAACTTGGATAAGGCAGGAGGAAGATTGTTTGAAATGCTTGATGTAAATGTAAAGTCTGATCGTAGAATCATTACCAGTAGACATCATGTTCGATTGCTTTCGTCGATATCAACCATGAGACCTTGGTCATTTGAACTGTAGACGTCGCAATAATTGTGTGTTCCAAAAGCAAAGGACCATATGCCAATCGCTGGACACAGTTCACAAAATATGAAACGCTCTTCACCTCTGAGACCCTCACTATCTGATTATTTACAACCTGGTTATTGCAATATTTATCGGCCATTGAAATGTGAAGATTTTTGTAAAATCGTCGGTTCACTTGGTACACTTCTGACATTAGTCGGTCAGGAACACGTTCACCAGAATGTTTCAATACGAAACGTGCGCTCCTTGTTAAGTTTGGTCTTCATGCAGGAAATTCATCATCCCAAGACACAAAGGGTTAGTATGATCGTATTTATCGGACGCGGTTGAACTATTGCATAGCCCATAAAGTTGAATGTCAATTGGGATCGTGATGAATGCTTAATGATGGCTTGAAATCTCGAGTGTCGCGCATGTAGAGCGCACCTCATTGGTGGGCTGTCGGCTGCTTCAACAAAGTGCGTCAATGGCACATTGCACCCTCGAGGGAAGCAACATAAATGTTTTACCTGTACAATGGATCATAAGCTCAGTGCACAACTGCTCTAAGTGGTGCTAAAAGTCCGGAAGGTCGACATCGATGAAGAGTGTGAATTAATATCGTTCGTTCCACATACATATCGTGTAAAGTTAACAAAAACATTACTCGGATAAATATTTTCCCGTGATAAATACGCTCACTAAGCAGGATGTGGTATGGGTCGTCATTACAAGATGCTTGATCAACGGACTTTTGGGTACAATAAAGCTCGTTAACAATGTGTGCTTTTGGCAAAGCATTGAACCTTCCACAATCGACAAAGAGAGATGTGTGCTGTTGGCAAGAGACATGTTCAGCTCAAATACCTAAAAACACTGTTTTCATTGGCAGACCGAGCGGGATGACATAAAGGAACAATCGGAAACAATCGGGTGTATCGTTCTTGTTGCATTCGCGTTTTATTTCCCGGTCTGTGTTTGACGACAGACAGCAAATAATTCTATAGAATACGAGAGCCAGATAATCTCACTCAAAATTCAGTGAGGCATTTCATGTACATTGGTTTCCTGCTTAAACTACCGGCGTCAATTTTATGATGCTGTAATTGGTACTGATTCCACAAAGCTGAAAACGTCATAACTCTAATAAAACAATGGTATGCAGAAAGCGGATTGTATTACCGGGTATATCACAATTGGTTTAATTGTATACACGCGTGAAGCGTCCGAATCTATGAGAGATCAAGAATAAAATTTTGCGCCATGAAAATACGTTGTCGAATCATTGCAATGTATTTACAAACTTCCATGGCATTCCTTGATGCGCAGGCGCTTTGAGGAGAAGAGATCGATCAAGCGATTTGGATGGATTAGGTTGTTCATACGTATGGCGTTGTTCCAGCACATGACGGAGTGTGAGGGCTTGATTAACAGGCGGAAATACTATCACCCAATCACTGAACAATGCGGATGGCAGGTCAGCCGGATCAGCAGCTCGATGGCGCTCAAGAGAACATATGCACCACTAAACACCAGAGGCCGTAGGGCGTTCCAGGTTTCTCTTTAGTTGTCATACATAAATGAGTGACGGTGAGACTTGTTGTTCACAGTTTTGCCCACCGGTCGGGAAGTTCTACCCTATCCGACATGGTCGCGCCATTCCGATCCTTGATTGTTGTGCTCACAGACGTTTTCCGGGGGCCGGTTACGCGGATCAACTGAAACATTCTTCAAGCATCCTCCGCTTTCCGAGCCTCTTCCAACTCCTTAGCATTCCTTGGCATGACCACCACACTTCACGGTCGGCGCGCGAGCTCAATTTCACGTGACGTTTGACAATTCATTGCAACAAATTATGTTCGGAACGGCCGGGCAATTTTTCCGATTTTCAACCAGTGTCATGGTTCTGTCTCATATCAGGTGCTTGAGCACGCCCCGCACATCCGCGCCACAGGCGAAAATGTCGGCATTCTGCAAGGGTATGGTGATTCCATTGTATCATGTGTGACGCTAGTTCCTCTCCAAGTGTGACAACCTTAATCCGTTGCATGTTTCGCCTTAGTCCGGGTTAGTCGCTCAACTGGCACTCGGTTTCCCATATACACATAATGCGGCCGCTCATCCAATAATCAGCATGATGTGCATACTTGAAGTACATTTTTGCAATAATCACCTGACAAAGCAGAGCTCAAATTTGACGCATTTTGCACTTACCGTAAAGATCCGAAGGTGGATGAAAACAATGCAACTCTATCCGCAATTTTTGTGCAATTTTTGTGCCCATTTTTGCCTGGCTTTACAATCTCAGTTAAACTTACATCTAGATATGAAAACATAAAATACGGGCTCACAGTTAGCACTGTTGACGAGATTTCTTCAGGTCTTCATGGCTTAAAACGATGTTATATATATGGAACCAACGCCCGAGATATCCATCAAATATTGTTACTTTCCTCTACGACACACGAACGATACAAATAGCCTCAGACCTAGATGAATTTCCCAGTATATGTATCTAGTCAACAAGCTCGCTACTATGATCAGTCATTTTGAACGGAGAAACTGCTCAATGTGTAGGCATGCGGTGCACATATGTGTTGCTAGTGATTCGAAACTGGGGCACTGAATATACATTGTGTGCTATACTCAGCCATAAGCAAAAACGGAAACTTACAGCTGACTTGGTTCAAGTCAAGCATTGTCTCACTTTTGGTACCATAATGGCCAGTCATGCAGGTATGCGACAGTTTATAAACTGCTGCTATGCTGGATACTCAATATTACCATAGCTAGAAAAGAATCCGCTGATGTAGTGTGACGTTGTAGCGGGATTCATAATCGTACTGTTTGCTTTCAAATGACTATGGAGTAGGAAGTCTAGGCAAAGTCAACCAATTTGAGAATGACAAGGCGTATATAATTTGAGACTGGGGATGTATTCCTGAGTGGGTGATTTCATCAAAACTTTCGTGCCATGAATATTCACACCCTGTGGATATTTCCCTTGAGAATTGCATTGCAGAGTAGGTACTACATTATAATTCTCGTTCGAAATGAGTTGCACTCACGACGCTGGGTACACTTAACCAATCCAATTTGTACGCCCTCATTGACTGCATTCGTTAGTTGGTGAATTTCTTGGTGTCACCGAGTTCAAAGTTTGCTCATCAGCCAGTTGTGAATAATTTTCTTTAGACCGGAAGTTCACGTCAATTTTCAGAAACTGCTTAATTGTGGATGCTAATAAAATAGCATCCGCCAGCACTAACTGCAGACAGCAGTTGTCCATCAGTCCAGATATATGATGGTACACAAAACACTGATAAATACCAAAATTATATCTGCCTGCTTGCTTCAGACCATGTAGGACCTCCAGTGCATTAGAAAGGAACTGTAGGTCTGTGCGCAAAAACCATCTGATTGTACCAGCTCTCATACGTCCATTTTTTAAGCGGACACACAAATGTCTGTACATGTTCGCCTATTTAAAAATATCTCATCCTAATCGTTGGACAATGAGATGGTTAAGATACATATTCCACAGAGTGTTTGAATAAAGTGTGTGCTGCTAAAGCAACCTTGTGCGTAGTGTATTACGTCCATCACAAACTTTATTCTATGCATGAGCCAATCACCAACACACCCCAGTTGTTTTCAACTGACTCGATTCCCGGCCCCGGATGCTCGTCATGATGTTACTAAACACTGACCACTCTTGTCACTTGGACGGTCCGTTGCTATTTTAAAAGATAATCAATCTTGATAGGTAGCCACAACTGAAATAAATCTGCAAACCCGTCAATGTCCTACACAGACTCTGTATGGACGAGCCTTCTGGTTGCCCTCAGATTAGTCGGCTATTTTAGTCTCCAAAGGCCACATCTCAAATCATCCGTGAAACATAACCACCATATTTTAGACCAATTCTCGCATTTTGCCCAGTAATGCAAGAAATCAAGCCTCGGATAATATGATCCATAAGCTACTTTGTTCATCGTTTGTCATGTAGCGACAAAGCTGCATTTCGTAATTCATCGTTGAAAAATTTGTTCACTTGAAAATACCGTCGTCAGTGGGGTTTACCGAAATAGAAGGTCAATCCAGACACACCACTTTTAAGGTCGTTTAGACCGAAAACAGCAAAGATCCAGGCAAATAATTTGCGCTCTTGTTTAGACGCGTAAAACGTCTTTTTTCTCGCAGTACTTCATAATTTTAGACTCCGGGACAGGAATTCCGAGAACAAATATTATCAGTACCATATACATATTCGTCTTGCTCGTAACCGCTGCAGACTACTTATTTGTTCTTTTCTCACTAAGTTGCAGGGTTGTTGCTCGAAATGTGTGTTTATCAAACAAGGTGACGCCACCGTCGCATTCTTATGTAACGAGGTGTTGTGTTGTTTCGGCGAAAGAGCTCTGATGATGGGACGAAGGAGATTATTGCATAGGCGCGTTCAGATATAAGTGACTCTATCTGGCATGCAGACGACAAACGCTCCTAGACTAATTTTAATGACAACGGTTTCTTGATATACTTACATAGTCGATGAAGGGGCTCGTCTAGAAAACCACGCTCATCTTGGCCACCGAATACCTAATATTTGAATAGAAATTCAAATCTTCCAGTCTTTGGTAATTATCTCCTTTTTTGAACAACAAGGTTTTCAAATTCTCAAGATGTCGTGTTTCTTAAGCAAAAATGTCTGTTGAATTGCAATCTTGCGTAGGTTCTATAGAAGAGGAAACTTCCTTTTCCGCTGATTAGATACACAGAGGAGTGAGATTTTCAGATAGATCAACATTTAATGAGTGCAACATCTTCATCAGACGGATGCTCCCAATGTTTGTTCTCAAGGTAGTTGGGATAAGGAGCAACTAAGATGTCTAGATATTTTTTCCTAGAAACGCAAGTTACAAACTAGAAATATCACTTTGCCTCGGCCACTGGTTACCAGATTATCGTCCGAGAGAGAGGTCTACAAAGGAAGAAACCATTGTGCCATCCAAATCTTTCCGTGTACGGTGACGACCACAGTCATGAAGAATAGTACTGCTGAATTCGTTTGAAATCAATATCCTCGCTTAAACCTGTTTATTCGATAAACTGGGGCAGTTTTCACATAAATCTCCGAAATATAATCACCCATCTTGTACTTGCTTCTGATTGTTTTCAGCTTGTAATAAGATCCTTTAGGTCTTCTTTAAGCAGCAATTTACTGCATACACAGAACTGGTTGACGTGGTCCGCGGAATGTGTTCCCCCGATAAACCATCGAGGTTTTTTAAATTTATTCCAATCCACTGTAGATGTTTTGTTTACACAAATCGTTGTGAATGATAACTGTAACGAGCGTTCAACTCAGACTAAATGTGCGTAAAATCTCTTCACTCTGAAATGAGTTTCAGTTAATCATTTCACAATTTAAGCACAGCAACATACTGATTATACTGGTCAGGAGACCAACAAGCCAGGCTTCTGGCATACTGAATTCCAGTTTGAATATATGTAGTGGTGTATTTGGAATTCACTGTAGCCATGTGGGGCTAGTACGTCAGGTGAACCGTTTAAAAATTGGAAACTAAGCATCCAGTGCTCCTTAGAGTTTCTTGGACTCAATTTCCCCTAAACAGGTAACATGATCACCTCTTGTGTTCGTTTGGCCACCCTATCTTAGTAACTCAAAGCTTACCGCTTTAAGGTCACGTTTTACAAGATGTCAGACACCGCGAGATTCCCTGCCTCAGAAATCGGTGACCACCGACAGTACGATGCAACTGAAACAGCAGCATGCTAGGATAGGAAAGTGAGCTCAAGCAGAATGAAACGCACAAACTCCGCAACACTTGGTCCAAATTTGAACACTAGTAAATCCTTACATGCTGGGCCTACTATTCTTGGTTTATGTGTAACCTTCTTTGCTCACATATAAACGTCTGTCAAATCGTTTGAAAAACATCAAATTAACTGGCAGACTTGAACTTAACAAATACCCGGCCATTATAAAAATGAAAAATTCTCCAGCTTCCACCGACTTTGGCGAATGTCACCCTGTGAATTGACTGTGTGGGATATACCGTGGGATATACTAAGGACATTATTGTGTTTCACGGTCAATTTTTGAAAACATTCAACACAGCTTTGCAATATTCTTCGTAGAGAAATTATAAAAATACTGATGAAAACTGTTCAGCTTCCCGCGCTCGCTTGACTACTATCAACAAGATATTTACGCGATAAAATCCAGTCAACTTATCAGATATGCCCTGACTCATCGTTTCACAAACATTTTTCTCCTGAAAGCTAAATTTTGCACCTATCAGCATTAGAAGGCAAAAACCCATTAGAGGCATCCAAAGAATCAGCCCAGTATAGTGTATCTACATTGAGGAAATCCCTTTTTCCTTCATAACCAAACAATGTTACGGAATTAACCACAACTTACTGGCCAGCTGTCTACAGTAGTACCAAAATGGATTGCATACCACTCGGAAATGAAGGACTTTTCTAGTCTATCTGTCAGAATGACACGTTTTTAAATAGAACCATGTTTCGAGTTCATGATAAAGCTTGGAGCAGGATTCCATAGGGCAGTTTCTTTAGTCTAACATGAATCTTCTTGAGCGACAAACTCCCAGCTACGAATGCTTTCTAATCGATAATTCGGAGATGATTTTGGTTTGGCAAATTTGGCTATGAAAAGCTGTCAACTTTTATTCTGTTTGCGATAAAATCACATGTTCCACATATGGACCACTGGCAGTTGTTTCGCAACAACAAATGCTCACTCTAATATCTTTTTTGGGTGCGGCATGGGATGGATCATGCATAAAATTACGCAAGCGTTACTACCCACCTCTACGGTGACCACATTCATCGGCTTAGTTAAATTTCTATTCTAATCTACAAGGTTTGAGCTCCCGTTTTGCCAGTTGGGAGTCTCATACAAGGTGTAATTGGTATTATCAATCCAAAACCGAAGAACAGGATTGACGAAGTATATTCAGCTTTACGAACAAACGTCAAAAAAGCATCAACTTTACCAGACTAAGGCCAATGCTTTTGATTTTACCATGATGAATTTGACTCAAAAGTTGCGTGCAAATCATGGCAAGATATATACATACATCATAAAGATTTTATACAGGCACGACGCTGACCTACTCCAAATCGTGGTTTGCGGTAAGATGAAACTATTTTGTCAAATTTAGGTTATTGAAGTCAAATACGATTAGAGGTCAGATGTGTCAACAGAAGCATCTTTATGATACGTAAATATTCTGTTCTGGGGCAATATTGAGCAATCAGGTCGATTTAACACCATACGATATACCGCATCTGGTAAGTGTCTGCTTATTTGACGTTTGTTCAAAGTGAATGATACTTCGTCAACCTGTTCTCGATAAAGTAGATTCGAGTGAAGTTCATTGCCTGAGGAGCCCAACTGGGCTTGTTCGGTGCTTGTTCTTCGACTGATATTTACGAATTAGGTTTCAATTACCAACCGCACGGTCAAAAGTCAACGTTTGCATGCAATGCAAAAGAGCAGATATGCCGCACCCAAATAAGATATTTAGTGTACCTTGTTGTTGTGAAAATGATAAAAGTGGTCCATGTTTTTGAACGTGCTTTATGCACATCTGACCTCCCCATTATCAGACTTCAATAGCCTAAATTTGACAAAATAGTTTCATCTACCGCAACCACGATTTGGAGTAGGTCGGCCGTCGTGCCTGTATAAAATCTTTATGATGTATGTATATATATCTTGCCATGATTTGCACGCAACTCCTTTTGAGTCAAATTATCATGGTAAAATCAAAGCATTGGCCTTAGTCTGGTAAAGTGATGCTTTTTTTGACGTTTGTCGTAAAGCTGAATATATACTTCGTCAATCCTTGTTCTTCGGTTTTGATTGAATACCAATTTTACACTTGTATGAGACTCCCAGCAATGGCAAAACGGGAGCCTCAAACCTTGTAGATTAGAATAGAAATTTAACTAAGCCGATGAATGTGGTCACCGTAGAGGTGGGTAGTAACGCTTGCGTAATTTTATGCACCTGACCATCCCATGCCGCACCCAAAAAGATATTAGAGGAGAATTTGTTGTTGCGAAAAACAGAACGCCAGTGGTCCATATATGTGGAAATGTGATTTATCGCGTAAATATCTTGTTGATAGTAGTCAAGCGAGCGCGGGAAGCTGAACAGTTTTCATCAGTATTTTTATAATTTCTCTACGAAGAATATTGCAAAGCTGTGTTGAATGTTTTCAAAAATTGACCGTGAAACACAATAATGTCCTTAGTATATCCCACGGTATATCCCACACAGTCAATTCACAGGGTGACATTCGCCAAAGTCGGTGGAAGCTGGAGAATTTTTCATTTTTTATAATGGCCGGGTATTTGTTAAGTTCAAGTCTGCCAGTTAATTTGATGTTTTTTTCAAACGATTTGACAGACGTTTATATGTGAGCAAAGAAGGTTACACATAAACCAAGAATAGTAGGCCCAGCATGTAAGGATTTACTAGTGTTCAAATTTGGACCAAGTGTTGCGGAGTTTGTGCGTTTCATTCTGCTTGAGCTCACTTTCCTATCCTAGCATGCTGCTGTTTCAGTTGCATCGTACTGTCGGTGGTCACCGATTTCTGAGGCAGGGAATCTCGCGGTGTCTGACATCTTGTAAAACGTGACCTTAAAGCGGTAAGCTTTGAGTTACTAAGATAGGGTGGCCAAACGAACACAAGAGGTGATCATGTTACCTGTTTAGGGGAAATTGAGTCCAAGAAACTCTAAGGAGCACTGGATGCTTAGTTTCCAATTTTTAAACGGTTCACCTGACGTACTAGCCCCACATGGCTACAGTGAATTCCAAATACACCACTACATATATTCAAACTGGAATTCAGTATGCCAGAAGCCTGGCTTGTTGGTCTCCTGACCAGTATAATCAGTATGTTGCTGTGCTTAAATTGTGAAATGATTAACTGAAACTCATTTCAGAGTGAAGAGATTTTACGCACATTTAGTCTGAGTTGAACGCTCGTTACAGTTATCATTCACAACGATTTGTGTAAACAAAACATCTACAGTGGATTGGAATAAATTTAAAAAACCTCGATGGTTTATCGGGGGGAACACATTCCGCGGACCACGTCCAACCAGTTCTGTGTATGCAGTAAATTGCTGCTTAAAGAAGACCTAAAGGATCTTATTACAAGCTGAAAACAATCAGAAGCAAGTACAAGATGGGTGATTATATTTCGGAGATTTATGTGAAAACTGCCCCAGTTTATCGAATAAACAGGTTTAAGCGAGGGATATTGATTTCAAACGAATTCAGCAGTACTATTCTTCATGACTGTGGTCGTCACCGTACACGGAAAGATTTGGATGGCACAATGGTTTCTTCCTTTGTAGACCTCTCTCTCGGACGATAATCTGGTAACCAGTGGCCGAGGCAAAGTGATATTTCTAGTTTGTAACTTGCGTTTCTAGGAAAAAATATCTAGACATCTTAGTTGCTCCTTATCCCAACTACCTTGAGAACAAACATTGGGAGCATCCGTCTTGATGAAGATGTTGCACTCATTAAATGTTGATCTATCTGAAAATCTCACTCCTCTGTGTATCTAATCAGCGGAAAAGGAAGTTTCCTCTTCTATAGAACCTACGCAAGATTGCAATTCAACAGACATTTTTGCTTAAGAAACACGACATCTTGAGAATTTGAAAACCTTGTTGTTCAAAAAAGGAGATAATTACCAAAGACTGGAAGATTTGAATTTCTATTCAAATATTAGGTATTCGGTGGCCAAGATGAGCGT
Organism: Clonorchis sinensis; assembly: GCA_003604175.2. Lineage (NCBI taxonomy): Eukaryota > Metazoa > Platyhelminthes > Trematoda > Opisthorchiida > Opisthorchiidae > Clonorchis > Clonorchis sinensis. The sequence goes on along the minus strand of CM030370.1, from coordinate 103,134,802 downwards.
GGTTTTCTAGACGAGCCCCTTCATCGACTATGTAAGTATATCAAGAAACCGTTGTCATTAAAATTAGTCTAGGAGCGTTTGTCGTCTGCATGCCAGATAGAGTCACTTATATCTGAACGCGCCTATGCAATAATCTCCTTCGTCCCATCATCAGAGCTCTTTCGCCGAAACAACACAACACCTCGTTACATAAGAATGCGACGGTGGCGTCACCTTGTTTGATAAACACACATTTCGAGCAACAACCCTGCAACTTAGTGAGAAAAGAACAAATAAGTAGTCTGCAGCGGTTACGAGCAAGACGAATATGTATATGGTACTGATAATATTTGTTCTCCGAATTCCTGTCCCGGAGTCTAAAATTATGAAGTACTGCGAGAAAAAAGACGTTTTACGCGTCTAAACAAGAGCGCAAATTATTTGCCTGGATCTTTGCTGTTTTCGGTCTAAACGACCTTAAAAGTGGTGTGTCTGGATTGACCTTCTATTTCGGTAAACCCCACTGACGACGGTATTTTCAAGTGAACAAATTTTTCAACGATGAATTACGAAATGCAGCTTTGTCGCTACATGACAAACGATGAACAAAGTAGCTTATGGATCATATTATCCCGAGGCTTGATTTCTTGCATTACTGGGCAAAATGCGAGAATTGGTCTAAAATATGGTGGTTATGTTTCACGGATGATTTGAGATGTGGCCTTTGGAGACTAAAATCTAGCCGACTAATCTGAGGGCAACCAGAAGGCTCGTCCATACAGAGTCTGTGTAGGACATTGACGGGTTTGCAGATTTATTTCAGTTGTGGCTCCCTATCAAGATTGATTATCTTTTAAAATAGCAACGGACCGTCCAGTGACAAGAGTGGTCAGTGTTTAGTAACATCATGACGAGCATCCGGGGCCGGGAATCGAGTCCAGTTGAAAACAACTGGGGTGTGTTGGTGATTGGCTCATGCATAGAATAAAGTTTGTGATGGACGTAATACACTACGCACAAGGTGCTTTAGCAGCACACACTTTATTCAAACACTCTGTGGAATATGTATCTTAACCATCTCATTGTCCAACGATTAGGATGAGATATTTTTAAATAGGCGAACATGTACAGACATTTGTGTGTCCGCTTAAAAAATGGACGTATGAGAGCTGGTACAATCAGATGGTTTTTGCGCACAGACCTACAGTTCCTTTCTAATGCACTGGAGGTCCTACATGGTCTGAAGCAAGCAGGCAGATATAATTTTGGTATTTATCAGTGTTTTGTGTACCATCATATATCTGGACTGATGGACAACTGCTGTCTGCAGTTAGTGCTGGCGGATGCTATTTTATTAGCATCCACAATTAAGCAGTTTCTGAAAATTGACGTGAACTTCCGGTCTAAAGAAAATTATTCACAACTGGCTGATGAGCAAACTTTGAACTCGGTGACACCAAGAAATTCACCAACTAACGAATGCAGTCAATGAGGGCGTACAAATTGGATTGGTTAAGTGTACCCAGCGTCGTGAGTGCAACTCATTTCGAACGAGAATTATAATGTAGTACCTACTCTGCAATGCAATTCTCAAGGGGAAATATCCACAGGGTGTGAATATTCATGGCACGAAAGTTTTGATGAAATCACCCACTCAGGAATACATCCCCAGTCTCAAATTATATACGCCTTGTCATTCTCAAATTGGTTGACTTTGCCTAGACTTCCTACTCCATAGTCATTTGAAAGCAAACAGTACGATTATGAATCCCGCTACAACGTCACACTACATCAGCGGATTCTTTTCTAGCTATGGTAATATTGAGTATCCAGCATAGCAGCAGTTTATAAACTGTCGCATACCTGCATGACTGGCCATTATGGTACCAAAAGTGAGACAATGCTTGACTTGAACCAAGTCAGCTGTAAGTTTCCGTTTTTTGCTTATGGCTGAGTATAGCACACAATGTATATTCAGTGCCCCAGTTTCGAATCACTAGCAACACATATGTGCACCGCATGCCTACACATTGAGCAGTTTCTCCGTTCAAAATGACTGATCATAGTAGCGAGCTTGTTGACTAGATACATATACTGGGAAATTCATCTAGGTCTGAGGCTATTTGTATCGTTCGTGTGTCGTAGAGGAAAGTAACAATATTTGATGGATATCTCGGGCGTTGGTTCCATATATATAACATCGTTTTAAGCCATGAAGACCTGAAGAAATCTCGTCAACAGTGCTAACTGTGAGCCCGTATTTTATGTTTTCATATCTAGATGTAAGTTTAACTGAGATTGTAAAGCCAGGCAAAAATGGGCACAAAAATTGCACAAAAATTGCGGATAGAGTTGCATTGTTTTCATCCACCTTCGGATCTTTACGGTAAGTGCAAAATGCGTCAAATTTGAGCTCTGCTTTGTCAGGTGATTATTGCAAAAATGTACTTCAAGTATGCACATCATGCTGATTATTGGATGAGCGGCCGCATTATGTGTCTATGTGGAAACCGAGTGCCAGTTGAGCGACTAACCCGGACTAAGGCGAAACATGCAACGGATTAAGGTTGTCACACTTGGAGAGGAACTAGCGTCACACATGATACAATGGAATCACCATACCCTTGCAGAATGCCGACATTTTCGCCTGTGGCGCGGATGTGCGGGGCGTGCTCAAGCACCTGATATGAGACAAATCCATGACACTGGTTGAAAATCGGAAAAATTGCCCGGCCGTTCCGAACATAATTTGTTGCAATGAATTGTCAAACGTCACGTGAAATTGAGCTCGCGCGCCGACCGTGAAGTGTGGTGGTCATGCCAAGGAATGCTAAGGAGTTGGAAGAGGCTCGGAAAGCGGAGGATGCTTGAAGAATGTTTCAGTTGATCCGCGTAACCGGCCCCCGGAAAACGTCTGTGAGCACAACAATCAAGGATCGGAATGGCGCGACCATGTCGGATAGGGTAGAACTTCCCGACCGGTGGGCAAAACTGTGAACAACAAATCTCACGGTCACTCATTTGTGTATGACAACTAAAGGAGAAACCTGGAACGCCCTACGGCCTCTGGTGTTTGGTGGTGCGTATGTTCTCTTGAGCGCCATAGAGCTGCTGATCCGGCTGACCTGCCATCTGCATCGTTCAACGATTGGGTGATAGTCTTTCCGCCTGTTAATCAAACCCCATACCCCGTCATGTGCTGGAACAACGCCATACGTATAAACAACCTAATCCATCCAAATCGCTTGATCGATCTCTTCTCCTTACCGCGCTTGCACATCAAGGAATGCCACGGAAGTTTGTAAATACATTGCAAGGATTCGACTACCTATCTTCATAACGCAAAGTAGTATTCCTTATCTCTCCTAAATTCGGATGCTTTGCGAGTCTGTACAAATAAAAGCTATTGCAATATTACCCGGTAATGCAATCCGCTTCCTGCATACCATTGTTTTGTTAGAGCTATGACGTTTTCAGCTTTTGAAGAACCAGTAGCAATGACAGCGTCATACAAGTGACGCTGGTAGTTTAAGAGAGAAACCAATGTACATGAACCGCCTCACTGAATTTTGAGTGATTATCGGGCCCTCCAATTGTTTTGAATTATTTGCTGTGTGTCGTCAAACACAGACCGGGAAATAAAACGCGAATGTGACCAGAACGATACACCCGATTGTTTCCGATTGTTTCTTCATGTCATCCTGCTCGGTCTGCCAATGAAAACAGTTTTTTTTAGGTATTTGAGCTGAACATCTCTCTTTATCGATTGTGGTATGTTCAATGCTTTGCTAAAAGCACACATTGTTAACGAGCTTATTGTACCCAAAATTCCCGTTGATCAAACACGCCTTGTAATGGCGACGCATACCACATCCTGCTTAGTGAGCGTATTTATCACGGGAAAATATTTATCCGAGTAATGTTTTTGTTAACTTTACACGATATGTATGTGGAACGAACGATATTAATTCACACTCTTCATCGATGTCGACCTTCCGGACTTTTAGCACCACTTAGAGCAGTTGTGCACTGAGCTTATGATCCATTGTACAGGTAAAACATTTATGTTGCTTCCCTCGAGGGTGCAATGTGCCATTGACGCACTTTGTTGAAGCAGCCGACAGCCCACCAATGAGGTGCGCTCTACATGCGCGACACTCGAGATTTCAAGCCATCATTAAGCATTCATCACGATCCCAATTGACATTCAACTTTATGGGCTATGCAATAGTTCAACCGCGTCCGATAAATACGATCATACTAACCCTTTGTGTCTTGGGATGATGAATTTCCTGCATGAAGGTCAAAATTAACACGGAACGTGCGTTTCGTGGTAGAGCATGCTGGTGAACTTTTTCCTGACCGACTAATGTCAGGAGTGTACCAAGTGAACCAACGGTTTACCAAAATCTTCACATTTCAATGGGAAATGGATGTTGCAATTAACATTATAATGAGGGTTCCAGAGTTGAAAAGCTTTTCGATTTGAGTGAACTGTTTCCATTGATTGGTATATGGTTCTTTGCTTTTGGAACACAATTATTGCGACGTCTACAGTTCAAATGACCAGGGTAGCATGTTTGATGGCGACGAAAACAATCGAACATGATGTCTACTGGTAATGAATCTACAATCAAACTTTACATTTGCATCAAGTATTTCAAAGAATCTTCCTCTCTACGCAACGGAACCGGATAATTTCATTTTACCGTGGTAATGTGCTTTCAGTTTAGTAGCATTTGCACTCAAACCTAGGCCGTTTTCTTCTTAGGGTAATCTGCTTTTTTTAAAGTGACAGTTTGACAAGAAATCCTCATTTGATTCTAGGCCATATGTCTACCCTAATTTAGAGCAAATGCATGGAGCGTATCATCTTGTCTTTCTGCCGCATTGACTTCAGTCGTTTCGTCAACAGTAAAATGTTTCAATGAATTGCGTGTTTTTTCTTGATTGTGGATCAGCTGTAGGCCGATTCAAGTGGAGCCGAATTCAAAGGGTCCTACATTTTTGCGATTTAGTGTACCTAGTAAGTTAAGTCTGAATATATACGTGATAACTCAAACAAGGAACGTTGGATCTGTCTGCAAATGCGTCTTTCACACACAGATCTTGGGAATTAAACCACAGAAGAGTTAACGGAAATATTTATGCTTAATGAAGTGGTATTAAGACAGTGAAAACATCATTTGTTTCCAAGGGCATGAGCTACGGTTAAGCAGTTTATTAGCATCTCTGTCACTTCTGTAATGCCTATAGTTATGTATTTAGACGTAATTTTGGATAATTACGTGTTTTTATTTGAGATTTTGCCTTTTTGTTACAAGCAGTTTATGCTGACTGACCGATAAACCACTGTACACACATTTTATTCCTATTGGGTTCAACCAGCAGTTTGCATCTAAAGAAACCCAGAGGACCTCGAACCCGTGACCTCGCATCTAGTATTTGGATTATCTAGAGCTTCGGCCGCAAGGGGCTTATAAGAAATATGAGTAACGCGCAATCAGACAGCATGCATCGCCGCTCATTTATCAGTCCATGAAAGCACATCCCGTGGTCACATGTTGACTGGCTCTTGGATTGACAATAGAATTTGGGGTTCACTGTTCTTGGGAAATTATACTTCACCTGGGCTACTTAGAGATTGCTGTTGGTTTGGTAGGCGGTACTCGAGAATTCGGCCATTTCGAGACCATGTGGTGTGATTTCCGTGATTGAAGGATGAGTTGCACCGCATATTGCCCAGATGAGAGCTAATCACATTGCTGATCAGCCGCAGGTGGTCGAAAGGTTACGTGTTTGAAATACCATATAGAGGTCACGGGTTCTAAACTTCTTTGAATTTTGTGGCCTCAGTTAATGGTTCCCGATGAGGATGAAAAAAAACTTTACAGTGCATTTTGGCTCGTCAGCATGGATTGCTTTCACTTATGGGACAAAACCTCAGTTTAATTCTGCAAACCTCTTTATATTGTCTTCAAATATCTGGTTGCCAGATCAGTGTGGCTGTCTCCAAGCAATATTTATGAAGAAACACGGATGAACTTTGAGCTCTACTGTACAAGACTCTTGGAGTTGTAAAATCAATATCCAATATTAATTACCATTCGTCAAAGTTAGACGAGTTTTTTTACTATTGTTAAGGTTGATTTGAAAAGTCGTACCTTAATCAAAAGCCAAACCAATCTTTCACATTCCTATTTTGTTCTTGAGTCTCCAATCACTTTCTAGCCCATGTCAGTTGCTGTGGCCAAGAGGTGTTTGTGAAAGATCGATGGCTCCAAAATTTTACCTGCTTACTGCCATGTGTTCGGTAATTTATTCCTTTGGCTAATCTGTTACAAGTTGTATACAAAACATGTATTTGACGGTACTCTAGCAGAATACGTAACGAGGTCTTTCATCTTGAATGAAAGAAAAAATCGTAAACAAAGTAATGAGCCTGCAGTGTGTTGAGCGGAGGAAAATACATGCGGTAATATCTTACTTATAAAGTCGTCAAACAAGTTTTTCTCTATTACGCGATAGTATTGACAGCTTGTCGGTGCGTTTCTGCCATAGTTTAGGGTGATTCCGTAAGTAGGAATTTGGGATTCAGGCTTCTTGTGAGCTATACATATGTGCATTCCTTTTGAAGCCTAACCCAGGAAGATGACCTTTTCATTTTTGAAGTATCATATTAGCGCTTGTGAAGGCCAGTTCCCAATAACGGCAACTGAGTGCTGAAGACATTTCATGAAGACATTTTTGCTATTTTTAATCAGGTGTGTGGAAAAAATTCCCACGATGACCCGATGAAAACCTCAGCTTGTCTTGGTAGGATTTTATCCATTTGTGGGCCAGGTAGAAACAGTCCCCGGAGAGCGTAATAATGGGAATTGTAAAACAAGCGACCTCTGACATTTCCAAAGTGTTCTGGTGCCCGCATTAACAGGAAGCTTTAACATTTCAACTGTGACTTGTGCATGTCAGATCTATCAACTATTTTTATATAAGACTAACTCAAAAAGGTTACAGTGAACATAGCTTATTAAAGGGATCACCAGCCAACTGAATGACCTAACCTACTAACATTTCCATGGAAAACCTGCTGCGCTGCCTTTAGTTCTTGCTGGTTTCACTTGAGGTGGGGTAATAGTTATGCATTCGATGGACACATATAGCTGCCAGGATTGAGGCAACTCACTAGATGTTGTATTAATTCCCGCTAGCAGTGGCAAAGCGTTTGAACAACTGTCAATTTTCATGTCCTAAGTGGTCTATACTGAATACAGTGCCACGGAAATATCCCTCCAGTAATCAAAACATCTGATGATGAACATCCAGGCAGCTTCAGTGCCTATGTGAGAGTATGAGGTTACTAGGGCACACCGTCAGCTGACACATTCTGCTGATTAAAATCCAGGTTTACTGATCTATGTTGAATGGATCGCTATAAAACGGGCACAATTATCTACGGAAACGCAGCATTCATTTAACATGAAGTAATAAGTGTAAAAACTCTCCTCACGTTGTATGACATTAGTAAAACGGAATTATTCCTGTTTATTTTCCTAATGCGGTAAGAATATCTTTCGGAGGTAAAATATCACAGCGTCACAGCGCAGATTTACCAAGATTTACCAGTAGTCCATCGACGGTGAATATCACAGGCACCCGGGATTCTGCAGAGTAACAGGAAATATATACAAACGTTAGTCATGATAAGAACTTTCGAACAAAATTTGAGATATCAGATCAGATTTGGTTTGTGACTCCATTTTGGACCAATTTCTATGTGTTTACAGTTTCTTCCATGCCCTTCGAAGACAGCTGAGTTTTCCAGCGACTTCTATGGTACCATGTAAGAATGCATCCTGTAATAGGTGGAAACCGATCGGACAAGTTACTTCCAAAGATGGTTACTCAAAGAACATTAAGGAAAATTCATCAGACGTTATAAAGTTATGAATTTCTGGGTACAAGTATAATGATAGAAAGAATTCTGTTCACAGGTATATTAAAGTTGATCCTCGTGGCCACGGCGCTCGGTCTTAAACTGGAACATTACTGCAACCAAGGATTTTGTTTGTCATAATGGGAAATTTATTTAAACGCTCTTGAAGTTTTTAATGATAATTTATGTACCGTGAAACTGAAACGGCTAGATGGCACGAATGCGAGGGAAACAAATCAGCCAACACACCTACACTTAAGCAAAAGAGCACACTGCATGTACTACTGACCAGTCTGTTTATCAACAAAATGACTGTATTTGTACTGTATATGTACCGTACCAAGTAGCGAAGTGTGCTGTGTGATGGCATGAAAGCAAAAAAGAGTCACATGAAAACTTCTTACTTGTGGCTCGTGAGTGGCTCTCATTCATTACGACTTGAATCGCGCTTGTGAAAATCTATTGCGTCAGGCACCGACAGCCTTTAAATGGAGTCTATCACGTAGTTGTTTGAATAGTCTCTGCTGAACTTTTAGGTAGTTATGACTAGCATTTACATTTTTGGCTTCTGCTTACCGTATATTTAAAACAGTATAAACTTTTCGCAAGTGAACACTCTGTTAACCAACTTTATCTTGGGCACCACCACGTTAGTAAGTGTTTTTTGTAGATCAGCAGTTATAGGTAATGCTGCATTTTAGTAGCTTGGTTAAAGGTTTTTTAACCAAACTCATGTTTTTTCTAACTTTGCATGTTCTAACTATTGAACTCTGGATCGATCGATCGGATAAACCGTTGGGGTTTTAATCCTGAAAGAAATATGCTGTAAGCGGATGCTCATGTGCACTCACCGGGATGTTACGAAACGTCAGCATGTAATGAAAATTGTTGTACAGAGATCTATCAATAATGGTGAAGAGATTGTGCACAAAGAATTGTTACACATAACCAGACATCCCACGAAAGTCATTTTTTTCGGCAGAAACCTGCAGCATTGTGGGTTTAGGACGGCAGTATTCAACATAATCTGAAAAGGTTTTCTAGTGGTTGCTTCCTTAATTCGATGACAATTTTTGTTTTGGATGTATTAATTGCACAGGTAATTTCTTTTAAACATGGATATTTACTTCGTTTACCTATTCTGCTCGTTGTACCTAAGTAACACTCTTAGTGACAAAACCCATGTCAATCCCACGCTTGGATGTAAATTAATCAATCATAGCCAAATACATAATTTTTACCTTAACTTGTGTACTCTTTGGTTCAAAAATGGCAACTAATACTCAACTATGTGCTTAGCATTCTATATCCGGCAACAATGCAATATGAAATCCCAGATATCCTAGTAACAATCACTGATAGGCTAATAAGTGACAATCGATCTTTGGAACGATTTGGGTTCTGTTAGTAGTTTTCACACTGTTGAGGATATACAAACCACACCAGTACTTTGGTACACATTTTCAAACCCGGGAATAGTAGCGGAAGTTCTGCTGGTAAAAGTATGTGACAGTATAATATCACATGGAATATGTTTGAAGAGGGGATGTCAAAAGTATGCAAGTAGACATTTTTAAGTTAGTTGGACTGACGAATATCTTTTAAAATACCTCTTTTGCATGGGCCCGAAATTTCCATTTCCATGTATAATGGATGCAGTTAGGATAAAAGTCAGTTGTGCCGCAGTAATTTCTTTTATTCCTAATGCACAAAAAATTATGAAAGGTTCATATTTATTAGACTATGGACAATAAACGGCAAGACAATAAACAAAAAGGAGCCAACCAAGCTGTGTGCTTTTTAAAGCAAACTACGGCTTAAGTAAAGTTTTCAACAATAGCGTTCAGTACCCCGTGCCTTCTTAAAAATATTTTCCGATTAATTTAGCTACGCAAAAGCAGTTATATCACCTATGTGGGCATTGTTTTTGCCGCCGCAAATTTTACTATTTTGTTCCACCACTAGATATTTCATCATGTGCGGTGATGAATGAATACAAATTTGTAGTGATTCGGCACACTACAGTTCCATGCGTAGTAATTTAAACAAAAAACTTTAAAAACTCATAGCTCTTCTGAGGTAAATTTGTTTGGTTCAGCGCAACGTAGTAGCGTTGTTCCTGCAACAAGATTTTTACACAAATAACTTCAAAAATTGTGATGACATTAAGAATTGGTTACCAGCCATGCATTTCCCATTGATACCTAGTCCATTTTGCAATATGGTTAATTTTAGCATTAATTATAGGGTTTCCAATAACGCCCTATAAATTTTGGGACAAGCTATGTAAATTCTTCTCTTCAAAATGCCTAGTGTCCCTTTGACTAAATGACCTGCTAGGACGGTGCTGACTATAATGGTTAATTAATTTCAACTTTTTATAAGTGACCCAAAACCGCTGTTTCCTTTCTGGAGAGTTTTCTAAAAGCTTTGAAGTGTTTGCACATTATAAATTAAATTAGTTATTCCAGTGCTCCTGTTTTTTAGATTAAGCACTCTTTTGGATGACGGCAAATACAGGGATTCATTTAGTCCATGTTCGTTGATGCGTAGAGGCTTACCTGAAGCTAGCGTCCCAATTATAAATGTGCACTAAGTCGGTCGCTGTACTGATCTGGAGCTAACCGCATCGTTTTAGCGAGGTTCTCCAAACTTATGTTCAACTAGATCATCTTGCTTCACGTACCGCACACCCATCGCATCTATAACGTTGGTTCTCCGGATGCTGTGTAGGCGATTAAATGAATTCTCTGCACGTTGCGTTGGCATGATCTAGCGTTATTAAGTTACGCTAATACTCGCATCGACATACTATAATGATAAAACAACCAGAGCAATGCGTCTATAACGGGCATTTTACCTGCTGTTCCGTTATACAAATTAAACTACATCTTCTGGCTTTATTTAGCCAATGTCTGCTTACCAGCTTTGGCAGGAACATGCGTGTGCAAACGTACAAACCGGAAATAGTATGAATGCAGTTTACGAAAAAAAGCAGCAAAAATGAGGACAAATGCTCGAACGCGCATACTTTTACTTCAGATTAGTCACGAACAAAACGAATAAAACAGGTTTTGTGTAACAATTACACGGTCTTAGGAATTTTTTGGTAAAGAAACAAAGAAGTAAATCCTTGCATTTAAGAGAGCAAGACGCTTACACAATGACCTGTCAGACAACCTTCATTGTCTACGGCTGGCATACCCATGAATCTTTCAGCTAAATCTTTGATATTAGAAGAGTTAATGACCAAAAAACCTCACCTTCAAATGACCTAATACCAAGAAATTCGGATTAAACGCATAAAGCAAGTTATCTGTATTTTTCTTTGTTTGCTGTTCCCGTGTTCCCTGCTGGTGCTTGTTCGCCTTAAGAGTCTACACTTTTGGCAAAATGCACCCATTTGGGTTTCACTGGAGACCATCCTTTCGTTTATGAAGTTCTGAAGTTGGGTTCTAGATGGTTCCGTAAAAACCAAATTGGTATGCAGATGAGTGTGTTTCACTAATTTTGTGAAATTTAGGACATAAGGTTGATGCAAACTTGGGGACCGCGCCCAAGTGATGAGCCTGAAGAAGGGCGAAACCGGCCGTGGGCAATCAGAGTTTTCAGCAACCTTAAGAGTAGCACATTAAGTTTGTGCTTTTGCTGTTGGGTACTTTTTGCATGTAAGTGTCACCCAAGGCGGTAATAATGCCATATTAAAGCAAATTTTTTAGCATCAGTTCAGTTTCTAGCATCTGTTTTTAAGAAATACGCTAGTGGCCTATCAAAAGTGGGCCTATAATGAGCTCAATTTTTTTTATCTCCGTCTAGCTTTGCTAGCACAACCACAAATTCGTTGACCACTATTGGTTTCAACCTAGAATACTGTCGCCAAAGTTGACACTTTCTCTGATCATTTTCTCGGCAATTCACCCAGCCGTAGTGTTGAAAATACTCATTCAATGTTGGAACAGTCAAAAGTCTAAATACTTGACAGTATCACCCTAGTTAAAGCCGGAATAAAAAAATAAAGGTAAGGTCTAGAACCTAAATCGCTGCTTATAAATGCACGTTAACTAATAAAGATGATAGATAATTGTCTGAATGCTGGGCAACAGTGATAACAATAAGAAGGAAGGAATCCTCCATTTGCTCCACATCCATTGCCAGATGCAAGGTTTTTTGAAATGTTTTAGGCATTTGTGCTGCTTCCCAATTTGTTTTTGGAAAAAAGACGTACAAAATTTTTAACCTGAAAAAGGGTTCAAAAAATGTAGCAAAAACTTATAGAACAGTCAATACCTCGGTCTAGTCAGACAAACCAAGGATTTATTTAAGAATTACATCACTAAAGGTTTTGCTAAAACGCTGAAAATGGATGGCCCTCACAAGTTGAAAACTTTACGTTGCAGCTTGAACATCCAAAGTATTCGTCTTTTAAGTAAATATCTCTGACACCGAAAGCATGGCTCCTTTATCAGGATGTCCGGCTTCAAAAACGTTTGTTTGTATAACAACAAACAAACAGCAACACCTTTAAACCCTCCAAAGAAGTAGAAAAAACAAAACAATCCACCGACAGTCATCGGATTCGCATGCAACGCGAGAATAGAAGGACGGTTCAGCAAAAAAACAATTATAGGGAAGTGTAGTGAAGTGTAAAAACATACCTTATCAAACAGGCCCTCCAATTTGGCCCATAATCAGCAGCTCAATTCAAAATACTGGGAAGAACATAGTGTTTTGTAGCCCTAATCAAGATTAGTGGAATGCGTGGGTACATGAAGCATCCGCTTTGCATGGCTGGAAACACTAAAGAAACACGAAGTGCAATTTCTCGTTGACTATGAGGTAACAATTCTGTATACGTACCCCATGGAAGTCGGTTGTTCCTGCACAAAAGCCTGCCCGCATTCGTTCAAAATACCCTCACTGCAGGAAACTCGGAGTCTCAATTTCAAATTCTACGTGATTGAGCTATCAAGTTGGGTCTAATTTACAATTTTTGGTGACCACAAAACCTGATGAAAAAATTGTTAAAGTTGCTTTATTGCGTGTCAGCAATGATTCACGCAAACATTATGATCAGGGCTGCATTGCTCAAGGTAACAAATTTGCTTTTGTTCTAGAATTACTTTCCGGAACTATTCACATCTTTACACTGTTTAAATAAAAATACAAAAAAGAAACCGAACGAGAATCGCTAGGAGTCGTTTCTGGTGTATAATACCAGAGGTGAGGCATTTCACACATGAAATAACGGTTTGAATGCCCTTTAACACACTTCAGAACATAAAGTACATCTTCAAACCATATGTAGTACCCAATAGCTTCACATGTTGTTTTGAAATACCGTAATATCATCATTTGCGTGGGCTTATCAATGAAACAGAAATTATTAGAATTTGAAACTAAATTTGAAATTTAATTAATACTTTGTGAAAAACTACCCACCTCGTGAAGGATATGGGAATCCGCGGAAATAGCCAAGTTGACCGAATTAACGGAGTTCTGATACACTACGGAGTAGAAATTTTATGGGAATAGTGCTACTCAGTATCTTATAGTCTGCTCAAATCTACAGGAATTCATCGCAGTCCTGTTTCACCACTGGGAAGCCGAAGCGCTTTTTTGCAACTTTCATAACTTGCTTCTAAATCCCGACTTATTTTTGCTCACTTCAAGGTGAATCGATCACCCCATGTACTTTGTTTGAACTTTACTGCCTTATCAGCTCTGTTGGCAAACATATGATGTTTATCGAGGCAAATGCGCATAGCCTTATAAATACGATCAATATCTGTGAGTTGTTTGGGGTACAGTTTAAATTTCGGTAAAAACACCCGTTCTCATCCTCATAAAGGATCATTTCAGATATATGCAACTGTTTTTCCTGAGAAAGTGATCTTGAATGATAGCAAATTAGCTACAAAGAACGGGAACAGTGAAATCATATTTGCGTTTTCTCGTGTCATATTAACTTTCGTATTCAGAGGTTAACTGTATCAGTTTAATTGTCATCGCTGCAGCTGGGGCAGTCACAAAACACCAATTGATGCTGGTGGTTTTGCCAGATTAAATGTTGTTCAAAACTTCACCGGAACTGACCACTGAACACGTCCGTCACTGAATTCATCTTATCGGAGTAGGGAGGGTAATTAAAAGCATGTATGATAAATTTGATGAGGAATGAACCGTTTGCACGTCCCGTGCGTCATAGTACTTGTGCATGTAGGTTGTGTTTGCGACAGCCCAACACTCAACACTGAAGCAACATCACAGTAGAATGTGGCTTGCAAATATATGCATAACAGATCTCAGCGGCTAACGGGGACGTCAGGGGATACATAAACTTGTTACAGGGAAACTCGATGAACTTACGACAACTTACAAAATAATATAAACTTTGTTACCCGAATAACTCCTGATTATATTGATCGATGAGCTTGAACTTCGGTAGAAGACGCCCGCATTGTAGGCTGTGCAAGATACACTGCAAAAGCGATAAAATCCCCACCTTCCTCGAAGTAAACGACATTCGAGCTAATCCAGACGTGATCTAAAATCGTTTTTCTTGGAAACTGTAAATGAGAGCCAAATGCTAACATTAAATGGCAAGGTACGCGTATAATCGCCTCACTTATCTGAAAAGCCGGTATTGTTTTGACGCCAAACTGAGTTTCCATGGAAGCCTGCTGGGCCCGCTTTTGCGGACCAAGTTTAGACCCAGTAGACGCTATATAGTATTTACCGGATTGTGAATAAATTCGAAGCTGCGGTAGCAGATGGGACCAAGGAAATATGTATAGTGCTTCAGACAACATGAGTTCAGTTCCATGTTTGGGCGTTTTAAAAATAAGAATTTACTGTCAAAAAGCGAGTTTATGGTGGCAATAGCGGCTGTATTCCTTTTAACTGGATCTACTTGGGAGTTTTACATCCGCTTGTCCGCACGCGACTGCCGGCGATTTAGCTGCTTATAATGTCCATAGTTTGGGAGATCTAACAGTAACCCCGTTGGGCTGTACAAAAGTTTTTTAGTCTATTTTTCTGCTTCAACAGGTTGTAATTCTAGCATGCTGGGTTTTCACCTGCTCATCTCCCTGGAGATCAGTGGAATTTGTTCGAGTAATGCTCCCAATATTTGACAAGGTTTTTTCGTACTGTAAAGAAAATGGCTACTACGGGTTAGGTAATTAATGCAAAGTAATGTGCAGGGGCTTTAGGGTTAAACAACCGCTTAAACACAACAGGTTCACAAAAGCACTACTGTAAACGCAAGAAGTAAAAGTACTTGTAAAGAATAATCCATTCATTGAACTATTTATAATTCTTATAAACGTTGCGTCATATTCCGACGCAGTACCATGCATGGAAAGCGGTAAATTGCTCAGTGAACAGATCAGTCACTAACAAACGTTCTGGTTCACAAAGCAAGTTTTAGAGTACATACTGTTGACAAAACATAGGAACGACTTTACCAGGTCAGTAAACTCCCTGCCGGTAGATGGTTATAAGGGTGGAGGTGGTACTCTGAAGACTCTGGTGAGCAGATGGATTAAACAATGGATTAATATTTATAAAACTTTGGAATAATTTATCCTGTGGTCTCAAAACATGAGCTGAAATTTTCTTGTTATCCTGTGGCTCTGTTTGTTTTGTTCTGAAATGCTTTATTACATTCATTTTTTTGGGTTGGCATGTTTGAATGCGTTTATATTGTCTAATGAAATGCACAGTCCAATCAGCATGTACAGGCCTTCCTTTGAAAACTGTACTAGCCGAACAATAATCTTGACCGGATTCTTGAAGTTTGAGGAACTAATAATTTTGTGCTAGGGTCAGTTTTGCCTAAACGGTTGTTTGATTTTAACGAAGCGTTTTTACTGTGGAATATTCATTGTAAAAGTAGTTCAAATAATTGTGGCTATTTTCGTTATAGAAAAAATCCCGTTATTTGCTCTGTTCGTCTGGCCAACGATTTCGACCAGGATGATGACGCAATGTTTCCAATCCAGGCTATGCATTGACTAAAAGCCAAACTTTGAGTTGCGCGTCCACTGGAAATGCGGCTATATAATTAAAAGGGGCTTTTTACTTTCTAAACACATAATTGCATGATGGATTTCCATGGAGAGGTACAGAGCGAAGGTCTACAATTCCTTTTTCCGGCAGAACGCGTCGTGGCACTATATTTACGGCTCCGTTCTTTCACATCTGGATGTCCCAGGAAACCTGGAAGCAATCACACTTCTAAAGGGTGCACAGAAATACACCTATATACATATATATACATGAATAAATGTTTTCGCTAAATACATGTTCTTGTGAGACAAATGAATCGGTAGCAACAAAAGACATATCCTGGGAGTAGGAAATTCAAAGCACTTGAATTTGTCGCAGTTTCACACAGAACAGTCAGCCTAGTTAACGCCAGTAGAATGTAATATCACATTCACATTCACATTTGCTTAAAATGCATCCTTATAAGTTTTGTTTGAGAAGAACACTCAAGATATAATCTTGTGTAAATTACCCATCAATGGACCAGTTAAAGCATAGCCCCTACAAATCTTAGCCTAACATGGGCTTCAATAGGTAAAAAAATTGACAACACATACCTCATATCACTGCATACTAGGCTAGACCCTTGATTCGTTTGAGAACATTACTGGATAAGTGCCTAATGTTTGTAGGATGATTTGTTACTTTGGAAACTAAAAATTACTGTGGATTACCAAAAATTACTCCTGTGGATTTCCGTCTGGAAACAAAAACGATCACTGTCGCTATTTGTACCTAACATTTTCACTGGATATGTTTTATCTGGAAATAAAGAACGCCTTCTCATATTCCTTATTGTTCTAGAGTGCAGTGGTTCCTTCCTTTACATCAGAATACTTTTATGCCAGTGGCAGTTTATAGTAACATCTAAGAGAGTTTGAACTCATTTGTCAGCACGATGAAGTGGTGGGATTATCCACACCACAATGTAGCCGAAAAATTTGAAAACGTGTCTTGTGGAATTTGACGGATGCCATCATTTGCATACCAATTTGATACCAAAAATATCCCAAACGAAGGATTCAGACGGGATTCAGGTGAGTCTTTTGTTCAAACCAAATTGGTGTGAGTGTATTTGCCGAATTTGATTTTAGCCCGAGCAGAAACACGGGAACTGCGTCTAGCTGATGGCTCTCGCGAAGAAAGAAGCTGGTCGTGGGCTGACAAAGAAGTTTCAGAAAAGTTCGAATAGTGTGTCACTTCTATGCAATGTCTAGCAGTGAATAACCCACTCGGCAAATTTATGTGAATTAAACTGTGTCCACAAACCTGAATACTGGGCATCTATTTTTTATTCCCTGTACCCCACCCCCAAGATGTATTTGCCATCGTAAGGGATTGAAATTACCGGGAATTTCAGCTTGCTGTCAGTGAAGAAATTTTGAAAAGCAATCAACAGGGTTTGTTTTAAGTGATATTTTGCTTTTGACTAAAAGGCTTTGCGACATTCTGTCCTAGTGCTAAGAGGGTGAAAAAGGTAACCTTGTTGTTTATCCTGTGACCCAATGAAAAGCTTAAGTTAACTGTACTGGAGATATCTGGGTCATAATTGTTGATGACCTATTTTGGTAGCCAGCAAATTGTTGTTTTTGTCAGAAATTCCATCACAACATCCTAGCTTATGTCAGCGGTCTGTACAGATATAGCTCTTCTGAAAAGAGGAAATAATGTTAGCACAAAGTGCCCATCGATATAGTGGCATTCCGAAAACAACTGGAACACCACATAAGTATCACATCTGCTCCTCTATATTTCTTGCTTACTAAGTGGTCAGCCAGTTGTTGTTCAAGAAAAATGACTGGAGTTTCTTAGTCTGTCAACGTCAATAAACCAAAACATTATAAAATATCGCCTACCAAATGATTTTTCAAAATGAAAAACTCGGCATTTTTGCGGTTTCGTTTCTTAATGAAGCTGGTCTTTGTTTAAGAGCTGGGGAGTACTGTGCAGCTGTTTCGTACTTATTAGGAATAATCATCGAGTCTTGAAGAGCCAGTAAACATTTTGTACCACGTGATGTGAATCCCTTGACTGAAGGATGAGTAGAGCTATATCCTGTTTAAGTGCATGTTAATTATCTTAATGATCAGTTGCTAGTGGGTGAACGGTTAAGTGTGCAATCTGATAACAGGGAGGTCGCGGACTCCAACCCTCCTGGAGTTCTGTGAGATGCGCATTGCTAATCAACCTCAATTAAAAGGAAATAGATTTACAAAGCTTCTCGGCTTTTCAGCATGGACCAGCCACTTACTGAAAGGAATCTTCACCGAATTTTCCAAGTCTTCTCAACTGCCAACAATTCCGCCTATTTTGTGGGACGCTGATGATTTTCAGAATTCATTCAGCTGTCGGGAAGACACTTTTATAGAACCATAAGAACAAGACTGTATGACTATCAAGAGTGAATCAACCCTGGGCTTATTTGGAGAACGTTATTAGTGAGGTACATGATTCCCTATTCACCCCAGTATCAGGGAATTTCCTCAAAAGTCGACATATAACTGCGTAAAGTCGCGCTGACCATACGGTTGCAAACTACTTCTTAAAAGATAATGCGAGATTGTTCTCCTTCAATTTATTTATCTCGAGGCAGGGACAGTAAATCCATACTGTGTGAACACCACGAAATATGTTTTGTTTGTGCAGTTTTGAAATAATAAATACAGTCCCTCTCCCACAAGAGTGTTAGAGTTTGCTTAAGACGGACTGAAAAAAAACAACTGTTTCCTTTGAAGGTACTTCAAGGAAAATTCCTGACTAAAGCCGAATGTACGATCTTCGCCTTAATACAAAATCTCCTGCCAGATGCTATCTCCCGCAGGACGTTACTTCCGATCTAAATCCCATCTAACGACGTGCAGGCAAACTGGGGGGAAATAGTAGGGCAGAAGTAACGCCGCTTACGTTTGAAGAAACTTAAATGATCCGTCTGTTCTGACCTAGTGAACCGAAACACTCGGGCAGGTCCAAAACGGCTGTTGTTTTGCTTCCTAGAGTTGATCGGCATTGCAGAAAGGCTTACTCAGTTAGATGAGTGTATCATATTTTGGTTAGTTATTATCCAGTATAGTGCTTGACTGTATGTGTGGGTTGAGTGTGAAGGTTTTATGTTACTGCAATGGAAACGAATCTCCCCATCTGGCACTAACAATTTTTACAATTTGTACATGGGGGAGTGTGTATTCACCCGCTTGTGGGGTGAGTAAATCGAGTAGAAACTTCTGAACAGTTAGATACATGAGCTGAGTTTGATGTTCCAGCAGCACTTTAGTTGAAATGTTCCGGGAAGCTACTGCTCGGTCATTCAAATTGTCACTGGCACTGTGTGAATCCCTCACAAGCATCGCATGTGCAAAGACAGAATCCAGTCAAAAGTTGAATGAACTGCCTTTTCTGTAATGAGTATGATTTGGAACCAATCGGCCGACTAACAAAACATCATTTCGAAATAGCTCTCATCAATTAAGTGCTTCCCTGGTGAATCAACAAAGCATTCACTTTTGCGAACGAACTGCCCTGCCTATTTTTTAGAAAGTACAATCTCATGCTACATCCAACAGTCATCAATTCAAAACGAAGAACTAATCTGATAGCCTAACGTTTATTATATTGATTCAGTAACACCCTAATTTAGTCCCTCAGTCGTGTATGCATTATTCCACCCGAACAACAATACAACATGAATTTTCTTCTGTTGTGAGCTAAAGTGCATTTGGCTTGGAAGGATAACGTTGCGACGTTGTGCCAACTGATTGAAGCCATATGTTCCAGGAGAGCCTTCGTCATTATTATGTACAGCTGTCCTTGGTGGATGAGAAAACTTCAATCCGTTCTGGTCAAAAAGAACCTTCGACTTAAGTATGACGCTTAACTTTAGGCTTACACACAATGCCAGTCTTTTACAGCAGGATTTAGAACTACGTTCGTTTTATCTCTGGATTACCCAGACAGTGAGGTTACCTACCACGAACGTGAATTTCACTCGCTCACTGAGACGGCTGACGGGTAATTTCTCGAAATTAGGACCACAGGGATTAAAATTTTCTTGTGGTGTACAAATACCATGAAGAATAGAAGGAAGAAAAATGGTGACTTCCTACGAGAGGGAGGGTTTAGGGAATTATAGCCATTTACCTTAAAACAGGAACTACTTTCATACTAATATCTCGAAAAAAAACAGTCGTGACTGGCCCCTGGATACAACAAAAGTGCTTAAAGGTAGTGTGTGAGCTGACAGTAGTTCAGGGTGGAACTGAAGTTACCAGCATTGTAGTCCGATCGATCATCGTCCGGGAGATTGGCTACCACCTCAGGTGAAACAGGTACAAGCTGCGTGTGATCACATTGTGAGGAAATAAAGCGTGAGCTTATCTTAAACAGATAGACACCAGGAGATACTACTGATTAAAACTGGAATGGCGGGATGAAGTAGGTTTAAAGGAGTCAGAAAATTTTTGATTTGATTTTACCGCCCGGCAAACATGCGGTTATATACATTTACAGATTAACGATATGGTTATTTGGAAGACTCTGAATAGACTGTCCAGTCAGTAGGCTTTAACTGAATAGGAATTCGATGGTTGGATGTAGACAATAACAAAAATATTTCAGAACATTTTGGAAAGGACTTGTGCAAGTATCTTGTTATTGCACAAATTGATAACGCAACTTTCGTTACCTAAAGATATCTGAATTGACTGATTCGGGTAACACACTGAAATCAGGATAGGTCAGCAGCCACAGCGTGCGCTGAAAATTACCAGGGTGCTAACTTTAAAAAGGAGTGTCAGCCACTGTGACATGGCAGCTGTGCAGTGTGCCAACATATCCCACAGAAAAGCGACGACCTGTGTGCGTTCCTGTCGACCACTGTCACTTGAAAGTGCGAAACGCATCAGTTACACACAAATTGCTACTCAGCAGTGAGCCATAGAAAAAATTTACATAGTGACAGTCGCTGACCTGGAAAAAAATTGGAACGCAGATGAACCAGTAAACAAGGAAAAGTAGACGAAATTTTTCTAACTAGGAGGCATATTCTGTGGCATACTTCCTTAGTTGGATAAGACATTTTAAGATAAAAAAGCTCTAGCTTGAAGCCGTTGCAAAATAACCATAAATGCTGGCTCAGGTGATCACGCAACATTTCATTTGCAACATCAAAACAAGTTTTTTTAGAGAGAATTTCGTGCTTAGTGAATTCATTGATTCACCCCCGAACCTAACAACCCTCGAGCAACAAAGACACTTACACCAGGGTGGCTTGAGACTATTACAATTATAGGCAGCCCATTGAATCTATTCATATATGAAATGACTTTGTACCCCAAATCTCGCGGCCCTCTATCTGATAACACAACACAAGCAAAAGATGCTTTAGCTTAAAGAATGAGGACAGTTTAATGGTATGTTGTCAAAACCTTTCTAAGTCCACAAGTGGAAAAGAGGAACAATGTCCTGTGATTAACTCTGCGACCACAGCGTTTAGTAATCGACTATGTCAACTGTGAATTCATATTTAGTAAGCTTTTATAAAACCATTTAATCAACGATTAGATTCAAGTTTCCCAGCTTTCCTAAACCAGCTCCTGTATATCACACTAAAGGGTACGTTGGTCCTAATTATGTGATGCATGGCGCTTAAAAATATAGAAGTGCACTTCGTTAATATCACATGGAACTGCTTGCCCTTTAAATAACTCATCGTTGAGGGAATTATGATACGTCAAACGTTTTCATATGTTTGCTAGAAGGACACCTGGTGACCACCAAAAACTGATAAGCTGTCAGTACATAACAGTTAACCTTCAGCCAAGCACATTTGGTAAAACTCAGAACCAAGTATGCCGACTTATCTTTCAGCTCCTCTAAAGCAAAACTAAGAGGAAACACGAAGACTAATACGTGCTAAAACACTTGGTTAAGTTTGTGTGGCAACATACTGCAATCACATGAAACAAGGATGAGTCAGTATTTTTTCCGTTCTTAAAACCAATACTGATAGGTATCTTTCCTAACAAAAAATGTCATAGTTTAATCTCGGCCACTTTTTGACTTTTTGCTGGTGCTCTCATTCCATCAAAAACCCATTGTCAATGGGTCTGGAGAAACACCATTCAAATTTATTTTCTTTAAGAACGTTGTTCCACAAAGGCATTAACTTAATCACTCCTGCGTGGAAAATAAATTTTCAGCTATCTTTTAGGCATACGTATACTTTCGTCAATAGAGCAACACAACGATGACATTTTATATGACTGGTATATCCGTGAAATCAAAGGCACGTCTGGTTATAGATAACATGGTGCTTGGTGTGCCTTCATGACTTTAACGAACCATTAGAAGCCAGTTCAAATTTTTACCAACCAGAATAGGAATTCTGTTCTAGTTACAACTAGACTGCGAATATTCTGTCTAGGACATTTATTCTGATTGCACTGTGCGTTGGTTTTCCAGTCAACAGAAAAATTAGCTGTCTGTGACTTTCTACGGGCAACTGAATTGCGTGGAGTCAATAAGTTTTCAAACATCTCCACCAGAAAACCAAGTTCA
Source organism: Clonorchis sinensis (assembly GCA_003604175.2). Classification (NCBI taxonomy): domain Eukaryota; kingdom Metazoa; phylum Platyhelminthes; class Trematoda; order Opisthorchiida; family Opisthorchiidae; genus Clonorchis; species Clonorchis sinensis. The sequence goes on along the minus strand of CM030370.1, from coordinate 103,112,286 downwards.
AAATGAAACTGAACTGAGTTTTTGTAGCAAATGAAATGGTGATACCAGCCAAATCTCAGCGGCTAGTTGGTGCTAGACATTTTCTGGCAAATTGTAGTGCTACGCAATTCAAAGTCTGATTGAAAATGTTAGACCCGGTTAAATAGAATTTTCTACCGAATGGAGGAAAACAGCATCTCTGGTGTGCTATCTTAAGCACGAGTTTAAAAAATCCTGCGTTAATTTTTTAACTGCTTCAACTTCTTTGAACGTTCAACTCCTCCAGTTTAAGTGTCCTGATTGAGGACATGATAAACCCTGGAGCTTATCACAAAACCAGCATGTTTTGTAACAGTGTATAGGTATGGTTAAGGTAAACCACTGAAAAAAACTTATCACTTCAACAGAGTAACTTTTCAAACAGATGAATGACTTTCATAGGAATGGTTATCTTGAAACTTCAAGCATCTTGCTATCTACATGGAGTAAGGTATCTGTTGGCATAACCAGCACAAGCGTTTCAAGGTTTCCCATAGTCCGCTTCCTAGTACGTTATTATTTGGACTTCCTTTAATCACATGCAACTGCACAGATCTTTTGGCATATTACGAGTCAGCTGTTTTGGACGCCTAAGATTCATGAATCTTCAGGAGGCTTGTTCCGATACCCACTTTGTTTGTGAAAAAATCCAGCTCCTCATGTAAAGTTCGGCTTGGCCAAACCCCGTTGGACCTATCAGAGACTCTGCAGCAGGTTTCGGTTAAGTAGCACAAAGTTCGAGAAGTACTCACCATCATTTTACTTCGTAGAGAAACTAAAATGGTCTGTATTACACTCAGCAACCATTTTGAAAATTCTACCAGTATGAGAGTCATCAAGAAGTGTTGTAGGCCATGAATCGTCTTCGGTCAGCAGATATTTCACCAAAGTGGACGAATCAAAACGCAGGCCTGCGATTTGTGGAAAGCGTTTCGATGACGCTCGAATCTCTTCACACTGTTTGAAATTCACTATCTATATTTAGTGCAGCCTGAGGCTGCAATAAGTGAGTTACCTATTCATCTAATTGGTATACAAGAGCTATGAGAAAATGAAATCGTACGAGAATGGTAAAGTAAGGCGGGGACCACCTGAAGTTGGTGTCAAAAAAATTCTGACTAAAGTGGGTTAACTGAGACAATTTGAGGTATATTATTTCAGCCACAACTCCTCCGTTTGGGGCCCTTTTTGGCGTCTGCCGAAGACATTATGGTAAATAGCACATCTAAAATTCCTACAGTTAGAGTGTTGCGGACTTCACAGAATGCGATAAACGAGCATACAAAGATTAACTATCTCTCTGTAATTGACAACCTCTACAAAAGAAATTATTTTAGAGAACACTTAAAACACTCAAAAGATATTCTAAAAGTAAAGACCCCCAATACATGGGAGAGTACTCTTGGGAACCACTTAGAGAGATTAAATTAGTGGTTTACTTATCTTGAAAAGTCACTTCTTGGATATTAATTAAGCCTGTATCTGTCAAGCACGTAAAAATGACGACAAACTGCGAAAAGTAAGTATCGCCTGACGTCCCTCGCGACTTTACAGAATACTGTTTAAAAACTCTATACTGAATAAAATGCAACTGGAGCACACTGTTTGAACCCAGCAAAGTCGCCGAGAATGTAGGTGAGTTAAATGAATTTCGGCAGATTTTCAGAACAAACACCACCGCGCCGGAGGCCGTTATTTCTTGATATTTGCTACAGTTATCCTGAAGAATGTGTTATGAATCATACAAACTTCGTGCTTCCTAAGCATAAGCAGACCTTTGGAATTATTATATTGAAATCGCATAAGTTTGACTATAGTCGCCTCGTAGGACGTCTTTTGTGAGTTGTGCCTAGCGTGGATCCCCTAAGGAGTACGGAAATGTACAGAATATTAACTGCAACAAAACCGGTAACCTAAGCAGGGAAAATTCCATATAGCACGAGAAAATATACCCACAACAATCACTGATATTAGGACACCGCTTATCCATGAAGTCTTTACTTTTCTCAAAGGCCATAGAAGACGAACGCCGGCATGACACTTGTTTGAAGCTAAATCGATCCCAATGGGAAGAAACTTTGCATTATTTCTCCTACAGTCTTCCATGATACAGTGTTCCAAGAAACTATCAAGGGTAATTTTGTGAGTCTTGAATAATCCGGTGGAAATTGTTTGCCAACAACCAGTACTCTGCGGAGTCAGAGTGAAAATTAGTGCAGGTTTGCTTCAATAGAAAGTTGATGGCACCCGTGACAAACAGCTTTGAAATAAATATTTAGTTATGCTGTCGTCAGTTTCGTAACCAGTATCACTCTCAGCCATAAAGAAACCTTGATTGAGGCAAGAATATTTATCTAACTCTGACAGTTTGAACATTTAGGGGAATACAGAGGATTATTAAAAGATGAGTCTGGGAAATAATCCCTGATACTCAGAAAATTGACAGCTAAAGTGCGCATATTTTCTTCCGACCTAGTTCGTAGAATAATGAGATTAAAATCCCTGGATGACTGGGAAAATATTCATTCTAGGTTTCTTGAAGTTCAGTAAGATATTATCCGCAGCCGCCTGGATTAAAAGGTGAAAAGCCAAGCCAAAAATTTCTCACCGGTAAATGACAAACAACTAGTCCAATTATGGTTACCTGAAAGATTTAAAGAAATTCTCTTTCCTGTAGAACGCTGCGAAAATCTGGTGAAAATAAAAAGAGAGCCAAAAGCCGGCTATGACTATTTTGACGCTAAACACGACTCGCAATTGGGTACTTCGAAATAAGCATTGAGCTAGAATATATTAGGCTCAATGATTGATTGAGCGAGCGGTTTTACACAGCAG